>CM017555.1:23735220-24353601 GCA_007844125.1 Sinonovacula constricta | reverse complement strand
TGGGAACGTCTTCCAGCTGACCTGTAATACATCAGTGGTTCTACTCAGATATTTTTCTGAGATCTTTCTTCACCAAAATCTGTGGACGTTGCTGTAATGATCATCATTCACTTAATTACATGCCATCCTTGTGAATGTAACAAATTTTGCTTTTTAAGAAAATAAATTTTTAAAAATGATAGCTGACTTCTGCCATTTTTGTGTATTTTAAGTATAAAATTAACTGGCACAACTCTTTAAATGTTAAATTTTAAAGTGGTTGTGCCCTTCTTTTTAGTGCATTTTCAGTTGTTAGGCAACCTGTATGTGCAAATAAGAAAAATTGATTTGTTTGCAATTTGAAGTTCATGGTTTCTTTTTACATCTTTCTCTTAAATATGGATGAACAAAGTTCATAGAACTTATTATTCTAACATCGAATCTTCTGTACAAGCTAGAAAATATTTATACATTTGTATGCTAAATAGAATTAATAAGTGATGTTTTTTGTTTCTATTCCTTTCATTTGTTTAGATGTGGCTGTAATATGCGAATGGCATACAACACACTATATAGGCATACATTATTACAACAATCTTAGTGTTTGATTTTGAATTTTTTTTTTTATATGAATATTCTTTTGAAATTATATTTATTTTTTTATGAAATCCTGATAATTATAGTTTCTTTTTGCCTCGTCCTGGTTTATGCAATTGAAATGAGCTAGGACAATACCAATACAGCATACAACACACATTATATACATGTACATAAAGCCAACAATTTTATATTCAAGCTAGGAATAGTAACTTGTTATGCAAACCTAAGATCTAGATTAGAATCATTAATTGATTTTTCAATCCAGATTTTGTTTGTTTTCCAGATGTGGTTGATCTCTCTCCAGGAACATATAGACTACAACACCTATTACATACATAAAGGCATCAAATCAGATAGCAGTGATAATATACAGGCACATGTCACTAGCATGACAGAATCATTTAAGGTAGGCTAGATAATTAATTTTTATGGTAAAAGGCATTTTTATTGACCTAAGAAATGTCAATTAATGCATGTTAATCCTTTCACTCATGCATTGGCCATTTTACGCCTTTGTAAAGCAGTCACTATTATCAGTATTTTCTTTAGTAGAATCTGCACATGGGGTTTATATGTTGCCCGTTTTAATGGATTCACTATTAAATGATGAAACATACAGGTGTTAGAAATACTTTGAACTGTTTTAAAGAATATGAAAAAATAAGTAAAGTTTCAAAATCATGTACAAGTGCTATGAATGAAAAGGTTAAATAAAATTATTTTATATTTTAACATCTTGAAAGCATTAATATTGACCTAAGACATTTTAATGGCTGCATGTAAAATAGCAGTGATAATATAACTCTCATTTAAGACTACATTGCTTTTCCTTTTTAAAAGCATTGAAAATGGCCTTCATTAGTGGTCCTCTACACTGATAACACATCTTATATATTGTGAGATTTTAGCTTTACCCTTATTTAGTTTATTGTATACAGAGATGTCATTGGAGGTTGTAAAACAATTAGTCACACTTGATGCATGTGGGCTTACTGAACTGCCATTGGCCAGTAATGCTCTTATCCCCGCCCCTTTCCTGATCCTGAGGTTGAGTCCAGCCAGTTAGATCAACCCGACCCCCACTACCTTCCCCCAACCCATAAGCCTACGACTGTGATCCCGGTGTGAAGTCAAATAAGGCCACATTCCAATTTTCAATGCCTTTAAACATTGTAAAATTTATTACAACACCAAAGCAAAGCAATAAATTAAAATTTACATTTGATTATTCATCAGAATTAGTAAATGTTGTTCGCATTTTTTTTTTATTATTTACTATTTTTTGTAGTTTACAAACTCTTTAAAATGTTGTTGAACACTGTATTATAAGCATATTTTCTGGCATAAAATTGCTGTTGTCAATTTAATCAGGTAAAATGTTGCTGAGATATAATGTTGTTTTTTCTGCTTATTGACAATGTTATTCTTACATGTGTAAATATTCTGCTATATTTAAATGCATTTAAGTCTAAACTTGAAACTGTTGAACAGTTTGTTAACTTCTGGCTATACTCAAATGTTGTTCTTTTTTTGTCTGAAAGTGTAAGATGTTATGCAGATTGTCTACATCTGGCTATGCTTAAATGCCATGCATATTTTAGTCTGAAAGCATAACCTATTATGCAGTGTGTAAACTTCTTGCTATGCTTTAATGCAGTTCATATTAAAGTGAAAGCTTAAGCTGTTAAGCAGCACGTAGGTAAAACCAGCTCCTATTTCCAGCTAAATTCTGGGCATAGCTGTTTGATGGTGGTAGCTTTAAACAGAGCTCTAGATGAAAGGAAGAAATCTATCTTTGTGCTGCTATTTATACCATTATTCCAAACAAAATCCTAGAATGTGGGAACTTTTTAGAATTGTCAGAGTGAGACAATTATAATGAATAACAATACTCCACTTACCCATTGGCTCTGTTTATTTGCTGATCTTCTGATGTTATAAACTTGGTGTTCTCAGGCAAAATGTGCTAACCAGTTTGCTAAAAACTATCCAGAACAAGAGATCAATCTACATTGTTCTACTTCTGTTGTGTTGTAGCGAGCCCAGGCCCATCAAGATGTGTTGGACAGACAGGTGAACCTGCTGGCTGAATTTCTAACACAATCTCAGGAAAATAGGAAACCAGGTACCAGTAATCATTACAATTTATATATACAGTACCAGTAAATGAAAGTTCCAATCTTAATTAAAGTTTCCATCCTTTAACCTTTTTTTAACAGCTTTTATTGTGCCATAAAATTAACTTTATTCCGACATTTATTCAACAATAATTTGTCTGTACTTTAAAAAGATTTATTACTTTTAATTTATTTTTTATGGTATTTCTAATAGCTAATTCTCACAGGAAAAAAACTTTAACTTAATTGAATCAAATTCATTTTAATTGCATTATTGATTATGGATACATCTAAGGTTTGGATTATGTTAATCATTTTAAAAAAATTAAACTTATTGCCCTTTTCTTGTGTTCTGTCGAACAACATGCAATGATGAATACATTGCAAAATTATTTTACATAATGATCAATTTACCTGATATTAGGTAGATACAGTCTTAACTCATATACATTGTTATAATTGTGAAAATGAAGGAATGCTGGTTAAAAAAGGTCAGGTACTTTATTTTATGCAGATTCTGCATTCACACTAGTTCTACTGTAATTAAGGTTATTTCACTCTTGGAAAGTAAAATTCCATATATTAAAACACACAAAAAAAAAACCAAAACAATAACCATATCATGTTTTTCTAAGAAGGTTTTATGTTAAATTCAAATATTTGTACATACATTTGCAAATAATATTAAACATAAACTTCTAAAATTAAATATCTAAAACAAGATTTATTACTAGAACAACTAAACTGTACTAACTAATTAATAAGACTTGAAACTAGTTGATAAGACTTTTACTAGAGCAAATACAATTTTAAGACTTGCCAGTGTACATAATTTAATTTAGTAAGTGATGTATTGATCAGATTTTACAATTAATTTTACTATAAAAGATCTTTCTTTTCTCCAAATAATATTCATTTTATATTACCAATTATGTGAAGTTGCCAGAAGAATGCATTATGATGGCATAAGTTTACTAGTACCCCTCAGACTTGTTCACAGCACACCTGTTACTGTTATCCTCAGATAATTTGGTTAACTATACTTTGACCTACCCACTACACATGTGAATACTACTTCCCAGGAGGTTCCTATGGCTGAATACTAGAATTGCTCTCCCATTTAGACTGCATTGCATCATTGGTTCTATCCAGACATTTGTAAGGGATCTTCTTCCACCAAAAAACCTGGATGCCACTTATGACCATAATTTTGTCACTGCAATGCATCTAAAAAACAACAACATTTTACAGGGTATGTTGACAAACTAGAGGCAGAGTTGCAGAAGACAGTGAAATTTGCCAAGGATATGACGTCTGCACTGGGTAGCTGTCTCTCGCTCTTTGAGCAACAGGAAGAGGTTTGTTGAAAGACTTTAGCAATACAATGTGGGTTAACTGTCAGGGCTAAATCTTTCAGGTATGAAGGTCTTTCAATTGAACTGCAGAGTCCATGTTTCTTCCAGTATTTTTGTCTGTTGGTCTTCCTCAGTTCATTTTAGCTGGAGGGCATTATAATGACTAAAAGTGTTATCATAATTATTATTGTCATCTTTGTCTTTGTCATCTTCCTCCACCTTCCCCTCTTCTTCCTCTTCTTACTCCTCCTCCACCTTCACATCCTCCTGATCTCACTTCTCATCATCATTATCATTCCCCTCCTCTTCCTCCTCCTCATCAACCCCTCTTATCATTCCCATCCTCTTCCTCATCATAACCATCACCATCTAACCACCACAACATCATCTTTATCACCACTTTCACGGCATCATTAAATTCATCATTGTCAACATCATCATTATATCAACATAAGCAAAACAGAGCTTTTAATGAAGAAAAATTTGATTGGAGTACCAATATATCCCATACTTCCAACCATTTAGTTATAAAGGGGCATTACTCTTTGCTTTTTCTTGTTTTTCTTGTTATTTTTAACATGGTTCTACCTCCCTTGTGGGTAGGTATTTTGGTATCTAGTTACTGTTTAAAAAAGTCAGATTTTCCCACTTTTGAACCTTTAATCTCAGACTGCAACATGCACATACAATCATTTGTTGTTGAATGATGATAAGTAAAAGTATTTTGACTAAGGTAAGCAAATAAACAATTAAAGTAATATAGGAATGTTTCTTATATTAAGTGTATGAACATACCTACTCTCAGGCATGATCATGAATACATACTGTATTGTATTTTGAACCTTGCTAATAGGACCACACATGCTTTTTCTAGAATTTGTCCCATTTAGTGAGGTGGTTCTCTTAGAGAATAAGCTAAACTATTATTTAAGTAGGCTTTTTTAATAAATATTTTATATCGAAACTAATATAATCATGATAATATTATAAAAATCCTAATTAATAAAACCTTATTAATTAACGCTAAATAATGAGTTTAACAATTATAACTTAGACATGATCATCATCATTTTATAATCATATTATAATAGAACACATTCTTATAGTCTTTTTACTTGCTTAACAGTTATGCCATTGTTAGTTTATTCGTTTTTTTAAAAAAAATATATTCATAATAAAATACAATTGGTTAGAAATATATGTACATGTTTCTCTAGTATGTGCAGTATACTGATGGTATTATTATCTTTATCTAATTTTGTCAACATTAAAAGAAAACAATGCAGGTTGAATTGATAGGTCACATTATTTTTTAATTTAAGTTATTGCTATAAGCTATTAGTTAAAATGTTAAGATCACAAATTTAGTGAAGTCTCAAGGTAAAAGTGATCACTGACCAGTTGGTTTTCTTGTTAGTGGTGATTAAACAAGGTGTAAATATAAAGATCTCTTCTAAAAATAATGGTCCCAAGTCCTGGGCTACCAGAGGATCCTCTTCCGAGATTCAGGGAAAATGAATGATGTGAGAAAAGAAATGGTTCAGAAGAAAAGGTTTCCTTTTAGGGGGTTGCCCCATTTAGTGAGGTGGTTCTTCAGCACAGTTTTACTGTATATTTTATTAATTTAAAATTTAGGAATTCTTTTTTCAATCAGTTGGTTCATGTGCTATAAAAACTGAAAAAAAATTTTCTTTGAACATTGTGTTTATGTACTGTCATATTTTTTTTTATGATGAAATCTAGTGTCTTAGTGAAGTTGTAATGATTAAGTTGTAAATGTAGTAAAGTTCAACAAGTTACTTCTTTGACAGTTCTTTCAGCAAAAGTGGTTGAGTTCTTCTGTGTCAGATTTAGGGTGGTATCTAACAGTTTGAACCATTTTTCCCCCTTACACAACAAAATAAATTACTGCTTGAAAAGATCAAATGCTGCTTTAAATATGTGAACAGTGAAGCATAACACTCCATTCGTCATAACACTAAGTATTTCCTATCTGAGCCACGATGCACAGTTAGCTCTTTTATAAACTCAGAAAACCATGTGGCCACTTTCTTTTGAGATTATGAGGCTGAAGGACTCTGATGTTGATATCTATTTTTAGAAAATATCCCCACATTGCTTATTTATAGATTTGGAAAGAAGAGACAGGTTATTTTTTCACAGTTTGTACACTCTAACAATTGAGCTAGTGTTTAAATGGCTTAACTAAGAATTAACTTGTACTAGTTAAGGCCTTTTCCAATGGAGGATTATGCATTTTTATAGGATTATAGGATTATTTTTTAAGCTGCTAATTGTAACCATGGCAACGCTGTTATGCCCTCCTAATAATACTGCTTTTTATGCTGGTGATCCAAAGTGATCACTTGTACGAAGAAATGGAGTTTATTGCTAGAAGTTTAAAAAATGTTCTAAGTACTCAGGTATATGAATGAGATAGTTCTGTTTATTTTGTTTTGTTATTTCTTTTTGTTTGGTGTTTAATCAACTATATTTGTGTTACTTTAGAGGGCTTTTTATATTTTGGTATCTTTAACAGTTCCTTGGCTTCAGTTAGATCTAATTTCTCACAAACAGCCCTTTTTTTTTGCAAGAATTTGTCAGGCTTTATTATGGTTGAACTGGTTGGCAAGGTGTCAAGATGTGATTGAGTCTATATACATATAATGTCAAATATTTGCAACATGTTATCACAGTAAAGTTTGTTTCTATTCTTAGAACTTGGTGAGTTTTTCATGGAGAAAAAAAATGACATAATAAAAACTTCTTCTTTTCTTTTTTCTTTTATTTAATTCTAAGCTAGAATTAATGAAGAAAAAAATGACAAAATGAAAAGTTCTTCCAAATGAATCATCAAAGATACTTCAAGATTACATCTTCATTTAAATGTTTAATATGGGAACAACTTTTTTTTTTTTATTGTATGGTACTGGTGAACAATAGATCTCCAATCTGTTGTTGAATTTTTTTTTTGTAAGAACATATCTTTTGTGCAAATATTAATTCTTAACCAAACCAACAATGTGTTCTTTTGCTAGAATTCTCAGTAAAACTTCCACAAAGAGATGGTGAAATATTGACCAAAAACAGCACTAAAATTGCATATTTGCACATGTATATTCATGTAAGATGACAACAAAAACATCCAATAAATCATTTCTTTCAGGAGCGCCAGAAGAAACTCCATGAAGAAATGGAGAAGAACAGGGTCCTGCAGGAGTCGCTTCATGCTCTGGCCGTAGAACATCACGAGTTAGAGAAATCCTACTCATGTAGTCTTCGTGGTAGAACTCTTTCGCAGGACGAAATATTCTTCGACTGTGATGACAATGATATAGGTAGTTATTCTGGTGGTTTAATCTTAGTCATCTTCATCATTGGAGGAAGTCCATGGCCAGGCAGTTAAAGTCCACAGCACCTCACCTGGTGGGTGTGAGTCCCAGTCTGGGTGAGAACTTTCATATGGGCAGGTTTTCAGGCTAACCTGCAGTGAGCTGGTGATTCTACCCAGACATAAATCTGGGGTCTCCCTACGCCAATAATTAGCTCAGCATTGCCAATATGACCATAATTGTGTTGTGCAATGTAACCAAAAAAGTCAAAAAAATCTCCATTATCAATCTTAATCATCAGCCCCATATTTGTCACCATAACAGTAATGAATGGTGTAACCTCCATCATTGTGTAACAGCAGTTACTGTATTATCAAGTTCTTCCACCATCATCATCAGTGCATATCATGTAAGTCATTCAGTGAACCTTTTAGCTTTTGAAAACCTGTTCCTTTACATTTTGCTGCATGAAAAAAATCAGCTCTGCCAGTCTTTCCATTCTCTTTAGTTTGTATTGTGTAGTTTTCATTAAAGGAAACATGTTTTATTTCAGTGAAATTGATACATAAATGGTTTTCATTAAAATGATTTTTTAACGATTTTACATGATGTAACATCTCTGTCCATGTACTGTTCAAAAATAGGTTTTGTACTCTATAATTTTATGGCAGTGGCCACTATAAAGACCTTATTTGGATAAAGATGAGCAGCTATAAAACCATTTTTCCAAGGTCTGCTAAGAGGCATGATCATTTTCTTTAAGTCAATGATCACATTTCACTTGTGGGTATACTTCTTCAACTTTGTACTAAAACTGTTGTTTTTTTAAAGAATATGTAGGTAACTAGGTCATTTTGTTAAGAAAAGACAACTACAAAAGATCGCTGCATGTCAAGAATCTTTTACTATATCCATATAAAAATGGTTTTCTGGTCTTTATGGTGGTGGTGATAATGGTTTTCTGATGTCCATGTAATTATATGTTTCCAACTTCATCCATCCATAATATCAGAGAAATTTTAAAATATAAAATTTTAAAAATATTGCAATATTTTATGACCTAATTTAATTTTTTTTTTCAGATGTCCATTTACCAATATCTCCCAAATTGTACGGGTCCATAACATCGGATGCTCAATCCTTTAAATCTTGTCAGTTTTACTTGGATCAAGATCAAGACAATGTACAGGGGGATAACTCTGATGAGACCAAAACCCTTAACTTACAGTTGGGTGGCAGGTGAGCTAACTCCCTTTTTTGCTCATTTAGCTTCTTGTAAACTCCTTGTCAACTGTCTTCTTTGTTTTATCTTCTACTGACTTCTTTGTTTTTGTATAATGTTCCTTTTTTTTCTTTTTTGTTTGTTTGATGTAGCAGTGTAACTGCATTTTTACCTACTAAGATATGCTGACACAAGGACAGATAAATTTTAGTGCAGACACCATTTGTAGAAATTGCCTATTGCATTAATATACTTGTTGACAAAAGAAGGACATCACTTAACTAATGATCTTTACATATGTTGTGTTGAAAAGCCTGCTGCTACTTTTGTAGGCTACATTTTGCCACAAGTATAGTACATTTTCAGCATCTGGAGCTCCTCAGCAATGACAGTGTCACTAACACTTCTGTATATTAGCTTGTAGTCTGAAAACTCAGGACATTATTAAAAAAAAATCCCCAAGTGAACACATAAGTCATTGTTACCTAAAATGTCCTGTTGTTCATTGATTCCCTGTATTAGCGTGAACAGTAAAGCATAAACCCTCACTCGGCATTGCGCACAGGTATTTCTTATCAGAGCCATGCTGCAGAGATAGCTATTCACACTAAGACAATCTTGCTTTTGAGATCCAATATATCACGATCCGAATAGTCAGCTCTGACAATCTATTAAAAGCTTAGATCACGATCATGCTTATTTGTGATTAGAATGAACTTATATAGTGTTTTCTCAATTTCTACTATCTTACAATATAGATAGTGTTCAAAACCATCTTTACTTAGGCTAAGGTATGAGTTTATGCGATTATACTCAAATTCCCCAAAGCGGTGGTATATTGTTACATGTATTTGATAAAGGCAAACAGTTGCATACCACCTTTAATTGCTTCAAGCATGATAGCAATTCAACTACATGGAGTCATAGGGAGTAAAGTTTGTTATAAATTTGAAATGTTTCATTTTGCAAGGATTATAGAGAATATGCATAGTACATAATTAACTTGTACTATTGTAGGGTTTATTTTACATATGCATTTAACTGCTTTTTTAATAAGCTTTGAACATAATAATTACACTAAACAAGTTATGTACAATTTGAGTTTTATGATTTACAAGAAGCAGATCTACTTTTTAACCACAGAAAGTTTAAAACAGTGTAAAGTATTATAAGTATCTGAAAAATGTATAACATTTTGACTTTTATATAATGAAAACAAAAATGTGTTGCTAGTTTCATGACCCTCTTGTCAGCCTCTGTGTTGGCATCAGTTAACCTGTCTGTAAATGTCCATTTTTTTTAATATCAATTATCACTTTCAAAAAATGAACCCATTTCAAAAAAAGCAGGTAACTCTACAACTAATTTTGGCAGAGTTATGCCCCTTTCCAGTTTGGAAGTTTCATTATACCTTTGAGCACTAAGAAAAGTGATGTGTACTGGCTACTGACAGCTATTGTTAAACATTTCTACTTCTAATATTAATCAAAATGCTCAGAAATGCTATTTGGGAGGAGTATGTTTTATCCTATAAATGATTACTGGTTACAAACAATGGTCAAAACTATTCCATAGTGAATTAAATGTACAACACATTGGAAATGGAAAGCAGGCATGTCTTCAGTTGCAAATAAACACCTTTTCAAACATATAGAATATATTGGAACAGCATTGACATCAGAGTCACTAACATCCGATAGAAACCATTTTAGTAAACATTTTTTTTCACTTTAACTTATGTCTAATATAAATACACATCCCACCGAATTTGACAAAAATAAACTGAGTTTGGAATTGGCTACTAGGTCTACCTGTTACATCACTGTGATCTGATTCTAAAAGTCCAAAGTATGCCATTCCTCATTGAACATGTGCAGAAGCTTTACACTGAGATGATGAGACGATACACAATATAATGAACTTCTAGTTTTAAAAGATAACAATATTAATGTTAACATTAGTCTCCTTAGACATACATATTTAGTCTGTACATGCACTACATCTTCCCAGGCATGAACAACTGACCGTGAGTAGTCAAGGTCATGCAGGGCTGATCCTGTGTGCTTTTGAAATCCTGCTTTCTCATAACACTGAAATGCAAATAAAATTACAAAAGGTGGGTTAAAGATAATGTTCTTTATGTACCTTGCAAAAGCAGCTCTAGGATTTTGCCTTAGGTGAGGCTTCCCTTTTTCTTCAATTGTTATTTATGAGGAGTGGGTATTATCTTTTTTGATCCTGGAATTTTACAGGGTTTGGGTAGGCCCTGGTCGGCTCCCTGTCTAAATCCACTCTTGGCTTTTAAAATTTTGTTTGAGTATTTTGTTTCTATATAACATCTCTTTTTCCCTTATTGTGTACTCTTTTCCTTTTTTGGTTCATGGGTTAAAAGTATTTATAACACTTATCCAGTCAAATACAAACAAAGAGTATTTGAAATCAGTACTATGCTGTCTTCTGTTTAATAGCATGCCATACAACATGATATGTTGATTATAATGAAGTTGTCATCTTGAAGATGATGAAGTTGATAAATTTGATGAAGTGAGTAAAGATGATGATGATAATGATGATGATGATTATGATGGTTGTGGTAGTTGTTAGGTTCTTTGTAGTGATGATGATGATGTTAAGGTGATGATGATAATGAAGATGATGATGATGAAAAACCAGGATTTTACATTTATTTCAGGGAAGAAAGATCCAGTTCTTAAGTTTAATGACCTATCGAGGCTGAATAACCCATGGAGGTTGAATTCTTGTATGCTCAAGAGTGGCCGTGTTCTGTTCGCCTTGCATTTTTCCTTTATTTATTGACACTGTGAAAACAAGAATCTTAAGTGCATTTTTTACGAGATTATTTTTCAGTGTGTTCATTACCAATTATACATTTTTCTTGTTGTTGTTATCTGTTTTGTTTTTATATTTATTTATGCTTGTTCAATGTTTTTTGTTTTATATTTTATAGTTACAATGATTTAGAATGATTTTAAATTGGAATTTCTTAAATGGCTTGTAAGTGCTATAACAAATTATTAACAAGTGAGGGGTAATTTTGTCTTGTGTAAGTATTTGTTTGGAAATTTTTTCTTCTATGATAGATATAATGTTTAAATAAGGTAATTGTATTAAGAAAATAGACAGAATAAGGATCGCATGTGAACAAGAATCAAGTATGAAAGTGTGTAAATGCTCACTTAATTATACAATAATTGAAATAAGATTTAGTTTTTAAACAGATATGTTTATTATCATGCTTATCATCATTATCATCGTCATCAAAGCTGTTGTTATAGATAGTTTCCACATCAGTGAAAATCTCTTATCTTGGCAGCCATCTTTGATGGTAACTTCAAGGGATTTTTATATGAATTGTATAGAAGGGTAAATTTTATTTTCTTACAATTTCTTTATTTGTGGTCCGAAAATTAAAAGCTATACATCATTGGAAAGCTCTTGAAATTCATATTTTTAGAATACAATATTTTTTACAATTGATAAATGCACACAGAATTTACACACAGACATCAATAAAACTATTGGCTCATACTTAAAACAAAATGAACAGTGTATCATTTTCTGTTGTATTTCTTTAACCTCTTAAACTATCAAAATATAGTTTTGATATTTAAAATACTTTATAAAAGCTGTTAAATTTGATATAAAATTCAGTAAAATAGACTGAAAAATAAAAACACAGCTGTGAGTTTAATACAGCACATATTTCCCGATTTTAGCCTGTATTAGCTTCTGCCCACAAAGATGGCTGTCTTAAACTGTCTTTTCAGTGTCAATGACATCACATGGAAACTATCTATTAATGTCAGAAATAATCATAAGTGTAAGCAGCATCTGTATATCCAACAGTATGTAGGATTTTTTAAAATATATTTTGGTAAATAAAGTTTATCACACACTTGGTTTAATTTTTTTTAAATAAAACAAACGGGCTTTAATTAAACTCAGTGCGTTCAGAAAGAAAAATCCCAATGTATCGTTTAAAGTACCAAGTTGTCATTTTAGTGTAGTGTGTTCAATTGTTTATCACACGACGTTAAAAAACTCACGCATCACCGTTTGTGGCATTTGCTTATCTCGGACGCTACCTGCTCTGCGCAGATAAACAAGTCTTCCTGTAGCGATGAGTATTGAATACACATTTGCCAAACAGACATAGCTGTCTATTTTATTTGTGGGGTAAATAAAATGGTGAATTGAGTGAATATTCAAATGAAGGTTTAATCGAACGAACCTAAATGCAATTACAAATTATAACAGACGCGTCATCCTCTTAAACTGGATTTTTCTCGAGTGTAATCCCATCGGCCAAAACCGTGTCAGTGTAAAGAACTTAACGTGGTGTTTACATCTTAGACATAGCTGAATTATATGGTGTTCATTTAGCTGTTGATGGATTAATTTGTGGTTATTAAGCATTAATCCAAAAGTCATGGCAGAGTTGCCAGAAAGGAAGAAGCCAGAAGATTGGGAAACGTTGGAATTTAGGTAATTATTGCAATTTTCTTAGCTGGACATATCGGCTGTCAAAAGTTCAATCATTCACTCATTTGACATGTGTCATAATACACATGTCAAACTTAAAACTTTGACATTGTTATGCTTAAACTTCTGGCAAATTTATTTTTATTTAAAAGTGAGCTGTTGTCATTTGATTTAAATTCAGTCTAAATGCATATGTGATTAGTCCTGTTAATTAACTGGACAACTTGCACTGTAAACAAGTGGTAGTGATTTACAGATATTTTGCTAACTGCTGTTTCAGTTATGTTTTGCACCTAGATGTTTTAAAAACCTGATTAACAGTGTGTATTGTGAGTAGTCAGTAATTTATGTGTTAACCAATTAGGTGTAAATAAAAAATAGCACAATATGATTTCAAGATATAGGTAAATATTTACCTGTGCATTTTATATTGTCTAATAGACAAAAGCGTATACTTGTATATACAGAGACTGTAGGTGTCAGGCCCGTAAGCTTCTGATCTCTTAAAGTTTAATCATTATCATAAAGTTAGCAATATATTTTCTGTATATTTCTTGTCATTATTCAACTTGATATTGGTTCCTGTCAACAAAGAGTTGTTGCTAATAACATTTTGTCTTTTTTTTTTTTGAATAATATTATGTATTACTTTTTTTTGTTTCATTCTATTTCAGAATTGTTCTTGATGTTACCTCGATACTTTTTTTTTATTTTGTAGCTCCAAAATCATGAAAGAAAATACAAATGAAAACAATTATTTTCTGTCTGAAATCACTACTTACATCGGCATTATATGGTCACTTTCCCACCAGTATTGTTAGTTAGGGACTTAGATCATTTTGAACCAAGGTGAACCAAGTCATCATACATGTGAACTCTCAAACTTTTGGAGGGAAACTCCCACTTTTAAGGTTCAAAATTATTTGAAATGAGGGGTGTTTTACAAATTTTCAGAAATCTTCCTACTTGGAAACGGATAACTTCCTTCATTGTTTATATGAAAGTAACAAATCTCCCTCTTTACATGTGAAAATCTCCCACTTCAGCCTCACATGTATAAAGTCATTCTAATCAACTTTAAATCATAGGAAGAAAAAAATGCATCAATATAAAAACTGTCAGTGAAAAGCATTTTTAATTTTAATAAATATTTTATATTCATCATCATCAGCCTCAGCCGAGATCGAACTCACTACACCCTCCCAGTAACGCCTATCTGTCATTGCTCTCAACAGATCTTCCTTGGGTATTTTATATTAATAAATTCTATAACTAAGAATTGTCATTACTATTTTAAATTAGGCCTAAGAAAGAAAGATTTCTATGCAGTATTTCATCATACTTGTTATTACAACAAACTTCCCTATGCACTTGGTGGCCCACTGATTAGTGTAGGAGTCATGTTAGGCAATTAATTTATTAACTACAAGAAAACATAATTTCTTGCAATTGTTGTTATCACATTTTATTTACCTTTTCATTGTGTTTTATGACTGAGCTTTATTTTGATTGGTAAGAATATACTACTGCCTCCTCTGTCTGACACAACAACCCCCTACACCCCATACACCTAGGCAAAAGCCTTCACCTTCTTTTCTTTCTCCCTTAACAAAGTATTTAAAAATAAATACATTTTACATTTATACAAGAAAGCATAGACGTATACATAGTACCATTAGGGGACACTGTGTGAGAGAATGATAAGAAGTAGATGAGCAAGAAAACGTGAAATAAACCATTATTATTTCTGAAAACGGGTCTATAACATAGTCTGTTGTTTATCTACATGTATTTATTTCCTTTCTAACCTGTCATGTATTGTCAAATGTACTAGGTTTAAAATTTTGTCTAAAATTTTCAGACAAAAGCTTCAGTATATGATGTTTGTCAAAGACAAGCAGTAAAAATACTGCTTAATTATAGCTAACATTATTTCAAGGCAATAAAACAGATATACAATACTGATTTAGTTTAAAATTTACAGCTATATGTTATAATTCTGACAACCTCAAGCAAGATTTATAAGTTATTGGTATAATAAATGTGAAATTAACTTTTAAATGGATTTTGATCCTAAATTTTAACAACAGCTGCTATTTTTGTTTTGTGTGGTCTTTAAATAACAACATCACACAGACAAAGCCAATTTAAACTTTGGTTTTAATATAAATATCTTATAAGAACTTTTTTTAAATCAAATGACAGTTGACAAATTCTGTTATTTATAAACACACAGGTTTTTAATTTGTATCTTTGTGTTTGCGATTTATGCACACTTTTGAGCTATAAATAGATTCATATGCCTTATGTAAAATTTGTTGAGAAGTTTGAAGTACCTGTGTTACAGTTACTGGGCAGGGATCCATGAGTGACATCAGCTACAGGTGTCACTGTCCTTCATCTGATTGTAATTGATTTTGTTGATTGGAATTTAATAAGGTTGCATCCCTCCTTGTCCTTGAAGTTTTTAAGTATACTTAATTGTAAGATTTGCATGTTAAGAGCAAAATTACACATTTTGGAAAAAAGGATAAAACTTAAAATGTGACTAAAAAGTTAAATTCTGATTCTCATAGTTAACAATTTTAACCCGCAAAAATTTTGCCCTAAAAACCTTTTTTTAGAATTCATGTATTGTAGATTGGTGTTCATAAATTGCATTTTCAGTTATTTAATTTAGTTATTATTTTAGCTTTTTTTTTCTTCAATTTTACGGAATGTAAATAACCTCTAGTGCTAAACTTAAAGCCCAGACCTAGCATAAACATTTTCACCACAGTAATGTCATGGAAAAAATAAGTAAGATATTTATAAATAACTAAATTTTAGCTTTATTTAAAGAAATCTGTGTAGAATCCACAGTGTGTAACTCTTCTGACATTTCAGCATATCACTAAAATGGTCCATCAGGTGCGAACTTTTATTGTGGAAAGATCTTTAAGTTGTCCAGCTAACCTGTGGTGTGCCAGTGGTTCTACCTAGACATAAGTCTAGGGTCTTCCTCCACCAATAATTAGCCGGACTTCAATATGTCAGTCAATATGACTTAAAAAAACATCTTGAAGGTAACCATGTATTGTAAATGGATAAGGCCTCTTGGGGAATGATATCTTTTGAAAATATGGACATTAGAACACAATGCACATGTGTTCTAGTGTTGTCAATATTTGCACAATAACTTAGAAATTGCGTCTATTTTTTGAACTTCCAGGATATATGTACAATTCATGCTTAAAGTGTACATGTAGCCTTACTGATCATTTTTTGTATTTGTGAAGATATGTTCTACAATTACAACACTTGCTAAGACATGCAAGTCATAATTATGTAAGTTATTTTTAAGTCCCTTATGTCCATAATATTGATTGATCTAATTTAGACAGAGATCATACTGCTTATTACTTGTTTGATTACACATACCAATATTGTGTCATTTTATTTTAGTGAGATAACAGAAAATACCACACAAGGAACATGTACAGCAACTGTAAAATATTCTGTTGTTGTATGTTGGACACTGTTCTGTTAACTTTTGGTATAACAAATGTATGTCTTAAACAAGATACTAGATTTAACACATTTGGAAATAAGCAGTCTGTTCTGGATTTGGGGTCTCAGCATTGTTTGTTAAAATATCTTGTCAAGAAGCCGTCTGATCTAGATATGCCTCGCTCTATTTGCAATGCTCTTAATTGAACCAATCACATGAACTTGCTTGCTTGCTATAGTAATTTTTACTAAGGTTGTTTCAGCATGCAAGGTTATTCAAATCACCTTTCAATAAATAGTTCATTGTCCCCCATTTTGTTATAATACACTACAGCTAAAGCCCCACTATTGTGTTGACTAGCTGAAGTCCTCAAAACAGGTCAAATGTACCTAGTCAATGTAGTAAACAGTGGATTTAAATATAGCTCTAAATAGTTTGTATGTATATTTGAAAAATTGCAGACTAAGGGTGGCGTTACTTTCTCAGTATAATTTAAATTACCATTTTAATTTCACTGATTAAATCAGATCTAACCTTTGCTTTTGGGGCAATTTAAATACATAGATCCAAGATTGTACATGTACTTTGTTTTTTACTTGAAAATTAAAAACTTGTTGAGCTGAGGTATGACAGCTTAAGTGTTAATAAAAGAATAAGTGTTATATTAACTTGACCATATATATTTTGATGATGCAATTATTGTAATGTGTTTATCAGGTGTCTTCCTCCACCAAAATAGCTGGACATGTCTATAATGACCATAATTGTGTTGCTGTGAATTGTATGTTAAAGATTATTACTCGTTGCTTGTAACTTTTGCTTTATGCCCATACTTAAATCTTAGTTTTTCTTTGCTTATAACTTAGTGCATAGAACAACACCTTTTGAAGAGATGGAGCAGCAAGTACTGAAGCTCCCAGGAGGATCTAGATTTGCTTGATGCTTTTATTAAGTTGCGCTTAGCATGGCTATAAGAGCTTTTTAATAAACACATTGGGCATTGTACAGGGTTTTACCTTTTGATTAGTAAAGAAACACCAATTTTTCCTTCAAAATCTGAAAATATCAATTGTTTATACCTCAGGTTTGGTGAGACAATGTGGCCAACTTGAAATTAAAAATTCTTGCAAAAATACATATTTTGAAGGGAAAAAAAACAGGGGAAAAATGCAAGATATTTTGACACAGTTTTAACCATTAATTTTACTTTGCTTATGAAATACTACCTTGTACATCTTTATAAGGTATATGTTTAGAAACCCCAGAGCAGGAGTCCGCATTGGTAGAGAGTAACGATCCTGAGCAATCCTTGTGTTATTAATAATGTATCAGTGCTAGTACAGGGAAAACAGCTAGAACTGCCTAGTCAATACAATCAATGGTTTGAGGGATGAAGGCATAGACAGATGGCTGTCTGATCTTGACTAATAAAAATATCTTCTACAGCTTTAAAGGATTTAGGCTTATTAGGGATAATTTCATTCTTACCACTGTCTTTATTAGCATCCTCATTTTTAATTCCTAACATTAGTTACCATCATCATTATCAAAATTGTATTTTTTTTATCAAACACCATTTTTCTATCTTATATAATTCCCTTTTTTCATTATCAGCACCATCGTCACCAAATTGGTTCCAGCATGAAATACAGTCTGCTACATAGAAAGATGTTAAAAAAACACTTTAGGAAATATAAGTATAGTTCCATGAATGGGTGGCTCTGTGTCTGGATAATTTGACTGGATATGGTATCATGCCAGGTTTTTTATGGGAAGCAGCACCATAATTGCTACAAGAGGAAGCTGTCAATAAATAAAAAAAATCATCTCTGTCAACCTAGTGACTAGGTTAGAGAATATGGATGCTAGTCGCTTTATTTTATCACAGTTAGGGCATGCAGTGCTTTTAATGTTTATTGTTGAAACCATCTCTTAATAAATTAAAGAGTCTATGTTGGACTCTAAACCCATCAAATAATAACGACTGGTTGGACGTGGAACTATATAATAAATAATCCTAAAATTACTTTCTATATAAAGACATGTGGCTCTTACCATGCCCTATTGTACTTTCCACATTTGACCTATTTTTATTTGTAGAATTTACAGATTGGTATATATCAGGGTCAATATCTAGGTTCAATGTTTACCAAAATTTCAGGGCTAATAGGTTAACCTGACAAACATTTTATATGCCTTGCAAAGACATAGTGATTGACATCCAGCTATTATGGTGAAGGAAGACCCCAGTTAGACATTTTTCAGGGTAGAACCACTGGCACTTTGAGGTTAGCTTGATGACATCCCCACATACAGGTCCTTACAGGGACTCAAACCTATGTGGTGTGGATCTGGCAAGTGAACAACACAGAACACACTGACTTTAACCGTTTTGCCACAGGGTCCCCCACAAACTTTGTACTGGACAGCCATTAAGGAACATGTAAATGACTGTGCATTAATAAAACAACTCATTGTATCATAGTGAAGTAGACAATTTATAAGTGTTTATCAGTGTCAATAGCATCATTCTCATATGTGTTTTGAATAGCACTTTTTGTACAAATACACTAACGCCATTAAGTGTTTGACTATTCTGTTATGATTTGTAGGTACAAAGCAACATTAAAGACAAGTTAAAATTTGACTGAATTGTCATTTCTCAACACTGTTTAACTTAAAATCAGTCTCAACATAATTATGAACTATCATCTTTCACATCTTGTTTTAAGATCTGTTTTGCAGCGCATTGTTTGACAATCTTTCATGGATTATTGTATCTGTATACATTATTTATAGTATAAATGATAATGTGCATTTTATTGAATATTATTACGACGATCAATATAAAGCTTTATATTTCTGTAATGGAAAAAAACTAAATGAAATACTACTTTAATTGATGTTTTTAAGGATTAAGGACATCTTAAAAGCATGATTAGGATATAAAATATCTTTTCAACAATTGGCTAGTGTAAGTGCATATTAAGTGGTGCACATAAAAGCACAATATAAAAATGCAAAGTTTTACATATTTAGTTTATTTGTCATTATCTTGAGGGAAAAACAGTTTAAATCTAATTACAATATTAATGTTGATATTAATTACAAACAATAACAATGAGTTTGACAAATAAATGGTTGTAATATTACATTTTTCGTTGTTCACATTTACAACAATATTGATTCAAATACATGTATATTAACCATTGAATTGTGTGGATATAGATTAGATAAATGTACAGTGGTTAAAATTAGCGTTAGCCCAACAGCAAATAACTTTCAGATTTTCTCTCTGGCTAGTAAAAATTCCCAATTTACTAGCCCGACGGCCCTTTAAGATCCAGATCGTTGAACAATCATTATAATTTTATTTACAATTTGTAAATAAACTTTTGAGCTGCTTATTTCATTCGGCAAGCTGTTGCTTGTATCATAAACATGTTATGCCCACTAAACCGTTAATATGTTTACTGAGCAGGAACCACGCAACTGGAATATGTTTCTGGTGCAAAACCTGGGAAAAAATACCCTGAAGTTGCTGGGCAAATGATACTTAAATGTTTTTGTTTTTTTATATATTTATCTTTTTTTTTGAAAATTCATTTGTAAATTAAAACAATTTAATTCAGACTAGTGAATTTTCTTTTGGGCTAGTGAAAATTGCTTACTTACTAGCCCGACGTGCTTGCAAATTTCATTCCTTATTTCTATGACTGAATGTAGTCTTTTATAAGTACTACACAAGTATCTCATTTCTTGTGGATTAAGTGATGAAGAATATCAGTAAACATCAAACAAATACACCTACATAGATTTGTATCTTCTTGGATAGATAGCTGTGTTTGATCATTTAAGAATGTGTGAATAATGTGCAAATATTTGTTTACGATTAACATGGCTGTGAGAATAAACATGTCTATATTAAAACAAGATATTTTTGAAAGCATACTCTTTTCAACCCCTATTATTATTTTTTTTTTTATTTTGGGAATTGGTGATGGTTCTGTGGTTCTGTAAGACTGAATTAAATCCAAATATGCCCTTTTTTCAGGTTTTGGGAAAAAGGGGATGGGTGCCTTTCGACTGTGGATGAAAGCAAAATACTGCCTTTTTTATGATTTTGGGATAAGGCCAATGATGGGGCCTTTATACTTTGGATGAAAACAAAACATTGCCATTCTTTATGGTTTGAGGGGAGAATAGTGGAGCCTTTAGACTTAATGAAAGCATAATACAGCCCCTTTTTTCATGGTTTCATGGAAGGATGATGGGGGCCTTTAGACTGTGGATGAAAGCATAATTCTGCCCCCTTTTTCATGGATTTGGGGAACGATAATAGAGCCTTGAGATTGAGGATAAAAGCATAATGCTGTCCCCTTTTTCATGGATTTGGGGAAGGATAATGGGGCCTTTGGAGTAAAAATGAGCATACTACTTTCTCTTTTCTTCGATTTTGGGGAATGATGATGGAGCCTTAAGACTTAGGTTGGGCTCTTTAGACTATAAACAATAGCATAATACTGCCTTTTATCATGGTTTGGAGTTGGAGGACAGGTATTGGGGACCTTTAGAGTGTAGATAAAAGCATAATACAGCCTCTTATTGTCTTGGTTTTGGGGACAAATTATATAGGGCCTTTAGAGTAGAGAATTTCAGAATGTCTTGCTTCTCATGCATGTGTTTTTATTTATACAGAACAGACCTCATTTGCTAGAAGATTTTCCTCATTTCAAGCCCTTAGCATTAAATATCAATGAACTTGGCTCTGTTGCTGCCACTCTTCTGCAATGAACAATTAAACATGTTAACCCCTATCTTGCTTCATTTTGTTTAAAGAAAACATGAGAAATTGTTTGTGTTTTGCTAAAGTATTATAAATATTGCAAGTTAGGTTAGTATACCTGTTAATAGAGACTAAGTGGCAAAAGTGTAGATCCTGATCACACATCTGTCAGATCTACTGTGTTTACATAGCCTTATGAATGCATGCATACATGTAGCATGTTAAGAGTGAACCCTTGATCTGCTATACATGTATTTACTAATTATAAGTGTTGATAACTTATATGAATTCTTAAAAATCTTCTTGCAAAAGCATGTAAAAGATCCCATATTTCTAGTTACTGAGCAGGAAAAAGTTTCATTATGTGGGGAGGTCTTTCAGCTGACCTGGGTGCACTGGTGGTTCTAGACAATTGTCTTGGCATTATACTTCCACCAAAAAAAGCTGCAAGATCTAGCAGCACAATTTTATCTTTTCACGCGAGTGAAGAGTTCCAAATACAAGCAGAACAGAACAGAGCATAAATTTGTTTAAGCTTGTTCATAGTACATCATTGTACAAATGCACTTTTAACAATAAAACATATATGTATATGATTCTTAGACAAGTTCAAGTATAATCTAATTTAA
This sequence comes from Sinonovacula constricta, assembly GCA_007844125.1. Taxonomy (NCBI): domain Eukaryota; kingdom Metazoa; phylum Mollusca; class Bivalvia; order Cardiida; family Solecurtidae; genus Sinonovacula; species Sinonovacula constricta. The sequence goes on along the minus strand of CM017555.1, from coordinate 24,331,588 downwards.
TTATGATATTTATCAAACATGAATAATGATCAGACTTTCTGTGCACGAAAGCGCTGCACTTTAGTTGTTTTTAGTTGTTTGTAGTACACCATGGCGTCGTCAATAGGACTTCTCTATGATCTATTACATATTGACACCGCATGCATGCACATCGATGATAAATACTACATCCTGTACTTTCAAATTATTTTCCTGTTTGTGACTAACATGATCATGTAACATATATGTGTACATTTCCTAGAAGCTACCTGAAGCTGGAGGTTGTTGGGGACATTTTTTTAAACAACTATAAATGCTTTTGATTCTTCTTACTTCTGTGTCCCCGGTCGAGGTTCCTGGTAATGTTGTCTACGAATTCAACAAATTGAATGTTGCATTATAGACCTTTGTGGAAAGCTTGTTGGAGAGGGTGTAATATACTGTGCTGATCGGCATGACACATAATTCTGCATGTGCACCCGCTATTTGAATTGAGTCAGACAGTATTTTGGGGTAGGTCTTTAAGCTGACCTGTGCTGCATCAGTAGTTTAACCCAGACATTAATCTAAGGTCTAAATCCACCAAAAAAGCTGGATCTTGCTATAATGACAATGATTGTATCACTGTCGTATCTGGAACAAAAAAAAAACAAACCCAATTTCATACATAGATATATAAGAGAGATATAGAAACAGGAATCTGGGCGAGAGTTTTGGTTAGCCACCAGACAACAGTTCCAGCAGTTTCCCAAACTTAAGGTTCGTTTCTGTTTTGAAAAAAAATAACTATGATTTAAACAAAATGCCTTAGTTCATTGTTATATTAATGAAACCTAAGAAATGTTACTGATTTCAAAGGCAATCAGTAAAAATTTTTGAGGGTTCTTAAGTTTCATTTATAAAACTGTTTAAACTAATTTGAAATTTGAAAATACCGGTTCTTAAAGGATATATCCTCTGAGTTACTTGGCCCTTCACTCATTCTATGATGGTAAACAAGGTATTCATAAAACCTTTTGTTGCTTTGTTTCAGGAGTTCTTTGCCAGTGCCAATGTTTGACAGAAATGACTTTAGTTTCTGGAGCATACTGAAGCAGTGTATAGGCAAGGTAAGTCATAGTATACAATGTAAATGATGTAACTTGTATAAATAAAGAATTTTAAGTAATGACAGTCAATACAAGTATACTTGTATCAAGAATTGTGAGCTGGGTGTATTTTCCTTTTCATTATGATTGTTTCTGTTTAGCTTCTGGTTTTACACTCTGATGAAGGTTGTCAATATGGAATTAATTGATTAACTGTCTGTATGGGATGTCACAGTATGGTGCACCTGTTCTAAGGGGTTGTCTTTACAACGGCGACATGTTATTATGCTCACCTAAAAATTTCGGAGGAGCATATAGTCACTACTGCATCCATCTCGCTTTTGTCCAGGATATATCATGGCAACCGCTGGCTTAAATTCATTGAAACTTTATGGAAAGCTTCACAAAAAAAAAAAAAGAAATCTGCATATTGTCAGCACATTCAGTTTCAATGATTTTTTTATGGAGTTAGTGACCTTTTTAATTTCCATATGGAATACGACCATTCATGTCTGGGTTATTTCTTAGCAAACGCTTGTTGAAGTTCAATGATGCTTGCTGGCAAAGCTTCCCACAAAGTATCATTGATAGATCTTGTTTATATGCAGACAGTTATTAACTATTGAAAAGGTTTTTATAGCAACACTATGTTTTATGTCTGGTTTCAACTTTCCCTAAAAGTCGAAAGCATCTAACAAAAATAATTGACAATACCCTGGATTTAAAGACATTTTAACTATAATTATGGTATGGCTTCTTTTATTCAAAACTATTTAATGCTCACCAATTTTGACTTTGCCTGAAAATCGAGAGCTTCTGCTATATTATGCTTACTTGATTGTGTGATAATTCAATGTTGCTAGCTCTGTTTAATGTCATCTGTGAATTTATTAGAGAGAAAACACTTTCAGATGCTTACTTGTAGGGATGAAACCAACTTTGTGTCACAAACCGTGAAAGTGACAGGCAAGTTATGCAATAACCCCAGCAGTAAACTGGCTGACATTCAAGCTATGATAACTCTTGTAAAGAATGAAAGTAGTACATGATACATGGTAGCACAATCACTGGAGCATCAGCTCCAGGTTCAGGAGGCCCTGGGTTTGATAATGGGCCATGACATACCAATGTCATTTGCAATGGTCGTGGTTTAGCTCTCTTGCTAATGCTCAAGCAAATATAAAGGGTAGCTCCAAGATTGGTTGGCCCGGTATCATGATAATTTGACAGGGTGTGGTATCATGCCAGGTGTTCATGGCATGCTATATACAGTGAAAGCAACATTATATCTGTTTCATGTGAACACCGTCTCCAGATAACTGAACTACTGTTGGTTGGACAATAAACCCAATAAACAATTTAGTACATTCACATCCAAAACAAGATGTACATGGTACACAAGACTCATAGCAATAGTAGTTTACTGCTCCTTGTGCCTGATTTAAATCCAAATAAACTAATAAGTAACAACTGAAACTTGTCAAAATCATAAAGTAGATTATGTTGTAATTTGAATGCTGCCCTTAGTCAAAATCAGGCTCTTAAACAGCATAAACCAAACACTTAGACTCAGCGGTGCAGTCAGAAGAGCATTGGATTGACATACAAGAGTTTGCATTTAAAAACCAAGCATTGTTTTTTTTACTTTAAAAATAGTTTATTTTCACTGCATTTGCTTTTATACATCTCAATAATCTATCAACATTCATAGATGCATTTATTATTTACCATGCAGTAACTTATTTTTTATCAATATAATAAGCACATTTATGGTCTCTGAAATCCGGTTCCTGATAGGAGCCCACTTTTAGTACTTTGGTTAAAAAAAACTTTTTAAGTTATATGGTCAGCATGGCCATGTCTGCTTGTATGTATACACTGACCCTTAAAAAACCCAGTTTCTAGCTCATTTAAATAACCTGCAATGCAATCATTAAATCTTAAGATGCTCTTTTATGTAATTATAATCCATTTCCATCTTCATGAACATTTAAAACATCTGCCATGTAATACAGCTATGTAAACACACTTGAAACTTTCGAACAATATAATTCATTAACCTTAAAGTTTTTGTTAGAGGTCTTTAAAACAGTATTTATACCCTCAATTTTTAGCTTTTCCTGAAAATGGAAAGCTGTTGCAATAGGATACTGACATTATTGAATGATAATACAATGTTGCCAGGTCTGTTTAATGTCATGTTGCATTCACAGGGCAGAGAACACTTTTAGATGCTCATTTGCGGATAAAATTAACTTGATGTCACAAAGCATGAAATACTTGAACACATGATGCGTATTCAAAAAGAAACTGGGTTTGTATTCATGAAGATGTTCACAGATAGTTATTTCTCCTCACTAAACCTAAATGAAAAAAATGATGTCTTGAAAAGAATTTATGATGTTAGAAAATTTCTTAATTTTCATTCATAAAACCTCCTAATGGGGGCGCCATTACCCCTCTACAAGGGTTAAAGCCCTGTCGAGGCGAAAACTTTGTTGTGTGGGAGGTTTTTCTGGTGTGCATGTGGTTCTACCCAGCATAGAGTCTTCTTTTTCCATAAATTAGCATGATGTTGTGCAGTGTACAAAATTAATATAACCTACACAACTAGCAGGTTGATCTTTTCAACATTTAAAAAATGAATAACAAAGACTATTTTTAGGTATGGCACCTGCCTGGCATACTGGTCCTGGAAGTAGTTAAAATTATAACAACTCTAGGATGCATTTTGTTTTACCTTATCTGTATCAGTTTTAAAGGTGGTATAAGACAGTTGGAACTAAAGTTTTGTTTCTCATACAACCAGTTAATTTATTGTTACCTGAAAAGGTTCTGAGAAATACTTTTTTTGATGCCCACAAAATGCTGTTTATTTGTGCCCAACATCCATATGAACAGCTTTCCTTTACATAATCTAAAGTTTCTGCAGTAAGGAGTTATGTCTATAAGACAAAGGCACTGATTCAAATACTACCTTCAAACCTTTATTAAGATAACAAATACAACATGCAACAATAAAGGCTGAACTGGATTGTCTATATAAGAAGTCTTTTTACACAGAACATTTTACAATAAATTACCTGCTTAGAGTCTTTTCCCTGACAAATCAATAAAAACATGATGTTAAGCAAGTCATTTGCTTTCTTGGAAAAGTATGTCCATTTTATAACCCACCAAATGACAGAATGAGGCAAACATAGGGTCAGCAACTTCCAATGGGGATTGGTGTAATTTGATAACTATGTCACGCTGACACAATTATGGTCAATTTGGCTAATTCCAACTATCATAAGATTGGCAGAAGTTCAGACAAACATCCAACCATTGGCACACTACTGATCGGTGGGAAAACTTTCTCACACTTAAAGTTGGTATCTGAAGGTTTGCCTATATGTGACTGGCCATATCAAAATCAGTCTGAAGTCGCAAAATTAATATTTGTGGTTTTTATATTCATTTTATAGAGCATAAATAGACCTTTAAAACGACCTTTAAAACGATACAAGAACCATCACGATACTATAATCCTGTGGTAAGTTATTCAAATTTAGGTAACACAGTTTAAGGCCTAAAGCTACACATAAATGTGGAGAAAACGGCACTCAATCTTGTTTTAACATTTTTGGTCTTTACCTAAAACAAAATGCCATAGCAACCAACATTTTCTATATAAATTACACCATCATGCCATACACCATTGGAAAGAGAAAACACAACTCTATTTAATGCACATCCTTATTTATTAACAAAGCAACCATATAATGCAACAGTGATCATAGAAAATCATAAAAGTGTCAATTTCTTTAACTTTTTGTCTTGGTAACTAAATGAAGGCGACAAGCCATTTTAAATAAATCCACAGCATTTACTTAAATAGAAATACATGTGAGAGTAAGCGATGTCTGTAAATGTTTCTTCCATATCATTACAGCTTTCACTGTCACATTCACTATCTCAGTCCAACACACCACTTGTACTTGTAAAGTAAATTGTAATAAATTAATTCCAGTTTCCGATACCTCCGAGATTTGACTCATTTACTGACTCTTTTAGGCATTAAGACGGTTCTTCTGGTGATGAATCCATTGTGTTTATTATTTATTTTCCTTTAATAGCACAGATCGATGACAAAATCCACTTTTATATCGATAAAAACGCTGTCAACAGTAAAGATCGGTGAAAAAATAGTTTAAATGTGATACTGGAAGTTTCACGTGACGTCCGGTTGACCAATCAGAAAGGCCGATAGGCTTATTAAGCAACAGGTGCGCAATTTCCTTTGTGTTGGTCACTTGTTTTAAGAGATTGTAGTGGCTACTTGGAATGACGATTATGTTTAAAAATAGAATACTTGAATTTCCCGGGAATTAACCTTTATTACGATACCAAATACAACCACTCTGTCCCTTTCTTTCTGCTTAAAATGCACTAATGAATTGGGCTCATATTCCATTGTTCATTGCATAAACTTGATGACGTGAACGTAAACAGAGTATAGGGTCCGATCAAAGTTAAAATAAACAGTCAAAAACTTATTTAATTCGACTATTTTTTCAATTAATTCGTAGTAAAGAGTCTCAACATTAATTATAAAGCAAAATCTAAAAATCAATATTTTTTGCACCTACCTGCCATCTGAGCGAATTATCTAGATAATCTGACATGCCACTTTAGACTGATTTTTGATATGGCCAGTCACATATCTAATACATGTAACAATATCTTACCCCTGTTCTGGGTAATGTGTGCATAGTTACTGCATAAACTTATACTTTAGTTGAAGTAAAGGCTGTTAATAACATTACCTCAATCGTTAGACAGTACATATTGTAAACAATATTGTTTTAAATGTCCATGAAATATCCAAATCTATAAACAAGCATGATGAGGATTTCATATATGAATAGATGTCAACGTCAGAGCTGACAACCTGGATGATCATGTCTGCCAGGTGTTAATTGCATGCAATATGCAAGGAAGGCAACACTTTATAATCTTCAAGTAGACACCATTTCCAGATAATTTAAAACAATTTAGTGGGATAACATAAACCCAACAACAAACAATGTGGAAACTTAGATCACATCTCAAGGGATAAAACTTTCATTGATTTTACTCAACAAAGAGTCACAGATGTTATATTGAGTTTGACAGGGCAGAAAATTACTTTGGACTATAAATATTTAATTACTGACAAAATACATCTGGAAATATAACACAGCCATGAACTTTTAACATATTTACTTGACATAATTAGAACTTGTTCTGTTTTGAAGTAAGCCATTGTTGTTATGGTGACGTCCAGCATATATTAGCGGAGAAAAAGACCTCAAACAAAGTCCTAAGCACTGCTGTTCAGCAGAAAGACGTCCTGTTAAGGTTGTTAAATTTGGTATCTTGTCTAGTATCTGTTCAAGCTGTTAGTATGTTGTTTTTTCAATTTAGTTAAAGTAGATATCTAGTCTAGAAGTAGTTATTTGCAGAAAAGTAAATAAATTTTTTTTTATGCAGCACCATTTAAACATATACAGGCTTGCTTTTCCACCACCAAAAAATTACTAGACATCCCTATGATGACCATTATTATATATTATTGGTATATTAACATAAAAGGACAGAGTTTCAAACCCTATGATATAGAATCGTGCATCCTATCTTGGTTTGTATACTCTTCTTACCTTAATTGCTTGTTCGATTTCTACCCAGACATTAGTCTGTGGTCTCCCTCCACCAGTAATATTTGGATGACATCTTTTATGATCATAATCCTGTCTGTTTACAAAAGTAAATCAGATGGACATAAGATCAGCGGTTGACACTAACATTTTAGCCAGGTATCCCAATGGGACACCTGCTTTGAAATATAGGAATCCCTTCTGAAAATAGGGAGTCCCTGATAATAATGCTATATGAACTTTTTTATTGTTTTAATAAAACAAAACAACATTCAAGTTTTGAAACATTTATTCAATCAATGGAAGAAAGGAGGCATTTGTATGCCTTCTGCTGTAACAGCAAAAGGTCATGTTAAAAGGTTCTAAATCGCTGTCAAATTAAATAATACTCGGATGCACAGCTTCGCTCCTTTGCGGTAATCACGCCTTTTGGTGGCCCAATCAAGTAATTATACAATGCCTACAGTCGTCCTTAATTGCTTCCGATGCATCAGGATGCTACAAACATGTTTTAAGAGTAAACAGATGCCAATCAATTAAGATTTATTACTTTTCTACACCTCTGTCAAAACGCCATATTGAAATTAGTCGCGCACACGAGCAAACGTGTCATCGGCAGAATTAGAGCACCTGTTTCCTATTAATTATGCAGGCTCCGCCTACTGTATTGTTTTTCTCCTAGCAGAACTACAGAAGGTAATAGATGCGCGCGCGTGTGTGTGTTTGTGTGTGCATGTATGAATCTGTTCTCATTAATATGCAAGACTCCGCCCGTTGTCGTCTTTTCTCGCTTCTTATGAAGCTGTAGGCGATTTTGACCGACGCACGGGTAGAAATGACCCCCGCTGCTTTATTGATGTGCGTCAGTTAGGGGTATTTCTGAATTTTCGTGCGTCAAAACCCGGGAGCTCGGGTCAACCGAACACCCTGTTTGCTGTTCCAATTTCACCTCTTTTGTTTTTGCTTTTTTTGTCGGTGGTTCATTTACTCCATCAAGGAACCGCCACATTCTGATGATTTATTTACTTTCAACCTTTCTAAAAAAAAAACGCAAAAATACGTGACATTTCTTTTAGCAGAACACCGCTTTCGGTGTTATTCGGATACAACGGCTTTATTCTCTTATAAGTATTGACCGTAACTGTGCGATTTTTAGCGATAATAGGTTACTAATGAGAACATTTTTTTTAACTGCTTATATCGGTTTGCGATGATTTTGTATGTTCTGTTTCCTTCTTTTTCGAAAAGTTAGTGTCCCGACGGAACACCTGGCATTTGAAGTTTGGAATCCCTTCCCAATAGTTGGTGTCCTCGGGATCCCGGGACACCGTTAGTGTCGACCACTGAAGATACAGTGCCTTTAATAATAAAGATGAAAAGAAAATTACCAGACTGTCTTATTTGTTAATATTTCTATTTTTGTACATATCTAGTTCTGTATTAGTGCCAATTGCCAATGAATTGTCTATTATGTCTGGCAAAGACGTCAACATGAAGCCGTAAAAATGTAAGAAGACAAACAGAGTCACATGTTGGATTCCTTAGCAGTACTTAAAAAAACAACATATGTCTGTATCACCATCAACCGGCTTAAGTTAAGTAAGACTGGTTGTGTTATTGTTTCTAGCAATAGTATCTTCATGACAATTTTGCAAATGATAAACATAGTTTGAGAAAAAGACAGAAGTGGGGCAGTAAGAGAGCATGTAGATCATCTGAGAAAATAGGCACATAAGACAAATATGGACTGGGATACATGTATAAAGAGAGTAGGTGGGAATTGCGGGCCAAAGAATGGGTCAGAAACTAAGTTGGTTTGGAAGGGAGACATGGAGAGAAAACAATTTAATTACCATGTGACATGCAGAGAAAATGCATTTTTACACCTTCATCCCACACGCAGCAGGTGCTTTATCTAAACTTGGCATACTTTTTTTTACAACACATGGATATTATATTAATTGCATCCAAATAAAGTGTTGCTTGAAAATAGACAAGACAAAGAAACTCTTTCAATATTTTACTTTTAATATTTATCATAATGTACTGGTAAATTTGAAATAAGAAATAATGGCAAAAGTAAAAAAAAAAATCTTAATGGTTTAAGTTTTCGAGCTAAATGTCATGATGCAGAACCCTGCAAAATATATGAAAACAGATCAAATGTTACATCTTAAGTATGTTGCTAAATGGCACTGTAATTATCATATTTAAGAAGAATTAACTGAGCTGTCATGGCCTAGTAGGTTGAAATGCCGATTTTTAACTCCTCTGGTTCCATGGCCCCTCAAAACATAGGTCTGAGTCCCAGTGTTGGCAAAATTTTTAAAGTGTTAAGATGTCACTAAAATGACTATAGTTATGTTGATGTTATTTACCTCAAAAAACACAAACATAAGTAATCTTTCTAAAAAAACATGTTCTCATGGATTTCACCTAGAAAAAAACTGCTGTTTTTATTGAAATAATAAACTATTGCAAACGGGATGTTAATGCATTTTGGGAAGATCATTGATGTAGTAATCTTAGATGTTAATTGCCTATGTGCTTAACAACCTATTATGATGCTATCTTTTAATTATGAAATGCATCATAAAGTATTGTTGTATCTTTCTTTGTTTTGCATTATAACTTTATATTTCAATAATCTGGCACATGTGAAATTAGTGTTTGATATCAAAATGATAGTCATTTAATGTGGATTTGAAATATTCTACTTATATTGCAATACTATGTAGTTCAAATGATGTTCAATTATTTATAATATTTTGGATGATATTTCTTAAGTCAATTAATCTTGGGTAAAGCACTAACTGTTTTGATGTTTCACAATCATTTTATGATGACCACTGGCTGAGTCTGAGGTTAATTATGCAAAATCTAAGTCATTCAGCAGTGCTCAGTGTGCTGTGCATTTGGCTTGCTTTGGTCACCAGCTGGTACCTGTCTGGTGATATATCTGTCATTACATCCTAGGCTAAAAAAACATTTAGGGCCAAATCAAAGGAAGCCCAAATAATGTTGATAATTAATAATTTGCATAATTTATTGCTTAAGCATTTGGCTTCTTATGACAGATTGCTATATATTAGGCTGTTGTGACTCTGTAGGATATAGAAGGAATTCCTTGATTCTAGAAGACACATCATATATATTTGTAATGGATTATCCATTGTAATAAGTTGTTGGAACTCCACTGTGTTATTTAAATTGGTGTTATATTCAAAATATATTAGTGTTTAAACAACTGGCAAGCCATTTTGCCGTTTTTCCGTACCCATCTTGTGACTCTGGATAATTATTCACAGAAAACAACAGCTTGAACTTGAACTTTCAAAAGTAACTTCATAATAAACCTATTCAGCTTATACTTATCCCTCTTCACTCCCCACATCCTGGATATAACCAGTATTCACATACCTGGAGCTATGTGAAGTGCATAGTGTTGCCCAAGGACTAACTTCATTGGGGTTTTGTGGATTTTGAACTGGGGACCCTATGATCCAACCAGTAATAAATAGTCTTACCTAAGAACATACATCGTGTTGTCTGTGAGTGGTTTGAGCCAGATATCCTCAGAGTCTCCAAATTACAACTAAAATCAGTAGAAGTTTCATTTGTTGAGATGTTTTTTAGTGTTCTAGGTCTACACATGTTGCAGCTGGTATACCATATGACATTGCATTAATGTTGTTCTTGAGCTAACATTTCACCAGAATTTTCAGTCAGTCAGAGAAGGTGTCCACTTGAAAGTGATACAGTGCTGCCTTCACTGTGTATAGCATGCTGAGAACACATGGCATGATACCACAACGAGTCACATTGTCCTTACTCTGGAGCAACCATTAAATTTGCTTGCATTGGCCTTAGCAAATAAGATATACCAGTAACTTTTTATTGATTCTGTTACGTTGCAGAGTTTGAACCTGGGACCTCCTATACCTAGAGAAAACACTCATTTATTGTGCTACCAAGATTTTAGTTTTTTTTTTTACAGACATCCTTATAGTGAACTTTATCTACATGTATTAATGTGCTTACATGTCAGTATGTGTGAAGCTTGTGGCTTGATATAGCTGTACGAACAGCTCTGTGTTTGCTTCGCTTTTAACGGATATCACCTTTGTAGAACTGAAGTAAAAATTGATTAGAAACCAAACAATTCAAACAGCAAGTGAGACACTAAGCAAGCAGAATTATTTTATACAAAAGTGTCACTGCCTCACAAGACTCATGGCAACAGAAAAGGCCAGTGCATCATTTTGCACCCATCTATTTACTACAGTAGCAATTGGCCCATTTGTTATGCTAGCTGTTATGGCCCATGGCTTACTATTTTCTTCATTTAGGTCAAGCAATCAATGGCGGAAATAAATATTCACTACTGTACTATAATTTCCAGCACCCATCCTGTGACAGTATTTAAGTACCTTTGTGGAATTCATTGATCTAGCAATCAGTGCCTTGGAGTCTCTAAGCATTGGATTTCCAAAGAGATAGACACTGGCCATTTTGTAACAGGTTTACAGTAAACTTCCCAATATATGCCCTCTCTTTATAGCCCTCTTGCACTGTTACTTTTATTACATAATAATTAGATATTTACTAACAAACTAATAGCAATGATATAACAAGCCATATTGCTTGAAATGAAGTTGAAAATATTCAGATCCTGATATGACTGGCTGAACTTGGCCAACAATTTAAGTTTATGATATATAAATTTGTGCCCATGAGTTTTGCAGAAAGGTTCTATCAAGTGTTGTGGCAGAAAGTTTTTGAGAGATTTACATCTGGACAAGACTTTGTACTGGCAATTACATTGTCTTCACTAAAAATACATTTACTTAATGCTAAATTAGATGAAGCTTAATGTAGCAAGAGTGTGCAAACCCTTTGCAAAATATGAACTCTTTATAAATTTATTTGTGAGTTTTATGTTTGTATTTATAGATAAGAGTTGCTCTAAAAGCGAATATCAAAGAGATTTCTAGCTGTAGATTTCAAGAAAACTAACCTGAATGATTTCCCCAGATAAAAATTACAACAATTTTTCTGCTCGCAACTTGTCGCTTATTAACTGCAAGTCTAACTAGACCTTAGGTCTCAAGTGATGGATACACTTAAAGGAAAATGTACGGTACTAATAAATCGACAAACAGGCCTTTCTTGGTTTCCTGGCCTCTCTCACTTGTGGGTCACTAGTAATGATACCCCACAATATAGTAAGAGCTCAAGGTCAGTTAATCAATACCTCAATAATAGTCGTTACATAAATGATGGACATTGATGCCCCATCAGGTGTTGTCCTATATGAAAAAAAAAAAAAAAACACTTAATTGTTCTGTTTGATCGTTTATTTAACAAGGGCTCTGTAGGTAGTTGTTTATGTTATTTTATCAAGTAAATATTAGTTTAAATGTGTGGGTCATTACATACTAAAGTAGAGGTGCCTTTGGCAGAATGGTAGAAACTCTTAGATGTAACTTAAAATTTGTCTTAACATGGATTATGATATTGGTCATGGCGAATTTATTTAATGGGCCCGTTTCCTATCTTGAGAGGACAATTAAAAAGATATAAATTTTCAAATTGTCTTTCAAGTCTAATTTTATTTTTCATTTCATTCTTCACATACCGCTGTACAGACAATTTACAAGGGCTCAGTTTAATCCAAATATTTTGCATTCAAAACAGCTTCCACTGGCCGCTGAAATTTTCCATTGTTATAAGGTGAAGACATGTGATCGGATGAGGGGATGCTGCATTAATGGGAATGTTAAAGTGTTGATCCTTAACTTTCTAAACAAGAAAAATTGGCAAAGCAGTATTTATGAGTCATAAGATTTAAAAAAAAAATGTATGGATTATTGAAATTCATAATTTGTTTTGTGTTGCAGCTTCTTTTTTTACAATTTACATGATTTCATAATTCAGAAATTCACAATTTGTTCCAATCAGACCCACTGACATAATTTTATAAAAAAGGTCACTGATAGCATAAATGATGGATATTGAGGACCATTCAAAAGTAGTATTCATCCTCCTCACCCAGTTTAGATTATCAAGGTCTTGAATTATCAATTTTTTACACATGTAACCCAGGCTGAGACCTTGATAAAAAAAAAGAAAGAAAAAACACGGTCATAATTGATCAATGTCAGGGATCAATATTAAAAGGGCTTCCTTTCATATTATGTGTAGAATAGACAAAGTGCTTACGCTTGATGATAATTGTGAAAAGATGTTATGAGTTGTATGCTGATGGTTTCCTTTGTACCTGTTACAAAATGTAAAATCCTCATTAATGTATTAATGTTCTACCTTTGGTAAGATGGCAAATCAATACTGTTTTAGCCCTTTACCTGGTACATTTCCTAATAACCCATGCTAATTGTTAACTTATACTTAAAAACATAAATGCGGTGGAAAGAAAAATTGTCTGTAGAGACTTCAGTAAATAGTACACACCCTGTTCTGAAAGTTCCAAGCAGAAGATGGCTGATCTAGATCAACATTAGTTGCTTAAGCCTAGTTAATTAAACAAGTTGTGCTAAGCAGGCAAAGGGTTCAAAAGTATCTTTTAAACAAGAATATTGATCTATATGAAACACAGAGAGCATCTTTTAGTTTTATTTTTTAAAACTTCACCTACCCAGACTGGGTTAAAACAGTTGTGTAGGGAGGTCATAGATCTCACCTGCGTGTACTGGTGCTTCTATCCAGACACCTGTTTAGAGTGCTAAATTCATCGATAATAAATTTGACATTGCCAATATGCCCATATTTGTGTCCATGTCATGTATTAAAAAAATAGAAAACAAATAAATTGAGTTTGTTTTGATTTGTTAACTGACAAAGCTCATTGTAACTGTCATCATAGATTATTTTGTTCTTGTCTTGTGTGTTTGTGCCTTTGGTTTTTGTGGTTGTTTTGCCATTTAAATATTGAATAGCCTTAAACATTATGTGGTATATGTATACATGTATATTAAAAGATAAATTTATATTTTTCACCAGCAAAAAGATGAACAACTTTTTTTCTCTACCTGGCCTCCATCATGGTAGTGACTACCCCATAATATGTCTGGGCAGTTGCCATAATAACCACTTTTATGATAGTGAAATGTGTTAAAAAATCTTGTTAAAAAGCTGCAAACAAACATTTGTCAAGAACACTCATGGTAAGGATCAATCAACAGGCACAGGACAACATCTACAAACCTATCAAACAACTTGTATCCTTGTTCAAGCTATGTCCACAGCTATGTTTGTGTGTCTATCTTGATCTAGCCAGTGCAGTTCTGACATTACCTGACCTTTCATGAACCAGTGCTGTATAATCACTTGCATCCTAATGTTCTCCCTTCAGCTGTATGTTTAATTGAGTCTGGTTACAAGGTCCCAACTTTGTGCTAAGCTGCCTTGAGACCTCTTGTCTCCTTATTGGGTGGCTTGATCCCAAGTCCAACACAAATAATAACAGAAAGTTCTGCAGCTGACTTGCACTATCAGATATTTATAATATCTTCCTCCATTTATAAAAACACATTACTGAATATGGTCATAATGCCCATAGCTTGGTTGTGTCAGTGAAAAAAATGCTCTGAAACAAAAAACACAAGTTTTAAAAGTTACTGATTTGTTTCTGAGCTTTCCAAAAACCTTGGCAGCATAATCACCTGCATTTCTTCCTGTTAAGCTGACATTAAGTCTGGCCCCAAGCTGAGAATTCTGACCAGGCGTTCAGAGAAAAAGATCTCTCAGACTACTAAGCATGTATTGATAATGCTTAGACAGATGTTATGCTGAGCACATATACTGATCATGTTGGGCTAATAGTGTTGTGCTAAGCTTATATTGATAATGCAAATAATGCCATGCTAAGAACATATTGATAATGCTTTGGCAAATTATGTCATGCTAAGTGCTTCTTGACAATCATTTGGATTTTTTGTATCCTAAGTAAATATTGATAATGCTTAGGCAAATGTAATGCTTAGCATGTATTGTTACACTTAGGCAAAAATGCCATGCAATTCACGTCCCATTTTCTTAGGCAAATAATGTCAATCCAGATCAGTCAGCTGCTGCTAGAATCTGCACTATTTGCTGCTCAGTCTTTAGCAATATAACTTGTTCTGTTTGCAATTAAAAAAACGTTTTAATGCTGATAATAATTTAAGAGTGTTATAGGTCAAATCTGTCCTCAAGGTAGTTCTGATTAGTTAACATGTTCTTCGGACAATAAATAGTAAGGATTCTAATTGATAAAAAAATTTCAAAATATTTTGATGTGTGAGCAAGAATGTAAATCTGTAAGAATTGTTGTTATTTGCAATTTGTACATGAATAGAGCATAATATTGATGAAAAGACATTGAAGTTTTAATGAACTTTAGGAGATTATTTTGATGTATATATTTATACTACTCAAAAGAATAATTTATTTTAAGTATGTGTAACAAAATTTTAAAGAATTCAAACAGAACAGAAATGCATGTAAACATATGGGTGTAAAACAATTTTTTGTAGGTGTTGATATGAAATGAATCATACATGACATTTTTCAGAATTATCAATTGCCAAACATATAAACAAATAGTAAGACACCTACAATGAAAGTTTTACTTAATCTGTTTACTGGAATAATAATTGCAGATTTGTGATCTAATGAAAGAAATTATAACAAGAGCTATAAACCAATAACCAATGTCGGGATAATTTTGATAGGATTTTCATTTTGTGGGATTTTAAATGATTAAGAAGAAAACAAGCAGAAATAATTAAAGCTTATATCTCACATACTTAAAGCAAAAGATTGATGCACCCTACCTACCCATATATTCACCAAGTTGATTTAAAATCAGTGTTCATTTTATGGCATGTACAAAAAAGACGAAAATTTGTAGCTGGTAGATATACATTACATTAAATCAAATATTGCACACATCCTGTTGAGTAACCAACCTTAAAGTTTCAAATCATACACTATATAGTACTGTCATTGCCTAACTGTAGGCAATAACTTGTTCCTATTTGACCTTTTATTTATTGTAGCAAAGGTTTTTAGTTAAATAATGCTCTTTGAAGATGATTTGATTTTTAATGTTTTTTCTTTAGTCTTGATCACAAATTTGTCAGCTCAGCTTCAGCTAACCTTTTTTCAGTATATTATTTTCACATTATTTTGAGATGCAGACAACTGACATGGATTTTGTTTCAAATGTGTGTATGTATATAAAAAAATACAAAGAACTGAAGTGATGTATACCAATATGGCAGGGCTGGAAAATTCTCTATAAACAACTTGTCCTGAAGGACTTGTATCTTCTAATTTCTACCCGTCTTGCTGACATTTCCACAGGTCCTGCATTTTATTTTTTGTCTTAATTGTCTTTTCAGCAATTATATATAAATATTTTTTTTTGATGTGTTTTTTAATGCTTTAAAATAGATTAAAAAAGTTAACATACCAACGGTAGACAGTTTCTTCTTCCTGTAACGCTTTATTGGTACTTCCAACACACATCATGATAACTCACTGACAAGCGGTAATGATGTATAGTGAGCATGGCTTAAAATGCAGAGCCTGCATCTGTAAACATGTTTGTAAACAAAAAGTGTAAAAGAAAGAATTGAAGTCAATGCTTAAAACTATTAAGAAAAAGTGGTTTTAAACTGTACATTGCCTACCACTCATAAAAACACTCATGCAAGATTAACAGCATACATGTAATAAAAAATTCTTCATGAGAATGTAATGCCATGTGTTAAACATTGCATTCTGTCAAAGCAAAAGAAAACAAAGGCATGGGAATGGTGGAACATCTAAAAAAATAAGCTGTTTATTCTAATGCCTGTTTTGATAGTCAAAATGCATGGGATTTATTCAGTTTCCATTTGTATGGCTATTTTTATCAGATTATTTTCCTTTAAGTACATAACCAGTTTCAGCTCACCTAAGCACAACCAACGTAAGCTTTTCTGATACCCGGTCGTCTGTCCGTTGTGCGGCGTCAACAATTTTGCTTGTGAGGCTACTTTCATAAAGAGAAGACTTCTTGCTTACCTGTGATATGCCATAAATTGTACCCTGTTAAATGTCTGGCATCTCCCCCCCCCCCCCCCAATAATTAGATGGATGTCAACAAAATAATGGTAATTGTGTTGAAAGCACACACAAAAAACATGCTTCTCTTCTTCTGGTAGAAAGGAACCTAGACCAGTGTATTGTTCTGCAGCTGGAAAACCACTTTCATAGTAAATTTCCTGGAACTCGTGCAGTAAGGGGCTGAGAAGTTATAACTTGGTGACTCTTATTGCTTAGCCAAAGGTAGTAATTTATAAAAAGTTGTTACTGGAATAGCTTGTTTATGTTTTATACAACTTGCATGAGCTTTTCTGAACTGGTTGACCCTTTGTCAGAATAACGTCATTTAACATATCAATCAACTGTTTATGTCATGCTATCATACTGATGGCAGCAATATATCTGTGAACACAGTCTACATATATCATTTGAGAAGGTAGTGTAATAATGTCATGAATTGTGTCTAAACTTAGGCCACGACATAGCAAAGTTGTAAAAAACTAGTGAAAACACTCAACCAAACTCACAGGAATGTTCTTCTACGGGTCAGTCTGGTGTCAGGATAATGTGACTAGGTGTGGTGTAATGTCAGGTATTGGACTAGGTGTGGTGTAATGTGGGTTTTGGTCTAGGTGTGGTGTAATGTTGGGTGTTAACTGCATGCTATACTCAGTTAAGGTAGAATTATATTTGCTTTAAAAACAACTGCCTCTGTTTTACTGAAATATTGTTGGTGGGATCATAAGTCCAACCAACAATTTAACTAATAGTTTGAAATTGTGCCAAATTGTACTTGTACATTTTTCTGGGATATTATTAAAGATTGCCATTATCAAACTTGTAGTCATCTGTCTGACAAGACATTTGCTATACAAACTTGATTACTCATTTTGTTTCATTGTTCTTCGTGTGTTTAGTATATTATAGCAAGACTTGCATAACAGTGCAGTTATATCCTACAGAAAATATGGCTTTGTTTTGAGGCCATTAGATGTGTAAAAAAAAAGATAACAGAAAAATGTGTAACCATGGCAACACAGTTCTTTCATATGAATACAATTGATTTTTGTATGCATCGAGCCAAAGTTTTAAAGTCCCCAAGTGAAATTCTATACCCTTAATAGTGTCTTCTCATAGTTTAAACTAGTAAAAACCAGTCTTCGTAAACATAATTCAACATTGTGCATGTATAAATGTTGTTGGTGCAAAGTTATCACATTACACTGTTGTGAATATTTATATTCTGGTTTCACCAGGTTTACCTGTTTTACAAAAATCAACAACAACAACAACAAAACTTCAGTGAACATGTCCTGAGCACAAATTTATCAGACAGTGTAGATCCATATCAGGCAGCTCTTTGCAGATGGCTCTCTGATGAATACCTACACAACTTTATAATTTTTAAATTGTGAAGGATAAGGATGAATGTAAGTGCTGACTCGTAACGTTATTGACTGCTCATCTCTCACTGTTTCGGCTCAAGTCCTGGTTCAGGGAGGAGGACTTAATGTGGTTAGGTCTTCACCCAAGCATGTGATGTTGCAGTGGTTCTACTCAGAGCCGTGCTGAGGATCTTCAAAAAAATTCAAACATGTTTCCTTTTGTTATCATGATGTTATGAGTAGGTATAATTAAACTGTTATGAAGATCTATGCAGTATCTTAAGAGTGTTTACCTTTTTAAAGGTGGTATCCGACAGTTTGCCTTTATATAATACACATACCAATATCTAACCACCGCTTTGGGGAATTTGGTCATACTTTTTGCATACAGCCTTACTTTAGTCGTATTAAAGACAATTTTAAACTCTAACCTTATTGTTAGACTGTACAGTGCATGTACTGATAAAAAAAAATGGATTCTAAATTGTTAGTCTTTGCAACTCTATAAAAAGCGTGATAGTGGTCTTTGCTACAAAAAGATATCAACGTCAGAGCTGATTACCCAGATGACTATATAAAAGTTATTGGTCACATGGTTTTCTAAGTTTAAAAATAGCTATCTCTGCAGTGTGGCTTGGATAATAAACACCTGTTTGCAATGTCGATTGGGGATTTATCATTGACTGTTCACACAGCTCTTTGGCATCAATGAACAACATTTTGCAAGACATTTTCAGGTACTAATGACTTATTTGGTTATATGAGAAAAAAACTTTTTGGACCAAACTGCCGGATACCACCTTTAAAGGGATGTTTTTACGATTATATCTCAAACGACTTAGTGTTAATTGACTTGCCAGAGTAATGATGCCTGTCCATGTCAGTCTGATCAGCATCCTCCATATTTCCTTCTTAGTCTTATAATTATCCAGTTGACCTGTGCATAAAATGAATATCAAATAGCTATCAGATAACAGAGTTCAGTAGAGTTTATAGTAAACCTAGCAAGATGACAGTTAAGATATAAACAGAACATGTTAACAAATATTTTGATGATTTTACGATGAGTTCACCTGGTTGTAAAATTCTATACATTTCGTTATGGTGTTTATACTATAAATAAAAATTAGAATACAAAGCTGGTGTAGATGGGACCAGATCTAAAGGTGAAGCACCAGTAAATGTAAATTGATGATGCAATATCATTACATATACTCAAGTCCTGTTTCCAGATTTTGTGAGAAAGTCTTGTGTTTATGATAAGAGATCAATATGGCTTCCTATACAACACCATTCTAAAAATAATTGCGTAAAGTTCAAACCTTTTTTTAATGGTTTGATGTATCATTGTTTAAGAATACTTTTGTTAGTTTGAATTGAATTTATTGAATATGGTACTTTGAATGGTAAAATGTTATATATTGAAAATGCTGCTTTTTAGCTTATCTGAGCAAAATGTGTTTTCAAAACATTCAACAGCTGAAGACAAGATGTAACTTACTGTACTTGGAAACTGTACTTAGAAATACTAATCATAGAACTGCTGTCTCCACAAAGCTTGATTTGTCAGCAGTTCACACATTTCCTGACTATTTGCTGTTATATGTTATGCATGAAATGTCACTTCCTTTCTTCCTGCTATGGATTGTATAAATAAACTATACATACAAAGTTATTTGACTGTTCACAAAGCCTGGTGACAGCTGCTTGTATCTACTTGTAATGATATTATATATCAGTCATTCAATAGACCAAGCAGCCTGAAGCTATCTTCCAGTGGGATGCAGATTTTGTATGGTTAATTGGGCACAATTATGATTCATGCTTTATCTTAGCCGTCTTAGGATGTATTTCTTAGGCTTTGTCAAATACTACACATTCAGATCAGACAGCTCTCATCAGATCAGGATCTGTACTATTTGTTGATGTGTCTCCATGAGTGCTGTGCTCTTATAACTTATATCTGAAATTGTTTCGTTGTTTTCTATTACAACGCATCAATACAATTATGGTCATGATGGTGACCAGGTAATTATTGTTGGAGGATGACTCCTGGGGGCTGGGTAGAACCATCGACACAACACTGGTTAACCAGAAAACCTCCCCACATAACAGTTCTTGCATGAACCGGGACTTGAACCCATGCAGTGAGGGACTTACAAGGCTGCGACTGTTATCACTTGACCATGGTCACCTATAAAATTTGATTGCAGGTAACTGAGAATTAGGTAGTGACTTTTAACACGTGCAATCCGATAATTTTAGACACAATTATTACCAAAGTGTTGTTCCTGAGTCACTAACTTGCATCACCTCGTTTAATCACCTCGCTTTACGAGCTGGAAACATCATTTATCTGTATATATATATACATATTAAACATGTACACAATGTGTTTCCAGCAGTAAAGGGTTGAAGTCAATAATTCTGGCAGGCATCTTGATGTACCTTATCCATAACATTTTTAAATGGTCTGTCGTCTAAAAATAAACACTAAAAATAATTTGTTGATAAAATCAGTAGCTTTTTAAATGAGAAGTGAAAGGGAAAATGTGATAAAACAAAATAAAGCTTATATAGTTTTAGTAGGGCTAGATTGTATAATCCACTGCTAATGGCACAATGTTTACATTTTAATATCAACAGAGCGTATAAATTTTAGCAGGTTTCAACTGGTGCTTTGTCTGTTGTTTTGAACTGTTTTGCACAGATTACGTTTTGTTCATTCTGGAGATAGTATGGCTTTAAGTATAAAAAAATACCAACAATTGTGGCACTTGTCTTTTTTAACTTTTAAATGAAAGCAAAGTCAATATGTACAAGAAATTGGTGTTCAGTCTAGAGTTGGCCAATTTTAGACATACATTATATGTAATACTTGTTGGATACACCATTCACACCATTAACAAAAACCTACCCAACCTTTATGGTGTTTACAGAAAGTAAAGGATTAAGCTGTGCCTATCAAACATACTGCAGCATGGGTCTCAACAAAATGAAGAGGTATGAAAAATGTCTAAATGAATGTCTAAATGAATAGGTTAGACAAATTCAGTACCAAAATATCTATTCCTGGGACACTAACTTGGGCACCTCAGCCAATCTCCATAGGTTCAAGGCTTTGTAGGGGTATGAGCCATTTAATGAGGAAGGATTCTAGCTATTTGTCTGTTGTTCTCCTCAGACATGTGGCTGGAGGCCTTCTCTATCACTTATAGCAACAACATGGTCTTAAGGATGAAATAAAAATATTGGTGCTATTTACAACGAAAATGAAATCTAGATTTACTGCCCTAGGCATATATGTTATGGAAAAAGATGTTGGCTTGGTTTTATCAAATGGAAAAAAATTATTGGTTACAAGTTCAGAAGTGTAGGAATTTATCACAAAAGAGTAGCCTGATTTATTATATAATTAAGCATCTGACACATTCCTTAGTAACATATGCCACATATGCATCTAAAGTGTCATCTTTGTTTTGAAACAGTACCTTTCATAACAAACCCATGCTATTTAAAAAGTAGGGAGTGAAACAGACATTTGAAAGAAGAAAAATGTATTCCAAGAAAACTTGTGATTTAATCTTGGCAAAACCCGTTCTATGGCATCGAGCGAAGCTCAAGGGTGTATGAGGATTATGCCATGTTTACTTTCTGCATGCACCTAACAATGCCACAACGCCGCATCAAGAAGTAGTTCCTATGTGGAGTAATTGGTATTGTAGCTGCAAGAATAATAGATGTTTTTCCATTCAGTACTTTTTTAATATTAATGATGGTGATTGTTGCTGTTAATTGCAAGGTAAAATGGTGTACAAATAAAACTTATGCTAAAAGTTGACATTGTTTCAATGCAGGAAAAGACAGTAGCATTTATGAGTGGATGGCTTTGACGAAGGAATAGACTGAATATATATTAGGGGTGGTAGGTGTTGCAGCAGACGTACGCTGGAAAACATGTAACAATATATCTTCATTATTATAAAGTTTTGGCTATGTGCCTGTTTAAATTCCTTAGCGTAGAGGTAGTGGAAATGGTTAAAAATTGGAACTGTGAGAACTCAGGTTTAAGCAAGAATAATAAAACTCAATATTCATAAATAATCCAATCGTCTGGTTATAAAATATCTTGGGAAACTTATTGAGGCCGACTGTAAACAAAAAGTGCAGGAAAAGAGGCAGCCATTTTGACAATTTCTGAAGCAGGCTGGAAATGTAAAATATTCAGTTTAATCTATAGTCTGCATAAGTGTGGTATATTGAGGAATCCTTAACACCAAAACAACTGAACATTTCCTGTATTATTATTGATTGCTTGTGTTTACATAAAGAGGAAATGGTCAAATGTGTCTGACCTAGTTGTTGACTTGTAATGTTGACATTTCTGTAAATTACATTATGTTAATGTGGAAATATTGATGAATTTCACAAAAAAACTGAAGAACAGCCTAACTGAATAAAAATACTTATGCAGACAAAAATTCAGGTGAAGCCAACATTTTGACACCATGGCAAATGTTAAATGAATTGCAATTCCTATGTTTTGAACCACTCCATAAAAGTGGAAACATGGCTTTGATAATATTTGAAAAATATCATCAGCAGGAACCTTTTGGGACCAAAACTTGTTCATTTTATGTTGTAGAGATCACAGTGTATTTAAGTTTATCTTAGTTTTAATCTTTCAATAATAGTTTAATTGTAAGTGCCTATTGATTAGTGTTAACTTAATGGAATGTGAATAAATATGAAATCAAAAGTCAGACTATTCAATTCTATTTGTGATTTCAGAAAACAGTTATACAGTAACTATAATTTGATAATGTTAGAAACCACATAGATCTAGGATAAATACATTTATTCAATTTGAAAGATCTTTGAAATATTAACTTTCTTTATTTTAAATAATATAAAATACCGTAAAGTTTTATAGATAAGACGCAGTTTTTTGCCCCAAATTATGATAAAAAAGTGCGAATTTAAGTTTCCCCCTTTTTTCCCAGACCAAAATTGACCCTTAGACAAATCCGACCGCAGAGGATATCGCCGATAGTATCAGCCATAGACAACTGTATCGTGCTATATTAAGGGAAAAGTTATGTTGTTTTTACCAAAAATTTGACATTTAACATCAAAAGAGACATTTAAACTCGTTTCTGTATAAATAAAACAACAATATGCAATAAATATTTGCATAAATATCAATTTATTCTAACAAAATCGGCAAAGTTTCATAATCCGAAAAAACGGTTATTGAGTTTGAGTGGAACAGGCATATTCATTGAAGACGCTGTTATTATCATCGTCTAAGTAATATGGTATTATTCAATTGAGCAATTTTGATTTGAAATTTGTTTTATTTTGAATGTTAACTACGAAGAAATTTTAAGTTGAAATTAAAAACCCACTTAACTACAATAAAATGTGCAGACAAGTTTTCACACCTCTTTTGTTGTTAATAGGTCGTCCATCATCCGTAAGTAATTACAAAGGTGCATAGAACTAATTTGTTGGTAAACGGTCACTTAAATAACATGGTGTGAAAATGAACATTTAAAAGCCTTTAGTTGTTATTTTAATTGTCATTTGTGTGTTTGTCCCATATGTCGAGAACTTAATTATAGGCCAAAAACTTAATTGTTTTCATGACATGCTGCCGCGTGAAACAGGATGTTCTCTCATATGTAGGGCTGGGATAGCCACGAGAATATCCTGTCTGGCATGTAACCCCTGCGAAAAATTCTTAGGAATTCCTAGGATTTCCTGGGAATTCCAACTTTTTTCCAAGTTCTGATGGAAGACGGAATCCAAGAAAATCCAACTTAAGTTGGATTCCCACATACTCGGATTATCTTGAATCTGGCGGTATTTGGACGCTGGCTCATTCTAGGAAAAACTTAGATAAACTTGGAATCCAAGAAAGTCTAACAAAAATCCGACAATTCAAAATCTGAGGAAGTCTAACATAATCCAACATTTTAGCAAAACTCGGAAAAAACTTAGATTAACTAGGAATCAGACATTTTTCAAAAACTTACTTTAAAGGTAGGGATGGCTCGTTTGAAAACCTTAGATTCCGATGTCTGCCATTTATCTATCAAATATATTTGCACACTGAAATGATCACAGTGAGTTTTAAATGACATTATCTAACCGCCGACTCAGAATTTGAAATCACATTGCCATTAGCATTAGGATAAGCTTCTTTAGAGACCCTACCTTTAGAGCATAAAAAATTTGTAAATTTTGTTTCAGAACAGAAAAACAACTATTCAATCACTTTTGATATAGTTTTTTATTTAAATTTTTTCTACAATTCTAAAAAACACTTTTGGTACTGGCTCCACACTGGTTTTGAGCTTATTCGGTGTCATCATCAGCGTCTCCTGAAATTATAAGAGAATTAATTGCTGTAGACAATAGTAAAGTTTAAAATTAACCAGTAAAATACAACTTGAATGTTTAGGTTAAGAAAGCAAAATAACCCATGGACCACGTTAGAGTCCTGGTCAGGGCGAGAACTTTCATTTGGGGAGGTTTTCCTCCACCAATAATTACTTGGACGTCACCAATATGGCCATAAATGTGTCAGCGCAATGTAACTATAAACAAACAAAATCAAAACAACATGATTTCCCAACAATGACAACTTCATTTACCAACAGCTGTGCCATGCAATTAATGATTAACACTGTAAATGCTAAAAGGTAGCAAATACATTAATACAATAACTGGTACAAATGGTCAAAATGCTGCAGTTATCTTTGTACCTTTTGTCTGTCATCCATGCGTTGCTCTTCACTGACTTCCTTATTGACATCAGTCTGCAATGCCGATTCTTTTTTTGTTCACTTGCATCTGGCTGTTGTTACAGAAAATAAAATACTTTACATGAGTGGCAATACCATACAAGTAAAGACAGTTTATGATGTGCTCAACCATTATGTACAAGTTATCTTGGATATCTATTACCGGTGACCTAAATTTATTTTTTAACACTTGATATTACCGTTAATCGGGTCACTCTAAAATAAACAATATTACAAAAATGTCTTAAGTTCGAACTTGTCAGAACCATATCAACTTTAACTGAAGCATTAATTAAATATACAGTAGATAACAAATGTTTATAGAAAAGTCAACGGATTCAGAAAACGTTTGTGATAAGAAAAAACAAAGGTGAAATGTCGGAACTGAAAAAAATGGCGAAAATATTTGAAAGTTAATTTTGCATTCTAAACTGTTGGATACAGGAATAGTCGTACCATTGATAATTAACATTTGATTAGATAGTTGTCACTTCTCACTTGAAATTCATCAGAATATTTAATTTGTTATTTTTCTTCGTGAAAGATATATAAACGAATTGTAAATCACATCTGATTAGTTTAAACAAAATAAAAAACGAAAAAATACAGCATTGAATGAATAAATGATTACATTTATTGAGGTTTTTGATATAATTTCATGGCAAAATCCTCATTAATGGATTAAATCTAATTGCCAAAACTCATCATAATTCATTAAGGGCTAATCGTCAGATACCAAAAACTGAGTGGACAGTAAAATCAAACAAATGGTCATCAAATTAAATATCATTTTTAATACTCACATACAAAAATGTCACATGTTTACAATATTGAGTGCGTAAAATGAAAAAAAAATAACAAAAAAATCAACAGCGTCGGTCTAAACAACTACAATATTACAAATAAAGTATCACTTTCCATCAATACATGTTTAAAAAATTAAGTGCAGATAAAATCCTTTAAGTTGTTACATACAATCTCCATACTAAACATTTACGCATATATCTTATATGTGGTACGACTATTCCCAATTTGGTACGAAATTGTAACGGTACGAGATTGTAGTGGTACGAATATTCCCGGAGCCTAAACCGTTAATGTACTAAACTTACTACGTTCAGAAAACCTGATTTAAAATGTGGTGCTTCTTATACTTGTTTAAGTAGATCAATGTCTCACCTCTGCTTAGTAGTCCAGTGACGGAGAGTCAACTTTTTCATCTTTTTCATCACATGTTTTGAAAATTGTCGCGGCCGGAAGTGTAGACTGCGCATGTGCTATTGTAAATCGGGACCCCCGGCGATTTCTTCGGTTATTTTCCGAAAGTTACGATTGACTTTTACTGAAACACCGTAAAAGCGACTTTCAAACTTTTATTATTAAATGGTGTTATTCACATTCCCAATAAAGTTAGAGTGGTTTTAACACGATACCCTACTGTCTGTTCTGTAATTTTGTTGTCATATTAGATATTAGACTGTAGATCTATTTGACCAGGTTTTCGAAAGACAACAACAAAAAAGTTATAAAAAAACCCTGACTTCTTTGGAATTGGATCATTTCTTTACTGAGCTATTATTACCAAATGTTTTGTAGCTGTCTTAAATGATAACATAGTTAAATATTGCTTTTGTGATCAGTCAGGTCAAGGTCACTGTAACTCAAAATAGCAGTTTGCTTTCCATGTCTAGTCAGGATTTAGATATTGATATCAGATGTAGATATTGATATCATCAGATGTAGATATTGATATCAAATTTGGTAGTTAGCTTGTTTATGGGATACCCAAGTTTGGAATTGTTTTTGTTGTCCATTAGTTTGATGGACTGAGTCACTGTTACTAAATACATTTTATTTTGTTCCTGTTCATTATCTTCTTTTTTGAGGATTGATCAAGTTAAGTAGGTAACTAGCTATCTCATGGGAAGAATATGTTTAGAATTGTTTTAGGGATCAATTGTCGTCAAGACATGTTATAAAATTTATTTTTGGATTTTCTATAAGGAACTCAAGACAGGAGTAAAGTATTGTTACCAAATTACTTTCTAGGGAGAGTAAGTCTGGGACAGTTTTGTATATGGTTGTACGTGTGATCTCTGTTTAATAATAAATAATGACAAAATAAAGTTAAAAAAAATTGGCAATTAGTATTTGGAGCTATTTTATGTCACATTCAGGCGAGCTTTTCTCATAACCAACTGTCCATCTAGCTGCATCAACAATTTGCTCGTAAACACTTTAAAGGCTACCGTTTTGATCCAATCTTAACCTGGACGCTGGTCAGAATGTCATAAAATGTTGTTCTGTATAAAATCTTGGATGAGACAACCTTAATTTCCAATCAAGCAAGCGTGCTCGCATCCGCAACCATAATATTTAAGAAATGCAATCTTATTAAGACTGCGGCAAGCTTATTGCGGCAAGCTTGCGCAAACCTGTCGCAAACTTGTGACGAGCTTGTCGCAAGCGAGCGTTTTGGTGTGGGATGAAATAAAGATTTTATTGCAAGTATGCATGGAAGACCATCTCACAGTCCATATCTATAACCTACGAGATCTCACCAGCTGTGGGTTTTCCTTAATAAGTAGAACCTTGTATTACTGTGCTAGTTATTTTTTTTTTTTTTTGTGGGGGGGGGGGGGCGTGATTAATGACACAGACAAAATAAGATGGAAAAGTTCAGGTTTGCAAAATTCATTAGTCAATATTTTTGTTAAGCTTTGTTTCGACACTTTCTGCCTCTGTATTTTTGCATCAAATGAAAATATTTTCTGAGAATAAATTGCATTACTCAAACTTGAAGTCTTTTAGTGATTATTTCTGTGATGCTTTGTTTTTATTCTTTATCACCTTCAGGATTTTACATGCGGAATATGATGTAAAGTTTGCAGTTCAATCATGTTGTGAGTGGTTGTCCTTATTTTCAGACATCTAGCTCAGCTGTCACAGATATTAAAAAGTGAGATCCCTGACACTGATATGATAGACAAGATACTGATCACGGATAAATAAAGCCACATTTTGCCTGTGTTGAATCAGCACAGTGCAATTAATTGCATCTATCGAATAAGAGTTGGCTTGATTATTAGTGCAGAATAATTTAGATATCACTGTTGTGTTCGATATAATCGTCAATGTTTTCACGAAGTGGCAAATCACAAATATTCATATTTAAAGTGATCAAAGTAAAAAAATACCTGCTTAATATGAATTGGGAATAAATTCATCTTATCATGTCCGGAACAAAACACATGGCAAAACAAAATAAACGGAAGGTCACGAGTCTGGAGCTCCTGTAAAAATATATGTTTAAAAAAAACAAACACTTAGGTGACAAATGAGCCCTAGGGTAAAGTCCAGGTTGTTCCCAGTATTTCCGAGTTGAGTGCCAAAAGTCTGAGTTTTTCAGAAGTTGGAATTTCTTGGACTTTAACAATATGAAAATCAATTTTCAGCTCAAGCCTAAAGTCTAAGATTTTCCCAATTTTTCCTAGTTTAGTTTTAAAAGTCCGAGTTTTTCTTAGTTTTTCCAACTTATTGTTTATGGAGCCAACCTAAAAGTCCGAGTAAATCCAACCTTTTCCAACTTCGACTAGAAGTCCGAGAAAATCCATGATATTCTGAATACTGGCTATCTCGGAATAACTTGGATTTGTTTGGAATTTGATTAAATAGTTAAAGTCCGAGATATTCCAAGTTTGTCTAAGTAAGTAAACATGGATTAACTTGGAATCCATGATTTTACGAGCTTTTCCAACTTAACTCGGATTCTATTTCGCAGGGGAAATGATATACTGGGGTAGAGTGTCATAACGTAACACAATACACACGGTCTCACAAGGCAAACAGTCGCGGCGTATTATTCAAGACACTTAGAGAATAATAAGCACTCGGCGCAAACACCGATTTACGGAACAATTGGAACATGTTTCCTCGAGTCAAATTGAGCGATACGGCTATGCGGGAATTTCGTAATGGCGGCCAGATAGATTAGTGAATCGGGGATGCATCTTGATTTGAGAATTTGCTTTTTTCCTTGATTCTAGACCTCGAAGCGGGGGTGCGTCTTTGTGTGCGTCTTGTCAATCAAACATTACGGTACAATTTTATCTAGGAGTCTTGGGTTAACAAAAAGAAATATAATTATTATTATTATTATTACTGCCCTGCTGTCTGTCCTTTCTTTGTTAACCTGTCTATGTTATCAATTTATTAATTGCTAAAAAACAACATCCATAGAGTTCAGATTACAGGTACAGAAGTACATTTTTTCTAACCACTTAGGTCAGCTTCTTTAGTCATTATATCATCATGTTCAGTTTTTGACACCCGTTTAAGTAGTTTTATTTCACAAGGCCACTGTGGCTGTACTGAGGAAAGCTGTCTTCTTTCCAGATGAAAAAAATTATCATATTAAATTAAACACTCAAAGCTTCTTGGTTACCGGTATTTATATTGGCATCTTCCAGTCCAAAGCTGGGTGCTGCCTCATCAAAAGTCCTGCTCATAAGACTACCCAGTTATCTTAAGTGTGTTTCAGTAAAAATCCAAGGCCTGATGTTGTCCGCCAAACCATATAGTCATGAGAAGTAGCAACCTGTCCTAGGACTGGAGCCAGACTCCATACCATATAGTCATGAGAAGTAGCAACCTGTCCTAGGACTGGAGCCAGACTCCATACCATATAGTCATGAGAAGTGGCAACCTGTCCTAGGACTGGAGCCAGCCTCCATACCATATAGTCATGAGAAGTGGCAACCTGTCCTAGGACTGGAGCCAGACTCCATACCATATAGTAATGAGAAGTGGCAACCTGTCCTAGGACTGGAGCCAGCCTCCATACCATATAGTCATGAGAAGTGGCAACCTGTCCTAGCACTGGAGCCAGCCTCCATATCATATAGTCATGAGAAGTGGCAACCTGTCCTAGGACTGGAGCCAGCCTCCATACCATATAGTCATGAGAAGTGGCAACCTGTCCTAGCACTGGAGCCAGCCTCCATACCATATAGTCATGAGAAGTGGCAACCTGTTCTAGGACTGGAGCCAGCCTCCATACCATATAGTCATGAGAAGTGGCAACCTGTCCTAGCACTGGAGCCAGCCTCCATACCATATAGTCATGAGAAGTGGCAACCTGTCCTAGGACTTGAGCCAGCCTCCATACCAAATAGTCATGAGAAGTGGCAACCTGTCCTAGGACTGGAGCCAGCCTCCATACCATATAGTCATGAGAAGTAGCAACCTGTCCTAAGACTGGAGCCAGCCTCCATACCATATAGTCATGAGAAGTGGCAACCTGTCCTAGCACTGGAGCCAGCCTCCATATCATAAAGTAATGAGAAGTGGCAACCTGTCCTAGGACTCGAGCCAGCCTCCATACCATATAGTCATGAGAAGTGGCAACCTGTCCTAGCACTGGAGCCAGCCTCCATACCATATAGTCATGAGAAGTAGCAACCTGTCCTAAGACTGGAGCCAGCCTCCATACCATATAGTCATGAGAAGTGGCAACCTGTCCTAGCACTGGAGCCAGCCTCCATACCATATAGTCATGAGAAGTGGCAACCTGTCCTAGGACTTGAGCCAGCCTCCATACCATATAGTCATGAGAAGTAGCAACCTGTCCTAAGACTGGAGCCAGCCTCCATACCATATAGTCATGAGAAGTGGCAACCTGTCCTAGCACTGGAGCCAGCCTCCATACCATATAGTCATGAGAAGTGGCAACCTGTCCTAGCACTGGAGCCAGCCTCCATACCATATAGTCATGAGAAGTGGCAACCTGTCATAGGACTGGAGCCAGCCTCCATACCATATAGTCATGAGAAGTGGCAACCTGTCCTAGCACTGGAGCCAGCCTCCATACCATATAGTCATGAGAAATGGCAACCTGTCCTAGGACTGGAGCCAGACTCCATACCATATAGTAATGAGAAGTGGCAACCTGTCCTAGCACTGGAGCCAGCCTCCATACCATATAGTCATGAGAAGTAGCAACCTGTCCTAGCACTGGAGCCAGACTCCATACCATACAGTCATGAGAAGTAGCAACCTGTCCTAGGACTGGAGCCAGCCTCCATATCATAAAGTAATGAGAAGTGGCAACCTGTCCTAGGACTGGAGCCAGCCTCCATACCATATAGTCATGAGAAGTGGCAACCTGTCCTAGGACTCGAGCCAGCCTCCATACCATATAGTCATGAGAAGTGGCAACCTGTCCTAGGACTTGAGCCAGCCTCCATACCATAATAGTCATGAGAAGTGGCAACCTGTCCTAAGACTGGAGTTATCCTCTATACCATATATTAATGGGGAGTAGAGTCAACCTGTCCTAGACTGGAGTAAGTCTCCATTCTATATAGTAATAAGAAGTAGTCAGCCTGACCTTGGACTGGATTAAGTCTCCTTACTAAAAGAAACAAGAAAAGCATTGATGCAAAGCATCAAATGGCGACAGACAATAAAAGTTAAAAATTTAGAGATGACTGATTTAAATCATTAAGTAAACATTAAAATAACTGGAATAATTTATTTGTGGTATATAATTCTACTTATATGTACAGTCGTAAAAAAGGGACAAACATGTCTTCTTTAAAAAGTATAACCATCAGATGTACATTAATGTTAAGAAATTTAAAAAGTTAAAATACCTCGTTTGTGTGGAAGTTTTAAACAAAGAATAAAAACAAATAAATATAATAAGAACACCCTTTACCGAATTAGTACCGCATGTTGAGAACATTTTATAGCATCACCAATAATGGATCAATGATCCTAATCAATAATAAAAATAATTAACATTTGTTGTTGTTCAATATTTTTTGTCTGTTATTTCAATTGTTATATTTATTGTAAAAACAAATAAGAAAAAAATTCACAGATTTTTTTTTCCGACTGTGACGGGATTCGATCTCTGGAGACTGTTAGAACAAGTCCATAACCACTGCGCTATTCCACGATTGTCATGTGTGTGTAAGTAAAATTGATTTTTTTTATAACGTGCCACTACAGATGCTATCGATCTAATTTTAGAAATAGAGAAAATAGTAATTTTTAAACGAATAACAAATAGTTTTCTTAAGATTTATAAACATATTACTACAAAGAACGTCATTTACCGAAATAGGACCCATATGTTGGGAATGTGTAAATTGTGAAACTTCCAGAATTCAGAATGCCTTGTCCATTTTCCCTCGATCATACTCTAGCTAGAACGAGAATGTCCGAGGACATCCTCTTGTATGTGCAAAAATTGTTAGTATTCCATATATAGGTGGCGCGCTCCAGCACATCGCCAATAAGAAGTAGAGTCAACCTGTCCTGGGACTGGAGTAAGTCTCCTTACCATATTGTAATGAGGAGTAGAGACAACCTGTCCTGGGACTGGAGTAAATCTCCTTACCATATTGTAATGAGGAGTAGAGACAACCTGTCCTAGGACTGGAGTAAGTCTCCTTACCATATTGTAATGAGGAGTAGAGACAACCTGTCCTGGGACTGGAGTAAATCTCCTTACCATATTGTAATGAGGAGTAGAGACAACCTGTCCTAGGACTGGAGTAAGTCTCCTTACCATATTGTAATGAGGAGTAGAGACAACCTGTCCTGGGACTGGAGTAAGTCTCCTTACCCTATTGTAATGAGGAGTAGAGACAACCTGTCCTAGGACTGGAGTAAGTCTCCTTACCTTATTGTAATGAGGAGTAGAGACAACCTGTCCTGGGACTGGAGTAAGTCTCCTTACCATATTGTAATGAGGAGTAGAGTCAACCTGTCCTAGGACTGGAGAAAGTCTCCTTACCATATTGTAATGAGGAGTAGAGCCAACCTGTCCTAGGACTGGAGTAAGTCTCCTTACCATATTGTAATGAGGAGTAGAGTCAACCTGTCCTGGAACTCAAGTAAGTCTCCTTACCATATTGTAATGAGGAGTAGAGTCAACCTGTCCTAGGACTGGAGAAAGTCTCCTTACCATATTGTAATGAGGAGTAGAGACAACCTGTCCTGGGACTCGAGTAAGTCTCCTTACCATATTGTAATGAGGAGTAGAGACAACCTGTCCTGGGACTGGAGTAAGTCTCCTTACCATATTGTAATGAGGAGTAGAGACAACCTGTCCTGGGACTGGAGTAAGTCTCCTTACCATATTGTAATGAGGGGTAGAGACAACCTGTCCTGGGACTGATCATAAATTGTTTGGTCCTTACACATTAATGAAGGCACCCCGATCGAAAAGAGTCTGTAGATACATTGATTCATGCATATAGGGGCTTATTTGCCTGGGAGTTGTTGTAGAATAATATGATAAGAAGTGAACAGCTCTCTATCACTAGGCCAGCCCGTCAGGGTCAAATTCCTTGTGATCTTGTTTATTTATTTGTTTTTGTTACATGTTTCACACCAACTCAATTATAGCCATATGGGTAACATCTAGCTAATTGTTGGTAAAGATTGATTCTAGACAAATGTCTGGATAGAGCCACCAGTGCCTCACCTAATTAGTTTAAGCAAAAGATTTGTACTAATACCACAATTAAGGCTTTAAATATCTTGAACCTGGGCTTTGTCAAATTGTTCTGTTGAATTTTTAAATGGCCATCATATTGACATACATTGTGAGCAGTTAAAAACAATGACTTGTGGGTTAGAGTCCAGGAGGAGCAGAGAACTTTCAAACATCCATTTGGAGAGATTTTCTAGCTGACTTGTGGAGTGACAGTTGTGCACTTTTTTATGGGTCTTTGTCCAATAAAACTAGATGGGGATCGCCAATATCACAAGAATTACCTTAGTGTAATGTGTCAAGAAAAAACAACAACATTAAAAGCAAATCTTATGAGCATTTTGCTTAATTTGAAGGAGTGCATCATGTCTTCACTTGTACACATATTCTTGTGAACTACAATATTCATCTGATTTGCCAATCTCCTCAAAGAAGGTTCTTAGCCTTCTTGATGTTTCCATTCGGGTTCTCTGTGGGAGCTGTTTAAGTAATCTTGTTTGTAACTTGTCAGTAAATCAGCTCTATATAGGCAGTCAATGGCAGGGAAATGATGTTTAAGACTACAGTTTCCATATAGAATTATATCAACTTCTTTACAGGAAACTTCTGAGGAGTTATGATGAAGCAAGTGTCTTTGCATCTCACAATCAAAGTGTATTGGATATTTGGTACTTTCCTTTGCTTAAACTGTATTTTATGTTGCCAAATATGAAGTTAATGGGGGGCTATATCAGAGTCATATTTCTCTGTTAGTCGGTTGATCCTTGTGTAGATATAATTTTTTAATTATATTTGTTTGAGTTTTGATTTTAAATTTGGAGTGTCTCTTTGTTCTGTTTTCTAAGCACTACACAATTGAGAGATAAGAGAACATCCTGTTTCACGAGGCAGCATGTCATAAAAACAATTAAGTTCTCTGCCTGTAATTAAGTTCTCAACACATGGGACAAACACACAAATGACAATTAAAATAACAACTTAAGGTTTTTAAATGTTCATTTTCACACCAGGGTATTGACCAAACCTGATCAGAATGTTTGTCTGCATGATATCTTAAATGAGTTTTGTATTGGGTCATAAGAGGGCAAAAAGTAGGTCATCAGGTCAAATTTAAGAAAAAGCTTGTGAACACACAAGAATCCACATTTATGGTCCAGTCTTCACCAAAGACTGTTTGTCTGCATAAAATCTTAGATGATTTCCTGAGTCACGTCAGGCAAAAAAGTAGGTCACTAGGTCAAATCTAAGAAAAACCTTATGAACGCACTAGAGGTCACATTTATGGTCCAATCTTCACTAACCATGGCTAGAATGTTTGCCTGCAAAAAGTCTTAGGTGAGTTTGTAATATGGACGTGTGGGGTCAAAAACTAGGTTACTAGGTCAAATTTAAGAAAAAAAACCTTGCGAAAACGCTTAGAGGCCACACTGTTGATCCAATCTTCACCAAACTTGGCCAGAATGTTTGCCAGTATGAAATCTTAGGTATATTTTAAAGTGGGTAACATAGATACAGTATGTCACTAGGTAAAATTCTGGAAAATGTTTTCAGCCCAGCGGCAACACTAATGGTCCAATCTTCACCACACTAATAGTCCAATCTTCACCAAAGATTTCCAAAGTGAAAACACTTAATTACTTGATGCCACATGTGAGCCTACTAAAAGCCAGTGTCCTCTTGTTTAATCAGATTTTAACGCCTACTGAATGTCAGGGTCCTCAGGTGAGCAAGTCAGGTCCAGTGATGAAATAATGAAATTTATTTATGTATTTCATCTCCCCAGTGCCATTTCTGTGTAGTTTGTTGTATCAAAATGTGAAGGAAAACATCAACACCCTGGTCGTAAGGGAAACGGTTTGTGTTGGGTTTATTGCTTTTAGTATTTGTTTCTGGAAAGTTTATTCTCAAAAGGTATCTTTGTTTTGGGTTCTAGGATGAATGGTGTTGAAAATGAGAGCGAGAGGAATTGTGCTACTGTTAGAAAATGTATTTGAAAGAGATCAGGTATATTCGAAAATAAAATAAATTTCAGGTTTTATTGTTAATAGCATTCATTTTTAAATTGCTCAAAATATCTGCCTCAACTCCTTTACAGAAAGTGATATTTATCCTTGAATATTTCTGATATTGTTTTTCTGTCACCTTGGAAACCTGAACACAATCTAAATGGTTAAGTACATCAACTGGAATTCTAATAATAAAACAAGAATAAGGTGATTAACCTAATTGTACTAATGAATAATATTATTTAATAGTTTCCCCAGTGTCACAAAGAGTGATGAAAGTTGAAAATCTTAGGCACATAGGTTGACTTTCCCTGTGTTTTACAAGTATGTCATACCTACAAAAAAGAAGTCGAGCTATACACACACAAAAATTAGCTTTCATAACAGACAGAAGGCTCAGTTATTTAAGGTATGGTTTTAATGTTAATATTAATCATATGTTAACCATGCAATAACTAGATGTTACAGAACAAGAAAAAGTACAATTTACAAATTAACTGCTTTGCACAAGAACACAGCAGCCCAGTCTCTGCAGTGAAGCATAGCATTACATATGGGAACATAACATCTAGTAGACATAGGTTAACTTTGGAATGATGCTCAACTGTTCCGTTTTTTCAGTCTATGTTCTGTTGTCTTTTTTCCTTGCTTAACTAAAAGTTGAGAACTTACAATATTGTTGGAGAAGTGACACATTCTTTCCTCAACACTTAATAGTATGGATGACCTAACCAATACTGATTATAATGATTTTGGAATCAAAACAACATGCACCGCACTTACAGCACTATAAGAGCTTTGATCAAGAAACAAAAGGGAAAACCAGTGGTTGAAATTAGCGCTAGCCGACAGCAAAAAACTAGTAGATTTTCTCTCGGGCTAGTAAAAATTCCCATTTTACTAGCCCAATGGGCTTCTAAGGTCCTGATCATTAAAAAAATCATTGTACTTTCATGTTTAATTTGTAAACTTTTTAGCTGCTTATTTCATTCAGCAAGCTGTTGCTTGTACCATAAACATGTTACGCGCACTAAACCGATAATATGTTTACTGTGCAGGAACCACACGGTATTCTGGTGCCCGCATGGTACATTATGTTCTATACCAAATTAAAAATCAGCTGGGCCACAGAACAAAATGGCAGAAGAATTAAACTGAAACATGTTTCTGGTGCAAAACCTGGAA
Source organism: Sinonovacula constricta (assembly GCA_007844125.1). NCBI lineage: Eukaryota > Metazoa > Mollusca > Bivalvia > Cardiida > Solecurtidae > Sinonovacula > Sinonovacula constricta. The sequence goes on along the minus strand of CM017555.1, from coordinate 24,294,860 downwards.
AAAAAACACTAAGTTACCATGTGTTTGATAATTAAATGGTGCTTTTTCTGTATTTATCTTAGTTTTTGTGTGTGGCTTACTTGTAAAATTAAAACAGAATTAAATTCAGGCTAATGAATTTTTTCTGTGCGGCTAGTGAAAATTGCTTAGTTACTAGCCCGACTTGCTTGTAAATTTCAATCCTAATTTCTATGACTGGAAAACACTCTGATCTCTAGGGAAACACTAAAGATAGGTTTATTGCTATTTGCTCCTAGAATGTGGTATAAAAAGATGATAAATTGTTTTGTTCAAGCAATGTTGCATATTATTGATCACTTACTGAAAAATGTCACCAAAATGCAAAACTATTTAGATTTCTATATTAAGAGATACGGTGTGTAAAGGCAAGCACTTTTATGAGGAAAGGTCTTCCAACTGATCTGTGGTGTGCAGCTGGTTCTGCCCAGACATGTCTGGTGTCTGTCTCCACCAGTAAGAAGCTGGATATCATCAATATACATAATACTTGTGTCGGTGATGTTTAAAGATTACCGTTGTAAAATATCTGTATTCCACTAACCAGCAAATAATTCAAAATAAATATTGATTTCATGACAAAATTTTCTAATAGACTATAATTAGCAGAAACATTATGAAAGAATTCTTAATTGTAGACATTGATCAAAATTTAAAATTGTCATTTGTTGAAATTTGAACTCAACTATTCTATGAATAGGGAGAACTTTATCACACTCACCTGATGTCTGCATTGCCAAAGTTCTGGGTATTATCAAGCTAATATCTATGGTATATAGATTGGTATCAGACTTGACATATGGGTGCCCATGGTATAGTGGTAGGGTCTCTGACTTGTTACTCCTGACTGCTTAGCCTTTCAAAACATAGGTTTAAGGCTCTTTTGGGGCAGAGGACTTTATGCTGAAAGGTCTTCCTGGGGTCGAAATATAATTGCAGGTTAAAACTGCAAGCATTTTCAAGCTTACATCATCTAAGTTTTATTAAGCACGTGAACAGACTATTCACTATACATGACCCAGGTAGTTACTACCTGGCTTTACCCAGGAAGCAGGCAGTCTGTAAGGATTAATAAAAGTTGAAGGACTTGTTTTCCTTTCAAATATTATCAAATTTATCAAATAATTATCAAAAAATTATATTATCAAATAATTATCAAAAAATTATATTATCAAATAATTAAAAAAAATTATATATATATATATATATATATATATATATATATATATATATATATATATATATATAAATTAAGCTTTTGTCCTAGAAATACAGAAAATCACCAGCAAATGCTACCTTTATAGACTAATATGACCTTTGTGTATTCGCTAATGGGGAACATAAAACTTCTGAAGGCCTAGAATCATTCACTGGAGATATGCAGCTATTTGTGGCCCTAATTAATACGAGAACATCAAAACCCCTGATTGTTGAATAATTTATGGTAGATAGTAAAAGAGGGAGAAACAATAAAGTGAGTTTGGCAAATTAAAGGGAGAGAGTTAATGTTGATTTCCCCATCACAGTCATTAATCTGCTTTGAATTCTATCTTCATTCAGATTGAAGCTTAAATGGATTTATTTTTATGTAAAGTAATTTGCACCCTTATAACTCAAGTCATATATAGCTTTAGAAAGGACCTTTTCTATTGCCAAATACTGTGTGCTAGCCTATATGATCTTGCAGTACGAATGTTTAAATGCTGAAAACATTAGTAAAATATAAAATTAATTCTTTTTACTAACCAAAAACAATTGTATATACATGTAACTAAAAACTTACAATTAACTTACTATTTCGTCACCATAGCCAATTATAACCAATAATTTTATGGGGAAATTTTGTTAAAACTGCCAAAAGTAATCTGGTTTTCAGACCCAAGGTCAATTCTATATTTGTGCTGTTTTATCCTATGAGTTATCTTTTTCTTTCCAAATAAGGCAAAACTGGCCTTTCCTCTTTCTGTTGGCCTTCCTTCATCCGCCATTGTTATTTATGAATTAAGAGTCACTGATGAAAATAAATGTGGGTCACAGGATAATATGAACCCTGTAAGGCTCAGAACATTTCAGGATTTGACCAAAGTAATTTAAAATCTTTTATGACTTCCCAGTGCCAAAAAAGATCATATCGATTTTATGAACTTTTTGTTATTGACACATTTGATATAATGTTTACAAGTATGAACAAACAGCCTTTAAACATGTCGTATAATGTATCTGAAATGTAATTTGCACCAAATTTGAAGATGAAATTCCAAACCATATATAACTTTAAACAAATGTGCAATAAGTTGTATGAATATATACATAGATTTTCCATCAATATTGTTTATGTATAAAAAAATTTTTGCCAGTTAGTTTAAGTTATCTTTAAATGTGCAATATATGACCACATTGTAATAAACTTGATCTTTGATCAGTTCTTACTTTTTGTTTTTAAAGTAACTTCATCACACTTTAACAAAGGTACATTAACATAGAACTGTTTGATCTGCACTTTGAAGGCACTGCTCTGAAGAGTAGTGCCTCTTATGAAGTGTATTTTTTTATGGGGACAATGTAGCAGGCAATTATAAAAAAATTACAGCTGTTTTAAGAGATCTTTTTTCAGATAAAGAAGCCAGTATTCTGCTTTTACCAGTGTACCTTACAACAAATTGTAGCTTGCAATTATTAAAAGGTACCCAGCATTAATAAGAATTTACTGCTGTTGTTTTACAAAAGAAACCGAGAATGCTGATTTTAATAATGCCTCTTGTATTTACAGATGTAGCAGACAACAAGGAAGAAAGCAAATATGCTAGGTTTTTAAGCTCACAGATAGTTGAAAAGCCTTGTATTAACACCTTCAGTTCTCCTGACCTTAAAACAACACTATCTTTTGAAGGATAGCATGATCACATAATTGTAATCTTTTGATCTAAGGTGAAGTTGCTTCTTTCAATTTTCTTTGTGGTTCAACATAGTTGAGCTCTTCTTTTTTTTCAGCAACTATTCAAGAAGTGCAGATTTTTCCAACTATAGTTACTTTAGTTGGAAACATTTGTTCAGGACCAGCATAAATGTTTGATAATCAATATTTTGCATCAACATGTGTTATTCTTAATACATTAATGTCATGAATAAGTAATGTTTAATTACAAAGTGCCAACATTATGTTGGACTTAATGTAGAAAATACGTTTCAGAATAAAGTAATTCAAATGTTTTAAATATGCATAACATTACATCCAGTTTCACTATTATCATACTACATTAATTGCTATGCAATACACAATCACACTATTCGCTACATCCTAAATCAAAGATTACAACATAATACTGATTAAAAACTTTGAAGCAAATAGTGCAGATCCTGATCAGACAGGCCCCTTTCAGAGCTGGATATACTCTATTTGCCTAAGCTCAATCAGTTTGTTTGTTTTTAGAAGGCCATTAGTAAAATATAAATCGTCATCCTATTCACCAACCATCTAGCTTTCTGGTTGGCTTTCTGAGAATCTTTAAATAACCCTTGATCGATAAGCATCAATAGTTGATCATAAGAATTGGCTCTCATCTGCCTGGTTCCCATCCTAGTACTGCCTGACTTAAGTCCTGAAACGTGGAAAAAAACAAAGCTCTGCCAAAAATAATGCCTGGATCAATAATGTTACTGATTTAGTGATGAACATGTGAAAGGATGGCACATATACATGTAACTTCAAAAATAACTAGATTAGTGTGATTGAACTATGAGCTTGTTTTAAAATTGTTTTGCATTATTTTTGTGGTAGTTGCCCATAGTTGGTAAAGTGGTACACAAAGAAAAAACAATCATTGTTCTACAAAGAAAAAACAATCATTGTTCTAAAATCTAAAAATTGTAGGTGTAACAAAAATTCATCAAACAAGTTACTCTAAGTTATATGCATTAATGGTGGCACTCAATAGTTTGCCTAAATCAGATACTGAACAATGTAGCAATATCTGGTGCTACATCTTCATTGTAAGCATATACTTTTATGTACTTAAATACAATTTTTACAACATCAGTTGTTAGACAGTAAGTATAAATCCTCAGCCCCTCACCATGGAGGCTAAGGTCTTGGTTGGTGTGAAAACTTTCATGTGGAGAGGTTTTACAGCTAACCTGCGGTATGCCAGTGGTTCTTACCAAGGCTTTTTATCCACCAATAATAAGCTGGACATCACTAATATGACCATAACTGTGTTGGTGTGTTGATTCAGAAAATAAACAAATAAATCCCTTGTTATGATAAACAAAACTTTGGACCAAACTGTCGGATATCACCTTTAAAGACAAACATAAAGTCTTATATACCGATTGTTCCAGTTGTGGCTCAAAAACTTAATTTACTTAAAAAAAGCTAAAGCTAAAAAAATACCAGTTACTTTTTTTTGTGGTACCTGTCACAGGCCATTTTGGTTTGATAACAAACAGCCAATCTTTTGAAAATGAACTTAAATTCTGAAGAACATGATTATGTTGCCAACAGAGACAAACAACAACTTGTTAAATTCACTGGTTGTATTCCTCATAAATCAAGCCTAATTAGGGGATGCCAATGGCTGAGAGGACTAGACTTGTCACTCCTCTGATTGCTTGCCTCTCAATGCATGGGTTCAAGTCTTGGTCGGGTAGAAGGACTTAATGATGGTAGGTCTTCCAGCTGCCCAGCGGTGCCCAGAATGTTCTTCCCAGATACTTTTCTCAGGGTCTTTCTCCACAGATAAAAGCTTCACATTGATATTATTTCCACAATTGTGTTGCTGCAATTTATTTCAGAAGCAAAAACAAACTATAAAGCCAAAAAAATACACAAAAACATTTATCATTATATTGCCCTAGCCATCTAGGCATTTGGTCTGCTCTATCTTGCTATCTTCGCTCAATAATCATCAGTAGCTGAGTCTAAGAATCAGCTATTTTTAGGCTTTCGAATTCCCATCATAAACCAATCTGGTTTGTGTCCTGGGGTGTGGATGAAAAAATCTCAACCAAAAAAAGTTTGTGAATCAATGCATTGAGCTTATTTAGTCAAATGAACACTTTGACGATCCCCAGGTTATCCAGAACTTTGAGGCTTTTGTCTTAATTCTAAAATAAATTTGACCCATTTGAAGCCACAAAATGGTCTTACTTTCTAGCTTTTTTTTTTACTTTTCTACTTTTTATGCCCTTGCTTGTCACACAATGGTGAGGGTGTAATATATAATCATTATTTTAACCCCTGTACATCAACTCATTTGTTATTCAGTGGATTTTTTGTTATTGATCATTCTTTTTTACGGAGGAAACATTTAATTCATATTTGGTTGATAAGTATGTGAAAGCAAAACACAGGTTAAGTTTGATTTTGGTTGCATGTACTTTCTTCTAATATTAGCATTGTTGTGGTCCTTTCTTGTCATGTTATATATATATTTTTTTGTTTCCTATCAGTAACTGTTAAAAGGCCCATTTTCAATTATTTATGGTGGTTTGTATTTATATATACATCTCATGTTTGATATTGGTTACTATGCACTTACTGTCAGAGAAGTTGTATAATATGCTACTATATTTAGCTCATCTCAAACAAACAGATGACTAATAGACTTTACAGACATGAAATGTTGCATTTATTTCTTCCTTGTTGTTTTGGTACTACCTACGGCCATACAATTACCTTTGCATCCCCTTAGAGTTTCCACTTGAAAACAAACTGGAAACCTAGCATCAATACCAAAGTTAAATCATCACACAGCATAGAGCAAATGTTTGGTTTATTAGTACAAATGAGCATATCTTACATCCCAAGAAATTGTCCCCTGACAGCAAACATTAACCCTAATTTCATTGCTGGAGCTGCATAATCCGACAGTGAGAAATACATCTTAAGTTTTCTAAAACTAACAGATGGTTGTTTTTTTAGACTGGTATCTGGTAATACATCATACATCTCAAGAATCATGATTTCCCTGGATAACAATAAGTAACCCTAACATTAATGCTTAAGAGCTGCATAATTACACAGTAGGAAACTTGTCTTGGTTTTTGTTTTTTAAAACAAACAGGTAACTAAGCCACTTGCAGACTTAAAACAATGGTTCTTTCTCTCTTTGCTGGTTTCTGTTTTGTACCTTGTATTCTGTGAGCCATATTTTCTTTTGATCCATGGAATCAAAATGTCAAGTTACTCAAATGTCAATACTAGAGGTGCTTAAATCTAGAAAACTAGTCTTTTAACAAACACTCAAAATTGACTGTGCCACTTACAGTCATAGATAAATGATGGTTGGTTTGCACGCAGTGTGCTTTATCTTGCAGGACAAGAGTTAAGATTTTTCTATTGAAAACGAAAAGAAATAACTCTAACACTATTACTAAAGCTTCTTTGCTTAATCAGCCAGTACAACAGACATTGTAGGTTTTTAGGGGGAAAAAGTAAAAATGCCACTTGCAGACCTGAAAACCAGGATTCTTCCTCATGCTGGCATTCCTTGGAACTATAATTATCTTGTCAACATTTTCCTTTTTTTCTTTAGTTGGAAATGAAAAGAAACTTGTGTCATAATTACAAAGTACACTGGCCATGTTTTCTAGAAATATCAAATGACTATACAACCAACAGCCTTATCTTCAGGCTGGTGTTTTCATTACTTTATCATTCAACAGTTATTTGTTGTTGTAGATTAGTATACACAGTACTGACAACTTGAGACCTACTTGGCAATTATTCCAAGTTGACTGAATTCCTTGTGGTGGTATTGTTGGTTTCATTAACCTGTGTAAAGCACACTATCATATGTGTAAGTTGTTGGAAGTAGCGTTGAGAAGATGGCACCTTTATAGTGCCATCGGTGTGATGTGTCATGTTGTTTGTATACAGTGTGCAGTGTGAACAGAAATAGATGGTAGTAAGATATGCAATATTGTATATTTTTACATAAGTCAAAGAGTAGGTCTTGTTTCATTCCTCATTGCCATTGATGATGATAATGAGGATAGATGACTGATTTTCTGATTTTTATAGTGATTATTAACTATATCTATTGGTAATGATGATGATAATGGTGGATATTGGTGATGGTTAAAAATAGTTGATAATGGATGATAATGATGGTAACAAATGGATGATGATGATGGATGATGCTGATGGATGATGTTGATGTATGATTATGATAGATGATAATGATGTATGATTATGATAGATGATAATGATATATGATTATGATAGATGATAATGATGGATGAAAATGATGGTAACAAATGGATGCTGCTGATATGGATGATGATGATGGATGACACTGATAGATGGTGATGATGGATGATACTGATGGATGATGATCATGATGGATGATAATGATGTATGACACTGATAGATGATGATGATGGATGACACTGATGGATGATGATGATGGATGATGAAGATGTATTATATTAAATACATCAGATGACAATCATATTCAAGTACTTGGCTGATGAAAATCGAATCAATCATCTAAGTTTATGGCAAAAAGGTGTTCATATTGAGGAAAAAAACAATGCCTTAAAAAGTACTTGGCGCATAAAAATCGATATAAATACATTCATAAGAATTCTCCAAGAAGACTCCAATGTTTATTCAGCTCCACTGGATTGTAACCCTTATTATGCTGTATGTATTTTAAACTACACAAACATCCCTGTTATTTACTAACCCCTATGGTCAAAGGTTAGATGAAAACTTGCTATAAGCGCCTCAACAAATGGTGCAGATCCTGATCAGATGGCTTCCATTGAGAGACCATGCTGATCTGGATTTACACTATTTGCTTAGGCCTTTATAAATTTGCACTAAGCAGGCTAAGAGATAATATCCATGCTATAAAGTGATTCTTGTTTTTCTCTATGTTTCCTATTGAGAAGCGTCTTTGATCTGGCCTCTAATCAATGCAGATAAAAACAACTCATCCAGACCAATATTCATATTAAGCTGTAGAGAAATATAAGATTGATTATAGTTTTATGAACCCTGATTTTTTTTACCATGTCTAGTATTTTTCCTCATTCATTGTTTGGAAGTTCCTGAGAATTGATAGTTAAGTCTGATACATTTTGCAAATTTGTTTCTCATGTCATTTATTTTTTCATTTATGTTGTCCTGCTGCTATTGTTGTTTTGTGACATTTTGCTATCATCCCTATTTTGCTAGCTATGTTTATCATTCTGAAAGTCATTCAGACTTTATTAAGGGTCCTTTTTAGCTAAGAATGTTTGTGAATTTTTGCTATTCTTATTGTTCTCTCTTCTAGGCTTAAGACTTTAAGGCACGTTTAATATGCTACACAAACTGCTAAGTAGATTTTAATGCACATTTAAGACCCTACACAAACTTCTTTGTAGATTTTAAGACACAATTAAGATCCTTTGCAAACTTTTTAGTAGAGCCACTGAGACAGAACAAGTCAACTGAAAGAGACCTTCCCACATTCAGGTTCTCACCCCAAATGGGAATCAAATGTTTAGGGTGGGCCCTGAAGAGTGTCGCACTGTGATTCCTTATGTAAGAGAGACAATACATTCATAATATTTTTCTCTCAAAAATCTTGTATTATTCGGTTTATTGCTGTATCTTGTATCCCCAAAACTCATTCCTATCTATATACACCTCCCATATCCGAATCATACACCATCTGTGTCTTGCTTAGCTGGTGTTAACCGGTCATAAATCTTGCAGTTATCCTTAAGGATATTCAGAAAAATCATTACCATTGCTTTCTGTGGGACTAGTCTATGGACAAGAGATGGTTATACATTTATTCCCTAGACATAATAATGGGGGCTTGAACTATTCTTCATAAATCTTAGAAAGAGTCGTGACAGTTTAAGCTAAGGTCCCGCTGTAGCGGACATCTGTAACTGCCATTGTTTATCAGGTTGTCTGAAATTAAACTTCCTTCAAATGTTGTAGGTCTTGGACTGGTGTTCACCATTTCTTAGGGTAGATATCGAGCGGATCGGGAGGCCCTGGGTTCAAACCCCAGCCGGGTCAAACCAAAGACTTGAAAGTTGGTAGTAGTGGCTTTCCTTCTAATGCTCGAGGCTAAGGGGACAGCATTACGCCTGACTTGTCGTGCAGTGTCAGTATAATGGACCAGCCAGGTTCAGTCCCTGGGCACCTCATAAGTTCTCCTGTGCTATAATGATAGAAATGTTGCTACACAGTATCGACAAAAATGCCGGCAAATCCCATCCCATCCCATTTCTTAGTCATTCTGTCAGTTTTTCGTAGGTACCTGATATAGAACCATTGAATCCACACTTTAAAAACACGCATTATATACTATCAAGCGAATCAGTATATTACTAAATGTTTATTACAAATGTTTTCACATGACAGATAATTTCACATGCACAGTTCAATAGAGTTGGGCTTAACATTGCTAAAAATAGTTAAAAATTGTGGCAATGCTATTCATTCTCCTATTCTTAAGAAAATAATCTTTTGAAGGACTTTGTGTCACATATAGCATAGTGTTCAAAGGTAATATTTTATTTCATTATTTATTGTGTTTCAACAACAATTTTCTTTTTTAAATGAAAAATTGAAAAAATCATATTTGACTTACTGTGTACAAGCTGCTTTAGTCAACATTTCTGCTTAACATTTTAGTACATTGTAGTTCTGTAAGGCATTTAATGGTGGTTTCTGACAGTTTGTGTCTATCAAGTACATGTTGTTACTTCTTCTGTTCTGGGGAATTTGTGCATTATACTATTCCGACATAAATGAGCTCATATTTGAGTTTCAGTAAAGGCTGTTAATAACATTAACTTAATTGTTAGACCGTACAAATCATGAAATATATTGCTTTAAATGTCTATGGTTTCCAAGTCTATAAACAAGCGCGATGGGGATTGCTGCTAAAAATATGTATGTTGACTGCAAAACTGATTACCCAGATAATCATTTAACATGATCTCAAAAGTAAGTGGTCACATGGTTTTCTTTGTAACAATGAGCTAACTGTGCAGCAAGACTCAGATAGGGAATACTTTTTTGTAATGACAAATGGGATGTTATTGTTCACCTATATACACACGGATGTAGGACACCAATAAACAGCATTTTGAAATTCTTTTTTTAGGTAAAATAATTTAATGGTTGCATGAGAGAAAGAAAAGTTGGTCCATCTGTTGGATGTCACATATAACATTTCCTTATGAAGTCATGCTTCTTGTCAGAAACTGGTATAAAAGAGTTAACTTACAGCATTTATATTTCTGACAGCATGAATTTCTATGGGAGTTCATGGGAGTTGTCTGATCAGGATCTGCACTGTTTGCTGCTGATCTAAAGAAATAAAAACCTACTTCCATTATTTTTGAAAATGTCTCTCATCCTAATTATTAACATGTGCTACAAAATAATGATGTGCTACAATTTTCTCCTATTTTAAAAATGTGTACAGCAATGTTAATATCAATAAAACTTCCCATTACATCTAAGTGCTTTTGGCTGATGAATGGACTGATGCATATTTCCCATATTGATTGACTTGCACTGTCACAGTTAATTGCATATCATGTTTCACTTTTCTTCATATTTTGGTCATGTTTTGAAGGAACATAATGCAGAGTTTCAGAGAAAGTAATTAGTGTTGTTTTTTTGGGTTGTTTTTTTTTCCTCATTTCCTTTCAACAGAACCTTTAATTAATACTATTCATTAGACTAATACAAAAGAAATGTTGTTCAAGCTTAATCATGTTTTCTGAAGATTATGTTACAGTACTCAATGGTATAAACAAAAAACATCTTATTTCGTGCTTCATACAGTATACTTACTGGTATAAGCAAAAAAGTCTATTTTTATGCTTAATCCTAAAAAAAATATAATTTAACCTGGTAGTAATAAACCCTTTATTTACTTAAATAAAAAATTGTCATAAAAAAGTTCTAGTGTTACTCATTTGCTAAGTTACTCAAAATTTTAAAAGGGAAATTTTATCATGCTTAATCCCTTATTTTCTTATCTACACCACACACATATATATACAGGTACACATTAAAAGACATGTTATTGCTTATAATAAGAATGAGAGCCTTCATTTACTCTTACAGATTATTTTAGAATTGTGGGGTTGATAATTACATATAATCAAGTTTATTTTGCTTAGAAAATATAATGTCTGGGGATATAATAGTTTGTACTAAATTCAGATGCATAGATTTATTTTTGTAATCTATAATGTCAGTGTACATGAATTTTAGACAAATCAGTCATGAACTTGAAACAAGAAGAACCCCACCATTCCATAATACGGATAGAAGGAAAAGATAGTTTGGAAAACTCATTATTTCCACTGCAGGTCTTGAAATATAATATTGTGTAATGTAGATGACATTAATTACTAGGTGTATTATCACAGAATATAACACACTATTTAGAACACTGACAGGTGAGACAAAGGTTGATATTTACATGAAATTATATTGCATGGACTGGAACATTACGACCTATTAAAATTAAAAAATCTTATGTATATCTTATGTTAAAAAAAAGGTATTTGACCACGATAAAAAAACAAACACAACAGTACACGTAGTACAATGGTTAAGGGAGATTAATAAAATATATCATTTACATAAATGATAAAATCATTACTGGATTTTTAGTTCTAGAATCTTGAATGTTCATTGTGTACACAAAATACCAAAGTCGTTTTAAATGAAACTGACATATGTCCTTCGCTCAGGCCAAAGAAAAAATAAATGGTCATTCTAAAACACGTTTTCTTTGGTGTCAGAATAAAGTGTCTGTGTGTGGTTTCACATCGGTTGTTCACAACATGCCAGACACAGTGAGGGCAGCACTATATCTGATTTAAGTGGACATTGTCTTCAATTAATTTAAAGATTGTGGAGTTGGTAACTCCAATAGTCAGTAACAAACATTATACATTACACATAGTATGTAAGAAAATGTCAAGCTTGTACTTGTGTGCTCATTATGCAGACTGTTGTCTAACCATATTGAAATATAGGAGAGAGTTCCATTCACCTGGACATATATGCTTAATAAGATATTGAATACAGGCTTAATAGTTAATTTGATTTACTATGTTTGTTCACCTCAACTCCAAGCAACTGTCAAAATATAAATGGCGGTGGGTTTTGATTTACGGTTCTCAACATACATATGTATGGGGAGAGTGTTTATACTGTATTGCTTACATACATGTACCTGTTTGTTCAGACTGTTTGATGCCTGATTAACTTTTATAATACATTATGATATAAAGAAATCAAAAACACAAACTGTAAACCAGATGTGAATCAAGTGATTGGTTATCTTTGATTAAAAGAGAAAGTTTTGATTGAGGGGTGTTATTTTGCTGTAGTAACACTTTTCATAGAACAGAATATGTTAGTTCAACTTAAATGTAAATTATTTATAGTTCCTAGACTAAACCAGTCCCCCAATAAACTCAAAGTTATGTATATTTTTCTGTAAAAGATAAGGGAGATAATTGTGAATGCTGTGTAAGGACATAAAATGGCCTATGCATAAACAAATTGGTTTATTTATGTCTGTTGTTCTACTCAGAGGAGTGCTTGAGTTGTCCATTGCAATTTTTAGATGGAAGTCATTAAATGTCATTCTTTGTTGAAAAGACTTAAACTTTTAAATTATGACAATACAATTATACAATTTGACAAGAGTCTGTAACAGTGAACCACTCTGAAAATTGTTTAATCCCGCTATAAGAAAATAGGTTTTATCTGTATTTCTAGAGCAATCTAAATTTTATATATTTCTATATATAATTTTCATATTTTTCAAATTAATCATTTTTTGATTTATTTTTAATACAGATGCCTCTTTCTATAGTTCCTCAGTCTATCACTTTGTGTTAATGCTAAGGTCCCAGTCAAGACATGTAGGGAGATCTTCTATCTGACCTGTGGTGTGTCACTGGTTCTACCCAGACATTTGTATAGGGTCTAGACATTAACAGTATTACCATAATTGTGTCTCTGTAATGTATAATTAAAAACGTACTATTGTTGTGGGGGCACCCCATTGTTGTTTTGTGAGATATCTTTGGCTTAGCTGTAGAGTTGACGACTTGTAATACCAGCTTAGACAGCTTAGCCTCTCGCTGCACAGACCCTTTCAGGGTGAAGGACTTAATGTAGTTCTACCCAGACTTTTATCTTGTTATTGTTCTCCACCAAAATAGTTGAATTCACAATGAATGACCCTAATTGGTGGCTGTGTAAATTTCAATATAAAAAACAGTTTTAGTATTCCTATATATAATAGTCCTGTATATATTTTTTAATAAACCTGTGTATATTTCAGGAGCTGTCTAAGATCACCATGCCCGTTGTGTTCAATGAGCCTCTAACCTTCCTTCAAAGAATAACAGAGTACCTGGAATACTCCACCCTCCTTGACATGGCTGTCAAACAGGAAAACCCTGCAGACAGAATGATGGTAAGTTTATTTTATATACAAGTCATAATATCAATAATGCTCAGTTGTTATGCCTGTCTTGCCCAGTATGCTGTTATACAATCAACTAGCAAATACATCAGCAGTCTCTTTCATCAATCTATTTCAATATTTCAAGAGAAGACAATGCAAACATAATTAGAGGCTAAAATATTCTATCTATAAAAAATGCAATAATAAAGCACCTATTTAACAAGGTTTGAAAAACTCCATATAACAAATGCAAATATTTATTTTATTGCACTACAAGATCAAAATAAGAATATGTTTGTTTACTACTGCAAAAACATTCCCATCTTCTTGAAAATATGAAACACAGAGTTAGAAAAGTCTTCTGTTGACTTGTTAATTTGCTGTCTATTTCATCAATCTTGCCACAGTCTATTTCAGTATGTTCCATACCTTGCTGTCTATTTTAAAAAAATTCTATTTATTTCTTTTTCCATTTCAGCCATATATCTGCTGTCTATTTGATCAATTTATCTGTCTTTTTTATCATTATGTTTCATTCCATGCTGTCTATATGATCAATCTGTCTGCTGTCTTTTTCAGTATGTGGCAGCATTTGCCGTCTCAGCCATCTCCTCTAACTGGGACAGAATAGGGAAGCCCTTCAATCCACTCCTAGGGGAAACATATCAGTTAGAAAGGTGAGCTGACTTAACAAAATAATGAACTGTTTTGTGTTTATAGCATAATAGTCTCAACTATTTATGAGGGCGTCCATGGGCGAATAGTTTAAGTTGCAGACTTGTAAATTCTTAGCCCCTGACCATGTGGGTTCAAGTCTCAGTCAGGGCGAGAACTTTCATGTCTGAAGGTTTCCCTAGCTAACTTGTGGTGTACAAACAGTTCTACCAAGTCATAAGTGTGGGTTGTTATTTTTCCTACAATAATTAGCTGGCTGCCACCAAGATGACCATAATTGAGTTGGTGGAAGGGGACCAAAAAACCAACAAAATATAACTGTTTAAAGATTAAAACAGACTAAAGGATTAAATATATAACCAAAAAAAACATGTACTTTTTAATATTCTATTAATATTTTCTGGTTTGAACTATGCATATTTAAATTTGATTGAACTCATCCATTAGGTATATTAGCTGAATAAATATATAGTGGGCAGGATAAATCAGAAACTATTTTGGGTTTCAGTAACAGGAATATTGCAGATACCATTAATTAACATTAAACTAGGATAAGCATCTAGTCAATTTTTTTGTAAAAACTGCAATGTTTATAGCAAGAAATAAGGGCTTCAAGAGAAAACTGAAAAATTATATTAAATCTCTTCAATTAGGCACATTCATCCATTGATACCTTTCTATTTTCACCAGATAAATAATTAAAATTGGCATTTTTTTTTAAAATTCATTCATAGTTATGCCAATTTAAGTGTTTTTATCTACACTTCTCTACATAAAGTATGGATTTTTAGAGTTGACAAACTGATTTGCTCTGTCAATTAATTGTAACATTGCTTGTTACAAACACAGTGCCTTAGTCTGACCTAGAAAACATACACTCATTGATTTTTCATTGGTCTCAATGCAGACCAGTCAATAACTTGTTTTTTTTTAGGATGTTCTGACAGAATTAGGAAAAGGATGTTTGTTTCTATAAATGTTGTTCTTTCCATTCTTTTAGTAAGTAACCTTTAATTTTACCACACTGTAAATGTTAAAACTAAAATTAGTTTATAATCTTTAAAAAAAGAAATAAAATACCATTTTAACCCTTTAGTTATTGAAAACACCATCTAGCCCTTATAAACATACAACATACCCCATCCTAATGGCATTCCCAGCAATTAAAGGATTAAAAGTTGTTACCTGTTAGCTGGGGACTAATAACAGTTACCATTTTCAAAAATGCACTCTTCACACATGAAATTTAAAATCAATGGACGTTTGGTAAACTAGGCTAACAAAATCTACATCACTGGACCATTTATGTAAAATTTTCTGGAATGACAGATTTTGCTGGATGACAGATTTTGCTGGAAAGACAGACACTTTGCTTAAAAGACAGTATTTGCTGGGGTGACAAGAGATTTTGCTGATTTGTAAAGGACTGCATGCATATGATTTTGTGTTGAACTTTAACAGAGTCTAAAATTGCTCTTAAAGATAAACTGCTGAAAATTCTTTGCATTCAAGTAATATTTAATTTGAAAAAAATGCTAGTGGTGTAGTTGTTTATTGAATTCCAAGACTAATTGAATTCAAAGACTTGAAATGTTATAATCCTGCACACAATCTATATGAAAACTTTTACCATGAAGGACTTGAACCCATGTTGTTATATGTTGTGAGTCAGAAACTCTTGACCTACATGTTGCCATTTGCTACTAATATCCTTAAAAATACCTGTTAGCTCAGTCAGGTACAGATAAGGAAGGTCCTGGGTACAAACCAGAGCCATGACATACCAAAGGCTTTAACAAGAGTAATGGTATAGCTCCCTTGCCAATTCTGAAGCAAATGTAAAGGTAGTTCCACAATTGATCAGCCCAATGTCAGGATAATGTTCCACAATTGATCAGTCCAATATCAGAATATTGTTCCACAATTGATCAGTCAGGATAATGTTCCACAATTGATCAGCCCAGTGTCAGAATAATGTTCCACAATTGATCAGTCAGAATAATGTTCCACAATTGATCAACCCAATATCAGAATAATGTTCCACAATTGATCAACCCAATATCAGGATAATGTTCCACAATTAATCAGTCAGGATAATGATCCACAATTCATCAGCCCAATGTCAGGATAATGTTCCACAATAGATCAGCCCAATGTCAGGATAATGTTCCACAATTGATCAGCCCAATATCAGGATAATGTTCCACAATTGATCAGTCAGGATAATGTTCCACAATTGATCAACCCATTATTGGGATAATGTTCCATAATTGATCAGCCCAATGTCAGGATAATGTTCCACAATTGATCAGCCCAATATCAGGATAATGTTCCACAATTGATCAGTCAGGATAATGTTCCACAATTGATCAACCCATTATTGGGATAATGTTCCACAATTGATCAGCCCAATATCAGGATAATGTTCCACAATTGATCAGTCAGGATAATGTTCCACAATTGATCAACCCATTATTGGGATAATGTTCCATAATTGATCAGCCCAATATCAGGATAATGTTCCACAATTGATCAACCCATTATTGGGATAATGTTCCATAATTGATCAGCCCAATATCAGGATAATGTTCCACAATTGATCAGCCCAATGTCAGGAAAATGTTCCACAATTGATCTGCCCAATATCAGGATAATATTCCACACCTGATCTGCCCAATGTCAGGATAATGTTCCATAATTGATCAGTCAGGATAATGTTCCACAATTGATCAGTCAGGATAATGTTCCACAATTGATAAATCTAATATCAGGATAATGTTCTACAATTGATCGGTCAGGATAATGTTCCACAATTGATCAACCCAATGTCAGGATAATGTTCCACAATTGATCGGTCAGGATAATGTTCCACAATTGATCAATCTAATATCAGGATAATGTTATACAATTGATCGGTCAGGATAATGTTCTACAATTGATCAATCTAATATCAGGATAATGTTCTACAATTGATCGGTCAGGATAATGTTCCACAATTGATCAACCCAATGTCAGGATAATGTTCCACAATTGATCGGTCAGGATAATGTTCCACAATTGATCAGTCAGGATAATGTTCCACAATTGATCAGCCCAATGTCAGGATAATGTTCCACAATTGATCAGCCCAATGTCAGGATAATGTTCCACAATTGATCAGCCCAATGTCAGGATAATGTTCCACAATTGATCAATCAAGATAATGTTCCACAATTGATCAGTCAGGATAATGATCCACAATTGATCAGCCGAATGTCAGGATAATGATCCACAATTGATCAGCCGAATGTCAGGATAATGTGTTCATGTCATGCTTAATGCAGTGAAGGCAGCACTATATTTGTTTCAAGTGGACATGTGTTGTTTATTCCTCTGAGTATATTAAGCAATGATATTTTGTTTATGAGTTGGCAAAACTGGCCCATCCTATTGCATTCATAAGTAGAGTTGTAAAAGACGCCTTGCATGATTTCATCCATTAGTAGAAGATTTTCCTTTTTTATGTGTTTTTTACATGACATGGTCCAACTTTAACATTTGATATAGCCACTCATTGGGAAACCTTATGAGGAAGATGCAATGGATAAAAATATTGTTTTTTTTCAGTTTTTATCAATCTGAGTATTGATTGCCTGGTTTGTTGTTCTCTGTCAGTTCACTGTAGCATGTTGTTTTTTCACCACCCATTGTCTAGTGGTTAAAGTTGCTGCTTGCAAATCCTCAGACCCACATGCATGTGTTTCCATATAGTGAGAACTTTTTGTAGGGCAGGTCTGCCTGCTTAGCACTAGTGGTTCTACCAAGATAGTTTTCTGGGAGTTATCTCCATAATAATAAAAGGATATCGCCATTAACAACAGTCGTATCGGTGCACACTAAACCTAATATTAGTTGTAGACCTTTAGCAAAGGTGATGTTTTTTTAAGTATTTTGTATTGGGCTCCAAGGTTATACAACTTAAGGCATAAGTTTGAGATCATTCTTAAAATCTTATTGGCTGAATTTTAAAGGAAATTAAAAATCTGGCTAATCAGATGCTTAAGGATGATTTCACACTTGAGTCTTATAACCTCAAGTCCAGATTACAACAGGCATATTTGGACTTCTTATAGAAAAAGTCTAGATAAGAAAGACCAATCTGTATAGTCATTGTGTTTGTTCCTGTATATTTATAATATTTAGTTGTTGTTTGCCCATTACAACTATATCACTTTACAGCTGTTTAAATTACCATTCTGTCTGTAATTTTTGGGTCACTTATAAGAGTAAAGTTTTTGTATTGTTACTTGTAAGACCAGAATACATTTAAAGTAAATGTTATTTTCTAGCTGCTATGACGTCACCTGTTTGGACAAAAGATACTTGGGGGTGTTAGTTTTTGAAACACTTTGCAAGGTGTCAATCATATATTTTAATTAAACTTATATTTTAAGATAGAGTAAAGGTCAGGCTTTACATTGGAGCCGGGATAAAAAAGGTTTGATTCGAGATTAAACATGTGTCATGGAATTAAAATTGAACACGTTTGTTGTTTTAAAACAGTTTCAAAAAATAAATCTTTCACACAGCACAAGAAAGCATATTATTTCCACAAAAGAATGATGTATGTAGCTAGAAAACAGGAGCAGTTCTAACCTATTGCATTTGCTTTTGAATATATAGACTGCACTGTTACTTATGACGTTAGCTTCATTTAAGTGCTTTCATTGTGAATTACGATATTATTTTCAGTGCCATTGCACAAATGGTATCTAAAAACATACATAAATACATAAATGTTTTAAAAATAACCTGTGGATGCTACTTCTATATATATGTACGAGATGTAAACAATATTAAACAATGAATCAGTTTATGTTGAAAAGTGTGATCCAGTACAATTTAATCATTTTGGATCTTAATGATTAGTGATTTTTTTACATTACATGAGATTAACAATCATCACCATACATGTCCTAATTCATTTTTATACATGTCATCTTTATATGTATTTTGAGAGATTTAGTGCCCCTATTTATATAAGAATAAAAAAATCATTGTTGGTATTTCAACTTAAATGACCTTACTGTTTGGCCTACCTTTGAGATTGACGGACAAGAGATACAATTTGTATATCACCTATTTTTGGCATTGAATAACAAGAAATCCTTTTCTCTCGTCAGAAGCTCTTGTTAATTCCTTGAAGTAGCCATTTGTGATAACAACTTTTCTTTGCCTAAAACATTAATAAAATTGATGCTGTTTTTTGTGAGTGCAGAGGGGTTTGTATATTTTTGTGCAGTTAAAGATTCCACAAAAGGTCTTTGAGTTTTACCGAGACTGACATTCATGATCAAACTTGCCATGATTGAAAAAATGACTGCAAGCCATGCAACTTTGTGCAAATAATTCACAAGCACCCATTCATAAATTCTTGAATTCTTCCATTACTTTAACCTAAATGATTGATTGAGACAATATGAGGGAAATTGATGTATTGATTTATGATTCTTCTTGGATTAAATTGCACAAAGTTGCCTACTATAGAGTGAATAGTTGTTTGGATTCAAAAGCCATTACTGGTTAAAGAAGGGGATAGTCCAGTGGAAGGATGCATGACTCGGATTGACTCCACATCCTAGGGTCTGTGGTTCAAATCTTGGTCAGGTGGCCATAAAAACAACAACACAGCCTTGCAAAAAAACAAAATCTATCAAACAGAGTGGTGCCCTTGGCTAAGTGGTTAAATCTCCAAATTGTAACTCCCCAGACCCTCACTGCATAGGGTCCAGTCTTGGACTGGGGAGGTCTTCCAGCTGACCTGCAATGCACCAGTAATTCTACTCAGACTTATTTACGGGGTCTTCCACTACCAATAATTAATAGGATGTTGCCAATATGACCATAATTGAATCCCTAAAGTGATCTAATTACAGTTTTGCTTATGCACATGTCTAACAGACCAGCACAATTTGTACTTGTAGTTAAGTTATTGCATCACTATTGAACCAATTAGCAAATTGTTTGGGACAGACTTATTCTCATGACTTATTTCATTGCACAATTCAAGGATATACTTGATTGTTGACTGTAAAAAAAGTGAGAAAAACTGATTTTGATTTGTTTCCCCAATCTAGCTCTGCTTAATGATTGTCAAAACCAGACGATAGAATCTGTAGACAACATGTTTAGACATAATCTAATGATCAGATCTTATGTCTTATTTCCATTATTTAGTTTTGGTTAACAAATTAATTTATTTTTTAACATAAAAGTCTAAAAACTAAAATTTTAAATTACGTAAACTGATTTAGCTAAGTTTCACCTAGTTTTGGGATCTTAAACCTAGGCAATGTGATTCTGAAGACACAGCCTTTTCTAAGCATAAAGGCTTAAGGGCACTCACCTAGCTTTTGGGACTTCAACCTGTTCAGTGTGCCGCTGAAACCACTGGTTTAATGTAAAGGCCAATTGTCACTTTTGCAGTTAAATAAAAACAAGACTAATCCAACTTAGAAACAAGTCAAGGCATTTTAACAGGACAATGTAACTCTCGTTAAGCAGCTCCAGTCTGCAAACTATCCTAAGTCCCATGGTAATTAACAGACATTTCTTGTTGTTAGGAGATAGAAAAGGAGGAGAGATAAGCGTTCCATTACTGTCAGAATGTGACGGACATTTATTGGAGGGATGGGGATCTTTTGCTGTCTAATAGGTTCATGGAAATCTAATGGTTGCTCAAGAATTTTGCTACTGCTCAAATAATGTGTTATGGTCCTTGTTGTTATATTTTAACAGATAAAGTTTACATGGCTGAATACACTGTATCACCTCTCTCATTAATAAGCAACTGTTTAATAACATCAAATTCTATAAAAATAAAGTGCAAATTAAAAAAACACACAAAAAACACACGAAATTCTCATTGTGTACATTCTCCCTGTCCATTGGTATCTTAAGACTTTCTATGTTGTAAGTAGATATAATAAGGGGAAAAGATAGTTTTCCTTTACTGTCATAATGTGATACCTTTATTGAAGGGATTGGAATCTTAACTGTCCTAGGTAAAATGAAAATCTAATATTTGCTCTTCATTGCTCAAGAATTGGATTTATATTTTTGTTAGAAATTTCAATTTTTGTTTATATATTAATTGATATTAATTATAATAATGTAATGTTATTTGATTTTTCATATTGTAGACCACTCGTGTTTTGTTTTGTTTGGAAGTTTTGCATTATCTTTGATGACTTATTTTTCTTGTTCAAAACTTCAAAGCTACCCATATCTGTATTCCCAGATTCTTAATTCATATCACATTGTTTCACATTTAATCAATCAGATGTTTGTTTCCAATTTGACCAGTTAGGTGTTTTATCGACATTAACTACTCAGATGCATGTTTAAAATTTTACAAGTCAGATGTGTCTTTCACATTTGACAAATTAGAAATGTGAGTCAATTTTTCACAATCCAAAGGTGTGTTTTAAACTTGACCAATCAGATTTGTGTTTCACCTTAGACCAATCAGAAAAGTGTTTCAAAATTAATCAGTAAGGTCTTTTTTCTTTAGACTTTACACAAAAATCAATCTCGGGCAATTTCTTTAAGTGTTTATTTCTGTATGTTAAAGCTTTATAACCTAAAACCCTGTAAATATGTTTTATTGATATAAAAAAAAAAAAGATTTTTTTTTTTTCAGACCTGACCTTGGATTTCGGCTTGTCTCAGAACAAGTATGTCATCATCCACCCATAAGTGCATTCCACATCGAATCAAAAAGCTTCAAATTCCATGGCTCAATACATCCAAAGTTGAAGTTCTGGGGAAAATCCGTCGAGATCAATCCAAAGGGAGTTCTCACACTGGAGTTGACAGAGTAAGTGGATCATAAGGAAGCATTTGGCCTTGTTACTTGAGAATTATACAGTATCATGGCATAAATGTGTCAGTTTAATGAAGTAAGCTAGTTAAAAACATGAAGTCAGTTTATAAATATTGATTTTTGCATAGCACTAGACTATACTGTGATAAACTAAGCACCATCAAATAGCTGTAATGAAGCTTTTTATAGTTAACGTGTACATGGTAAGATATAAACAAGGCTAATTACATGGACAGTAATGATAAAAAGAAAAAAATACTCAGTTGAAGATAAACTGCTTGCAAGGATGCTGCCCTAGTGTTTGCTATTTGTGAAAATAAGTACTGTTTAGAGGATAGAAAAGAAAAGTGAAGGCAAAGTTATGGAGATGTTGAAAACAAGACACGGCCTGGGAGAACGAAATTCTATAATATATGAGTTTGACGTCATTGAAAAACTTGACTCATTTTTTGCATGAGTCCGTAATTGTTAGAGTTGTAGTATGGAAAGGAAATCCAAAACCAAAGAAAGTTCTACTGCTTAAATTAATCTAGTAAACAGAAAATTTTCCTTCTTTCAGAATTTTTTCTAAGAATATTTTTATGAAATGTGATGAATTCAAAACAGAGTTAACAAACATGAGGAAATTTTGTAGCTGGGTGGTAAAGGTTTGTCACTAAGGTTTTATTTCAGAGTTGTTTTTTGGAGAAAAATGATTTAAGTGTTAAGATATTTTTCTTTGTACTTTAAAAAGGATTTATCATAGCTAATTAAGACATACTTTGTTGAGTTTGACATATTGATGTTGAACATTATTTAGGGAGTGGCAAAGTGATTGGGCCAAAAGTATTAAAAAAATACATATTTTTTGCTAATGAAGTTTAATTAGAATTAAATTACCCTGGCATAATTCTAATTAAAGTGATTTTATTCAGTATATAAGTATATGTTGTTTTTTTTCGGCTCCAGGTACGGGAGGCCCCGGGTTCGTTCCCGGGCCGCGACATACCAAAGGCGTTTAAAATGGTAGTGGTATAGCTCCCTTGCTAATGCTCAAGCAAATATAAGGGTAGTTCCACGGCTGGTTGGCCCGGTGTCAGGATAATGTGACTGGGTGTGGTATCATGCCAGGTGTTCACAGCATGCTATACACAGTGAAGGCAGCACTGTATCTGCTTTAAGTGGACACTGTCCCCAGATAACTGAAATACTGTTGGTGGGACGATAAACCCAACAAACAAACAAACAGTATATGTTTTTAAATCAGCATGTCTATGGTATGTTTAAGGATTTATTTAGGTATTAACTAAAGCAGTATAAAAATGATTTTTCATTTTTTTGTTTATAATTATTAACATATTTTATTATAATAATTTCAGCCACGGGGAGACATACACTTGGCAAAATGTCAACTGCTGTGTTCACAATGTGATAGTTGGCAAGATCTGGATTGAGCATGTAAGTACTGTAAATGGTATACATTGTGTGCACCCATACATTGTATAGGCCCATACATTGTGTGCACCCCCATACATTGTGTGCACCCATACATTGTGTGAACCCATACATTGTGTGCACCCATACATTGTGTGAACCCATACATTGTGTGCACCCCCAAACATTTAGTGCACCCATACATTGTGTGAACCCATACATTGTGTGCACCCATACATTGTGTGAACCCATACATTGTGTGAACCCATACATTGTGTGCCACCATACATTGTGTGAACCCATACATTGTGTGCACCCATACATTGTGTGAACCCATACATTGTGTGCCACCATACATTGTGTGAACCCATACATTGTGTGAACCCATACATTGTGTGAACCCATACAATGTGTGAACCCATACATTGTGTGAACCCATACATTGTGTGCCACCATACATTGTGTGCACCCATACATTGTGTGAACCCATACATTGTGTGCACCCATACATTGTGTGCCCCCATACATTGTGTGCCACCATACATTGTGTGCACCCATACATTGTGTGAACCCATACATTGTGTGAACCCGTACATTGTGTGCCCCCATACATTGTGTGCCCCCTTACATTGTGTGAACCCATACATTGTGTGAACCCATACATTGTGTGCCCCCTTACATTGTGTGCACCCATACATTGTGTGAACCCATACATTGTGTGAACCCATACATTGTGTGCCACCATACATTGTGCGCCACCATACATTGTGCACCCCCATACATTGTGTGCGCCCCCCATACATTGTGCGCACCCATACATTGTGCGCCACCATACATTGTGTGCACCCATACATTGTGTGCCACCATACATTGTGCATCCCCATACATTGTGTGCACCCATACATTGTGTGAACCCATACATTGTGCATCCCCATACATTGTGTGCCCCAAAACATTGTGCGCATCCATACTTTGTGTGAACCCATACATTGTTCGCCACCATACATATTGTGCACCCATTCATTGTGCATCCCCATACATTGTGCGCCCCAATACATTGTGCACACCCATATATGTGTGCATCCCCACTTTGGGCTTCAAGTCGAGTAAAAATCAATACCACATTGAATTTGCACGTCTTCACTTTGGGAATTTTTTTACATAAAGGAAATTGTCTTCCACATGTTATATTAAAGTGACTTGGTCCCAGTTTTGCTTGTGTATCTGCCACATAGAACCATGTAATCCCTGCGACATTGTTCTTTAAATTATAATGTTACAAACAAACCAATCAGTCTTCTGTTCATGACTGACATATAAACATGGCAAATATTTTGTGGCATGTTCAGTTGGAAGATAAAGTAACTTGTTAGGTTTAAAACACTATAAGGTTTGAAACAGATTTAAATATTTGTAAAGCATTATTGCTCTTGTTATTGCAAACAGGTATTTCATATCTGAGCCATGCTGCAGAGATAGCTGTTTTTAAACTAAGGAAACCATGTGACAACTTACTTCTGAGATCACGTTGTATATTATTTCGTGTATTCCACACTGTTGTTCAGACTAATAACAGTGTAGACAACATTAACTTGTTATAATTTAAAGTAAGATTCTATTCAGAACTATCAATAGTCAAACAGTGTCTTGCAAGTTTGTCAACATCTTTACTTTTTTTTTATTACAACTTGAGATACACAGTAAGTTTTATTTCAGTATGCTTTTTTTAAAACTTTTACCACTTCTACTTAACTTATATTTCTTTGCTTGATATAATTAACATAAAGGACCACATATATTAATAATATATTATTTTTTTATTCATTTTTAAATTTCAGACTGGTGTTATGGAAGTGGTGAACCATAAAACGAAACACAAAGCTGTGTTGAACTTCAAGCAAGGTGGCTGGTTTGGAAAAGATCTTCATAGAGTAGAGGGACACATATTAGATCCAAAGTAAGTGGGCTGTGTATAGATTTGATTGGTTGACATATAGTGTACACTGACCAATTAGATTGCTTGGTTTAAACATGAGCTAAATTTTAGCATGGAGGCTGGTTTGGGAAGAATCTACATAGATAGGAGGAACATATCTTAATCTTAAGTTAGTGGTCCATTGTTAGACTTTATTGGTCAGTCAGGTTGCTTGAATATCCTTAATAAAAAGTGGGGTGCATAATTTGGGAATGATTTTAGGGTGGGAATTCTTTGAGTTGTGATTTGTTAACATGTATTTACCCTTGACCAATCAGATCACATGGTTATAATGTGTGTTAAGTAGTGGTGGGGGTCTGGTAAAGGATCTTTATAATAATTTAGGGACACATTTTAAATTTAAAGTGGGGCTTCAACATTTTATGGTTATCTTATGTCTGCTGTTCAGTTTGCCTCTTTTGATGGGTGTTGAACTTCAAGCAGGGTGAGGGAGGGGTTGGAGTTCTATATAGAGTGGAAGGACACATCTAAGATCCAATCTAATTGGAGCTTTTGTGACATGTTCTTTGTATATGTTTAAATCATAACTAGTTTAAAATAAGTATTCTCTAGGTTTGTATTGAAGAAATGCTTTGTTTACTTATCTTTTTAATCTTGAGATTTATGTAAGTATATTAAGTGGATGCAAAACTGCATGCTTTTACTCTGTATTAGTTAGAAAGTCTTTTATTACATTGTTTTAGGTGTGTTTGGACATTTTTAACCCATTCAATGGTATTGCTTATATTTGTAATTGTTAATCTGGTAATATTGCTAACTTTAAGTACAGTGTAAAAAGAAGATATTTTTTAGACTTTTTTTAACAAAAAGTAATTGCCATTGTCATGTAAATAGCTTATATTGTTTTGTTTTTATAAAATGTAGGTTTGAAGGTAAGAATTAGTTGAGTTACTATATTTAAAAAAAATCCTTCTCCAGCAAGAGGAAGGTGAAGGCATTGTATGGCAGTTGGGTCTACAACCTGTTTGGTGTGGATCAGGACAAGTATGAGGACTACTTGAAGACTAAACAGGAGAGTCCAAAACACACTGTCTCAGTAAGTCACTATTTTGGAAGTTTGCTTTTATATGTCGTAAATATGATCATATTGGGGACATCCAGCGATTATAGATAAATGAAGACCACAGACAGATGTCTTTTAAGAACCACAATGGCACCACAGGTCAGCTTGAGGACCTTCCCATATGAAAGTTCTCGCCTTGATTAGGACTCAAACCCAAAATGTGAGGAAGACTGAGGAGTTACAAGTTGGTTACAAAGCCTCTATCCTCTGTGCCTCAGTCACCATTTTCATCATATACATTCATCCATGATTTTCATTAGATAAATTGGATGCGCAAATGGCTGAGCCGACTTGTAACTCCTCAGCCCCTCTACGTGTGAGCTAAATCCCAGTCAGAACAGAAACGTTCATGTTGGTAGGTTTTTGAGCTGACCTGCATTGCACTGGTGGTTTTACCCACACAAATCTCTGGGATCTTCTTATAACAAAAATTATCTGAACCTCCCCAATCTGACCTTAATGGTGCCAATGAGATGTAACAAATTTATAAATTAGAAGTGGAGTGGGAAGCCTCTGCTGATAAATGTCAGATTAAGATACTTACATCTGCCATGCTTTTTTGTTTGTCTATGTATAATTTACAAATACAGTTGAATTTTCATGACTTTAACAGTCAAATTATTTAATGCAATGGTATGGTATGCAAGATGTCACTTCTTTAGCATGAATTGATTAGGCTGAGGTAAAAAGTGTAGATCTAAATCAGCCCACTCCTGCTGGGATTAATCTGATCAGGATCTGCACTACTTTCTGCTTAGTTTCTTGCATTATATCTTATTACCAAGTTGGACTTGAAAATAACTGTAGCATCATGATTGTTAAAATTTAATTTCAGATATAGAGAGTTCTCAGATCGAATCCAAGACAGAATAATGTCATTCTAATATGTTGGAAGAAAGGATCTCTCTTGAAAACATTTTTGGGAATAGGCACAGGCCATCTTTTTTTTCTGCATGATTCGTTTGGCATTAAGCACATATTTTTCAAGTTATGCTCTTTTTCATTGGGAGGAAAATTCATGTTAAGAGAATACATGTTAATTTATGGGAGAATTCTGAGGAAGCAACATTATGATTTTTATAATTTAAAAATCAACAACGCACACACAGAAACTAGCATAATATTTTGCCAATGATATGATACTCACCATTAAGGATTTGAACCATTTCTTACTGTGTTTCCAGCTAGACAAAAGAAACAGGTTTTTCTGAAGACCAAATTTTTGCTATTATTCAGAAAATATGAAAATTTATTTAAGCCCAAAAGGGAAGGTGTGGTAAAGAAATGAATTTGTGGCCATAGTATTGCATCTTATAAACATGTCAGCATGCACATTTACCCTTTAATTATTCATATCATACCTTGATGATAAGACCATATACCTGAAATAGTAGAAATAAGGCTGGGCACAAACAAGCATGGGAATCCATACTTTTTAACATAAATAAATTATTATACCCTTTAGTGCATATGTTCCAAATTTGTAAATGTTCTCTATTTAAAGTTTATGTAGAATATGTCTAAGTTAATGTTTATCTTAAATTGTTTATTCCATATATTTCAGGAGAATGGAAGCAACACTGAGATGGATGATAACATTCCTACACACCATTTCTCCACCTTTAACCTCCAGATCCCAGATCAAGTGATGCTCTGGCATACCACTCCACGACCCGACGGATCTGAAAAGGTAAACTTGTTGGTCCCGGCTTCTAATGATAAGCCTCGCCAACTTATCGCCTAGAGTCCCCTCTCTTCCTTGTATCAGTTAGTAATAAACAAGACACTATATATAACTGACCTGGTAGCGCAATCAGTAGAGCATTGGCTCCAGGTACGGGAGGCCCCGGATTCGAACCCAGGCCGTGACACACCAAAGGCGTTAAAAATGGTAGTGGTATAGCTCTCTTGCTAACGCTAAAGCAATATATGGGTAGTTTCACAACCGGTTCGCCCGGTTGCAGGATAATGTGACTAAGTGTTGTATCATGCCAGATATTCACGGCATGCTTTGCAAAGTGAAGGCAGCACTATATCTGCTTCAAGTGGACGCTGTCTCCAGATAACTGAAATACTGTTGGTGGGATGATAAAGCCAATAAACAAACAAGCCACAATACAGACATGTTGTACCTATACTTTCCTATGTAACAAAATTAATAAGTACACTTCTAGAAAAAGCCATATATTTAAAAAAAAGTATTATTTGACATACAGCTTGAAACATAAACCTTATAAACAGCCAATATTTTAGTAGTTAATAAAATACTAATTTGGCCAGCAAATAATTGATTTAAGAGAATATAAATTAATTTAACTAGATACCTAGGTACAACTCAGATTTCAGAATTACTTCATTACTTTTCAACCACCCAAATGAATAGTTTATTTTTATTGCACTCTTGACTCTTATTTACAATAGTCCATCTGTACAATGTATTTGCTTCATTTTTATACTCATTTAATAAATTTTAATCCACATTAGAGAGATTGCAAATAGAGTTAGAAACCTTCAGTTGAGCCATAGATTTTCAAAATTATTACTAATATATACTGACTGAAATGAGAGTAACAGATTCAAATGCTTACAATTTACAATACATTCTGGTGTTTTTTGTTATTTGTAGTACTTCAGTTTCACCTTATTTGCGATGGGCCTCAACGAATTAAAGGCAGGTATGCTGCTTACACTTCCCTCAACAGATTCTAGACTACGGCCAGATGTGAGGATATTAGAGGAGGGAAATATAGGTAAGAATAATTATTACATGAACTATAAATAGATGCAACACGATTGGTCACCCCTCCAAAATAGTCGAGTCAATAAATATAGATATTGACCCACTTTTGCTGATAATAACCGGTCTATTAATAGAATGCGAAATTTCTATCAACATTATGCGTGCGCATCTACAAAACTTCCTTAGAATTGTATGCATTGTGGGATACTCGTCCCAGATGAACAGTATTCATGAAGTAAACAATGTTAACTATTTTCTTGCATTTAAGTCTAGATAATAATTAAAGAAATAAAAAACTATTTATTATTTACTATTTATAGTTCTTGTAATAAAACAGTTATTTACTTATTAGCTGGGAAATATTCTGTTGATTACGACCGCAAAAATCGTTATTGACCTCCATTAACGATTCTTTGGTCAATATCACAGCATATTTTCCAGCTAATAAGTAAATAATTGTATAATATTACATATTAATTGCCTCATTGAATAAAATAAAATGGCAGATAGGCAGTACAAAACTGTATTAGGAGATAGGCTATACCAGACAGTTATTGAGAATAAAAAGTACCATTTAGATAGATATGTGAAAATGTGGTATTTCGCCAAGCAAGATTTTAATTCCTGCATTGGGTAGCATAAAGCAATTTCACTATCTGTATGGCCATCCTTCTGTCTATACATCCCATTTTTGTATCTCAGTCATATCTATATTATTTATAGTACTTTAATCAAACTTCATGTAATAGACACATTTGAATGTGTGGTGCTCTTAACATATTTGAGTGCAGCTATTAGGGTGAAAGTCGTAATTAAGGTGATTGGCAGATACATTACTTCTCATGCTGTATGTTTGTGCATCTGCCATGAATTGTCTTTGAAGGTACTCAATCAAACTTTACTTTCTTACTGACTTACCCATGAAGGTGTGTCCCACAGACCATTTGCTAATGCAACCTTCAAGGTCATATTTCAGGTCATTACATTTTGACAGCATTAACAATTTTTGTCCACCTTATGTTGATGCAGAAAATAGCTCTTTCTTTATAAGTGTTTTTGTCCAGTGAAAGTTGTTACCAGTTTAACACTTTAATACGTACATTATAATTTTATAAATGACTTAATAATGAAAATTAATGTTTAATGTAAGTCCAATAATCTGCACATAATCAAGATAGGGGCAGTTGAATTGTAAACTAAGACATGTGGGCAAACCATGGACATCAAAAGCCATGCTACTTCCTTTTCACGACCTCCATATGGATCTAGTTCTGAACTTTAGTTAAGCATCTAAGACAAATTCTGTAGGCATGGTTTGGTTTGGCCTAAAGTTAACTTCTACATGTATTCAGACTTGGCCGGAGAAGAGAAGAATCGCCTTGAAGAAAAACAACGAATGGCACGGAAAGAAAGAAAAAAACACAGAGATGAATGGGTTCCTCTGTAAGTTCTTTTTTTTTCTTTTATTAATTTTTAAGCCACAATCAAAACAAAAAAATAAGCTAAGGGAGATAACTAGAGATTAAGCATCTTCATTTTTGCATAACTGATGGAATAGTCTCCCTTAACGGGTCGTGAAAGCGGTGAAATGATAAAATGCCCCAAATTTTGAATGCTCATAACTATGAAGTCTTTTGTCCGACTCTTCTAAAACTTTCCAAAATTATGTATACATTCTATAAGAACAGAATGGCAAAATATAAACGTGAAAAATTACCTAGAAATACGTTTTCTTTTCTTAGAAATTTTTTTTTCAGTCATTTTGTGGGGGCAAAAGTTCATCTTCACAGCAAAGCTTATATAAAACAACATTTAGCAGAATTATTAAATACACCCTAATGGAGGTAGTATGGAGCTTAAAATTTTGATTACCTTAACCGTGTTTGATAAATCTATCACCATAGTTTTCAATGTCAAAAAAGTAGTCCCTCTTTGAAACAGAAAGTACATGTGTTTTCACTTGATTTTTAAAGTGTGTTTTTATGCATGTTCTAAACACTCACTATGAAAATTAAGTGAGCTTCTACGTTGAAAATTGTTTGAACAAACTTATGTTACAATAAAATTGTGTCTATAAACATATTTCCTGGGCTAAACTGCTCATAACAAAAAAATGGTAGTTTTATCAATATTCATCAAATTTCACTTTTTTGTGAAGTAATCTTAATAAATTATGATATAATATGTTATAACATTGGTTTTGATGTATGGCATGAATATTTATATGAAAAAATAATGAACTTTGAAAATTAAAATTTTATGAAATGTGCCGCTTAAGCGACCCCTTAATTACTTGCATTAAAATTATCACATTATTATAATGGTATAAAACTGTTTTTTAGCTCCACCATACAAAGCTTTTTAAGCTATTGATGTAAACCTTTATCAGCATCTTTGTCGGCATTGATAAACTATTTTGTTGCAGTCAAGCAAAAAATAAGTTGCGCGGGGCGTCTGTGGCTTAGCAGTTAACCCGCTATGTACTCCTCTGACTGCTCAGACCATGTGGGTTTGAGTCCCATTTGGGGCAAAAGACTTAATGTTTGAATGTCTTCCAGCTGACCTGCTATGCCCTGGTGTCTTTACCCAGACATTTGTATGGAGCTGGATGTCGCTCTTGAATCATAATTGGTTACTGCAGTTTCTTTAAAAAACAAAACAATAAATATGGTGGAGCAGGCTGTCTCTTGATAGCTCTTGTTAAAAAATAGAAGTTACGGTATGTTAACAGTTATGTTAAGTAAGTTCAATGTTTTAAACTTACTCCCTTTTGCTTAGTTGAAGGGTCAATATATTTTAATGAGTTCTGTTGTTCATATCATGTGTTTATTCTTTAACAAGTACTCAAACTGCATGTATTTTAATAGATCACATATCCTTTGACACAGACAACGTGTATCATATCCCATGCAGCCCAACAGTGCTCAGCCCCAGTACTATAGCATATATTATAACTACAGCATACATTGAAGTTGTTAACACTTGTATCATTTCATTTTTAACACAAGGCAGTCCTTTTATTTTTGTCCATTCCTTTTCTATTGACAATTGGATTTCACATTATAAATCATTGTTTTTTACACATGTTACAATTCATAGTTATCATATCAACACTAGTTGACTTCTTTTCTGTAAGTTTGTTACAAAGCAGTCCCTTTTAAGTCATTTTACACAGCACAAAATATCTAATTGTTTGCCTGGCTGTCTCAACAGCTGTCATACCAAGTTGTTCAATGGCTGTGTAGCAAACTCATGCATCAAATGTAACATTCAGTACACACATTAATTGATTAATGGCCCTTCCCACTGTGATATTCCAGTATGGTAGTATTCCCTTTTGGTTGGGAGTGCTACAGAAGGCCATTTTAAAGGCCTTTATTGGTTCCCTTTTTGTTCATGTGATTGTAGTATTTCTTACCTGAATGATTATTAAGATTATACTCTTTATTTTAATGATTTTCCTAATGTGTTATTTTTTCTAGATGGTTCAGACTCGGCACAAACCCAGTTACTGACAAGGAAGACTGGTTGTTCACAGGGAAATACTGGGACAAAGACTGGTCCAAGTGCCCAGATATATTTTGACCCAAGCTATATGACAGTTAGTGCAGCCATGTAACATTACATGTGATTTAACACAGCATCCATTTGGCATTATTGCATGAAGTTTCATGATTTAACAAGACCTTTGTAAGATATTGGTGAATTAATGTGACATTGTGTCAGCATCCATGTGATGTAAGATTACAAAGTGATGTGTTTGAGCCTGTACTGTTGCATTTAGGAAATGAAGTTATGTGATTATTTAAGATTGTATTTGACATGAAATCTAATCAAGTTATGTGATTAAACCAAGTCAGTTGATTTTGTATAGTTTGTGTGACATAGGCATTCATGTGACAAAACCATTGTAAAGGTATGTGATCTGACAGAAATGCCACATCCAGACCTAATGAATATAGGTCATTAAAGAAGGCATTTTGTATTGAGGTCATTATGCAGGTAATAGTATTAAGTACTGGAACAAGCTGTGTGATGTTAAAAGTTTAAAAAGGTGGTTTTGGGGGCATCTTTGTGTAAATTATTATGACAAAAATATGTTAAATACACCTATTTCCAGAAGATGTTTGTTTATAAGATGCTCATATGTTGCAGTTAGGTGTTTAGGGCATTAATGTGATATTAATGCACCCATTTGTTTAGTTTATTTTAGTAATTCAATTATAAGACAAGATTAAGGAGGCTAGCTGTCATTTTGGTCATAATTGTGTACTTAAAGCTAATTATGATAAACTGGCATGATTTTTATGAAGTTCTGGGACATCGTGGTCACTCCTGTGGCATTAATACATGAAACCATGATAGTAAGTTATACAATAAGATAGGTTTTTACTTATCTGTAATATATTTTCATTTCATTGCACACACCTTTCATCTGTATGCGGTATATTAATTTATTTTGTTTGAATTGTGTACATATTAGATGACAAGAAAATCCTTTATTCCATTAAAACACAATATAGTGATATAATTTATGAAGGTTATGTGACATTCTGTGGTACATGTATTTGTTTTGCACAAACACAGATGTATGATTTAAAAATGATCAGGTTAAAAACATGTGCATACAATTGTTTGATAATCCTGTAAGTGTTAATTGTAATAAAGTCATTGCAAGAGTGTGTGACAATTGAAAGCCAGTCATAAAATAATGCATGCTATGTATAAATTATCCTTTAGAATGAACCACTTATGACTTGTTAGTGTTTTATTATGAGTTATTTGATAAATTTATAAATTTTATTAGCTTACATGACATATGTAATATGCAAGGGAGGTTAGTTTTTAAATAAATCCGAATGATCTGTTATGATCATTAAAGCAAAGTCTAGCTATTTTTGATGGAGGAAGTTCCCAGACAAATGTCTGGGTAGAACCATCAGCACACCACGGTTCATCTGGAAGATCTTTCCACTTTAAGTCCTTTACACTAAATTGGACTCGAACCCATGTCGAGAGGCAAGGAATGCGTACCTGTTACAAGTTTTCTTGGCCTTATTTATCATAATGGACGAGTATTGGCTTTAATTGGTCTTTTTACTGTTTCGACTGTGACAAAAACTAGGTTTTTAATGAAGCTGATGTCATGCTTTAACAAGAACATGCAACCGAATGGTCTTTTATTATTCTCTTTGTATCGGCACTTTTTTTAAATCAATTTTAAGAAAAAGATTAATACCTGCTCAATAACTATTCTTTTTTTTTTGCCCAACCATTTTGGTAACTTATTGTTAAGTTTTATATCAAGGTTAACATACAATCACATTTTTCTATCTTGTTTATTAATCTATTTTGTTATTTGCTCCAAGTTTTCCTATTGTTGGTGTAGTATTCTTAGAACTTTGAATAAATGTTATATTCCCACATTTTGAACAGTGTACCAGTTTACTAAAGTATGATAAGCATAATTTATCAAAATAAATTCACCATATTCAGTATTACTATGGATAAAGCTTGTGTATAGGCAAGTATAGTTCAAAATTAGTTTTGAAGATGATAAATAAATTAGTGGTGTCAATAGTATCATTATATTATGTTTTATTTATAAAGGAATATTACATAATCATTAAAATCCATTTGTGTTATCTCCCTTTTGTTTAGCTATTTGGCAGAAATAACTGACTTTAGAAAAAAATGTTTTTTTGTTGTTTTTTTACTTTATAAACTTTTTTAAATGCTTAACTGCAACAGGCACTTAAATTAATAATTTTGTTAAATAAGATAAAATGTGCATGAGCATTTTATTGAAACTAAAGCAAAATATTAAGCATATGGGGGACATTTCTTAAAAACTTCTTATATAAAAAGTAAAGAAGAGAATCTACCCACTGAGAAGATAACTAATATATTGATTTAATTATAAAGAAAATAGTAACAAGATTTCTATCAATTGTTCTCCTCTAAGCAATACATACTGTCTTGTATGATGAAATTGGTATTCAGTTCATGGTACATAATATTTGGATTATTTCTTCTTAACATCAAGTGTCATTATAAATAGGTTAATAAAATGTAGGTGTTTGCAATTCCTGACCTTAATTTCATTTTCTGTAAGCTGGGTAAGGCATTATATATCAAAGCTACATTACAGTGAATAATTTATTTAGAGCAACATGTGTAAAAGTTACTGAACCATTTGTTTATACGAATATACTTTATATAGTAATATCATAATATTGCTTGAATTACATTTGTCTAATCCTAGCATTTGTTCATAGGGATGTAAATAAAATATATTAAAAATAAAATATTGCTTAAATTACCATAGATTTAATATACCATGTGGATGCCTGTGTTTATACATATGTGTAAAATTATGATGCAAGTTACATTATAAATGGTTCTGTTTGAATAACCTGTTCACTCATTTACATTTGAATGCATTATTGTTAGAACATTTTAATGCAAAATGATAAAGGTACATTAGAAAGGACATCATAAACTCCATGAAATACCTAATGTTTCAGTACATTTGTGAGCAAGTGTTAAGTTCATTTCTGAAAGTTATTGACAAATACATTTTATTATGGTGTATAAAATATGTCTTATAGTGTATAAAATATGTCTGATAATGTATAAAATTTTATGATAGTGTACAAAAATGTGTATAAATACCTTTTGTATTTATAACTCATGCCTGGAAGTATATAGTATATTGGTGAGTGTTAACAATATAAATACAACAAATTGTATATTATACAAGAGTGATAGGGCTCTTGTATTAGGTTGACTGTAATTAATTTTCACAAGACCATATGTTCATTGTCACAACTTACTGTATCATTGACTGGTAGAAAAAGTTACTAAATGGTAACATTTGTTTGTGAATATTTGTTTGTTTATAAATATGATGCAGTCACCCAGTTCATTCTTGTAATTGCATTTGTATTTGTATAATAGTTTTATATTTTATAATGTCCATGATAAAACATACCCTGAATTGTTCCAAGTGTTCTTATTCCATTAATAGTTATGCATTTAATGGCCCAGCACATATTTTGAATGTGAGTTTATTATATATTATTTTATTATTTAAGTATTTTTAACATTTGCTGAATGGATCCACCACCACTAACTTATCAGTCATACAGACAAGGTGTCAATCTGATGCAGATATAGTGCTGCCTGCACTGTGAGACCATAACATGTCCATATTTATGATCATTCATGATAATGTCGGAATCATGTATATTAAAAGTGGATTTTTTTATTTGGTTTCTCATTCCACGAATTGTATTTCAATTGTCTAGAGACATTGTGTACTTGCAGCAGATATAGTGCTGCCTTCATTGTATATAGCATGCAATGAACACCTGGCATGATACCACTCCCAGTCACATTACCCTGACACTGGCATAACCAGTCAAGGAACTACCAGTATATTTGCTGAAGCATTAGCATGTGACCCATAGCACAACTATTTTGTATGCCTGGGTTAAAACCGGTTACCTCTCAAAACCTGCAGCTGATAAGCTTGTTGCCCTCATATAAGGCCAGGGGTTTAATGCATGAAGAATCATAGGTATAGCTAATATTTTTTTACTTTTACTAAGAATTCTTTTTTTATATTTCCAAATTTTCATACATTTTATTCACCTAACCTCTGAAACTAAAACAGTTCTTTGGTTATTTTTCAAAAAAAAATTTGTTTTGTTTAAGAAGAAAAAAGTATTAAGATTCTTATTCAATATGAAATCTGATCAGAATTGTAAATTAATCCGTAAAGATAATGAAAAATAATAAGCATCAAACACCACATACATTGTATGCTTGTTTATACACATAAGGTCTCATGAACCGGGCATATGTCCCATTTAGAAATGAAAGGAGTTTATTATGTGACTCCCTTGTTGGTTCATATTCATTTTTATTTGCTAGTTTTTAAGATTGTGATACAGCACTTTAACTCATTATTATCTCGATAAGATCCAATTTTGTGTGCCTGTTGCAGTCTCAGTTGTTCTCCGAAGTGGCTAATTGTATTTGTTCTACATTAACTATGCATCACATACTTACTGTACCCAAAGGGGGGAATTAAAAGTAACGTCCCTTTTTAACATAAAAAAAAAAATAATAAAAGAGAAGGGTGAATGTGATTATTCCATTTAACATATTATAATCGGTAATAGTCTTATATCACAAATAAAGTTAACATTAAAGGACAAAATAGCAACATTTTGTAATTATTATCAACTAAATGCAGTGTCTTATAACTGGGTAAAAAAAAATGATTTACACATATACATAAATCATTGTAAGTTTGTATAAGTAAGCTTGTATTAACTAAGAAAAGCTGCTCCTAGTTTGTTCCCTTGTTGTATGGGGACAGATTCTTAAAACCTATTGACACCTATTTTTACTAAACTCACCAAACCTATCATACCTACATTTTTCTTGATTGTTTAAATGTTATAATTAATAGATAAATATTATACAATATTTCAGAAAAATGAAAATAAATTATGAGTAACATTAAAAAAAAAATGTCACAATTGTTTCAATTTCATTGTTGTTTGGAATTGAAACATATTCCAGTGTGTATTATGATGTGTGAATTACTTAAGCATAATAGATGTATTCTGTATCTCATAATGGATAACTTAAAGTTATATATGGATTGGATATTT
The DNA here is from genome assembly GCA_007844125.1 of Sinonovacula constricta. Classification (NCBI taxonomy): domain Eukaryota; kingdom Metazoa; phylum Mollusca; class Bivalvia; order Cardiida; family Solecurtidae; genus Sinonovacula; species Sinonovacula constricta. Next base: position 24,256,941 of record CM017555.1, on the reverse strand, counting down.
ATCCTCGAAATCAGTGCAAATGACATTTTTATTACAATAAAGGACATAATATTATGGCTACTGTCAAAAGTCTTTATAATAGTTCTAAATGAGTCAATAAAAATTAGCATAAATATAAAAATATACATTCCGAGTCAATTTATAAAAGATTTCAGAGGAATCCGAAATGTTCCACATCAGTTAGGAAGGCGATCCTATGATTCTATGTATAATGTTTTTGAGATAACTCCTGAATGAATATTAGAAAATGACAGACCACGAAGATTTTATTAAAGTATGATTTTATTTTGCCTGACTGTTTTTCAGCTGACAGTACAGAATAAACATTTTAAACGACCCTTATTGTCTATTTTAACATTCAACCTAAACAGTCCAATAGGTTAATCTGCAACATTGAACTGTGGGGGTTATATCTAAGCCCATATTGACTTTATTATCCTGTTTCAATTTGTTTATTAGTTTTCTACATTTCATTGATGTATTCACTCATAATTATACCTCATCCCTTTTATAGAATTTTGAGTTTTGTTTCTGCCGATTAAAGCAACTTGGTCACAGTTTCAGCACAGGTAAAAAATCATGGCATAGAACATTAACAAGTACTTTAAATGCTGTTAAAATGCAAGCACATTTTAGAATGGGATATGTTGTATGTAATGGGATGGATAGTCTTTCCAGCCACTAAAATATTGAAGCATTATGTCATTTTGGAGCCAAACAAAAAATGGTCTGTTTAAAATTGAGTAAACACAAAATAGAATATTGGCATAAGCAAAAGAAGTGTACTTTTTTTATCTGTTAATGGTAGTTTAACATTATTGAAGTATGTCGCAACACCTTTGATTCTCCCCACCTTAATTAAACAATTTCTTTTGAAAAACAGCTTGTTCACATAATATTAATTGATCATGTTCACGTATTATATATTGAACAGTGGTGACATGGTACCAAGATTAGCTTTTTATACAAAATTTTAAAGTATGCACATTTGGCATACATCGACCAAGTTGCTTTCATTTTCGAATGTGAAGTAGATGTTAATGTGTGATTACTGTTTTGCCACTTTGCAACTAATTGTAACAGTGTTTATTATTATTAATTATGTCATAATTAGGCCTTTATTGTTGTTCGTTACTTTTCCTGGGCTGTATTTTATGCAATGCAGAAATATAATTGTCACATAGTCATATTTTGCTCAGTTATTAGTGACATAACTTGGATAGTGTGATATTGTGATATTTCTGTTCAGTGTTTGTGTATGCATTTCATCTCATTTTAGCATTGTGGTAAAGTTTCACTAAAAAGGAAAAATGAAACTACATGTAATTGCTGGTACTTCATTAAATTGTAGATATTTTGGGTTGAAAAAATTACAGTTTTCTTTACATTTAAGACAACTGAGTGCATATGTAATTAACTACTGGTAACTTTTGAAGAAGTAAAGATTTGACTTTAAAATATTCAAATTCACTGACAATATAACTTTGAAACTTTGATGTGCAGTTTCTTAAGAAATTAAAGATGTAGATATGTGCTCTGACTTACGACAATATTTACTTATTAAACTGCTTAATCAGATGTTATTAAGTTTATAGTTTTAAATGGAAGAACAGGAAAGCTGCATAACAGAAAATGTAGCAATAATAGTATTCAACAAAAACTTATGGCAGGATGTACTCTAAGACAGAGACAAAATACCCAAAAGTTTCGTTTTTCCTTTTTAGTATCTGGAAGTTTGCAATGGCATCGGCTTATTTCAATACTATGTTCGTTCATTAAACGCAACGTAGTTTGTAACACAGAAAGGTCAGTAAATATTATCTTCCTGATATTTCCTCTCCCGCCTCGAGCGGTCATCTCCTATTCCTCCACAAGCGGTCGAGATAGCACCAAGAAATGTTCAATGTATATGTATAATGTCTAGTATAAAATATCCACTTCATCTAAAATGAGCGGGAATGGAAATAAGCTTATTAAGCGAGAGGAATTATTACCGCTTAACCCTATTGGGCGGGAGGTGAGCGGTGGATGACATACTCGAGAGCGGGAAAGTCCGGAAAGAAATATGCTTGTGATTAATTAAACAGGGCTGGGTCTCATGTTCAGTAGACTGATTTATTTAGACTATAAATTCATTGTCAATATTTATTGTATCATTGATTGTTACAAATGTAATAGATACATTACAAAACGAGTTATTTTCTTTGTCTTGTATGTAAAACCCATGGGGTTTATTGGTTATAACATTAATATACTTGAGATTGCTGAAATATAAATGACACTAATTTGTGAGGTGATAGTTCTTGGTCTCGTGAGTTTGGAGTTGGATGGGAGAGTTCGAACTCAACCCCGAAACCGACCAGAGATGTTAGTTCTTAAGTTGTACGATTTCATGCACAATGCTCCAGGTACTCAGTACTTGCATGTAATCAGTATCTGAGAACTACTAGTAGTTCTATACAGTAAGTAGGCAGTAAAGTGGGATAAATATCTGTTAAAATAACAACAGTCCCAATCGATGAATAAATTAATTTCTTTTCTGACTGCTCAGTTTCTCCCCGCGTTGGTTCTAGTTCCGGCCATTGCAAAGGACTTAATGTAGAAATGTCAGCGTTGCGCATGTGGTTCTATCCCGTCATTTTCTGGGGTCTTTGTAAGTCAAACTATCTGGACGTCGCTGTTATGATCTTTATTGGTCTCTGCGATATATTTGAAAAAGTTTAATGTAATAACGTCTACCCACATCAGCATTAAATTTGTACTAACCATATAAATTCGTGTGACTGTCTACATGCATTTAAAATAAGTGGGCCCCGGCGTACGACCGAACGGAATATCAAAGCAACGAACATAGGAAATATTTTAGCATCTTTCCGTCAGGACTTTGGCTCTTAAATTAATATGCCTTCAACGTTTGAAGGTGCTGCATACTTTCTGTGTTTCTAAAGTATAAATGCAAGTCTGAGTTTTCTTTTAGTATTTTAGCAATCATTTCAACTTAATTCATGTTTAAAAGGCGACACTGTCGGATTTTAAGGTAAAATCATTACACTGTCCGTTTGCCATTACTTATGACTCTTAATGAAGAAAAGAACCAGTCAAATTGTGGAGAATGCTCTTAACGCTTTAATTTTCAACGAAATTGAACTTTGTATTATTTATACGTTATATGAATATTGCATTTGTTACTTTTTAACACGATATCTTTGCATACTTTCGGCACAATACAAAGTAGGTTAATCTAAAACCTTTAAAATGCACTTCAAGCCAAACTGTATTTGATTGTATTGATTCTTGCATTTTACCTTATACCAAAATCGAATGAGTTGTATGTTGTTGTTTTTTAATGACGCCATTTTGGAAAAAAAGGCAGATCAGAGGCTTGCAATATCACAATATGCGCGACATCCACTGGGCCTCAGACAGCAAGCGCTTTATACATGTAAAGGACTGGCAAGCATTTACAGTTACTAATATTGACATAACATGTAACTTATTTCATAAAGCGTATATACTTTACATTGTCGATGGATACTTTAATGTTCATTATTGTGTATAATTTTCTAAAAAAAAATCGTTTTCCCCTGCTACTGTGCTTTCTTTGTTGTTGCCTGTTGCATTGATATTTGTCTAATTGCAAGCGGCATATTTACCAATGTAACGCTATGTAACAGGTTCACATTTTAAATAAAAAAGAGCACACTTGTCAAACTGCAGGGAATCCTGTTAATGTCGGCTACTGTGCTTTAACGTTATTGTCGTCTGTATTGATATGTTTTGTAAATGCAAGCTGTAATAAAACCCTCGGAATATAGTTTTTTTTCCCCATAGAAAACTATACTAAGACATTGCCAAACAGGAGCGAGTTCGTGATATTGCCACCTACATGGTTACCCCCATTCCCAGAACAAGACCCGACAGTCTCGCACCGCTCTCAAACTGGTCAATCTGGTTGAAATACCAGCTTCACGTTTATCCGTACAAATAGCTTGGTAAGCTGAAGCCAGCCGATTGTTAGTAAAAAAGATCATATTTCATACACAAGTTTATTTAAACAACACGTTACTACAACACACCATATTGTCAATAAATACTAACATGTACACACAAAACTGTCGTATTATTGAAACGCATGTTGCGTCGAATAATTGAAAATATGTTCAATGTGAACTTGAACTACACAAAGGAGAAGCGATGTCTTGGTTCCAGGTGGCCTACGAGAAAGCCTGGAATAGGCGTCGTAAAGTGCTCAAATATATACCCATGGCATAAGGTTTATTTTTCACGAAAATGGACATGATTTCCTAATTAGAAAGCAATTGTATATCACGGAGAAAGGAAGAGTGTGTTTTTGATAAGAAAACGTAATTATAACGAATCTAGAATGTTGAAACTACAAGTAAGAAATATATATGAATTATGTAACAGTTTATACAATATATAATATGCGATATGGTGTTAATATAACTGAATCAACTGCTTTCATTCTGTTAGGATTTTGTCATCATCAATTGCATGAATTCTGAAATAGAAAAATATAGTATTTAAGAAGAAAATGAAATTGAAGGCAAATATTTTTTTTGTACAATTTTACTGTTTCTATTAATTGTCATCATTATTAGAAAAATGAAACAGCAAAAAAAGTAAGGACAATTTGTTCACTTAGCCATTTATAAATTGACAAAAACATAAGTGAATGTAAAAATACAAAATGTTAACTCTTTGAGGTACATATTTACTTTCAGAAACATAATTACTTTCCTATCGTTAGACTACCATCGAAAACTATGTATGAGAAAAAAAAATTGAGAACAAAATTATATTTATCCTGCATAGTTTCGACAACAACAAAAATCATGGGTATTTTTAGATTATAAGAAAAAATATAAATGCCTGTGTAAAATTATTTATCAGTGCTAATTTGTTTAACTGGCATATGACCATAATGGACAATCTAGAACCTTTAATTCGATACCAGTTGTATACTTCACAGTTTTTGGAACAGTTATAAGCATTTTTCTAAGCATATCCTCATATCAAAATTGTATGCTGGTTGCCATGGAAACCATTTGATTAAATTTAGCACAAATGAATTTATTTTTAGTACACTGGAGACAATGGTTTAGACACTCCAACGAACATTAGGTACCAATGAAAGGAAAAGTGTGTGTGTCGGGTGGGGGTGGGCGGATGGTAACCATACTTAGCTGCCGGACTATATGCTTATTAAAATTCCTAACACCATCTTTTTACAAAATCTCTATAACTGTTAGTACATAACAAAATAATGTTCGAGTATTACAGTTTTTTGTTTCACTGCATGATTCACGGGAGGATCATAATTATGTAGTTGCAATTTAATCAAAACAAAAACAAGTAAAAACGTCAATCATTCACACACTCATATACATACTTCACTTCATTTATTATTAATCACCAGTAAATGTACTTTGGACAGTTTAATTAGTATATCTTTTACTACCCACCTTCCTTGCTTAATTTCCCATTGCGATCGAGGTCAGCTTTTGCAAACCGTTTCTCCACACATGTCCGGTCATACGTCTTCCCACGGGCCAGGTAGATTCGTCGAAGCTCCGTTATATCGATGTATCCACTGCGATCTCGGTCATAGAATCTGGACGGTCATTTAAAAGACGTCTATTTAATTAAGTGCTGCATTTTTAATCACATATTCATCTAGTTTTAACAGGTGGGATATACTAGTTAAATGTTAACATTTCATGACTCTGCTACGGGAGGTAAACTCTGCGACACTTTCATTACTCACTCCCATCATGGAAATACGTACAACTACTTTAACGTGAAGCAGTAATACTGTGTTCACTGCCATGGCAACGTTAATAATACTTTACTTATTACGTGAAAAAAACGTACGTCCTGTTGTTTATAGCTGAAATAATGGCGGTGGTTATGATTATTCAGCTACTGTCGTCTCAATATCTGAATGGTCTCAAAAGAGAGGTTTTAGACAAAATGAGCGACAAGATACGGTAACAGAACTATAAAATCTGAGGTCTATGTCATTGATAGCTGATAGGAAATAGTGCGGCAGCTAGGTATGGTTACCCACTAAAATGTTCGTTAGGGTGTCTAGAAACAGAATGTCCAATATACTTAAAAATAAACTCATTTTGGGTATATGAAAACTAATGGTTCCATGGCAAACATCATTAAAATTTGATAGGTGGGTATGTTAAGAAAAATGCTTATAACTTTTCCAAAAATGGTGATAGAATTATAAAACTGGTTATAGACTCACCGTTATGATCATATGTCAATTATGAAAATTAGCACTTATGAATATTTATAAATTTTAATGAGAATCTAAAAATATACTTTATTTTTTAAAAGATGATTAGATTCTTTTATATTCAAATAAACTCAACAGTACCTAAAGATATATACATACCCCTACTTGTCTCACACATGTTGATCTAAGTTTAGTATGAAATTGTTAATTTTATGATTTTTTATGGGTTTTTTTAATAATTTTTATCCAAATTTTGCTCATTAAATCTTAATTTGGCTAGAAGTCTGCTTATAACTAACTTTAAAAAAGAATACATTTTATATGGTTCCTTAATTGCAGGCTATCACTTAACTTAGGTTTGAAATAATGAATTATGCAAATTTAAGTTAAATGAACGGTGATGATTGTGATGGTGGTTACGATGTTAATGATGACGATTATGATTATAAAGTTATGGTGATGATGAGAAGGGGGAGAATGATGTGGATTACTTAGATAATTACGGTGATGATAATGATGATGATGATAATGACGATGAGGAGGAGGAGGAAGAAGGGAATGTAAATAACAAGAAGGGTAAGAAATTAAAGAACCAACCTGAATTCTTCCTCGAGTTCTAGCTTAATGTCGTCAGTCGATTTCAGACATTTGTTGAGCAACTTAAGATACTCTTCTTTACCCACTAGGCCATTTTCTGGAGAAAAAAAATATGTGTGTTACAACCCGTTTTGAAACAAAATCCCTTTTGAAACAAAATCCCGTTTTGAAAAAAAAACCTTTCTGGTAATAAACTTTCTTAAAATTGGTAAAGTCACCTTTGATGCATTTGTTGGTGTTGTGGATCATTAAAAATATGATTTTAGCCAAAACTAATGTAACGCAGGCCGGCGCTCCCCAACGGTCACCCATCCGTACACCGGCCACGGTAACCGTTGCTTAACCGCGCAAATCGGGAAGCCGCTGAAACTGCGTCGCTAAAGAGTTAACCCAGCAGCGAGGCTGGTTTGAAGCGCTTATATTTCTACCCCTGCGGTCGTTACATTACTCCCCCTTCCGAGAAGTCTCGTCCCGAGACTTGGCCTGGGAAGTTCCGTGGGCACGCAACTGCAGTCCGGCAGTTGACTATCCCACCGCTGCCACCAATGTAACGCATGCCGGCGCTCCCCAACGGTCACCCATCCGTACACCGGCCACGGTAACCGTTGCTTAACCGCGCAAATCGGGAAGCCGCTGAAACCGCGTCGCTAAAGAGTTAACCCAGCAGCGAGGCTGGTTTGAAGCGCTTATATTTCTACCCCTGCGGTCGTTACATTAACTAGACATATATGCCGAAAGGGGCTTATGAACAAATTACCAAATCGACAGATAATATGTTTCGTTATTTACATGTCGGAAAACAGATACATACGTCAAAATGGCCCACAGAAGATATATTTGAAAACCTAAAATTTGGCTTATTAGCAAATAACAAAATGGACTAAAACAACAATTTTCCACATTTTAAGATCATTGAACTGACATACATGATTAACTTAACTCACATTATGCGAAAAAGTAAACATTTCAGTCTTTTATTACTTCAAAACTGGTTTTTGTTTCAAATTGCATACGTAACGGTTATGTAATGGATTGCAACGTTTCGTTAAAACACATGTTTTTCGGTCATATCAAAAATACCTATGGGAAAGCGGTAATCATGGGGTTTTATCTCTAGCAGATTATAATTATAATTATAAGAAAATCGGCAAAATGTCAAAATAATAAGTCATAGTAAGGTATAATAAGAATAATAAGATAAACATATTGATAAACGATAATAATGATGTTGTAATTATATTTCATAAAAATAATTATTACTAACCTGTACAATGATAATAATTTCTGAAAGTTGCTATGATTACCAGACTTATTTTATTACTTTAGTTAACGGTTTCCTTAAACACAAAAAGAATAATATTGTATTCTGAATATATATAAGTATTTTACCTGTATTATCCCCCAAAACACCATATATTTTTACTCGCCAAACCTCAAAATGCATCTTTTCTCACACTTTAGACACTGATTTGCGCTCTCGCCTAACCCGCACTTACCTTTATTTTCATTCTTATTCCTCACAACCGCATGAGGCTTTTATTATCATAATTATTCCTCAAAATCAAACCTACTTTTATCATAATTATTACGTCTCAAACCATGCATACCTTTATCATCGCTTTTATTCCAAAAACAAACACACAAAAAACACGCCTACCTTTATCATCACTATTATTCCTTAAAATCACATTTGCCTTTACCATTATTTCTCCTAAAAAAAGACGCCTACCTTTATCGTCATTATTATTCTTTAAACCACACCTACCTTTATCATCATTATTGTTCCTCAAAACCTGACCTACCTTTATCATCATTATTATTCTCATTATTATTCTTTAAACCACACCTACATTTATCATCATTATTGTTCCTTAAAACCTGACCTACCTTTATCGTCATTATTATTCTCATTATTATTCTTTAAACCACACCTACATTTATCATCATTATTGTTCCTTAAAACCTGACCTACCTTTATCGTCATTATTATTCTCATTATTATTCTTTAAACCACACCTACATTTATCATCATTATTGTTCCTTAAAACCTGACCTACCTTTATCGTCATTATTAATCTTCAAACCACACCTACCTTTATCATCATTATTGTTCCTTAAAACCATGCTTTCTTTATCATCATCACTATAACTCGTCAAAATCGCGCCTACCTTTATCGTCATCATTATACTTTAATAAGAATATATGACAAGTCCTATGAGTATTGCAACATATACCAAACTCCGAAAAGGCACAGAACAAAGGTTTTTCACATGCAAGCCAAGCGGAAAGTAAGAACAAATTTGTGATGAGTCATTTAAGGAAAAGAGCAAATCCGACAGTTTGGGTGCTTTAACCGGTTTTACAGAGCTCTAACCTCGCACTTCCTGACGAGTTTCTCAAATGCAAGTAACGAAAAGAAAAACGATCTATTTGAAAACAAACCACACCTACCTTTATTTTTAATCTCGTCAAACACCTTATCCATCTCTTCTTCCGTGATTTCCCAACCTATTGCCTTCATCACCTTCCGGAACATCGGCTTGTCAAACATTTCTGGATTCTCCTTGCTTTTCTTAAAGTGCTCGAAACACTCCGTGTACTCTGTAACAATGATAAACATCGCAATATAGTAAGACATTTGTTTAGACAACTGTTTAATTGGCAATATACATGTATGGACGTTGTTTTTTGTTATAGAACGTTTCGTCTTACCAACATGAAAACAAATAATTCTATTCTTATTTTCTCTGGTTACCCCCTTTTTGTTGCGTGAAGTTAAGAATCGAAATTAGATATTTACAAGCGTCATTCTTACTTGCTTACTCGCGCGCACACACACTCGCGCGCGAGCACTCTCGCACGCACGCACACACATACAAGGAAGGACACGCGCAGGCACACGCATACACACTCATGCATGACCCAGTAGTGAAATCGGTACTTCGTCGGTACTTCGTCTTCATGTAAGGGAGACCCCGGGCTCACATATTCGTGAAATATAGTAACGGTTTAGCTTCCTTGCACACGCTCAATCAAGTAAAGGAGAAGTTGAAAGACTGATTGGATTTGTGTCCGGACAATTTCACTGGATGTGGTATCATGCCAGGTATACGACATACTCTACTCATTAGGCAATGTTGTATTTGTTAAAAGCAGGCGCCATCTCCAGATAACTGAATACTGTTGCGCCAACGCACACATGTATGCACACAACATACAGCGCACCCCTCCTCCCGCCCCCTACCCCCCCCCCTCTCTCTCTCTCTCTCTCTCTCTCTCTCTTACTTCATCTCACCCTCTTTATCTGTCTAAATATTGCTCTCTCTTTCTCTATACCTTATCTCTATCTCCCTATCGCTCTCTTTTTCTCTGGTTCTACCTACATACTTGTCTTCCGCCAACAAAACAGCTGGGAGTCGCTATAGCCTACTGATTATATTTGGTCGCTGCGATGCATAAAAAACAAAGCCATTGTTCATACCTTCTACTTCCTCGCAGGTAAAGTAGTGGCTTTGTATGATTTGATGGCCCGATCTCGGTGGTGGCGGCGATGCCAGAGGTTCGACCGTATCGCTCTGCTTCCGTCCATTGCTTGCCATAGTGACCTTATTGCAGAAGAAAAGAAACAGAACAGAATATACGACGTTTACTTAAGTTCTTGTGAATAACAAACGGCCTATGCTGCAGTCACAAATAAGGATTTTCTGCGGAACGGCGTCTGTTTTATCCTTAATCGAGCAAAACGACGACGCCTGTCAGTTGTAGTCGCGATGGCAGCTGAAAACTTTGCTATCCGGACGACACCCGTTGAGATTTAGAACAACTTGAAAGCTAACGCGTCATTCGATGTACAGTTATCATCAGGATATCGGATAGTGCATGGACAGGTACCGGTTGGTCCTTTTTTGTCGGATAGCAGCCAGCCGGCTGGTATATGTTGTTTAAATCAATTTCGGTTGAAACCATGTACATTTTTCAAGCGGTAATCGCCCGGACCGTAATCGCGTGACGACAGTCCTGTTTAAATTGTACAGCATGTGCATGTGTATGATTACACGGTACCTTTATCTGCTTGTTCCCAATGTCACTCAACAATAACCGTCAGGCGCCAGCTTTATTCGTGACCACGAGGGGAGAACAATATATCAAATGCGCGGCGATCGTCATAATCTCAAGTTCTCCGATGATTGGCCGTTGGATAAAATCAGATGGCATCCGATTGGCTTATGCACAATATCCTTGTCACACCTAAATTGATACTGGGTGGACCTGTGATCGAACCTAATCGCATGTTAAATCGTAGAATTAGTACAAAAGCCGCACGACTTTTCCAGTGCTTGTTAATCAGTCGACGTTTAAATCACCTCGGCTTCTTAATGTTCAGAAATAGACATCAGAGGTAATATAAGGGAAAGTAAGCCCGGAAAGATTGCAAACAAACCCAAGACCTTGGTTCAGTCTGTAATTAAATGACGCATATATAGCAATCTAATGAAAAGAAACAATGAACGGAGAGGAAACGATTGAGAGAAACAAAGCGACATATTCTTATTAAGCTATGCCTTTTCTTCGCTAAGATCTCTGTCAACAACCACACAATATATGAAATACTGCAACTATATAATTTTTTGTCACATAAACTGACACGATTCGTGTATTATATCCCTGGTTTGAGCAGAAAACTTAAAGGTTAAATGTGTATATTCAAAACACTCTTCAAAATGAGGAAAATTAGATACCTGATGGTGATATTTCTAATTGGCAGCATAACTTTCTGCAACAAGTGCATGTGCCACTTGATGTTTTATGAAGACCGAAGAACGTACCAAGAATCTAGGTGTAGTCATACTATTACTTTCGAGAAAATCTTCCGAACGTATACGGAAAGGACCGACGAAGACGCGAATGAGCAGTCGAGTGAATTAATGATTGCTAAAAGTATATACATACATAAACTGTCAATATTTAATAGCAAATATTAGATAATGGAAATATTGGCCACTTATATTAGTGTTTACACTCCTCATTATAATAATGCATTTGGTTCAATATTTAGTGAACTTGAGTCACTGAAAATGTTTCCTTGGCTCTTGGTGGACGGTTAAATAAACAGAGTAACCACAATGAGGCCAGTTTGTTTGGCTCTTGGTGGACGGTTAAATAAACAGAGTAACCACAATGAGGTCAGTTTGTTTACCTTTTGAAGAAATTAATCTTAAGCTAAACTGATTTTTAAGTTTTTCAACATTGTGAAGTTACACAATATAGCATGTTCCAGAGCGAGAACACCTCAACTAAGCTTTCTGTAAACGTGTCAAGCTTAACTTTCTTTTTCAAAAATAACAGCAGAAAAGCACGGCACTTGAGCATTCATTGTTATTATTTTATCATGAATGTGAATCGTAAAATCCTGGTCAGTGTGACACGTGGAACTTTAACAAGTCAATTTTGATGAACTTATTTAGAGCCTTGTATATGACATATTAGAGAATTACTGTTTTACACTTATATCATGCATTATAACCATGAATCAGATCATGCGTATTATGCCAGGACAGAGTGTGTATATATGATTTTCCATTTTTTCTTTTCAAATGTGATACTTGTTTGGTTGATACAATGTTACAGACTCATGTACCATTTAAATATCCGAAAGCATTGGTTTATAAGCATCACATAAACCTACACAAGACAGTAATGTGTCCTTTCCACAAGTACTTCCACTGCTTTCTACTCATTCAAAAGCGCCATGCTTTTCCTATAACATACCGTTTACCGCTTATATTATTCTCTTCCTTTTCTTTTTAATGGTCTTAGTACGAGAAACAAGCTTAAGATTCTCATTTCTTCAAACATGTAACGATTGTTATAATGACATTATTACTATAAGATGACGATATACACCCTAACCCAGGCTCTGGGACTTCTTCTGTAGATGCATCTTTATCTTCCGCAATCTCTTTAGGACATTCTTTCATTGATTTTACAATTTACTTTTTTCCACTATATTGTTTGTTTGTTGTTGGGTTTCTCGTCCCACAGTATTTCAGTTCTCATGAGACGGCATCAACTTGAAGCAGATATAGTATTGCCTTCGCTTTGTATAGCATGTCGTGAACGCCTGTCGTGATATTACACTCAGTCACAATATCCTGACACTGGGCCAACTAGTCGTGAAACTACCCTTTTATTTACTTGAGCGTTAGCAAGGGAGCTATATCACTACCACTTTTTATCATTTTGATATGTCGCGGCCCGGGATCGAACCCGGGGCCTCTCGTACCTGGAGCCGACGCTTTACCGATTTCGCTTCCAGGTCCTCCTGTCCACTATAATAAACAAAGTATACTACCTAAGTTTGATATTTGCTGTCTTACGAACTAAAGGATTTATATATTTTGGCATTTACTAAAACATGGGCTTCATCCAAATATCCATTCTGATATTTACATATTCACACATTTGCACCACCTGAAAAGAAAGATCGCAGTACAGATTGTCATGATTTACGTTAAGAACAATGTTTCTACATTTGATCTATAACATACTGGTATTGAATGCATTTGGAGAGAACTTTAAACTTAAATGTAAAAGAATATTATTTGGACTATATTACAGACCTCCTGATATTGACATTTCCAAGTATAAACTCATTGAAGAATCGATCAGTATTGCATGTGATGCAATTGTTGATACCGTCGTGGTTACTGGTGATTTCAATCTAAACATAAAATATCGTTGTCAAAAAACAGAATTGATTCACTGTGTAAATTCTTTAAGTCAATGCATTTAAGAGGACGCTCATTTCACTGAAAGTACCTTTAGTTTACTTGATATTACACTTGTAAAGAATCAAGAACAAATAGTACTGGCTCGTATTGGTGAGCCTTTCATGGGACAGAATATGAAATCATTGTCCTATTTATTGTGAACTGAAATTAAACAAAATGTATCTAAGTCAACTCATCGGCATGTTTGGTACTATGAAAAAGGAAACTATGCGATTTTAAAGCATTTTGCAAAAGATACCGTTTGGAATTCATTCATTAACAGCGATATTAATATTTGCACAGGAACGTAATTGAACATATTCATAAAATTACTAGATTATGTATTCCAAATAAAATTGTTTAAGTTATTCCAAATGAACGTCCGTGGATTAGAAGCAAAATTAAATTATTAATAAGAAAACGGAAAAGAGCATACCATAGACCTAATAAAAAGTACACGCCAGATAATACCTACGTTTTAGGCAGTTAAGAAACATGGTAGGTTTACTCATCAGAAATAGTAAGAATGAATATATTTCTAAAATGGCAGAAAAACTGAAGTGTTCCAATACTTCTCAGGATTGGTGGTCAACTTTAAAATTTCCATCAAGAACGAACAATCACATGATACAAACAAGGCAAATGCTTTAAACAGTTATTTCAGAGATCAAACACTAATTGATGATTCATCGTCAGACATCCCTGCACTACACCAGTCTAGTACACTCTTAGTTCGTTTATACTGGATGCAAAAGAGGTTGAAGACATGCTAACAAAAGTAAAACTTGGCATGGTTGTTGGTCCGGTCTTAATAAATATTAGGCGAACTTGCAAATGGGTTATCACTTCCCTTATGTAATCTTTTCAATGTGCCATAATCAATGGTCAACGAATTCGCGGGAAGAAGCAAATGTGTGTGCTAAATTTAAATCAAATTATAGACCAGTCTTTCTTCTTAGCTCGATCGAAAAGGTTTTTGAAAATGTGAAAAATGTGTGTAAAAACACGTGCGTAACTTTTTTTATGGATAACAATACAATTACTCGTCAGTCTGGTATTTGACTGCCGGCGAATCTACTATTAACCAATTAACCTGCCTATATCATCTTATTTTGAAAAGTGTTGATAGTGGTAATGATGTTAGTGCAGTGTTCTGTGATTTCTGCAAAGCTTTTGATCGAGTTTTGCATAAAGGTCTCTTAATCAACCTTAAGGCAGCGGGTATTACAGGAGACTTACTTACTTGGTTGCAAGATTATTTAAAAATAAATAAAGCGTAATTTTAAGATGTTAAGTTAGCTCCTGTTCGAAATAAGGCTGGCGTACCCCAAGGCTCTGTGTTAAGTCCATTATTGTTTTACTATATATCAACAATATTGGCGATGACATTAGGACATATATTAGACTATTCACTGACGATTCAGCTTTATTTGTCGAAGTTGTTGAGCTCCTTATTGCTGCGCAATCCCTAAATATAAGAAATAATAATAAATATTAATAAATAATGATAACTACATATTTTTATTGCGCAGAAAAGTGATTAGTAAAGTTTAATCATCAAAAACAAAAGCCTTGTCATCCCCAAACTATAATGAACAATGAAAAAACACTTAGGAATTCTCTTAACAAATAATCTTACCTGGCATAACCATATTGAAAATATAAACAATAAAAAGCCTGGAAACGAATTAATGTCATGAAAAACTCATATAAACTTGATAGATCGTCTTTGGAAACTATTAATATATCGTTTATTAGACGTTTACCCGACTTTGGTGACAACTGCACAAATTATGAGACGTTAGAAATAGATAAGATCGAACCTGAAGCAGCTTGAATTACTACATATGTTACAAAACTCGCATTTGCGAATAATTTGTGTAAAGAGACTATATGGGAATCTTTGAATAGCTGTAGAACAAAACTAAAACTCATACTTTTTTATAGAATGATTCACGGCCTTACTCATTGATACTTTCAAAACATTTTCCTACAAGAGTAGGCGTTGTATCCAATTATAACCTTCGAAATGCTAACGACATAAATAAAACTTGCAGTATAACTCGTTTTTACCAATTGTGATAAGAGACTGGAATAACTTACCACAAGAGAGCAGGAATTCTTATATACTTAGAGGATTAGATTGAAAAGATGATTATATGTCGAACGTCCACCAATTCCTTCACTTAACTATTACGGTGACAGAAAAATGTAAGTCAATCTTGCACAGTCTCGCACAAATTGCTTAACGTTAAATTACTTGTTTTGGTTTTATTGGCTAATATCTCCAAATTACACATGTGGTGCAAAATGAAAATGTATCGCATTATCTTTCTGCCTATACGACTATAATGCTAGACGTACCTTATATAGTGAATTGTCATTCTTACCAAGACAACCTATTAAACTGCTGACTTTTGGCGACTTACATGTAACTCAACCTACGAATACAAACATTTTTTTAAAGTAGTTCATAGGTTAATCGAATCTTCCAAACGTTTCAACGACGAGTAAATGGAAATCACAACGTATTCTATAACCATTGAACTCATTTTTGTTTCTATGTAGCCTATACTTTCCTTCTTATCTTTATGGTTGTTTATCAACTAGACTATCATACAAAAACGGTATTGTCACTTGCTAATATTTTGTTCTTTAACAATCAATATATTGTATACCATAATTTTGATTATTTTAATACAAATCTAACAATACTGTCATATCATTATAGAATACATCATTTTCGAGAAACGAACACAATATGAATTTTCTTCTTTCGTTCTGATCCCTTTGTCTTTGTATACAGTGGCCACGTTAATATGTTTCTTGAGTAACATTTTGAAATTAATAATATGTACATCAGGGCAAATAGTGAATACATTCTTTATATAATATAAATGATTTAAATGCGAATAGTATGTGCATGTACATAGTGATATGATTTGGTGCAAAACGTGTATGCATGCATAGAGTATACATGATTCAATTGCGAATAAATATGTATATAGCTTAAATAGCTAGCACCGTAATTCACTCAAATCGTAGAATAACTTAAAATAAATACCCCAATTGTTAAACTGATTGGTTAATAAACTTTACACACATGAACGTGCACAAGCCTTAAAAAAAAGCTAACAGGCTGTCGAACTTATCTTCTTTAATCATGCCAATGTAAGCATCGTCTTTAAGAAAGATCAATAATTGACAATGTTAGACACATGTTGATTGTCATGATACCGTTCATTGAATAGAACGTTTCTTTTGTACAAATCAACATGCGACAAAAATACGACAATCATAGTTTATATGTTATATTAATCAAATCAAATTACAACGACGAACTTTGTCGCTGCCAAAAGATTTATGTATATTTAGGAAGGTCGAGATATCATTGTTCAATTTTAAGCCTTCTACGAATTACAAAACAAGTTTGCATTTAAGTGTTTTGTTTTTGTTCATTTAGGTGTTTTGTTGTTTATCGAACAGCGTGATAAAATCTTTTTGGCAAACAAAAGGAATTTCGGTTGTCTTTTTATGAATGAAAGATAGCATGTGGTACTGCAACTCAAAAAAACAAACATTTCATGACAAACAAAAGAAATGCTATATATGTTGACATCTAGAAAGATCCAAGTTAAGGAGGCGATCAAATAAGCATAAGTTATGCCATAAATACACCATGCATGTGCTTTTAGAGTGGTCGAATAATTAATATGTTATGAAGAAAATAGTAAATTAAAACAATATATTTAACATAAGAATAAGGGCTGCTTTTTCCATCGCCATGAACTCCTTCCTATATACGTAGGATCAGAAAGTTATAAAATGCAATATACAAACTGATAATATGGTTTGGTTAGTTCTTCAAAGATGGATAGTCCAGCGGTGGGACGCAGGACTCCGGATCAAGGACGTCCCCCAAGTGAGCGTTCGTGATCCAGTGATTAAGACATTGGACTCCGGATCGGAGGGTCCCGGGTTCGAACCCCGAAACTGACCACGTGATGTTAGTCCTTGAGCAAAACTATTTACTGCACATTGCTCCAGGTATTTAGTACCTGAGTACTGGTTCTACCCAGGAAGTGGACAGTCGAGAGAGATTAATATAAGTTAAAAGAACTTGTTTCCCAATCGACTATAAATAAATAGGTTTAAACTAAGGACGTCCTTGGTCCCAACCTTGATCGGGTCGTCGCTAATATCGTTGAGCAAGAAATTAACCACGAATTGTTCCACTCCACCCATGCGCATAAATGGGTACGTGCGAGGGTTATTCGGGCCATGCACTCGACTTCCTATCACCATATGTCTCGACTGGTGATACTGGATTTACGAATATAACCAATGACTTAGTAGGTGTTGTGAAATCGGCTTTACATGTATATTCACTGGTACAGTAGAAGACTATAAACGAGAAATTTATCTTCACTTTGTCGTAGCATGTCTTTATTCCAAGCATGTAAAGTGTTGTCGTCACTGTGATAGAAGCTATGATAATTTGTTATACCTTATCGTATTCGGCACTGTTTGGCCAATCAAGTGTCGGTGTGCGATAAAATCAAATATACACAATACAGAAGCTATGAACACATGCCATGCCACGCCATTAAAATTTCATAAGCGAGTTGGTTTGGTTAGTATTCAACATACTTTATCAGCTTTATTGCTAATTACAAGTCAAGAGGTGCCATGCCTGGTAGCGCAATCAGTAGAGCGTCGGTTCTAGATACGCGTCGTCCCAGGGTTTGATCCCATTGAAATGGTAGTGGTAAGGGTAAAGCGACAGGGTGTGGTATCATGCACGGTGTTCACGCCATGCTATACACAGTAGGGGCAGCACTATATCTGATGTATTAGATAAAGCTGACGCTTTCAATCGAAATGAAACTACAGCGTTAGACTGGCTTATCTGAAAAAATATTAGTTTATGACCGAGCCGTTTTGTTAAGGTGGTATACGAAAGTATGAACCAATATTGTTGTTTTCTCTCATGCAACGAAATAAAATATGTTACCTAAACAGATCCCACGAAATGCATTTTATTGGTGCCATTTGACAAGTGAAGCATACCACCCACTTCAATACAAAAATGTTTTTTCCTATTCGAGTCACGCTGCACAGTGAGCTATTTTAAAACTAAAAATAAACATGTGACCACTTTTGAGATGACTTTACATGATCACCAGCGTAATCAACTCTGACATCGATATCTATTCTTAGCTTAAATCCATATCGTGCTTATTTATAGATTTAAAATACTGACCATTTAAAGCGCTTTATTTCACGACTTTATTGTCTTACAATATATGTATTGGCAATCAACGGCCTTTACCGAAACTCGAGTATAAGTTTATGTACCATTTATGGATAGATTCCCGTTTACAGGGATAAGATATTGTTTAGATAAAGATAAACTGTCGGATACCACCTTTGTGTGAAAAACTCATTAATATGCCGTGTACATAAAAACATTAATCAAATTAAGCTTATACATGTACTAGGAATACATGTTTGAATAAAATATTTTAATCAATGATATCCGGTTGTAAAAAAATCTTTTTTATCTTCGGATTTTCAAAAACGCCGCTGACAAGTTTTTTACAAATTTTTTTTATTTAATTTATATATATTGTATTCTATTGAAAGTATGCAGCTCCAGTAATATCATTATTACGATATCGAGACAAAAACAATGCCCCCAAAATGGGTCATTTTGAAATCCCAAATCACCGAAAATGAAAAAGAAGCGGTTGTCTGGTCAGCAAATTGTATTTCCTGTCTTAATATAGACTCAAAATTAAGGTATGATGGATATTTTTAAATTTTGTAGTTGTAAGTAAATTATTTGATCCTATTCTGTAATGACAGGATCCGAATAAGTTTCCAATGAAATTTTCACTGTAAAATCCTCTAGGATCTCTGTTATTCAAACCACCTTTGGTCATAATAACGCCGACAAGTTAATATATTTAGAAGAATTGGCAGAAGAGACAGGGCATATATATGGGCTGATGTTTTGGTACAACCATGGACACACCATAGTTTATCTATAAATCACCACCCCAAGCTACCCACTCCAAGACCAAAACTGAGTTTTGCTCCCAGGCCAGGTGTTGGTAAGGAAATGAGTTGACAATTGACAATTAATGGCTATGTGTAGGTTTTCATTAAACCTCCGACTATTAAAATAATTAGCAATACAGTTTACTTACTGATCATGTGTCTTTTGAGATTCCTAAATGCTCTCAACGGTTTAATACTTCAAATCATGAACAAAAATATTAAAATACTAACGATTTGACTATGTCGCTTCCTAAACCTTAAACCACGTTAAATTATAAACGATACGGTTTAAATACTTACCGTACAGCTTTGTCATTTCCTAAACATTAATCCTTCAATACTTGCAATTATAAACTATACAGTTAAATTACTTACCTAATGACTGTGTCAATTCCTAAACGCTATCCACTCTCCTTGAGCTTCAAGTTTTACTTATAGAAAAACATATCAAACTGAAACACACACATTTGCATTGATTAGTTGGATCTTAATCTGGTAAAACTTGGTAGACGCAACTTGCATACACATATCTATACATGTCATCATTTGTTTAACAGAAATATTAAAGGTGGTATACGACAGTTTGGACAAAATATTTTTGTTAAATTGAAAGACAGCGAAATGATGATAATTGATGTCCTTTACGTATCTATGTGAAAAATGAAGCATAAAATCCCACTCGTCATCACAAACGTGCAAATCCCACTCGTCATCACAAATATGCAAATCCCACTCGTCATCACAAACGTGCAAATCCCACTCGTCATCACAAATATGCAAATCC
The DNA here is from genome assembly GCA_007844125.1 of Sinonovacula constricta. Classification (NCBI taxonomy): domain Eukaryota; kingdom Metazoa; phylum Mollusca; class Bivalvia; order Cardiida; family Solecurtidae; genus Sinonovacula; species Sinonovacula constricta. The sequence goes on along the minus strand of CM017555.1, from coordinate 24,236,455 downwards.
CACTCGTCATCACAAACATGCAAATCCCACTCGTCATCACAAGTATGCAAATCCCACTCGTCATCACAAACTTGCAAATCCCACTCTTCATCACAAACAGGCAAATCCCACTCGTCATCACAAACATGCAAATCCCACTCTTCATCACAAACATGCAAATCCCACTCGTCATCACAAACATGCAAATCCCACTCGTCATCACCAACTTGCAAATCCCACTCGTCATCACAGACTTGCAAATCCCACTCGTCATCACAAATGATCAAATCCCACTCGTCATCACAAATATGCAAATCCCACTAAAAAACACAAATATGCAAATCCCACTCGTCATCACAAATGATCAAATCCCACTCGTCATCACAAATGATCAAATCCCGCTCGTCATCACAAAAATGCAAATCCCACTCGTCATCACAAACTTGCAAATCCCACTCGTCATCACAAATGATCAAATCCCACTCGTCATCACAAACAGGCATTTTCTATCTGAGTCTTGCTGAACACTTTACACTAAGAAAACCATGTTCAAGTTATATCATAATTCGGGTACTCTGCTCTGATGTTGATAGCTATTTATATAAAACATACCCATCGCGCTTTTAATAGATTCGCAATTAATGAACATAAATAGCGATTTTAATAATAGCGTCTTAACTTAAACTTATATATGAGTTTATGCAGGAATATGTCGAAATTCCCCAGAACAGGAGTAATATGTTGTTCATCGAATGTTATATACCAACTTTAAATTTAATTATTTCTTGTTAAAAATGAAAAGAAAAAATAAATAATAGATAAGCTTTTGTAAAACATGTAAATGCAAATTGTTTAATTTATCGCAAAATCTTCTTTTTTTTTTTTTTTGTTTGTTTTTGTTTTGTAGTGTTTGTGTGTGTGTGTGTGTGCAATAATACAATTAGATAATGCAAAAACTAGATAAATATCTTTATGACTCATTGCCAAGCGTTGCTAGTTGGTTATGTACTGTAGATCTATATCAACGTATCCATGCAAACACAATTATCTTTTAAGTCATCAAAATGTTAAGTTTACTGCAAACATTATTGGTTTGACCCCAGAAGGTTATATTCTTACTCGTATTAGGCTAGGAAAAACGTCATACTTTTCAAACAAACGTCCTACACAACAGTGGTGGCAGCAAACAGTAACCCATTCTAAGGCGGTAACTGTTGATTGTTTTGTTGTGGGTAATGTCTCGTCCCTGTATTTTGTCACTTTTACATTTACTCTGTATACCTTTTTGTAGTGGTAGTTCAACTTTATGTGTGTTATCGTGTTATTCTAATTATTTAACTCATTCCGAACTTGTCTTTCGCTATTGTTCTACACTTAAAATTGTGGTATCAGCGTTCATTAGTGGACCTTTGCACACTCTGTATGTTTAGGTCGGTGCTGCGATGATGCGTGTCTTGTTTCATTTCGTATGCTACTATTTCATTGAGAGTCGCTTTGATAGTCATGCCAGATAAACATGCGAGCACACCTTGGGTCAGCACCATAAGAAAATTAAAAGTAAGATTAAAAAACTACGCAGAAAAAAGAAAATTATCAACAACAAAAACATTTTTTAAAAAGGAGCCTTGCTTCCGAAATACTTTAAGACAACGAACGTAAAACAATTAAAATGCGTCGAGACATTCTTTGTTTCCCAGACTATAGACAACTCACATGTAGAGGACACGTTTCACGTATAGTCTTGTGTTCAGAGATAATATTGCATACCATTACTCACTGCATGGTTTAACCCAGTTCTGCTTTATGTGTCAAAACCTAAAACAAAAGCAACATACAAATTTGACCAACTGTGGCGAAGTCGTAAAAAGACGTAAATTATTTCTTTAGTTCGAGATTTATAAACTAATAAACAATTATATGCGGAGATTACTCCCTAAGATCCGTTGTGTTCCTGGTATGCAGTCAGAACGCCAAAATAGTTCAATGATTCGTCCATGATCTAGATCGACAAAACAATAAATAACCGATATGCCCTTGTTCAGTCCCCATCTTGATAAGTTGAACATAGAATGTGTACGTTAACAACAAACAGTTAACCTTTATATGCGTGATATTTAGCTTGGTCACAGGAATACCAGGGTCATACTGATCATCGTTGTATGTAGCCGTACTTCTTCAATCACGTATATACCAATGTGTGTATGTGTGTGTGTGTGTGTGGTTTATCGTCCCACCAACAGTATTTCAGTTATCTGGAGACGGTGGCAATAGAATTGTTTGTTTATTGCGTTTATCGCCCCACCAACAGTATTTCAGTTATCTGGAGACGGTGGCAATAGAATCGTTTGAAATGTTTATTTGTAGTTTTGAAGTAAACTGTAACGGACAGGACATTTAAATATGATCACAGTGATCCATACTTTTGTGATAGTAATACATATTAAGAAATTTAATGTATGACACTTTCATCCCTTAAAAAGTTCTATAAAACACAGCTTCTTGTTATCCTCATGCTTGCTAAAACATATTGCATTAGACTTTGCAATGAAGTCATTTCTCCGTCTAATAACTAAGTAACCCAATCATAAGCATGCAGTTTTAGTTATTATTATGACGGCCATTTTATGATATCTAATATGGCCACCGTTAACTTTTCAGGTGAGATTGCAACCTTGATTGTTTTTATTCTCATGGCGGCCATTTTGGATATCTACTATGGCCACTTTTTACATTTCACGAGATGTTGCAACATTTGTTGTTTTTTTGTTTTTTGTTTTTTTGGTTTTCATTATTTTTTCTTTTAAAAAGTGCCTACAATTCCCACAAAGCCTATTATTAGAAAATAGTGAACCGGACTACATGTATTCTTGAAACGTTTTCCTCTTGCTAAATCGCGTGAGACGGTGATTTGGAGTTTGCCATTTATCACGCATATTATAATATTGAATGTAAGAAACACAATAAAAATAGATCTTAACAGGCTGTAATCTAGACCTAGAAAGACAAACTTAGGAAATTCTCCGTCTAATATAGCTGGTCTGTCTGGCCAAGTGACGGTCCCTTTGACAAAAATGTAACTGTACATAAGCACGGACAAAGTAAGCTTCATCGTATATTTTATTATATAAACTTACAATTTTACCTTTAAAATGCAAGCGTATTAACAAGAATTCATTTGTAGGGCTCTTAATCTTTTAACAGTGTGAAACAAACTGGGCAATAAATTAAAACAACCCATTATTTTGGTCACAACTTTAATACAACTCAGAACAAACATGATAAAGTGATAAACTGACATTTGTTTAATTTTCTTAAGAAAGTCGATTCAGCACATATATGATCAAAATGGCGACTTAACGCTGTAACTGTAAAAAAGACCCAAAGACGATAACATGGGTAGGACCACCTGACATGCCGCATTGCGGGGGGAGATTTATAACCCAGTATTGGAATTGAACCCAAGTGTGTAGGCTGTGGGCTTATAGGTCAAACCGCTCTATTAACATATCATTACGCCAAGACTGTTAAAAAACGAGTTGAAGCTTTTTTAATTAAGTCTGATTTTGATTACACGTGACTATAAATATTTTTTAATATTTATAAAAAAAAAGTTCACTTTAATACACGATAGTTATGCCTCTTATTTGGGTAAGGGATTTCTTACAAGTGAGAGACATATTTTAATACAATGTTGAAAAACAACAACATAATAATTAGTCATAAATTGCCACGTCATCACTGTGAAGTAATGTATGTCAAACATTATTGTAAATATTAGATGGAGTGTTTAGGTCCTTGTGTGAAATATTTGCATTGAAAAAACATCAGATCTTTTGTGTTATTTATTAAACTATAAAGCAAATCTACACGCATACAACTGTTTATGCACAATATGTAATGGTCAAATGATTATATTACAGTATGTTGCTGTGGACAGACGAAGGGCTCTTGTATTTGGCATTCAGTTTATACAATACTATAAGAACAAGCGTGCGTCTTAAAATACAATATAGGCATTTACCTTTACGGAAAACAATTGATCCTTAAAGGCTAAGATGGTATTATCTAATAGAATAAGAAAAAAACATGCAAGCATCTGCATCGTTAATGTATGATGAATCAATATCTCCATTTAGATACACAACATTTTCATATGACGTTCAGTGAGTTTATTTTGTACCGACTTTAACAGCACAGTCTTACTTTCTTACTAAATTATATTGCCTATGTTCTTTTAAACAAAGGAGGAAGAGAAGAAATATAAACATTTAAGAATTTAATTAGGATTTTGGTTTAAAAAAATACAAAATTATTAAAAACAGGTCATTGCGATGAAATTGTCACAACATTTTCACGATACTCACTAATAAAATGTCAATAAAAACAGCGAGCAAACTATGATTAAACAAGTGCAAAATAGTCGAATTGAAATTCATATTTTTCTAAAGATAAGAATTTATAGCAATTATATTCATTTATCTGCCCAACTTCAAGTAGTCAATAAGCCCGTCTGAACGACTAGTCTGTGTTACAGCGATCAGATGGTTTTGGGCACAGAAACAATAAAACGTTCTGCACGAGGTCGGTGATGCAGGATGTACGTATTTCATCAATCATCATCATCAACAACAACATCATCGTAATCAATCATCATCGTCGTCATCGTCATCATAACTTCCACCACCACATCCTCAAAACATCACGTTTAAAGTTTGATTGGTTGACCATTATCATCATCATCATCATCATCGTCATTATCATCGTCATTATCATCATCATCATAGTTATCACCTTTCACCTGTATTATCATCTTATCATTATTACGATTTGGAAATCACGGTTAATATAATGACAAAACTGATTTACTGTTTTCTTCTTCTATTTCTTCATTTAGAATATTCTTCCTGTGTAAGTTTCCTGCCCGACAGAGACTCGAACTTCGCCAGTTTAGATCTGAATCGTCCTAAATTTCCAATTAAACCGCCAAGCTACCGGCACACGTGCACATTTGTACACTTTTTTAATTGATACGATTTTTAGGAAAATTGGTTCAAAAGATCCTTTAATAACAAATGTGTCTGTGTTTGTTGTCGTTGGTATGCTGGTTGTCGGGTTGTAAGGTACATCGCTTTCTTCAAGGCCGTTTCTTGTAAGCATTCCTTTGCTAAAGCCTTCAGAAACGGTGTTTTCAGCGCCAATAGCGGTATTTTCCCATTCGGTAACTGTGTTTCCGACGTCCGTAGCGGTATTTCCCCCATCGGTAACTGTGTTTCGACCGCCCGTAGCGGCATTTTCCTCATCAGTAAGTTCAGCGCCAGATGTAATGTTATCGTTATCTTCGATTATATCATCCACCGGCACAATCGGATAATTGCTAGTGGTGGGATTGCTGGTAGTAGTAGTGGTTGTAGTGGTGGTGTATACTGGAGCATAATTATTAAAATTGAGTACGAAAAAAGTATTTATGGTATTTTTGTTTAAAAATACATTTAAACGTTGTGTTTTTTAACAAATAGATTTTTGCCATTGTAACATGCTTCAAGATTAGAGCAGTTGTATATTTTTGGTTATGTCATGTGTCTTTTCCCCCTTTTTGTAATTGTCCTGTTATTAATATCAATGTTTTTTTCATGATATTTATTTGAAACCTCAAATTAAACTTTTTTGTCGGTTGAAAAAAGACACACCTTCTAATTATGGTAAGATAGCAACATTGACAATTAACATTATGTACAGATGCAAAAAGATATTACCAGTCGTAGATTCGGGTAAATAACAAACGCATTGCAAGCTATCGGAAAAGCCTTGTTTTTTATGGAAATCTATTTTAAACATGATTGACAACTAACAAAGACACCGACAACGAAGACGTCGAATATTTTGTAAAACAGAAATTTTAGAAAACTTAACTTGTGGTAGAGGTGCTGAAATCAGATGTATATCAGCTTATGCGCCAAGTGTTGGCTGCACATTTATATGCTCTCACAAATTATATTTCTTTGTATGTTATATATTGCTTTGTTTTAGTTAGGAATTGACATAGGTATGTGTGAATGTGTGTGCAAGATTGTGGTTAAATTTCAAAATAAGTAGTTCTCGGCAGTTAACAATTTTAGTTCGAGTTCATTTTTTTTCTGACCATATAAACAAGAAAATATCAGCGCATGCTGTTTGGACTATCTCAAACATAAAAGGGTGTCAGCGCATGAATCCAGTGTTGGCTACTATTTTGACTTTGGTAACTTTTATTTCTTTTATACAATTTATTTGCAAAGCGATTATTTTATCTATTCGTAATTTTAAAGCTTGACTTTTTAAACTTTAATTTGTGTCGGGAAACTAGTAATAAAATAGGATGTGTAGTGGTCGCCGAATGTGATAGACGTGTATTTGTGAGCTCGTGAAAACGTTGGTTTTGTACTGGATTGACAATTTGGAGAGTGCTGAGATTTTGAATGTGAAAGGATGAGTGTTGCTGGAATCGTTTTGTGTTATTATATTGTAGTAATCTCTACTTTAAGATGGATGATTTCATATGGAATAATGGAATAATTTTCTCAGGTATATTGCAGTGACATTTTTAATTATCGTGAAAATCAATTACCTGTTAAACGAGTGTATAGCCGTGACCAGTTATTAAAGATTTGTTACGCAACGGTGAACAATAGTAGCGGATTACAAAGACTCGATCCTTCACTATATTCTATATTAAACAAACTAAACATCGTGCGTAGAAGGCAGAGGGGGAAAAGGGGTGGCAAACGAAAACCCCTCTGGCATCCAAACGGAGTAGATACAAGGAATCTCATCTATCCAAAAGTACACACTATGAAGGTTTTTAATCGACTTAATGAGAAAGTAGTATGCATGACAATAAATTGTCGTTCGGCGGTCAATAAGGATACTTTAATAGGACAAATTTTACGTGATGAAAAGATTGTTTTTGCCCTTCTTACTGAGACTTGGTATTCTGATGAGAAGCCGCATCAATACGAATCTTCGGATCTAAACCAGAACGGATATAAAATCAGTGTAGCAAATCGGAAAAACTTTGACTTAACGAAACGGAATCACCATGCGCAATATTTCATGTGGATCAACTAGTAGTTTTGAGATTGGCATTTGGCAGCTAATTTGTAAGAGTATTACGATGCACGTAATAGGAATTTATAGACCTCCTTCGTTAGCCTCATGTACGCAGTTCGTATCTGACTTTGTCAACAAAATTGAACAGCTTATTCCAGTATATTCAAATCTAACCATCATGAGCGATTTTAACTTGCATATTCATGAAAACAGCAGTACAATTGATGAATTCAGTAATGCCTTGACGGCCATGGGTTTAGTTCAGCATGTGAATTTCAGTACTCATGTTGCGGGCAGCCTTGACCTTGTTCTGACAGAAGCCGAGAATGGAGTAGATGTTTTATCATGCGAACCTGGAAATTTTGTTTCCGATCATTGTTCAGTAAAAATTGTGACAAAAGTTGAAAAAGAATCAGTTAGTAGCAAAACGATATCTTTTAGAAACTTTAAGGATGTAGAAAAAGATGCTTTTGCGGCAGATCTTCGGGAAATTTCAATTGAAACGGACAATGTTGATAATTTTGTGGAACAATTCGAAGACGAAGTTAAAAGAGTCCTTGACATTCATGCCCCATTACAAGAAAAACGAATCATTAGCCGAGCTCCTAAACCTTGGTTTTCAGAAACCATTTTAATTCTAAAGAGGAAACTTCGCAGATCAGAGAGCCTTTGGAAAGAGCATAAACATCCGCATCTACATGAACAATTAAAGAAGCTCGTAATAAATACACAAATGAAATAAATAAAGAAAAGTGTACGGCCTTAAGCCAGAAAGTTCTTGACTCTAAAGGTGATCCTACAAAATTGTACAAGTTTGTATCAGAATTGACTGGAAAGCATTCCGAAAATCCAATGCCAATTGAACATGATGAGACTAGTCTTGCTGAAAAATTTGCAGATAATTTTATGAATAAAATTCAGAAAATCCGTTACTCCTTGAAAGATTTCGACAATCACAAGCCATGTTATAAAGACACACCTATTTTTGACAAATTTCAAGAGCTGACTACTGAAGACATTAAAAAAGCTAATAACCCAGTTACAGACAAAATCATGCGAATTAGATTTGTTACCAACAAATATTTTGAAATTACATTTGATTGAACTATTATCTGTTATTACTAAATTGGTGAATCTTTCGTTGAAACAGGGCGTATTCCCGTCTAAATGGAAAAAGGCGATTGTCAGACCTTTAATCAAGAAAATTGGCCTTGAACTCGAGTTCTGAAACTATAGACCAGTGAGCAATTTGTCCTTCTTGTCTAAATTGATTGAGAAAGCCGCACTATATAGACTAAATATACACGTTGAGGAGAGCAATCTTATGCCAAAGAACCAGTCGGCTTATAGACGGCATCACTCATGTGAATCAGCCTTGTCACGTCTTGTGAATGATCTCCTTGACGGCATGGAAAAGCAGGAAGTGACAGCGCTTATTGCCATTGATCTATCTGCTGCATTTGATACAGTGGATAACAGTATCTTGCTTGACGTCCTTGAGAAGCAGTACGGCGTCTGCGGTACGGCGTTGGATTGGCTCGACTCGTACTTACGTCCACGCAGCTGCTATGTCAAGGTAGGCTCATCGACGTCAACGCTTCGCCAGCTACAATGTTCTGTGCCTCAAGGAAGTTGTTTAGGGCCGTTGTTGTATCTGACGTACGCTGGGACCCTTTTCGATGTCATTCCACCATCAGTAACAGTGTATGGGTTCGCTGACGACCATACGGCAAACACGCGTTTTCGTCCAAATCCTGTGGCGGAAAGGAACGCTATGCAAGAGCTTGAACAATGCGCTCTGATTATAAACGATTGGATGAATAAAAATAAACTGAAAATGAACACATCGAAAAGAGAATTCATTATGTTCGGTAGTCGACAACAGCTTGACAAATGCGTTACTACTTCTATTAACATTGCAAATGACAACATTGAAAAACAAAAGTGCATTCGTTATCTTGGAGCTTCTCTTGACGAGTCACTTGACTTCAAAGAACATATAAAACATAAATGTAGAACTTCTATGTTTAACTTCTTCAAAATAAAAAGTATACGTAAATACCTCACAAGGGAAGCCAATGAGATCCTCTGTTTGTCGTTGGTTATCTCCCACTTGGACTACTGTAATGTTGTGCTATATGGTGTGTCTCAGTACGATCTCAACAAAATGCAACGGATTCAAAACATGTGTGCAAAACTGATTCTCAAGCGTAAAAAGTATGACAGTTCGAGACAAGCGCTCTTAGACCTTCATTGGTTGCCCTTAAAGGCGAGGATAGAATTTAAAATGATGACATTCATGTACAACTGTTCTCGAGGCAACGCACCAGTTTACCTGATGGAGCTGCTGTCACACCATATACCGACACGAAATCTGAGAACATCTGACCAATCCTCGCTGAGCTACTCTGCTCCTTTTAATAAACGCAGAACTTTCGGGGATAGGGGATTTCGTACTGTGGGGCCGAAATTGTGGAACACATTGCCAATTGCAATTAGGGAATCTGAGACATTGGATATTTTTAAGAAAAAGTTGAAAACCTATTATTTTAGAGACTTCTTTAAGTTATTTTAAAATTTATTAATGACATTGTCTATGAGTATTCTGAGAAAAATCGCCATTGTCGTGTTAATGTTCTATATTTTAAGTTTTGTTACCCATTCTTTTTAGATCGATGATGTTAATTCTTAATATTTTCTTATCTCCATTTATTCTAATACTGTTTTATGATAATAGTTTTAATGATTCTTAAGTGATAATGTGTGCTTTTATTTAAATGTGCAATTTTTACATGTTCTTATATTAATGTTATGTACAACGCCATTGAATATGTGTACATAAAAATAGGCGTTTAATTAAATAAAGAAGTTTCGAAGAAACAACTCAATTAAAAAATATATATTAAAAATGGCAGTATGCTTAAGAATTAATTGAATTTAGCTTAATCCATAGCTTGCTAAACATGTATTCGTACGACTTTGGCAAACAGTGCAGATTCAGATCAGTCAGATCTGAGATCTGCCTAAATTAGGGTTAACAAATGTTGCAAGCATAGGGTAAGGACTATGGTATAGTGGTTTTAACAGTCAAGATTGGTGAGATGACATATTCGTTGGTACTTTTCTTGTTGCTGACGGTGAACATTATAAAGATGCGGCATGTTGTTAATGTTTATGTTGACAAAATACAGTAAAAGCATAAAAATAACATATCAGTAAAGTCTTGAACAGTTCCAAAGTGTTGATGATGATTATGTTGACGAAATGCAATAAAAGCATAAAAACATACTTGCAAAAAACAATATCAGTAAATTTTCACTTTAAGCAGTTCTTGTTAGACATGGAAGTAATAGTAGTGGTGGTTGTGGTAGTAGAGAAAGAAGTAGTTGTAGTAGTAGAAGTTGTTGATGTTGTAGTAGTAGTAGCAACAAATGATTGAAGTAGTATAAAATATTTTATTATTACTTACTCCGTACGCCTCTTGCTGTCGGAAAAGAAGACAATAATTAGGTAATAAGATTATTACATTGAAAAACAGGAAAAAAAGGAAAATAAACATAACTTTGCTTCGTTGGCAGGATCTGACTGAAAATTAATGCAATTACAAAAGGACGAGAACTACATAACGTTTTAGGTTCTCTCTAGTTTTAAACATGTTAAAAATAGTATTAAAGTTTCTGACTCAAATAATAAATGTGTAAAATATTCACATTTTCATAATGATAATACATATACAGGTTATTTTAAAACAATATCTATCTGCGTATACTGAAGAGTGTATGCAAGCAATTATCAACTTATTCCAAGTACCCTTTTCACCAACAGTTCTTAATGAAGTATTGCTGAACTGTGCTTTAGCATATAATGAAACTAAATGATAATAAACTTTATTTATTCTGCCACTGTAAAGAGGAAACCACTGTACAACGTTTTTGGTATTTTTATACAGTAAAGATGTACTTTAGAAAATCATTTGACGTACATGGATATAGGTTTAACAATGCAACGTTTTAATTTGAAATAACTGACAGTAATGACAAATAATCAAATACCTTTTTTTATCTGGCAAAGATGCACATATGCCACTGTAAGTTAAGTCAGCAAATTCTGAACTTTTTATATGTAAAAATGTCCATTTTATCAATACACAAATAACAAAAGGGAGCAGTATCACAGGAAAAAAAGTTAGCGAATATCAAAAGAACATGGCAAAAATAGAGTTTAGAGTTATAACACGTTTGATGCAAGTTAAAATGTACTGAACCCAAAACAGTAACTTGCAGAAGACAGTGGCATGTACTGTGTATCCTATAGCTTGCAGAAGACAGATTAGAGGCATGAACTGTATATTCTGTAGCTTGCATAAGACCTATTTGAAACATGTACTGTATATTGTGTATGCTCAAGACATTATGAGAACATTTAATTTTCTTGCTTAAGTATGTAATATCCGTTGAGATGACACAAATTATATGTATTCTTCTTTAACTTTAAACATTAGGGTGTTAGATACATTCGAAGTTTTTAAGCATATTCGTCATCAGCGTTTTTGAAGAAAGCTAAACTGAAATGAAGAACTACTTCAGTAACAGCCTCTAGCTTTTAACAATTAAACAGATTTTGAAACTAGTGAAAAATCGAGTTAGAGTTTAAAAACACACTACAACCGAATTTCGGTAAAGTGGCGATCTTCTTTTTAAAATGTGTTCCTTAGGCAAAACAAATTTTGTTCGATGAATTTGAGTTATTGATAAGTATTAGAAATGTTACAGCTTTTTAAACTGTATATTATTGCGACAATAAAAAGTATAAGTCATAGGGTTTAGGACACAATATATCTTAAGTATTTTCAAGATACTAATTTGGAATTGGTCATGATGATGGCAATAAGTTGAATAGGAATGGCAAAAAGGGCAACTTAATATGTTGATACAAAATTGGTGACTTGAGTTAAAGTCATGGCTTGGGTTATTGTTGTTGTTTTGTGTTAAAATGGAACCTAGTTTAACTTATTATTATTATTATTATTAACGCATGTTTATTGCTATGGAATATAACTAGTCTCAGGGTCAAGTTACAGAAACCAACAAAGCTGTGACGTTTTTTTTTATTATTTTTTAATGTCATTTATCTAAACTTAATTGTCATATTAAAGAACATAAAGACAATGCGGTACAATTGTTTATTATTTAAAGCTTTACTTTCTATCATGGACTGATTTAAAATACATTGTAGATACATTGCTGGGAAAATGAAATTATAAAAAAATAATAACATATAATAAGAAATTTTAAATTAAAGGTGTATATATTTTAATATCGTTTAATCTTCGATTTGATTTCGTGAAGCTTTACGATTTATCAAATAAAATTACCATTTTACATCAAATATTTACTTGCTGATGTAAAGCGCTCTATGTTTCAAAAGTGTTGCCAATGTAACGGTTTTAAATTGAATTTGAATACGAAATTATAGCAAGGGATATGAAAATTACCAAAATTCCAAATGCATCGATAACAATGCACGAAGGTGCATACACAGTTCAGTTTACAACACGCACGAGCATTCTAAATAAACCGGTAACAATACACAAAGGTGCATACACAGTTCAGTTGTTATGTACAGTAGTACACCAGCGTTTAAGGTTACGCTAGTCAGGTTAAGGGTTGTTTACCGTTGTGGTTTTGATGACGTAGCATTCGCGTAACTGCTAGAAGAAAAGGATTATGCTAGAAAGTTCAATTGTTTATTTTTAACTGGTTCTCGAGAATGTTCTGGGTTCGTGAATGTTCGTGAACATTAAAACTAAATAGTAGACTTTACCATGGTTTTATAACTTTCTGAAATGCATACATGATTACTTTATAATTACGAGACCTCGTAATTATAGTTTACCTTTTGTTATTAGATGAAAATTAATAACGATTAAAAGAAGATTAAAGATTTCTTTTTGTTCAATAACACTAAAGGCAATACAACTACTACATAATTTTAACCGGATCATCTGTACATGCAGAATGTTAATAACCTATATTTATATTATAGTATCTAAAATGAGCAAAACGAAAACTGTTTAAAAATGTCAATGATTTTATAATTGACAACTGTTTAAATACTTATCCCAAATATAGCAGTCATTTTTGCAGAAACATTCAAGTAAACTAAATCACTTTATCGAACGAAAACTTACAATGTTACGAGCATGTTTAAGGTTTTTAAGAAAAAATATAATGCTACCAATAGCTTGTCATTTATGTGATGTGAGCACTAAAGTTTGATTTTTGTCTTAAATAATATGTCACCACTTAATTTTGAACAAATGTCCTAACAAATGTCTGTGAGTGTGATAAACAAGATTATTATATTATTCGTACTGATTTTTCCCTCGGTGGTATCATACTGCCGAGGTTACTGTGATTCACAACCAAATATTCTCTTAGTCAACGTGAACAGTCTGTGAAATGAATAGTGAACATGTCACAGTAAGGCTAAAAAAGAAGTATTTGTCTTGATACGATAAAACAATCATGGCAAAACTCACTTTATTTAAAGCAGTCGATCTTTGAGATAATTTTCAGTAACTTGTTTTTGTTTTTAAGGGGTTTTAAGGTGGTTCTAAATTTAATATTTGGATTCCAGAAAAGTTGAGAATGAACTTTTAAAGATAAACTTCTTTTTTAAATAAACTTAATACTTTCCCTTTGTATTCCATGCAGTTTGTCAGAAGTCCTGGGACTTGAGAGCAAACAAATTTATACACATTATATTCAGTAACATTTAGTCATTTGGTTACCTCCGATTTAAAAATAATCATTTGATTTTCTTCAACAGAGTGTTGTTAACTGGCTTGAGTCAAGTTAAAGAACGGACTTTTTAAAACGTGTGGGTCTGGAATGGTATTTGTCATTGTTTACCAGGTTTAGATAATGGCCACTTTTATTTAAGTCGCGAAACGCATTAGATTTAACTGCAAATTTACAATTCCCCATAGAACGCTAGGATTATTTCATTAGTACTATTTCTTACAATGTCTTGAAGATAGAAGAAATAGTATACAATAATATACAATATTATTTAAAACTAATAAACGTTACAAAGGACGCAGATCACTTTCATGCAACCCTTTCACTAGGAATAAAATAAGCAATGAAACAAAACACACTCATACAATGAAACAAAACACACTCATATAATGAAACAAAACACACTCATATAATGAAACAAAACACACTCATATAATGAAACAAAACACACACAAATGATTTTACTGTCATTATACAATACCAATCTACATAAGATGCCATTCTAGTATTAAAACCAAAAACACAAGACACGACACTCTTGGCGACCATCTTGGAACGGATAGTAGGGTAAATAATAAAATGAATAAAAAATATGTGAAGACTAGAAAATACATTCAAATACATGTACTAACACATAGTTAAAATGCATTTCTCTTATCATTTATCTTAACAATTACGATCGGACAATCATTTAATATGTTTTTATCAGACTATAAAAGTCTTCAAACCTTATCTTTGATATTTTGGAAGAGAAGATTCATATGACTTCCCTGCTGGTCTTGTAAAATACAATGAGCAGTTTTAGTTGCAGTTGCCTAGTAATTCAAAAATACAGTTAAATGAAAGTGAAGTAAAACTTAACGAATGGACAATTTTTGTGTACCAGTTTAAGGCAAGGTGTAATAAATTAAAAATTAGGTTACCTCCCTTGTCGTTCTTTGCTTCATATTTATAGTTAAACCAAAATTGTGTTGTTTGAAGGGAAAATGTAACTTCGACAGAACAGAACAGAACAGAAATTTTATTTGTACCTAAAGGCCTTAGGTCCATAATACAATTTACATAATTATACAACTAAACAAAACACGAGTTATGTTATTATCCTTACATTTATCTTCACCCCTTCATAGTTTCATAAACATAATAACAAAGTTGTTTCAGTACTAAATCATTATTTGATGTCATCAGGTTTTTTGAAATTTATTCTATTTCTACTCCCTTTATACCAACTAAGTAATTTGTGATTTCTAGGTTCTTCGTATCTGGGACAGATAAACATTACATGGTATTCATCTTCAACAACTTGTGCGTTTAATCTTTCTAAACAATGGTTACACATTCTCTCGCAACGTGGTATATTATTGTGGCGTCCAATTTCAATTGCATAATTGTGATTGAAGCATCTAAATTTTGAATACATCTTTTTGAACTTGAATGGAATGAAAAGAGATAAATACCGCTCTGGATTAAGTAATGTTTTAAACTCTTTATACGTACAACATTTTGGTGATTGGTTTATTTCTGACAACCAGTTCTGCCAAGCAATATCATGTAATCGTTGTTTAAAAATAGAAATAAACAAATTCACGTCCCCTTCAAATCTGATATATCCATGCATGTCCAAATCCATATTTGAAAAGTAATTCCCTTACATTAGTTGCCCAATTACGTCTTCCTAAATCATCTAGCCTTTTTAACAATTTATAACAGTTTTTAGGAGTTCTATCATCTGACATATATAAAAGTTTGCACCAGTATTTAATACATTTTAAAAGATACCCGGTAACAAGAGGAAAACGACCACATTCACATAGAGCAATATTATCAGTTGATTTAATACTTAATCCCAATATTGACTTGCAAAACTTGGTCTGAATATTTTCGACGGGGTAGGACAGTACATTTCCCCAAATTTCGGATCTGTAAACTAAAATCGGTTTAACCATAGAGTCAAACAGTTTGAAGTATTCTTTAAACATTCAAACAGCCAAATGTTCTTTTTAATCTATTTATGGCTAGAATAGATTTTTTGCTTGTAATGAAAGTTTTGTTTGGGATTTTGTCCATTTTAAATTCGAACTTATTAATAATCCCATATATTTGTCTATTGGGTTTATCGTCCAATTCCATATATTTGTATTCGGAGCTGACATTTACTGGATACCCTCTATAATACCACTTCTCATAGCTACGTAATCTTTCACTGTTTCTAAATACTGTGATTTCTGTCTTCAATTGATTAATAGACATTCCGTAACTTTCGCAGAAATCAGAAATACTGTTTAACTGCCTTTATAACTCAACTGCAGTTTCTGCACATATTACTACATCATCTGCATACATCATACATAGCATTTCGGTGATTTTATCTGTAATAAATATTCCCTTATGGCCTTTAGATTTGAGAAAATTCGGTAACTCGTTTATATATAAATTAAAGATAATTGTGCTACTCAAATACCTCTGTCTAGTTCCGACAATACATCTAAATGGATCTGTAAAAATATATGTTGATTTATATGGATCATTAAATTCCATGTTATTAGACACGAGCAAACTGCTTAATAATTTTTTATACATGTGCATACTTTTAAGCATAAAATACATTTGCCTCATATTCCAAACGAGTATAATACTTCAAATAATTTCCAGTGTACGAGCCAATCAAAGGCACGTTAAAAATCTTCATATAAAACATAGAGCCTTCCACCGGGCCGTGTAATATACTTTTGAATAATACCTTGAAGAATAAAGATGTTATCACATGTGCAATATCCCTTTCTAAACCCTGCTTGTAACTCATCTATTTTATGAAAAATCTCAGACCAGTTACATAACCTCTCATAAATAATATTTGAGAATATTTTATACATAACGTTTATCAAAGAAATGCCTCTATAGTTTTCGGGCTGTGACCGAGATCCTGACTTATGAATAGGGACTGTAATACTTTAAGCCCAATTATTTGGAAAATCTCCATCATTTAGCACGTGATTAAACATATGAGCTAATAAAGGCGTAATGTATTCCGCTGTATTCTTATAGAATTCAGCTCCTATGCCGTCCAGCCCAGTTGATTTTCCGCATTTTAATTTGTGTATACTACGAGTGACCTCCTGGTTAGTGATTGGGCAATTAAGCACGTCGTTATACTCTGGAATAGACTGTTTAGACGGTAATTCTATCGCATGCATGTTTGATTTACATAAAAGAGTTTTAAAATGCGTCATCCAATCTTTAATTGTAATACCAGTAGGCAACTTAACTTTACGCGGTCGCGATGCTTGCTTAAGAAGGCTCCAAAACCTGTTGGGGTCAGCGCGAGCATTAATTTGGATTTCATTTCAGCATTTCATTTCAGTTTCTTAATATTGCATAACTTTTTAAAACTTGACTTTTCTGAAATAAAGATAAGTCGGTCTGTTTCACTACTGGTCCATCTGAATCGCCGGAGCGCAGTGTATTTTGAGTATTTAGCTTGTTCATGTTCTTTGCCCAACCAAGGTTGGTCTTTAGAGCGGCTTTGTCTCGTTTTCGTATGCACTTTCATTTTCGACGCAGCTGTTTTATAAATTGACAAAAAATTCTCAATTGTATAAGCACCCCAGTCGGTCCATATTGCCGACTGACCGTTCCAAGGTGGTAACTGTCGGGTTTGCTCTTTTCCTTAAATGACTCATCACAAATTTGTTCATACTTTTCGCTTGGCTTGCATGTAAAATACCTTTGTTCTGTGCCTTTTCAGAGTTTGGTATATGTTGCAATACTCATAGGACTTTGTCATATATTCTTATTCATGATCACAACAATGTTACTTGTGCAGTGTGGCGGTCGTAAAAAATCTCCCCGTGCCTGTAATCTATGTTGTCATTTAATTCATCCTATAAGGATTGTTACGTGTATTTCCTTTGATGGACATTGAACTTTGGTTCTTCAATACCATCTTCACATGAACAGGATGCTACAACCATTTATTCGTCTCTGGTCATATTTGTTCATGATTCAGAAAGTTAATTTTATTTGTGGTCAACCATTTTTGTGTTGTTTTTCAAATCGAAATAATACCATATTCCTTTTCTGAACACTATGTGGACATTATTTTTCGATGACGTCACTACTTTCGTCATAACGTATAGAAAATATCAGCGCATGGACATTTTGTTTTCAAATAGATCGTTTTTCTTTTCGTTGCTTTCATTTGAGAAACTCGTCAGGAAGTGCGAGGTTAGAGCTCTGTAAAACCGGTTTAAGCACCCCAGTCGGTCCATATTGCCGACTGACCGTTCCAAGGCGGTAACTGTCGGATTTGCTCTTTTCCTTAAAAAAATGTTCTTACTATTTGCTTGGCTTGCATGTGAAATACCTTTGTTCTGTGCCTTTTCGGATTTTGGTATATGTTGCAATACTCATAGGACTTTGTCATATATTCTTATTATTGATATCATAGTAAGCCATCTGTATCATTTCAGATTTATGGTTAACAAACATTTGCTTAAGCATGGCTAAAAACCATATTGCTTCACTCTCTTTCCATTTAAAAATATCATTGTAAATAGGGCTAGAATGTGTATCCATATTAGTCTCGTCTGAAGCTTGTGGTTTTGGAAATGTGAACAATAATGTAGCACAAAGTCGCATTTCCACCTAAAAATCTATGATGTGACTAAACAGCATGGTTGAAACGGCATGGTAATGTACCACACTAGCATCATTAGCAGTTATACATGTAAAGTTTCTGGGTGTATTGCCTGGAAAACGACCATTTAAAATATGAACATCGTATAAACAGCATAATTCACAAAGATCCATGTCAAACAGATTGTGGCTCAAATCCTTACTTTGCCTTGGTTTATCAAAATTGTCGTTCTCATAGTTAATAACAATATTAAATTTATATTCTATCGAATCATCTGGTATATAACCTAAGAGGTGACTTGTTCTAGCAATTAAATCCCCCGCTATATATAAACAAGTGTCCGGATATGCCTCCCGTATTAAGGACAGGTTATTCTCTATAATAGCTATACCATTTTTGTTTTCTATGTTTTCATAAATTGTGGACCCTACAGGTGACACATACGCCACATACATAATTATATATTTAGTACAAAATCTAAAACTACTTGTAACATGCAGAACAATACAGTCGCTAAACGTATCGAATATTTGAGATGTATTAAAGCTTGTCTTTAAAGCTTTTCGTACATAGACCGCTATACCACCACTGTTTCTCAGTGAATACATATTTTTACCCTTACATGATCATAACATATAACGTTATTTAAAAGGTATCAAATTCTCCTTTGTTATCCGACCATGTTTCTAACAATCCGATTATGTCAAATTCTGACAAAAAGTTCAAGAAATCTTCTTACATGCTGAACTTCTTTAGACCACAAACATTCCACTTAATAATGTTAATAGGTTCGATACATATGAGCTCCGGCCTGAATCCTAGTCCGCTACATCGGTCTGGTTGTCTTTATCGAATCGGCCACTGTCAAGGTTATTTATCACCTCCTGCGTACACGGCTGACTGTCCGGGATGTCACGGTCATCTCGCCTGTGTGATTGTCTGTCAAAGGGTAAAGTTGCAGACGGTCTGCTCCGGCGCTGCTCTCTCAGGCGTGTAGTCCCGACACGCACGATTGCGTCGCTCTCTTCGGAATATCGGTATACGTTGGCATCCATAATAAGCTTGTCGTGACGAATCGCAGCGTACACGCCCCTGTTTCTCGCTTCGACCATGCGTTCCCCAAGCTTTCTACGGTGTAACAAAACCCGTTCCGTGAAATCTTAACGCACTGTGCAATTTGAATCTCGTGTTAACTTTTCCCTAGCGCGCTTCCAGATCTGTTCCCTATCCTTGTACCTGGCAAATTTAACTACAATCGGGCAATTAGTGTTTGAGCGACTCCCTGTCCTATGAGCCCGTTCACTATCCACATTTCTTAAATCAGGCAAATCCAAGTCAATAGATACAAAGTCCCGCACTCGTTCCTCAGTTGCAGTCCACGTTTGCTTTGCATTGCCTTCAATCCCTAAAATACGAATGTTGTTACGGCGGGAATAACCCTCCAACTTGTCTAATTTTGCATTAAGAGTACACACCTTCTTTCTCATAGCAACGTTTTCTTTTCTGAGTGATTCATTTTCCTGCTTTAAAATGTTAAAAGAACTAGAAACATCGCTAATTTTCATGTCTATAACTGACATACGTTAGGCAATGTCGTCCTTCGACTCCCGTAAAAATAGCATTACTTCAGAATCATTCTTACTTGCACGTGTCTGCCTACCTCTGACTGGTTCTTGGGTTGGGGCTCGAACTCGTGCTGGTTGTTGAGTCGCTGGTGTCGTCGGAGAAGCTACAGCCTCGGCAAAAGAAAGTTGACTCTGGACTAGCCTCTGTTCTCTAGGTCCTGGATTGAGTTCCACATCCCCTCAGTGTCGTCAACAAAGCGAGAACGACTGCAAGCCTCAACAACACTCTTACGAAGCTCCTGCTGACACACAATGTCTGCAATTTCATTTTACGTCGTAAAGGCATCATAAAGGTCCCAATACGAGTCCCGCACTCGTTCCTCAGTTGCAGTCCACGTTTGCTTTGCATTGCCTTCAATCCCTAAAATACGAATGTTGTTACGGCGGGAATAACCCTCCAACTTGTCTAATTTTGCATTAAGAGTACACACCTTCTTTCTCATAGCAACGTTTTCTTTTCTGAGTGATTCATTTTCCTGCTTTAAAATGTTAAAAGAACTAGAAACATCGCTAATTTTCATGTCTATAACTGACATACGTTAGGCAATGTCGTCCTTCGACTCCCGTAAAAATAGCATTACTTCAGAATCATTCTTACTTGCACGTGTCTGCCTACCTCTGACTGGTTCTTGGGTTGGGGCTCGAACTCGTGCTGGTTGTTGAGTCGCTGGTGTCGTCGGAGAAGCTACAGCCTCGGCAAAAGAAAGTTGACTCTGGACTAGCCTCTGTTCTCTAGGTCCTGGATTGAGTTCCACATCCCCTCAGTGTCGTCAACAAAGCGAGAACGACTGCAAGCCTCAACAACACTCTTACGAAGCTCCTGCTGACACACAATGTCTGCAATTTCATTTTACGTCGTAAAGGCATCATAAAGGTCCCAATACGTGCACGATGAAGTCCAATATCTACACTCATTTTACTTTTTCTTTGCAGAGCAAATTGAACATGCGGCCATCACGTCAAGGGACATAACTCCATAATGATAATTATAATGATATATGACAATAAAATAGTCTTGTTTAATTACTTTTGAATAAGACACTTTTCCCATGCCCAATGATTAAAATATAAATACACATTTTTAACATAAGTTTAAAGGTTTCTTTTAATTTTGACAATTCAGTTAGAAATATGGTGAAACAAAATAGCATTTCTTTTAGTGAATATTTCGCATAATTTTTAACAAGATCAAACACGCAAGCAAATAAATAACTGCTATACATGAAATTTCAGAAGACCAAACATTTAATGCGCAAAGTCCTTGCCATTCCTAAAAGAATAAAAGCCAAATGCAACAATTTTATTACAAATTCAGTACATTCGTAGACATAGAAAAATGTAACAGATTGTAAAAAATCAGAATGAGAAAACTTATTACACATGTACATGTACTTAGGAATTATCATAAGGTTTTTAACAGCGAGCTTTGTTTCACTTTCTCATTTAATGGTGGTATCCCCTAATTTGCATAGATCTAATACTTGTAACAACATTTTACCCCTGGACTGGAGAATTTGTGCATACTTGCTTCATTAACTTATACTTAAGTTTAAGTAAAGGATGTTTATAACCGTGACTCAATTATTAGACAATACAAATCATGAAATATATCGCTTTAAATATCCATTATTTCAACAAAAAAATAAAGAAGCATTTCCTTATCTATAGTGGGGATTTCAGCTAAATATAGATACCTACGTCAGAGCTGATTACAAATATAATCATATAACTTAAATGATCTTGTGGTTGTGTTAGTTTATAAAAAACTAACCGTGGCTCGGACAGGAAATACATTTTTTCAAAAGACAAGAGGGGAACAAAGCTTAATTTTGCACATGGATGTATGGCACCAATAAATATCATGTCACCGGATCTTTTCAGGTACCAGTACTTTATGTTGTTGCATGAGAGAACGAAACATCGGATACCACATTTAAATGGCTGCGATGTGAATGTTACCAAAATGTTCGTTAAGGTGTCTAGAAACAGAATCTCCAATGTGCTAGAAAATAAACTCATTTTGGCTATACGAAAGCTAATGGTTTCCATGGCAACCATCATTGAATTTCGATAGGAGGGTATGTTAAGAAAAATACTTATTTCCAAAGATAGTGATAGAACTATACAACTGGTACTCAATTAAAGGTTATTGAATGGCCATTATGGTTATATGTCAATTATGCAAATAAGCACTTATGAATATTAATAAATTTTAATGATACTCTAAAAAAGACTTTCTTTTATTAAAGTTTATTAGATTTTTTTCATTAAAAACAATTTTTAAACAAATTCAACAGTTTTTAAAGGTATATACATACCACTACTTGTCTAACACATGTTGGCCTAAGTTTAATATGATTTGGTTCATTTTGAGATTTAAAAAAAAATATTTTCGTCCAAATTTTACTTTTTCAATCTTTATGCATAATTTGGCTAGAAGTCTGCTTATAACTAACCAAAACTTTGAATAATAATTTTTGTATCATTCCTTAAGTGGAGGCTATCACTAAACTTAGATTTGAAATAACTTATTATGCAAATTAGCCAACATGAATATTCATATATGTTATCTATATATCATTTTCGAGAATCTGAAAATATACTTTACATACACATGTTGGTCTGAGTGTCATATAATTTAGTTCATTTTGTGATTTTTTATGATTTTTATTAGTTATTTTCTTTCAAAATTGTGCTCTTTCAATCTTAATGCATAATTTGGTTAGAGTTCTACTTATAATTAGCCATAATGCTGAAGTATTATTATTATTATATCGTGAGGGCTATCGCTAATCTTAGATTTAAAATTATTAATTATGCTAATAAGCCAACATGAATATGCATATATCTTAATAAGAATCTAAAAAAGGATTTTATTTTTGAAAAATTTATTAAGATTCTTTTTATTTAAAAGCAATATTTAACTAATTTCAACAGTTTTTTTTTCAAGTTCATGTAAATAAGCCAACATGAATATTCATACATATCAATGAGAATCTAAAGATATTTGTCAATTTTGACTATCTAATCATAATTTATTTCATTTAAAAGTCATATTTAAACAAAATGTACTGTTTAAACGTTTTGTATGCAACCCTCTTTCTCTGATACATGTTTGTCTAATTTTTGCGTGATTTGGTACATTCTTTAATTTTGTATGATTTTTTACAGTAATTTGGTCTGAGTTTTCCTTATTAATTTTCAACATTCAAATATGCCTACTAATAACTATTCATAACACGAAAAAAAAAACAATTATTGACTAGTCCTTTGGTGAATGATATCAATAAGCTAACATTTAAAATAATTATGCAAATTAGTTTTCATGAATATTCAAAACCCTTAATTGTAAGTTTACACTGTGTACTTTAACACAAAGTTTCGGTCATTATTACATGTGTTGTATTTTTTTCTTCTTCCTTTTTTCATAGTTTTACGTAGGATCTCAAGCATTCAACTAAAATGTTTCTGAGTGTAGATGAAAGTCTCCAGTAAATGTTTTATTAGTGATTGTATGCTACACATTCAAACCCTTATAAACTAGGTAATAATAATTTATTGAAATGGAATAGGGTTAAACGCTTACAATAGTTTTTGTTTAGTGAAACAACGTTTACTTGTTGACACTATGTTAAAGGTTAAGATAGTGTGAAATGCTAAATCTTTGTAAGTTTTATCAATTCCTATAATTTTAAAGTTCACTTTATATTGACATTTGATATTATATTATACCCTTTTAAGACATCTTTTGCCATTTGTTTACTGTGTGCAAGGTCTTAAATGGAAAAATCTGTCATTTTTTACTATCCAATGTGGTGCATTACCTTTCACCAACATTATAATACATTGATATGTCCAACACTTCAAAACATTTGTGGACAACTCCTTTGCATGTTTAATGGATTTTTTCGCAGATATTTCCTAGTAGATAGGCAAACCATATCTCTTAACGCGACAAACATGTCATTTTATTTTGGGACAATGTTGTTACATTTACCCCCTTTCATTGTCTTATCCTTCGGCTTAGAAAATGAAACTTTTACTTTTATTATGCTCAAACTGCAACAGGAAATGAGTCTTTATAGATTGAACAATTAATTTGATTCTAATGCCTTGTTATATGAAGCAGTAAATTAACCTTGTTATACTTAAGTTTTCTTTCTTATTCAAAGTCATTGCCAGAGGCCCACATCATATCACATTTAGGAACAATGTGTGCTGTCTAGTGCTGTTTTCTGCTATAACAATGCAGGGATTCATTCTATCAGAAAACAATTCTTAGCTGAATGACAATTTTAATGTTGGGATTGTTTTTCTTTGTGATGTTCAAGTCAGTTATGGCATCATTTCTATTCTATCCTTCGGATAACATCATTTTAATTAATGCACACTATAAAAAGTATTCATTTTGTGTAATCTAGATATAAGTTCATATAAAATCCAAAATCAAAATAATGTGACAATTGTATTTTTAAGTTTTATTGACAATTATATCACAGGCAAAATGACAAAATTAAAATAATTAATAATTCCCTAATATATGACAAGGACTATTTAGAGTGTATAAATAATAAAATAGAGGAAATTAAAATCCAATACTGCGTACCACTTTATAACATGGGCATCTAGAGATAACAGTGATGTACAGGTTGTTATTAATGACCAATTATTTTTAGAAACTTTACTTATGGAAATACGGGGGAAAACTATCTCATATGCCAGTTATAAACATAAACAAAGGAATAAAAAAGAAGAAACAATAATAAAAAATACAAAAGATTGAATCAAATCTAACAAATGAAAATAAGGAACATATTATTACACTACAACAAAAATTAGAAAATATACGGAATGAGAAAATACAAGGTTATATTATAAGGTCACGGGCAAATTGGATAGTTAATGGGAAAAAAGTCACAAAGGAATTCTGTAATTTAGAAAAGCATCATTGTACGGAAAAGTCAATGCCATTTCTAATAAAGGATGATAGAACTAAAATTCACTATCAAAATGATATTTTGAATTAAACATGTAAATTTTATAAAAAAATTATATGCTAAGAAAGAAGTGCCAAGTTATGATATTGAGAAGGATTTTAAAAACATAGATATACCCAAACTATTTCAAGATCAATCTCATATGCTGGAGGGTTTATTAACTTTTGATGAAATATCAGTAACTCTAAAGAATGTGAAAAATGATAAAAGCCCAGGATCAGACGGCTTTACTTCTAATTTCTTTAAATAAGAATATATGACAAAGTCCTATGAGTATTGCAACATATACCAAACTCCAAAAAGGCACAGAACAAAGGTATTTCACATGCATGCCAAGCGAAAAGTAAAAACAAATTTGTGATGAGTCATTTAAGGAAAAGAGCAAACCCGACAGTTACCGCCTTGGAACGGTCAGTCGGCAATATGGACCGACTGGGGTGCTTAAACCGGTTTTACAGAGCTCTAACCTCGCACTTCCTGACGAGTTTCTCAAATGCAAGCAACGAAATGAAAAACGATCTATTTGAAAACAAAATGTCCATGCGCTGATATTTTCTATACGTTATGACGAAAGTAGTGACGTCATCGAAAAGTAATGTCCACATAGTGTTCAGAAAAGGAATATGGTATTATTTCGATTTGAAAAACAACACAAAAATGGTTGACCACAAATAAAATTAACTTTCTGAATCATGAACAAACATGACCAGAGACGAATAAATAGTTGTAGCATCCTGTTCATGTGAAGATGGAATTGAAGAACCAAAGTTCAATGTCCATCAAAGGAAATACACGTAACAATCCTTATAGGATGAATTAAATGACAACATAGATTACATGCACGGGGAGATTTTTTACGACCGCCACACTGCACAAGTAACATTGTTGTGATCATGAATAAGAATATATGACAAAGTCCTATAAGTATTGCAACATATACCAAACTCCGTCTTCTGGAATAAAATAGGTCCCTTTGTTGTACGTGCCATTAATAACGCTTATACAACTGGTCAGTTTTCAATAACGCAGAAGCAGGGGATTATTACATGTATACCTAAGGTTAATAAAAAATAAACAATACTTAAAGAACTGGAGACAAATCACGCTTCTAAACACTATATATAAAATAGCCTCTGGAACAATAGCAAATAGACTTTAACAGGTTTTAAATATTCTAATAGCTGATAATCAAACAGGTTTTATTAAGGATAGATTTATTGGAGAAAATACAATACTATTATATGACATTATGTAGTACACCGATGAATATAAACTTCCCGGCTTGTTAGTGATGATTGATTTTGGAAAAAAACCTTCGATACAATATCTTTTGAGTTTGTCGATAAAGTAATGTCTTTCTTTAAATTCGGTTCAAGTTTTAAAAATGGATTTTACTATTTTTTCACAAAACAAACTAAGCAGTACAAATTATTGGTTTTCTATCCGATTTTTTCATAGCAGGTTGTGGGTGCCGTCAGGGGGACCCTATTTCAGCTTATATCTTTATTTTATGTGCAGAAATTTTGGCCTAAAAATAAGACATTGTAAGGATATTAAAGGAATTTTGATAAATGGAGAAGAATTTAAAATTTCCCAATTTGCAGATGACACTTCTTTACTGCTCGATGGTTCTGAAAAATCTTTAAATGAAGCCTTAAGTTTGTTTGATAATTTAGCCAATATTCCGGCTTGAAATTCAATTTTGATAAAACTCATGTTATCTGGATAGGTTCAATGAAGTATAGCTCAAAATCTATTAAAACTAAATGGAAATTAGCATGGGGAGTAAGACAATTTAAATTATTGGGTATTCGATTTGATGTTAATTTGACAAAAATGGTTGAAATTAAGAAATGTATTCTATTTTGGAAAAGGAGAAAACTTACACCAATAGGCAAAATATGTGTAATAAAATCACTTTTACTGCCTCTGCTTACACACTGTTCACAGCTCTTCCCACGCCTCCACCAGAGATATTAAAAACAATAGATACACTATTTACTAACTTTGTATGGGGAGCAAAAGTTAAAATTAAAAATACAATAAGTAGCAAGGAAAACTGTGATGGAGGGATAAAAATGGTTACTGTTCACTTCTATAACATCACTATGAAACTTAGTTGGCTAATAAGATACGTATAAAAAAGCAAAAGTCAATATTTCTCTCTACTTCAGTCAATATTCAAAATAAACAAACTCTTTTGCACTGGAAAACTTTTTGCAGAAAATTTAATTATGAAAACACAAAATGCTTTTTGGATATCTGTTTTAAAAAGCTATATATGCTACATAGAAAGGTTTACTGTAAAAACAGAAAGTGCCTTTTTAGATATACCTTTGTTTCTTAACCATAAACTGCTATCCGGAAACAAAGGGATTTTTATAAAAGTTTTATACAATAAAGGTATACGATTCATTAGAGATATCGTTAAAGACAACGGAGAAGTATTCACTTT
This sequence comes from Sinonovacula constricta, assembly GCA_007844125.1. Taxonomy (NCBI): domain Eukaryota; kingdom Metazoa; phylum Mollusca; class Bivalvia; order Cardiida; family Solecurtidae; genus Sinonovacula; species Sinonovacula constricta. Next base: position 24,208,874 of record CM017555.1, on the reverse strand, counting down.
TAATGAAATAACTGAGAAAATAGAGGGCACTGTTAACTTTATACATTATGAAGGCCTACGGAGAAGTATATATACATATGAAAAAGAAAATAATATCAGTTGTAAGAACACTAATAAATTTAGTACAATAATGAGCTCCTATGTTAAAAATATTATAACAGGAAATCAACCAAACAAAATAATTTATAGGCAGTTGACAAGTAATAATGAAAAACCAAAATGTCAAAGAAAATGGGATAATTTGTTTACTGATATTACATTGCCTTCGAAAAATATATACAGTTTGCCATTCACTGTTACAAAAGATACATACTTACAATGTTAACAGACCAGAATCAACCACAGAATACTCGGTGTTAATTCACTTTTCATTGAAAGTACATGGCAGTGGGCAGATGCTTCGTATCTGCACGGGAAATGAACGACCCCGCCATTCACGAGTTTCCTGCTGCCTTGCAGGTCGACCATGGCTGGTCAAAGGCTATGGGAGTAAACCCAGATAAAAAATCCGGTACGGATTTGACCCGTAGGCAGTTGGCTGAGCTTTGCGATGCCTTCTGGCACCTCCTGCAGCTGCACTGGCACCGGCCGTATTGGCTTGCCTTTCCGCCGGACTCTGCCAGTAATGCCGAGAGGGGGATCCTGACACTGGGCACTCTAGGATCTCCATACCACCTGGCGCTAGGGGTTGCTCTCGACGGTGGGAGGAGTCTTTTGACTACAATGGGAAGTTACCGCCCGCCTCAACCCGGGCAGCCCCCGGGCAATAAGGTACTACCCCGCCACAACTTGCTTGCTTCATCGGGTGCGTGAAGCTTAGACAAAATCGACAGGCTTGTTGTAAAATTGAGTACCAGGCAAACAACGAAAGGAAAAGAAACCACCAGCCCTGCGGCTGGCAACCTGGAACGTCAGAACAATGTGTCCTGGCCTATCTGACGACCTTCAGAAAGTAGACGACGCCAGGAAAACCGCCATCATCGACCGCGAGCTGGCCAAACAGAACATCGACATCGCCGACCTCCAGGAGACACGCCTCGCTTCCAGTGGCAGTCTCGAGGAGAAGGAGTACACGTCCTTCTGGCAAGGTCTGGAGTCAGATGAGCGCCGACTCTACGGAGTTGGCTTCGCAGTTCGCAACTCCCTCCTACAATCAGTCGAACCTCCTTCACAGGGAACCGAACGCATCCTCTCACTCCGCCTCACTACCTCCTAAGGACCTGCACACATCTTTAGCGTCTACGCCCCCACACTCTGTTCCACAGCCGAGGCTAAAGATGCATTCTATGAGGAGCTCGAGACAAGGATTAGAGAGAGACCAGCGAAGGAAAACCTGTTCCTGCTCGGAGACTTCAATGCACGAATAGGCGCAGCCCACACCTCCTGGCCACGTTGCATCGGACACTTTGGAGTTGGCAAGCTCAACGAGAACGGACAGCGGCTACTTGAGCTTTGCTCCTTCCATGACCTCGCCATCACCAACACATTCTACTCCACCAAGCCCCACCACAGAGTGCCTTGGCGACATCCCAGGTCAAAGCATTGGCACCAGCTGGACCTCGTCATTACTAGAAGGCCCATGCTGAACCACGTGCTCCTCACGCGCAGTTACCACAGTGCCGATTGCGACACCGATCACTCCCTGGTCGGCAGCATGGTGCGTCTCCGACCCAGACGGATCCACCACTACAAGCAGAAGGGCCGGCCTCGCATCGACACGGCCAGAGCCTCAAAACCTGAGCTGCGCAAATGCTTTGCTGAGGCTATTGACAAGATCCTGGAAGACTGCCCCACAGAGAGTGCCACAGCACGCTGGGACTTTATCCGTGATGCAGTATACCAGACCGCCTCAGACACCTTTGGGAAGAGAGCCAGGAAGAACGAGGACTGGTTTGAGGCCGGAATCGAAGTGACGGAGCCTGCCTTAGCTGCCAAAGGCGCTGCGCTTCTTAAGTACAAGAAGAAGCCCTGCAAGAAAACACTGGCCGCCTATAGAGAAGCCCGCAACAATGCCAAGAGGCTCACCCGCAGGTGCGCCAACAACTACTGGCTGAAGCTTTGCATTGACATCCAGATCTCTGCAGACTGCGGAAACACCCGTGCCCTGTATGAGGGGATGAAGAAAGCTTTTGGACCTAGTGTCACCAAAACAGCACCCCTCAAGTCCACCTCCGATGTCATCATCAAGGACCGTGGGGAGCAGATGGAGAGATGGGTTGAGCACTATGGGGAGTTGTACTCTAGAGAGAATGTCGTTACTGACGCAGCCATGGAGAAGACCACCCCACTGTCCACCATGGAAGAACTCAACTCGCCACCAATTATCGAGGAGCTCAAAAAGGCCATTGATTCACTGTACTGCGGGAAAGCACCAGGCAGTGACGGAATCCCACCAGAGGTTGTGAAGGCCGCAAAAGAGAGCTCCCTCCTTGGACACCTCTATGAGCTTTTGCTACTGTACTGGGAAGAGGGATTGATACCCCAAGACATGAGAGATGTAAAGATCAGCACGTTATATAAGAATAAGGGCGACCGCAGCGACTGCAACAACTATCGTGGAATCTCCCTCCTCAGCATTGTGGTAAAAGCCTTCGCCAGGGTAGTCCTCAACCGGCTGCAGGTACTTGCTGACCGCGTGTATCCCGAGTCACAGTGTGGGTTCCGGGCCAAGCGATCAACCGTCGACACGGTGTTCTCCCTCAGGCAGTTGCAGGAAAAGTGCCACGAACAGCGACGTCCCCTGTACCTCGCCTTCATCGACCTGACTAAGGCGTTTGACTTGGTCAGTCGATCTGGTCTCTTCGCCCTCCTCCACAAGATTGGATGCCCCACCAAGCTTCTGAAGATGGTCAAGTCATTCCACAACAACACGTCTGGCACTGTTCAGTATGACGGAGCATCATCGGACCCCTTCCCAATCAAGAGCGGAGTGAAACAAGGGTGTGTCCTGGCCCCGACACTCTTCGGCATATTCTTCTCCCTGCTCCTGTGCTACGCTTTCAGTGAGTCCGAAAATGGCATCTTCCTCCACACACGGAGCGACGGGAACCTATTCAACCTTGCCCGCCTTAGAGCAAAGACCAAGGTGCGCAAGGTCCTCATCCGGGAGATGCTTTTTGCTGATGATGCCGCCCTCACTGCTCACACGGAAGGCGCCCTTCAGCGACTCATCACTCTCTTTGCAAAGGCGTGCACAGAGTTTGGCCTCACCATCAGCCTCAAGAAGACCAACATCATAGGTCAGGATATCAGCACCACTCCCACAATTGCCATAGGCGATCACACCCTGGAGGTGGTGAACAAATTCACATACCTTGGCTCCAAAATCTCCAGCAACCTATCCCTGGATGCCGAGCTCAACGTGAGGATAGGCAAAGCAGCAACCGCCATGGCCCGCCTATCGAAGCGTGTGTGGGATAACTGCATGCTGACCCTCAACACAAAGATGAAGGTGTACCAAGCGTGCGTGCTTAGCACCCTTCTGTATGGCAGTGAGGCTTGGACCCTGTACATGCACCAAGAACGAAGACTGAACGCCTTCCACATGCGCAACCTCAGACGACTTTTCGGCATCACCTGGCAAGACCGCATCTTCAACGCAGATGTTTTGGCCAAGGCAGGCATGTCAAGCATGTTCGCCACCCTCTCCCAGAGGCGTCTACGCTGGCTCGGACGCATCCCAAAGGACATCCTCTATGGCGAGCTCGCTACTGGAACACGGCCAATCGGACGACCAGCCCTGCGTTACAAAGATGTCTGCAAGAGGGATCTGAAATCCTTTAACATCAACCCAGCAGATCTCGAAAGAGAAACCTCCGATCGCTCTAGCTGGCGTGCATAATCTAATAATGTCAAAACCGGCATCAAGCAGGCTGAGGAGAAGAGAGAGATCCAGCGTGAGGATAGGAAGAGCCGCAAACAGCAGAGAACCCAGCCTACCACTGCTGCCCCAATAGTAATCAACAAGGACCACACTTGCAGCAAGTGCGGCAGAAGCTGCAGCTCCCGCATTGGTTTATTCAGCCACAGCCGCCGCTGCTGCCCCACAACTTAATAAACACTCAGGTGCAGACTCCATTGTCTCTAGAGACAAAAGGATGCCAACAAATTCACTGTTACAGAAAATGAATATAACAGAAAACCATCTATGTACTTTTTGTAAGACTGATACTGAAATCAATTGTTCACCTTTTCTGGGAATGCCCAAGCATACAAACACAGCATTTATCATACAAGAGCTTGAAAGGAAGAACCTTGATTCAACGATGTTAAAAAGTAATTACTTTATATTTGGTGTCTATGATAATATGCCAGACAATAAAAGCTACACAATTCTTTTTCTAGAGATCAAAAGATATATTTTCTTATGTAAATACTTAATGACAAAGCCAAATACCCGAGCTATAATGCATTGGAAATTAATAAGTCTCTTCTAAATAATAAATCAAAAGGTCTTTGGACAATTGTAAGAACTCTTTCAGAGTAGTATATAATAATACAATTTTTGTGCATTTATACATTTATGTTTTTGAATGGTATTTAAATAAGATAAGAATTTGCTAGGCTGCAGTACAAGATTCAGACATATGTATTGTAGATTGTAACTTTTTCTTATTCTTGCTATATCTACTAGTATGATTTTTTAACAGTACAGAAATGTGCTGTTCTCTCCTTTCATTTTTTTGTGTTAAGTGGATGTATAACTGGATTGAAAGTAAAAGCCGCTTATATTCTGTCGATACTGTTTTAACATTTACCATTGAAAAGCTATAAATTATGTCATGCCTTATATATTTAAAATTATATATGTATGTATTGTAAGGTACATGTAGGATGGATCCCCGACCTACATGCTACCTATGACGGGGATACCATAATTTTTTTTTAAAATAAACGATTTTGGACTGCTGTATTTTTACCACTTCTGCAATATCGACTGCATAAATTAAACTTTATATCTCAGTTTATTGAATTATGAATAATCAAGTTATAACCAGAGTTGGTTAGGCAGCTTTGTGTGTTCATTTATAGCAATATTGACTTTCTTTCCAACATTGGACCTAAAACCCCAGCCCTTACTTCTTAAGATTGCTCCATCTTACATGAATAGACAAAACCTTTGCTGGACATTTAAAACTCATGTCATTTAAGGAAATCATCAGAGGGCTTTATGTTCTGGAAACATATCTGGTGGACACTGTGATATGCTCTGACAAACTGTCAGTATATTACATAAATTAAAATATGATAAATGCATCAAAATGTAGATGTGACACCATCTGAGAGATACCAGATACTGATTTCAGTTACTAATCTCAGCTGTTGAACACATTATGGAACACCAGGAATACCAGTACTTCGTAAATCAATTACAATGCTATCAGTTTAACAAGGAACATTTTCACCTAAAGTGCAAACTTTAATTTTGTGAAGCATATGTCAGATTATTTGCTAGTGAATCTTCTTTTCACTTGTGTCAATATATGCACAGTATGACTTGACCTAATTTGGTTAGAATATTTAGATTAACCTAAGAGTAATTAATCGCTCATATTTTACTTTGTAGAACATGAATTTGAAGAGAATAAATCCAGGATATTTTATTAAAATTATAATTACAGACATCATGTGTTTAAATCATACATTACTTATTAATGTTCACATGCTTTAAAATAATCAAGTGACCAAAGTCACTCGTGATATATAAATTTATTAGTTTTTAAATGCCTTAAAAGTATCTATACTCTGTAATATCACCTTCAGAAAGTTCTTTGATAAAAACCCCACATGGAAATTTAATCTTAATTAATGTACTTATCCAAATTTACTTTTTAACTTCCACTTGTATCTATTGTCCCCAATGAACCAGATTTCTTTCTAAAGCATGCTTAACTTTAAGCTTGAATGAAGCATTTGCATTTTCTTAAATCCAACAAAAAGCCTAATTAAAGAATAAAAGATTTGTTCTCTGGCTGGGCCCATATATAATTATGGTAAGTTAATAAAACCATTAACTGAAAAGATAAAAATATAAAAGACCAGAAGAAAAGTATTGTTTTAGCACATTAACTGGGTCATATTTTTTGTATTCATCGCTTTGCTTTAGGTCACTTGCAAGAATTAGACATCACAATTGCACAATTATTACAAAAGAACATTTATTGCAGATCTGAAAAGACATTTAGGCATTTAATCATGGAAGAAAATATTGTTTTCCATTTTTAAGGAGACATTTTAAAACCCTCTATGGCATTATATGGTTATTTGAATTTAATAAATTCATTATCATAAGAAAAAAAGAAGTACTAGTCAGCAATAGACTTATTTCCTTTTATAATAAGAATATATGACAAAGTCCTATGAGTATTGCAACATATACCAAACTCCGAAAAGGCACAGAACAATGGTATTTCACATGCATGACAAGCGAAAAGTAAGAACAAATTTGTGATGAGTCATTTAAGGAAAAGAGCAAACCCGACAGTTACCGCCTTGGAACGGTCAGTCGTTAAGAATGTGACTTATAGCAGTTTAAAAATATATATTCATTTTACCTCTTAGTTAAGATTCATGAATATTTTGTTAAGGCTAACATGCATACCTGCTAATTTCAAATTTTGGCGTAGTGACAGTCTTCAATATAATTGAAAACTGATTTTACCAGAAAGTTATATGCAGCACAGCACAATACACACGTTTACAATTAGGTTTCTTATCAATTTCACAAAGTAAACTCAATGATGAAAATTCCATAGAAATTAAATACAAAGTCTTAATATATCGAAAAAAAGATCAATTAATACACAACTTGAATCAACTTGTGTCAGACTAAGAGAGGTTTCTATTAAACTTTTAAAATTTATGTTTTGTTGGTATATGGCTTTTAAATGAAATAACTTCTAATAAACTTTTCGAAACTAAAGTCTATTTTAAGATTCTCATTAAGATTTGTGAATATTAATGTTGGCTAAATTGCATAATTTTTAATTTCAAAACTAAGTTTAGTGATGGCCTCCACTTAAGGAACGATACAAAAATTATTCTAAAATGTTATGGTTAGTTATAAGCAGACTTTTAGCCAAATTATGCATTAGGATTTAACAGGCAAAATTTGGACAAAAATAAAAATTTAAGTAAATAAAAATGAATCACAAATGAACCAAATCACATATTAAACTTAGACCAACATATGTAAGATAAGTAGTGGTTTGTATATAAGTTTAGAAACTGTTGAGTTTCTTTGAAAATTTGTTTTTAAATGAAAAAAATCTAATCACCTTTTCAAAAATAAAGTCTTTTTAAAAATTCTCATTAAAACTTATGAAAATTCATAAGTGCTAATTTGCATAATTGACACATGATCATGATTGCCATTCAATAAACTTTAAATAAGTACCAGTTGTATACTTCTATCACCATGTTTGGAAAAATTATAAGCATGTTTTAAAAAATACCCTCCTATCAAAATTTTATGAATTTTGCCATGGAAACCATTAGTTTTCATACAGCCCAAATGAGTTTATTTTTGAGTACATTGGAGATTCTGTTTATAGAAACCCTAACAAACATTTATCCAGCTGCCGGACTAAACTTTAAAAGGCAACATTTCGGCAATGGGAAACAATTATGCGAGGACTTTTTACACATCACATTGCTTGGCAACACAATGACACGGCAAATACTTGTTAAAATCATGTTTGACATCATAAGTTAGAATCAACAGACTTATGTGCTAACAAGCCAATGTTCTTTACGTTAAAGGCGCCTAGAACACACTTACACCATTAATACTAACGGCGTCTGAAATTGTCATTGTTCCGCATATAGAACGTGTTGAAGCAACATATTTTATTTGCAAAAATGTACTTAAGCTAAGATTAAGCGGTGTTTACATTTTAGGACTTTAAACAGCCTCTCTACTCTTTTATCTCTCTCTGTATCCCTCCTTCTCTGTCTGTTTGTTTGTCTGTAGTCTGCCAGCCCGTCTGTCTGTCTGACTGGCTGGAAGCCCTCCCGAGGTGTCCAGACTAGTTGCATCCTGAGTAGATGCATCAAGACTAGAGTCGTCCAGACTAGAGACATCCGGTGTATATGCATCCAGACTAGAGGCACATAGACTAGAGTCGTCCAGACTAGAGACATCCTCTGTAGATGCATCAAGACTAGAGGCACCTAAACTAGAGTCGTCCAGACTAGAGACATCCCGTGTAGATGCATCCAGACTAGAGGCATCTGGACTAGAGTCGTCCAGACTAGAGGCATCCGGATTAGATACATCCGGACTAGAGGCACCTGGACTAGAGTCGTCCAGACTAGAGGCATCCGGATTAGATACATCCGGACTAGAGGCACCTGGACTAGAGTCGTCCAGACTAGAGGCATCCGGATTAGATACATCCGGACTAGAGGCATACAGACTAATGGCATCCAGACTAATGATATCTAGACTAGGGGCATCCAGACTAGAGTCATTTAGACTAGAGTCATCCATACTAGAAGCGTCAAGACTAGAGGCATGCAGTCTAGAGTAATCCAGACTAGATGCATCTAGACTCGAGGCATCCATACTAGAAGCGTCTAAACTAGGGCATTCTAGACTAATGCCATATAGACTATTGAATTCCATCCTAGAGGCATCCAGACTAGAGGCATCCAGACCAGATGCATTCCGACTAGGGACATCCAGACCAGAGGCATATCTACCAATCTTTAACAGTATTTACTTGAATTAATCGTGGGGATTGAGGTTTAACAATATTTAAAAATTTGGACAGTAAATTAAAACAAATACTTTTATTTAGGTCACAGATTTAATACAACACAGAACAAACATAACACAGTTGTAAAACTACATTTATCTTTATGTAGGTCGAAGCAGCACATGTTATCAAAATCACATCATGTGATGTCATTATTAAAAAAGGACCATCCGAAGAGGGACGAAGGCGTTTGGTCATTGACAAAACATAGATCAGTGGAAAAATATGATCATTAAAAATATTTAAACCCGACTCGGACATAACCCAAACAGTAAGGGGCTGAGGTGCACCAGCCAAACCATTCGGGCAATTTAGATACATAATGAGGATGGTTAAAAATCGGGTAAGATTGAGTTTTACTCAGATATTGACCGATTGTAAACAAGTTACAAATACAAGTCCTAATAAGTTATAAATAATTTAGAAATTTTATTTCAAAATCCATTCCGAATCCATTCATTCCTCTGGCAATGGTTACAAATAATTGTCAAGTGTAAACGTATTCAAACTAAACGTGAATTTCTAATAATATTTATAACGAATATAACAATAAGAGAAAGAAGAATGATACTGACAAATAATAATAATAGTAATAATAATAATAATAATAATAATAGTAATAATAATAATAATAATGTAGGGCTTTAAATTGAAATTAACAATTAGGAATTGGGCATATTTTAAGCCTTGTTTGAAACTTTTCGACATTTGACTGTTTATTAAACTATTTAGCAGATATAAAACTGTTTACGCACAACATGAAATGAACGATGGATGAATAACGGAATGTTACTGTGATCAGAAGACAAAGGCACTAAACGTTGGTCATGGTAAACAAAATACCCTTTTCAACAGCTTGATTTATAATCTTTTAATGGTTCATCCAAAGCTAAAAAATACAATTTCATTTTTTTTTACTTTCTTGTTTAGTCATCTTCATTATTTAACAACTTCAAAAAAAGAACATCATTTATACTTTTATATAAAGAACAGTCCGACAGTAATTCCATTTATACTGAGCCTCACTACCGAACCCTGAGAGCTAATAAATCCACAAAACTGTAAATAGTGTTTAAATCCGAACAAATATGATGCCAAAGCCTGCTTTTGATAATAAATCAAAATAATTTATGTTCCCCGAGACAACAGTTTGACAAGTTTTATATCCGGCGTGCCTTTAAAAAATATATAATTACAAATTAAATCAATCTGGAAGTAATATCGAAATTAATCTAAAAATAGATCAGAGAGAATGGTGTAACAAAAAAGAAAGGGTTGCAACATACGCGCATACGTTTATATGTACCCAAGTCTTATTTGACGTTCATATAGATAAGTTTTTAGCGACTTAAACGCAGCTTTAGTTGATGATAAAGGTTTTCAATGACGTTTTTGGAAACAAAAGATAATTGGGATAAAATATAGATATTATTTTTGAAGCATTAGTTCATTGTCAACAACTAAAGAAATTGAATAATTGAATAATTATAAATATAATATGTATGTATGTATATATTATATATATAGTTTAATATCTATTTATAAGGATCATTAATGGAAAAACGTGTTCTTTTGACAAAAATGCGATGAAAAATCACAACATTTACACAAAATTCACAAAGTAAAAACGTGAGAAAAAAGCGTGAAGATAGCTATAAATAAACTTATGAACAAGCTAGATGTTCTTTATTTATTTTTTTATAATATATTCACGAATATGGTGTAATGATAAATTAATTATCAATATGGACCAACTTCTGGTCGTTTTTGAACAAAAAAAAAGGTAGAAAATAAACACATCCTGTTTTTCTTAATACATTAAACTAATTATTATTAAACTCATTAAATATGCATTTAAACGCATTTAAATATTCTCTAATCTAATAAACTTTTGATATAATTTTCGGGCACATAAATATGAAATCACTTGTCCCCATGTCTTGTTCGCAACTTCTTTTTGTTCTTTGCAACGTTAACTATGATCACGTGGTTGTATAACATATAACGATTTCATAACGTTTTCTTTTTGTTGTTGTTGTTTTTGATTTTACGTTGAAACGCTTTTGCTAACTTTGAAACAATGAAGTGATTTCAATTGGTTTTTTGTATGCGCTGAAGCAAGGCAAGGATTTAACTCAGTTTCAAACTGGGGAAGTTATGTATGCTTTAAAACAGGTATCCGTTAAATGATGATACAAGTCGTTGCTCTGCCGATATGTTGAACCTCACTTTTATGTAGCCAAATGCCCCAAAATATGTGTGTCAAAATGGAGTGGAATTTAGCCTGAAAAAACAAACAACACACTTTAAATGTTCCGTTATCCGGTGAAAGTACTAACTTAAAGTTGAAAGCATCATCATCAGCAGCAGCAGAATCAGCAGCAGCAACAACAAAAATAACATAATAATAATAATAATAATAATAATAATAATAATAATAATAATAATAATAATCATTATAATCATCATCATCATTATCATCATTATCATCATCATTATCATCATTGCCATAATAAATGTAAAATTAAATTAAATCTAACTACCTGCATTCACTCCGCTTAATAAAACAAGTGTTTTAGCACTAGTTTCTCCGTCAGAAGATTCTGCAAAGATAAGTGAAATTCCATATGATGACGCGTATGAAAGTTAAAAGATTAGAAAGTGGGATGGACAAAACAGAAAGATAGGTTCATCATCATCATCATCATTATAATCATCATTATCGTCATCATCATGATCATGATCATGACCATTATTATAATCATGATCATTATCGTTATCGTCGTTGTCGTCGCCGTCGTCATCATCATCATCATCACCATCATCATCATCATCATCATCACCATCATTATAATCAATATCATTATCTCATCATCATTATCATCATCATCATCATCATCATTATCATCATCATTATAGTCATAATCATCATCATCATAGAAGCTATCAAATACAATAATGACTTACTACTAGAAAGCTCAGTTGCTAATGGAATAGAGCACATAAAAAACTATAATTAGAATATAAGACAAATTCAACAGAACATGCGCAGAAAAAATATACTGGGAATGCATGACTCTATTAGAGAAAGCAAACCTGATGTAGTTCAAACACAAACACATAGGTGGCTTTAAAGTACTGGACATAAAGCAGAACATAAATAATAATAATAATGATGATGATAATAATAATAATAATAATAACAATAATAATAATTATAATAATAATTATAATATAGGTTAATAAATAATTTATTTGATATTGGCCCTGTTATTTGTCTGTGGGCAGTCGTAATGGGCCAAGGCCGAGGGCCAATACGACTGGCACGAAGACAAATAACAGGGCCAATATCAAATCAATTATTTATTGACAATTTTATTAATTAACTACATGTACTTATACCATTTCATATTTAATACTTAGTTATCCTGGTGATACCGATTACCTGTGACATAAGCAGTTTTGGCTGAATAAAATATATAAAAACTGTATTTCAAATATCAAACGTATAACAGTTATTAAATAACTGATATAATTACCTTATCTATACTAAAAATGTGATTAAAGTTCACTCATTCGTCCAATAAAACTATTTGAACTGACGTACACACGAGACGCTTTCTTAGGTGACGGGGATACCAATTACCGGTGACCAATAAAATGTCTATCGGCATAAAATGTCTACTGTGCTAAACTTCCGACTGATATGCACTTTTGTAGGTAAATTATCATAGATCACATAATGGTCCACATACAATTCAAACGAGTTCAATTTATACTAAAATATGAATAAAATGTTTATAACATGTCCAATATTTACGCAAAAAAACCGCTTTAACAATGAACACAGAATTACTGGTATATACGGTAGGTTACATTCGTTTTCACAATAAGGGCACCCGAAGATGTCATTTCTACGCAAAACTCTTGTTGGTGAAAAGTACTTCAGGACGGATGTTTGCGTTTCCTTTCTGTATTTACAGCATGTGTGGTTTGCCTTGATTCAAGGAATGAGCGGTCTTCTTTTTCGTTTGGTATTGCATTGTCAAAAATGGTTGATGGGGCAGTCTTTTCTACTGGTATGTCATTACAGTTTTGTGGAAAAATAACAGTCTCAGAAAAGAGACGATCAAGTTTTGTAGTGTAAGGGTTTTGTTGTAAGCTTTGCTGGATAATTCTGCAACATTATAGCGAGTGATATGCACACCAGGGACCTTTCTAAGAAATGACTGGCATTCTGCGTAATAAACCTTTTTTTAAAGGACCAAAACAGCCAACGTCTAAAGGCTGTGTCACATGGGATGTGTGAGCAGGTAGAAGAAAGAATGTCATGTTGTGAGGTTGTCCCTATTCCCTCAAAGTAAGATTGACATGTGACTTATGTCCATCGAAAAGAATCAAAATAGGTGTTTGATTTGAAAGAGCATATCGTAAAAAGTGGCTCTGGAGATATTCAAGGAAAACCAGTGAATTGGACCAACCAGTCTCCGTCATGGTAGCATTAGACACGACACCTCAGATCTGGAATCAACCTCTTTCCAGGGAAGATTAAAAAGGGCGGAATTCTAGTACCAACTGAATTTCCAGCTGCAATGACTGTTATTGTCTTACCTCTAGACGATGCTATGGCCTGAGGTTTAGAACCTTTCATAAATATGACATTAAATTGATTATGTTCATCAATATTTCAGATGTTTTCAGGTTTGTCTGCAAGACAGTTAGAATCAATTATTTTTCTGAAGCTTATCAAAATAAGTGTTTAGAATTGGCTCTGATATAGACCTGGCTCTTAAAACGGACAGCTTTTGGGGTTTCACCAGGACGATCTCTGGACTTCTCTTTTTTTAAACCAGCATACCAGGTATAAGCTGGATCATTTTGACTTTTCTTCTTTAAAGAAACAGCAAAGTCAGTTGCAAGTCTAAGGAACTCTTTTCTTTCATATCCATATCATAAGGAAGCCATATAGCCAACGTGCTACAAAAGCGGTTTCTCTTCCATCTGGTTTAGACTTGGGTTGGTCCAGGATTGTTGATAAAGCCATCAGATGCTGGTAGAGGCTGAATTCCCAGGGTCCAATCTCCCTATATAACTTTTATCTAACTTCTTTTTTAAAGATTATGATTAAATATAAGCTTATATCTCCGTAAGTAAGACTTTTTGGCACTTGACGAAGACTGACAGCTAGCGTGAATCTATGTAAACAAATGTCTGACCTCGGTATCTCGCAAAATCACGCGAAGCGCAAAACAATCGGATTAATTGGATGTCACCGGTAACATGTTATCACTGGTAATAGGTATCAGCAGAGTTTTTGCATTAATCCAAGTCACAATAAATGCTTGTTTGTGATTTTGTGAAATCTACACGTTGTAAAATAACACATTCGGTTAGGTTAAACACTACCAATTCATGCCGTGACTGTTTGAAAACTGGGAATATTTTGTTTAATTAAGGTAAGCAACCTGTCGGCGTCTTCATATAGACCGAGTTAAAAAAAAGATTCCCAGAGCTTTTTGTTGAAATCTAAATCATTTTCTGTCCCTGCCTTATTAGCCTATCACTTTACTTCAAATGCGGGCTTTATATCAATATCACTTTTAAGCCTGAGCGGAAAGTGATATAGATATTGGCACTGTTTTAAAGCAGGCCGTCGTGGTATTGAATATGACAGGTGCTTTTTACAGGACTAATAACGTTAAGTTATTAAATGATGATAATAATAATTATAATAATAATGATAATAATAATAAAAGTAAAACAACGCATTGCAAACAAGCCCGACCAAAAACTTGTACCTTTCTCACCTCTTTTGGTGATCGAACCCATGAGGTCGGGCCTGAGTGGTCAAAATAGGCCGATACAAATCTCTCTTCTATGGTGTTCCTGCACAATGGTACCTATTTTCAATTTAAATTAATTTTGAAGACTATAATTTTAAAAGCTGTCAAATACCTGTGGTTGTGGTTGTTGCCGTTGATTTTACTATAGGTGGGTTGTTGGAAACATCGCCTTCTGCAGTGCCTGTTCTTGTGGCTGTCCCACTACTTCCATCACCAGACACGGTATTTTCCCCGCCCGTAGCGGTATTTTCCCCATCTGTACCGGCGTTCCCACCGCCAGTAGCGGTATTTTCAGAGTCAGCTCCCGAGTTGCCGCTCTGCCCGGCTCCACCATCCACCGACACTAACGGAGCTTTAGTTGTGGTGGAAATGTTGATTGTGGCGCTGGTCGTGGTGGTTCCTGGAAAAAAATATTAAAATTGAGTACTACTTAAAAAAAAAAAGTAAAAAAACACAATAAAATTTGCTACTTCTTGAATTCTTTTGAGGTTTTTACTATCTTTTGTATGTTTGTAGTATATTTTTTCATGTTTGTTTATGTTTAATCGTTATTTAGATTTTTCGTTCTAAAGGCTCATGTACAAGTTATCTGGCAACTTTAATCTACTACGAACTCCGTACGAAAGTAGGTGCCTAGGTAAAACCGCAGATACACTGTAAGCTTTATGAATATCATTATTAACTGAAAACAACGGAATATAAGAAGTTTTAGGCAATTAAAAATAATGAAAAAACTGACCTGGTGGCAGAATTCCTGAAATAGCAAAAAAGAACATTGAGATCTATATTAACAGGTTGCAGTAGGACAATGCTCCTAAAGACTCTTGTAGTAGTCGGAATGGTGATAATATCGAGGAGGAGGAGGAGGAGGAGTAGAAAGGTGGGTAAATTATAAGCGGCAATAGAAGTAGCAGGAAGAGAAGCGGTTTGAAAAAATCGCGTATTTTGTTTGAACGAAATCAGAAGTTAAAGTATATTTGTAGTAGTAGTAGTAGTAGTAGTAGTAGTAGTAGTAGTAGTAGTAGTAGTAGTAGTAGTAGAAGAAGAAGAAGTAGTAGTAGTAGTAGTAGTAGTAGTAGTAGTAGTAGTAGTAGTAGTAGTAGTAGTAGTAGTAGTAGGAGTAGTAGTAGAAGAAGAAGTAGTAGTAGTAGCAGCAGCAGAAGTAGTAGTAGTAAAAGTTAGTATTAGAAGTAGCAGTAGTTATTGTTGCGGTAGTGGTAGTAGTTGTTGTAGTAGTAGTTGTTGCTGTATTGGAAGTAATGGAAAAGTATTTAAAACAATGTTGTAAATTGTTCCATAGAGAACTGTAGAATAATGTTTATTTATAGTCATTATATCTTTGAAAAGGCAAGTTGCCGAAATTTTGAGTGTCAACGTTTTTAGAAAAAAACATTTATACTTTTAATTTTACTCACTTCTTAGGCTCCTCACTGTCGGAAAATAAAAATAAAAAGTAATGTAATAATAAATAGTGTACATGGAGTGACATTAAATAGCAACAGCACCGTTTCATAAGTTTCCTAATTATATGCAGGGACACCAATAATTGAACTATTTTGGGTTTGGTTACCTGTTTTCTCAAGCATGTTAGAAAATAATAATAATGTTTTGTACTTAAAGTATACGCACACAAAATACGATACATTGCTTCATACCAATAAACATAAAGGGTTTTTCCCTAACACCATTAAACTCTGTATATTATGTAATATGTGATCCGAGCAAAATACGACTTATATAAAGATGGTATACAGTAGAGGGTCTGTATCTATAACATGTAACAATATCACTGGGTCTGTATCTATAACATGTAACAATATCACTGGGTCTGTATCTATAACATGTAACAATATCACTGGTTCTGTATCTATAACATGTAACAATATCACTGGGTCTGTATCTATAACATGTAACAATATCACTGGGTCTGTATCTATAACATGTAACAATATCACTGGGTCTGTATCTATAACATGTAACAATATCACTGTTCTGAAGATTTGTGTATACTTGCTGCATACACTTATACTTTAGTTAAAGTAAAGACTGTTTACAACATTACCTCAATTGTAAGACATTTCAAATCGCTTTAAATGCAGTCACTACTTCCATACTTGTAGGGCACTAATGAACAACATTTTGCATGTTTTTTCTTCTAAAAACAATAACTTATCGGATTGCATGAGAGAAAGAAATTTGGTCTTCAGGATACCACCTTTAAGACAGGCGTTTGCTAATCACTCTTTCAATCGTACAGAAATTACCCTTTAATTCATAATAATATGATAGTTGTAACTCTTACTTTCAAATAACTGAGAAACACACACACACGCACGCACGCACGCACGCACGCACACACACAAAAACACACACACACACACACACACATATTACATTTGAGCAGTCCAAATGAGCCGATTTCATATAACACATGAAAAAACTTTAATTTTCAACATACAGGAACATTCCAAAGTACACATTTCATGATATAACACATTCATGCAGTTCAAACGAACCTATTTCATATACCACATTCAGTTTATAACACATAATGGTCAGTCGAAATGAAGCGAAAAAGAAAAAAATACGTACGCATCAACGCTGGTGCTAAAATGGAAACAATGAAACGTTTAATATTATTACGTATTTCACATACTTGTGTAACAAAACATAAGTCGATCTTCTGTAGTCTTAAAACTTCATTCAGTGCAATACAATATCGGTATAGGTAGCAAACGGTAGAGTTTTATTTAGTATCTGACCAGTTGCTTATGTGTTTTGCGCCGGTGGTTCTACCCAGAAATTTCCCTGGGGTCTTTTTTCCAAACACGTGAGCTAGACATCGCCATAATGACCATAACTCTGTTGATGTGTGTACTCAAAAACAAATACTGTATAGATATCAAAAGGCGTTTATCTATTTTTATCAGGGGTAAAATTACTTGTAGATGCTAAGCGGAAACAAGGGAGCTTCATATGTATATTATACCACTAAAAACTAATATATTTTATTTATTTAGGTTAAGACCTTCCGCATCGTGGTCGATGCTCTCGGCACGTAGTAATTTCCAATGACTTAAACCATGGGTTTAACCGCCGAGTGTTGGATTATCTCGTTAATCCATAACTTATTGCCTCTTTTGAAGCAAAGACATAAACAAGTAATATTTGTGTAAAAAGTTTATTTTAGGATTCGTAGGATCTGGCGATAATCTGGGTTAAACTATATTTACCTGGTGGAGTAGTAGTAGGTTTAGCTGAAAAATTAAGAGAAATAGATTAGTTACATTTAAAACTATTTTTGTAGTAGATTGGAAAAAAGTAAAAGCACAAAAAATACGAATATTTTAGGAGAATTTACTTTTAAGAATATTGGGCATCAGAAGATTAATTGAGAAAGAGTATATACCTGTTGTGGGTTTGGCTGAAATGGGCACAAGAAATAAATCAGTTTAAGATATAGTCCAGAATTTGGGCCTATTTATAGATATTTCTTTATTTAAATAATTATGAAGTATCTCTGATTAGGTGATAATGATTGTGAAAGTTATAACAGTTATTAATAAAAAGTATTTGATGAAATTATTCAATGACACACACGTTCTGATTGCTTAAGCTATCCACATTTCTACCTGCCTGTGTTTTTTTTTACTTCATTCAGTAGGAAAACCTAGACCTATGGGTATTCCGGGAGACAAAACCTCTACTTTTAGGTGCATAAAGTGATGTTATCCACACAGAATAAGACAATTAATTTGTATTCGTAGCTAGCAGTCTTCACTTAAGGCACATCATTCGGAACACTTTGGCTATTTTACATCCAGAGCGGACCGACGATGTTGTGAATGAAGACGCTTTTGGACAGTTTTGTATATGCATTAATATTTGAACTAGTTATCGTGACTGACATGTATGAACTACATCTAGCGACTGTTTTCGGAGTTAAAGTCGTGGACTGCACAATACATTATTTAGACTAAATACCATTATGGCGTCTCTTCAGATAAAATGAAGATTGTGTATGAGCATATGGGATATAAATAAGCCACCTGAGATTAAAAAAAAAAGTACGAACAGAAATAAAAAAGTTAATATTAAGTTTTGCTTAGAGTGAATTGGAAAGGCTAGCTTTTTTTTATTCTTATCCGACTGGCTCTTAGCTAGATAGAAACAGTACTATGAAACGTCTGGAATGATGTATAGTAAAAGGTCTTGCCCAATGGTTCACATCTCGTAGTGTTGGTCTGAGGTTCGAACCCGGGGCTTTCCATTGACTATGGACGTATACAGCAAAATCGTAAAATTTCAGTGAAACGTTTAACTCCATTTACACTTTTCAGCAAAATACGTGTCGGATAGTTTTAGGCAAAAATACTTTTAAATGGAGAAGGTTCAGACGATGAACTGA
The DNA here is from genome assembly GCA_007844125.1 of Sinonovacula constricta. NCBI lineage: Eukaryota > Metazoa > Mollusca > Bivalvia > Cardiida > Solecurtidae > Sinonovacula > Sinonovacula constricta. The sequence goes on along the minus strand of CM017555.1, from coordinate 24,189,864 downwards.
AGAAGGTATATTTACCGGTTGTCGAGGCCGGCGTGGGTTTAGCTGAAAAGTTAAGACAACAAATAGGTCAGCTGAAATGACATTACTTGAAATGAAGCAAACAAAAAGAAACCTACATTTTATTTGTTGATTCACACAGTTTGGGGTCTATATGCTATCAGAGGCTAACATACTGCCGGATACAAATGTCTCTCAATGTGGTATTTCTCGTGTATTTTTTACTCCGGAGAATCATCGGCTTTCCTCGTAAACATTTGTAAATAGATAACGATAACGGTTGAACAAGGTAATCACTACGTGCAAGTTAGTCATTCACATTCGATTAAAGCCGTTTAGTCGATCATTGATCGATGATAGTAAGCAATTGCTATTTATCAGCGCTGTCTCAAAAATCACGTGACCATGGCGGAAATTACGCTTCTGTAGCGTCTACATTGAGATCGGTTTCAGTGTTAACGTGTTACAAATGTTACAAATTAAATTAAATGTTTTGTAAACATTTTAACATTCACCATATTTTACTTTTAAAGCATATGAACACTTTGACGTGTGCTATAGACAGTTACGTTGAATTTAACTCTCTTTTATATTTTACCACGAAAGGCTATTACAAAGTGCTAATTCATACAAAATAGTTATTTCTGGAAAATATTACAAGCCGTATGTCACATTTATCACAGAACGGAGTTTTAGTCTAACATTGTTATTAGATATTCCTTCATTGTCTTGCGCTGTCCTTAAGAGGTTGGCTTAATCCGATCAGATGGCAATCTGTACCATTGCGTTGCATCTCGATATCTCGAGTAGACTTTTATACATTAAAACAAAGTTCTACGTCCTTGCACAAAACATGTTTTAGCTGAAAATACATTTATGACAATATCCACAACCCCCATTTGTAATTAAATCGAAAATAGAAGCATTTATCAAAAATGTTGTATAAAATAAAGACTTGCAATTAAGTCAAGAATTCAGCTAAACTTAAGTTATTACAGGGCTTGTCTCTAAGTACTGAAAATGACATTCATTATATCGTTCTTCAATATAACGGAAACAAGCGAAAGGAGGAATACTTAGTAATTGGTTGTCTCAAATGGATTAATAGATTAATATAGGCAGCCGCCCATTTGACAAAAAGTAGCTTCGTGTAGGTATGTAAACTGATAAGAAACGATGGGCCGTCACATAGATAAAGGTGGTATCCGACAGTTTGGATCAAAACTTTTCCCCAAACAACCATATTATTACATGAAAAGATCCCGCGAAATGCTGTTTATCGATCCCTACATCTATGTGAAAAGTGGAGAATACCGCGTATTTCCAATATGGGCCACTATGCAAACTTAGTTATTTTTAAACTAAGAAAACCACTTGACCACTAACTTTTGAGTTCACGTTATATCATCATCCGTGTAATTAGCCTTGACGTCGGTGTCTGTTTGGGCAGAAATACCCATCGTGCTTATTTAGCGAATTGGAAAGAATAAAAAATTAAGAGCTATAACTTATCGATTTATACTATCTAACAATAAAAGTAGTGTTAAAAGCCGTCCTTACTTAGACTAAAGAATGAGTCTACGTAGAAATTAAGCCAAAGTTTCTCAAACAGGTGTAAAGTGTTGTTTATTGTATTTGATATTGGCCAAACTGTCTGATACCATCTTTAAGACTCCGTAGCAAACTGTAAAAGTTTTACATTACTAGGCTCTTTTACATAAGTAGTACAATATTTGTGTCACAGAACTAAGGACTAAGGAATTCATTAATCTTCTTAAAATACTTTATACGAATTGAGATAGAACGAATCATTTCATTGGCTGAATTTCCGTGCCGTTTTGGACACGGAGCCAATTAAATGCTTCACGCATATTGTCATGAGTTTTTTCTGACCAATTAACCAACAGTGTATGTATGTAGTGATAACGGAATATTTGGAATATTTACCGTGGGTTTCTGACGATGCCCTTTACTTTCCACAACATTTAAAGTGGAGTACAAATTAAAGACTATAATTTGGGCATCAACATTAACACAATCATCACCATTATTAAAACCTTACTTTTTGTCATTATTATTTTTAACAGCAATAACTTGTCTCTTACAATTATAATTAAATTAATCACATTTTGAGTTTTTAAAGAGTAGACTATATAAACAAGATGAAAAAAAAGAATATTGGCAAAATATACTTTACGACGCACACATGGTTTTAAAGTGCAGTTTTAATGACACTACATGTTTTTAGGCGATGATTTATAAAATTGCGGTCTTGGAGGTAAATGAATTAGTTTTATATACGTTACCTTATGCTGTATATAGGCGTAACCGCGTTGTGTTGAGGCGTTACCATGTTTTATGCAGGCGTTTCCGTACTGTGTGTAGGCAATATCGTGCTGTGTGTATGAGCTACCTTGTTGTGTCTATGAGTTACCGTAATATATATGTAGTCGTTACCGTGTTGTGTGTATGCGTTGCAGCGTTATATGTAGGCGTTACCATGTTGTGTGTAGGCGTTTCCGTACTGTGTGTAGGCATTATTGTGCAGTGTGTTTGAGCTACCGTGTTGTGTGTATGAGCTACCGTGTTATATGTAGTCGTTACCGTGTTGTGTGTATGCGTTGCAGCGTTATATGTAGGCGTTACCATGTTATATGTAACCGTTACGTGTTGTGTGTAGGCGTAACCGTGTTGAGTGTAGGCGTTCCCGTAAGGTTTATAAGCGTTGTTTTGTTTTGTATAAGCGTAACTCTGTTGTGTACAGAAGCCACCGTGATGTGCCTAGGCGTCACCGTGTTGTGTGTAGTCATTACCGTGTTGTGTATAGACGTTTCGTGTTGTGTATAGACATAACTGTGTTGTGTATAGTAGCTACAGTGTTGTGTGTAGGTGTAACCGTGTCGTGTGTAGACGTTACCGTGCTGGGTGTTTGATCTACCGTGTTGTGTGTAGGTGCTATCGTGTTGTGCATAGGCATTATTGTGTCGTCTATAGGAGCTACTGTGTTGTGTGTATGTGTAACGTGCTGTGTATAGGCGTTACCGTGTTGTGTGTAGGATCTACCCTGTTGTGTGTATGCGTAACCGTGCTGTCTATAGGCGCAACAGTGCTGTGTGTATGCGTTATCGTGTTGTGTATGGGCGTTATCGTGCTGTGTGTGTGTGGGGGGGGGGGGGGGTTACCGCGTTGTGTAGAGACGTTGCAACCGTGTCGTGCGTAGGCGTTACCGTGTTGTGTGTGTGTGTGTGTGAGTTACCGTGTTTTGTGTAGGTGTTACCGTGTTGTGTATAGGCGTTACCGTGTTGTGTGTAGGCGTTACCGTGCTGTTTATAAGCGTTACCGTGTTGTGTGTAGGAGCTACCGTGTTGTATTTAGGCGTTACCGTGCTGTGTATAAGCGCAACCGTGTTGTGTCTAGGCGTTACCGTGTTGTGTGTAGGCTTACCGTGTTGTGTACCGTGTTGTGTGTAGGCTTACCGTGTTGTGTGTAGGCGTTACCGTGTTGTGTGTAGGAGTTACCGTGTTGTGTGTGGGCGTTACCGCGTTGTGTGTGGGAGTAACCGTGTTGTGTGTAGGCGTTACTTTGTTGTGTGTAGGCGTTATCGTGTTGTGTGTAGGTGTTACCGTGTTGTGTGTGAGAGTTACCGTGTTGTGTGTATGCGTTACCGTGTTTTGTATAGGCGTTACCGTGTTGTGTGTAGGAGTTACCGTGTTGTGTGTGGGCGTTACCGCGTTGTGTGTGGGAGTAACCGTGTTGTGTGTAGGCGTAACCGTGTTGTGTGTAGGCGTTACTTTGTTGTTTGTAGGCGTTACCGTGTTGTGTGTAGGCGTTACCGTGTTGTGTGTGGGAGTTACCGTGTTGTGTGTATGCGTTACCGTGTTTTGTATAGGCGTTACCGTGTTGTGTTTAGGCGTTACAGTGTTGTGTGGGGGAGTTGAAGATTTATGTATGCGTTACCGTGTTGTGTGTAAACGTTGCAGTGTTGTGTGTATGAGTTTCCTTGTTGTGTGTAGGCGTTACCGTTTTGTGTATCAAACAGTTTGAACCAAAGATTTTATCCCAAATGAATTAAGTCATTGTTACCTGAAAAGATCCGCAAAATGCGGTTCATTGATGCTCTAAATCTCTGTGAACAGAGAAGCATAATTCCCAACTCATTATTTCAAATAGATATTTCCTATCTGAGCCACGCTGCAGAGAAAGCTATTTTTAAGCTAAGAAAACCACGTCACAACTTAATTTTGAGCTCGCGTCATACAGGTAGTGCGCTCTGATGTCATTTCTTTTTTAAGACATCAATATCGTGCTTATTTATAGATATAAAAAAGAATAAACATTAAGAGTGATTTTTTCGCAACTTATACTGTCAAACAATATAGGTAGCAATCAACATCCTCTTTAATTAGACTAAAGTTTGAATGTATACAGAAATAATGCCTTAATTCCCCCAAACATTGACAAAATATAGGTACATGCATTGGATATAGCCAAACTGTCTGATACAACCGTTAAACCACGAAGCATTGACAACTGTTAGGAAGAGAGTAAAACAGTTTGTCTGCCGGTGTTACTATGGTTATAAATAGGCCTGCATGTTCATCATATACATTTTAACTTACCTGATCGCAACATCATGAGTGGAACTGAAATAGAAATTAGAAACAATTGTTAATAGTAACATAGAAAAAATAACTAAACATTTAATTAATCATCAGCAAGCAGTCCCATCGGTATTATCATCTTCTACTTCTTCTTCATGTTCTTTCTCATGTTCTTCTTCTTCTCCTTCTTTTTCTTCTTCTTCAACGGTCTTCGTTTACTTCTTTTCTACGTTTTCTCTATCATAAAGTCATCATCATGATCATCCTAATCATCATCATCATCAACATCATCTAAAATTAATACATTCGCTTTCCGGTTCTGCCCCTTTTAAAAGATAAGAATCTTTTTATGCTTGTATCTTTGAATGGTTCCGCGATGTGAATGTACTCGTAACTCCTCGTCCGTTTGATATTTTGACAGTTGTTTTTATACGTACATGTAGGCCCGGGGTTTACAAACACTATCAAAAAAAGCATATGACCTTCTTTGTACCAAATATTTAAACTTACACTAATTGGATAAACCTGATTATGTAAACAAACATGATTGACAGTTTGAGACGTAGGAAGCCCCTTATATATAGCATATTTGCATATTTACCTTCGTCATTGCCGGAAGGCGATGTAGCTGAAATATATAAAAACATCATTGTGAATACAAAATGTATTCTGATATATATTAACGTGTAAAATGTATTGCAATTATTCTATATTTTACCTCTTAAAAGCAAAGGTTTTGTTAAAAAACGTGTAATCTTAGGGAAATAAAGCCCTGTGCATCTTGTGTCGTAAACAACGGAAATGTCAAACTGTATGTCAATTTGTTAAGCAAAGTGTGAATTAAAGTGTTAGGTGTAGATTGTTAGTGTGTTTGTTTGTTTGTTTGTTTGTTTCTTTGCGTGTCTTTAAAAAGTGTTGTTGTTTTTGTTTGTTTCTTTTGTTGATGTTGTTTTATTTTTGTTTGGTTTTTTACTTTTTGTTGATGTTTTTGTTCATTTCGGACGTGCGACTTCACTGTTTTTTAAGGTCGGTCTGTTTTTCCCGTGGGCGTGGCTGCGTAACAAGTAGGCGTGAGTATGTTTTTTCTGTAGGCGTGAATGTGTCATCAGCGGCTGCGCAGCAGTGTATTAGGAAAGCTTGGATGTGCTGTAGTTCAGCGTTACTGGTTTGTCAATCCAGCACTTTGTTTTATGTAGGTGTTACTGTGGTGTGTGTCGACATTACAGTAATGTGTGTAGGCGTAACCGTATTGTAAGCTAACATGATGTGCGTTCTGCTGCAGCTCAACTACAGAAGCGAGATATTGGTACTTACTTGTGGATGGTGGAAGAGCTGCAAAATAAAACAAAAATACAAAATAAAATGAAATAAGGATAATATCTATTGAAAATGGTATCATTAGAATACATGAGATCATTAGCAGCAGCACCAGCATCACCATAATCATTAGCATTATCAACAACAACATTAACATTATTGTAATCTTTATCGGTATTATCAACATCACCATAATCTTCATCATCGTTATCATTAGCAGCATCATTATATATCATTGTCGTCATCATCACCAACATCAACACAATCACCACCATCATCAATACCTTACTTATTGTCATCACTTTTTTTAACAGCAATAACTTGTCTCTTATAATTATAATTAAATTAATCACATTTTGAGTTTTTTAAAGAGGAGACTATATAAACATGATGAAAAAAGAGAATATTGTCAAACGATATACTATACGACGCACACGTGGTTTTAAAGTGCATTTTAACAACACTACCAGTTTTTTGGCAATATGATCTATAAAATGACCGTCTTGGAGGTATAAAATTAGTTTTTATATACGTTACCTTATGCTGTGTATAGGCGTTACCGCGTTGTGCTTAGGCGTCACCATGATCTGTGTAGGCGTTTCCGTACTGTGTGTAGGCATTATCGTGTTGTGTGTATGAGCTGCCTTTTTGTGTGTATAAGCTACCGTGTTATATGTAGGCCTTACCGTGTTATATGCAGGCGTAACCATATTGAGTTTATGCGTTACCGTGTCGTGTATAAGCGTTATTTGGTTGTGTATAGGCGTAACTACGTTGTGTGCAGAAGCGAGCGTGTTGTGTATAGGCGTTACTTCGTTGTGTGCAGAAGCGAGCGTGTTGTGTGTAGGCGTTACCGTGTTGTGTGTAGTCATTACAGTTTTGTGTTTAGGCCCTACCGTGTTGTGTGTGGGAGTTACCGTGGAGTGTATCTATATAGGCATCTGTGTTGTGTATAGGATCTACCGTGTCGTGTGTATTCGTTATCGTGCTGTGTATAGGTGTTACCATGTTGTGTATAAGTGCTTCGTGTTGTGTGTAGATGTTACTCTATTGTGTGTAGATGCTACTGTGTTGTGCAAAAGCATTATTGTGTTGTGTGCAGGAGCTACCGTGTTGTGTGTAGGCGTTACCGTGTTGTGTGTTGCCGTAGAAGTTTTATGTATGCGTTACCGTGTTATGTGTATACGTTGCAGTGTTGTGTGTATGATTTTCCATATTGTGTATAGTCGTTACCGTGTTGTGTGTTGTATGTATGCGTTACCGTGTTGTGTGTGTACGTTGCAGTGTTGTATGTATGAGTTTCCATATTGTGTGTAGACGTTACCGTTTTGTGTGGCGGTGTTACCTTGTTCTGTGTAGGCGTTTTCGCCCTGTGTGTCTCGTGTGTGAAGGCGTTCCGACTTTTGTTAGGGCGTTAATGTAGAAGTAGCCATGTGGTAGTAGTAGTAGTAGTAGTAGTAGTAGTAGTAGTAGTAGTAGTAGTAGTAGTAGTAGTAGTAGTAGAAGTTGTGACAGTAGTAATGACACTATTACTATTAGTTTCTGTTTTTGTTTTGTAATGATAATCGTAGTTATTTTACAGGGCATGATTTTGTGTTTTTATAGTAAAAAGTAGGTAAAAAGTGGAATTATGAATGATATTGTCCTGAAAAAGGTACTTACGTGGCACTGAAAATGAAAAGGTAAAAAGTTAGAGGTATAATGATATAAATAGTGTTTACTTTAACCTTGAACGAAAAAACTATAAATATGCCAGAATCTACACTTTTCTTTGATCGCTAGCAATATGTTCATTTATATGATTATAATATTTAGTTTTATCATTTGTATGAGATTCAATACCGAAAAAATACTGCGAAATGCTGCTTATTGTGTCGTACACCCATGTGAAAAGTTAAGCATGACACTTCATTTGTCATTTCAAACATGTATTTCCTATATGAAACATGCTACACAGATAGCTACTCTTAAATTAAGAAAATCACATGACCACTAAGTTTAGAAATCACGTTCTATTATCATCAGGGTTATCCGCTCTGAGTTCGTTGTCTATTTTTTTACAGAAATTCCAATCGTGCTGAGATAAGATAAGATTGATTTTGAGTCTTCAAGATAGCAACAAATAACATTAGCTCTAAATGAGCCTCTTACGAGCGACTTTATTTGCGATATAATGGACTGTCCCAATATAGCCGTATATGTCAGTACAGAGACATGGCTGCTTTTTTCAAATACATTAGGTTAACGATGATGATTAAGATGCTGCAAGTAATACTGCTGATATGTGACAATTAGTATGAGTATGCCTTTTTGTTATTTAGTTGCACAATAACTGGACACCTATTCTGACCATTGACTCTTTTTGTCCTACTTTTTGTGAAAGTGTATCGATGGGTTGATTGTACGATAGTTTATCTTACGTTACTTACATAACTCTTGGGCGCTTATTTATAGATTTTTAGAAGACAAAATATTTAGAGAGATTTCTTACATGATTTGTACTCACTAACAATTGATGTCGTGCTAAAATCTGATTTTCTTAGACAAATGTGTTATCATCAGCATACTCGTTTTTGTTGTTTTTTCGTAAACAATATCTCACGAAAGAGCTACAAATACCTTTCAATACTTGCTACTCATTGTATTATTGCAAGCTACACTGTTAACCGCCGGATACTTGGAGTTTTTCTTTTTCTGGAAAAGATCTCACTAAACAGCTGCGTGTTCCTGTTATTGCCTACTAAACTATTGTCCCAATAAAATGTATAACATAAGAGGCATTGCTCTCTTGAACGGCGCCAATAACACTTAAACAAGTCTTAAATCTCTATCCACTGTCGGCCATAATATATACACTGGGATACTCGCTATAATTCTCCAGTAAAAACCAACAACAACGTGTTCGGTACAGAACAATTAAAATAATACTACACAACAGAGTGACCAAAACAATAGCGAATAACCCCTCCTTGGACTCGGCTTTAATTCAGTCAAACTGATACGAGCAGCTTATAAATCCGTCATAACAATAACAAATGGTAAGGTGAAAACTGTACGTAAACTATGAGCAAGTCAAAATGCAAAATAAAATATATAAAACACCTGTACAAAGACTGAGTGGCGCAGGCAAGAGAGCAAATGACTGACATACAAATGTTTTCGGTTGAAATCCTAATAAAGCGAGCATGCTTGTACATTTCCATTACATTTTAAATATGTCATTTTCTTCAATTTTCACTAGCTGTGATATTTATGAATTTACTTTTGAGTTTTTGATAAAACACGTTTTATAGCACTATTTTAAAGGCGGTATCCGACAGTTTGAACCAAAGATTTTATCTCAAATAACATAATGAATTAAGTCATTGTTACCTGAAAAGATCCACAAAATGCGGTTATTGATGCTCTAATTCTCTGGGAACAGAGAAGCATAATTCCCAACTCATTATTTCAAATAGATATTTCCTACCTGACCCTTGCTGCAGAGAAATCTATTTTTAAAATAAGAAAACCATCTTACAACTTAATTTTGAGCTCGCGTTATATTGTCATGCAGGTAGTGCGCTCTGACGCCATTTCTTTTTTAAGCAGAGATCAATATCGTGCTTTTTATAGATATAAAAAGAATAAACATTAATAGTGATATTTTCGCCACGTATATTGTCAAACAATATAGGTAGCAATCAACATCCTCTTTAATTAGACTTAAGCTTGAATGTATACAAAAATAATGTCTTAATTCCCCCCATACCTTGGCAAAATATTGGTACATGCATTGGATATAGCCAAACTGTCTGATACAACCGTTAAACCACGGAGCATTGACAACTGTTAGGAAACGAGTAAAAAAGTTTGTCTGTCGGTGTTACTATGGTTATAAATAGGCCTGCATGTTCATCATATATACTTTAACTTACGTGATCGCAAGAAACTGAGTGTATCTGAAATAGAAATTAGAAACAATTGTTAGTAGTAACATAGAAAAAATAACCAAACACTAAATTAATTATCAGCAAGCAGCCTCATCGGTATAATCATCATCCTCTACTTCTTTTTATGTTCTTTCTCATGTTCTTCTTCTTCTTCCTTTTCTTCTTCTTCAACGGTCTTCGTTTACTTCTTTTCTCCGTCTTGTCTATCATAAAGTCATCATCATGATCATCAACATCATCAACATCATCATCAACATTATCATCTAAAATGAATACATTCGCTTTCAGGCTCTGCCCCTTTTAAAAGATAAGATTTTTTTCATGCTTGCATCTTTGAATGGTTCCGCGATGTGAATGTACTCGTAACTCCTCGTCCGTTTGATATTTTGACAGTTGTTTTTATACGTACATGTAGGCCCGGGGTTTACAAACACTATCAGAAAAGAGCATATGACTTTCTTTTTACAAAACATTTAAACTTAAACTAATTGGATAAACCTGATTATGTAAACAGACATGATTGACAGTTTAAAACGTAGAAAGCCCCTTATATATAGCATATTTGCATATTTACCATCGTAACTGTCGAAAGGCGATGTAGCTGAAATATATAAATATAAAAAAACATCATTGTAAATACAAAATGTATTCTGATATATCAACGAGAAAAGAAATGTACTGCTATTATACTATATTTCACCTCTTAAAAGAAAAGGCTTTGTTAAAAAATGTGTAATCTAAGGGAAATAAAGCACTGTGCATCTTGTGTCGGAAATGTCAAACGTATTCATTTGTTAGCAAGTGTGATTAAGTGTTAGGTATGACTTAGGGTTGTTTGTTTGTTGTTTCTTGCTGCTTAAAATTGTTGTTTTTGTTGTTTCTTTTGGTTTTTTTTATTTTGCCTGTTTTTTACTGTGAAACGTGCAACCCACTGTTTTTGTAAGTCATCCCGTGGGCGTGCTGCTATAGCGTGATTGTGGGTTTTTTTCTGTGGCGTGCTTGTAGTGCTGCAAGTGTTTAACGAACGACAGCTGATATGCAAAAAAACCTCGATGTGTTTTATGATATGTTGAATGGGACTGGATGAACTGTGATAAACTAAATCGTAGATCGAACATGCATTTATTGGACATGAAACCGGACTACAATGGTAGCGTATGTAATGTTTTAATTTTTAGGAACTGTTTTAACTATACAGGTCCTTGCAGATATATCACTGGCAATCTAAGCTAATGTTTTATTTTCATTGTAGCATCCTTTAGCCAAAATTCTATGACAGAAATATGGGTTTTCTAAAGCAAACATTGGAGGTACATCTAATTTTGCAAAAGAATTTAAATGTCGGAGATATTTACATCAGTGTACGTGAACAGAAAGATACCTTAATTATCCCTATTTAGATTATCAATACTGGGTAGCTGTGCCAAACTCATTTTAAAAATGCTAAAATAGCTTTGAAGATTGTATAATGAAAAAAAATGGGTTAATTGTAGAAGTTATTGATTATGGATTTCATTTATTTAATATACGAATGTGGATATAAAGTTTCCTTATTAAAAACAGTAAAATGTTTTGTCAGATTGGCTTGCTCTGTAGGAAGTCCATTTCTGAGAATTAAACGCAAATTGTTTAATTGAAATATCTTGATCTTACCTTTTGATTTAATTCTTTTTACAGATAGAATATCTCTCTTCTTTGAAATACAACAGGTTCTTTCGGAAATTTTATACCAAAAACGACATTTGCCCAGTTTGTATACAGGGATATCGAGAATTTTTTTTTGTACTCATAGTCCACTTATATAACATGCCAAAAATATATGTTCTTTTTTATAATAGACCATCTTTTACTTTAATATTTATGTCACTCAATTACATCTCTTTTAATTTGCTATTTTAAAACAGCCTTTATTATACGAAAAAACTACTACAATAAATGCTGTTTTTCTTTTATTACATTATATCAACTATACCTGATTGATGTTTACTCTCCAAATGTTCATGTTATTTGTTATTTTGTAAAATGTGACTGTATCACGTGACTGTTGTATTTTATTGTGTGAGTATGTTTGTACTGTCGTATGTACAAATCTCATAAACGAGTTCTTTTTTCTGTAGGAAAGCGTGGATGTGCTGTAGTTCAGCGTTACTGGTTTGTCAATCCAGCACTTTGTTTTATGTAGGTGTTACTGTGGTGTGTGTCGACATTACAGTAATGTGTGTAGGCGTAACCGTATTGTAAGCTAACATGATGTGCGTTATGCTGCAGCTCAACTACAGCATCGAGATATTGGTACTTACTTGTGGATGGTGGAGACACTGCAAAATATAAACAAAAATTCAAAAAATATAATAAGGATAATATCTATAGAACATTTTATCATTAGAATACCTGACATCGTCATCATCATCAAAATCATCATCATCCTCTTCATCATCATCATTATCATCATCATCATCATAATCAACAACAACAACAACAACAACATTATTATCATCTTTGTCGTTATTGTAAACCAGGCTTATAGTAATCCCATTATACGTGATAGCCTGTTTGTGTGCACATGTTTTTCGTGTTTGTACGGCTTGTATCACTTGTCTACCCTATACCCCGAAATGGGATGTCTCGTTCCAACCATGTGACTTGTCTAGTATGAATATGTATGAGCATTTATCCTTATGAAAGTATATGGGGGTGAAAGTGAGTTTGTATGTGAGGCTGCACGTGAATTTCCACCTTTTCCCTTTTCTAAACCACTGGTCCTTTCTTTTGTAAGTAACAAGTCTCTCTCTCTAGCTGCCTATGCAGATGAACGGTTCGACTGTTGAACATACTGCCAGAATAATTTATTAACTATTCTGAAGTGACCACCTGGATATTGTTATTACTTTTTATATGACATTTAAATGTATTACTGTATTGTATTGAAATAAGCTACATTGTGTATGTGGTTTGCATTATAGATCTATACGAATATAATAATCTCTTACCTTTTAAATCTAAGACGCTTAATTGTTGATTTCAGGATTTTTCTGCATGTTTATTTAATATAAATAACAAGTGAGTTTAACACCGTCTACCTACGAAGACCCCTATAACATTATTATCATCATCACCATAATCTTCATCATCGTTATCATGAATCAGCAGCATCAGCATCGTATTCATTTTCGTCATCATCATCATCATCATCATCATCATCATCAATACAATAACCACCATCATCAAACATTAATTATTGTCATCATTATTTTTAACAGCAATAACTTGTCTCTTATAATTATAATTAAATTAATCACATTTTGAGTTTTTTTAAAGAGAAGACTATATAAACATGAAACAAAAAACAGAGAATATTGGCAAAAAATATACTTTACGACGCACACATGGTTTTAAAGTGCAATTTTAATAACACTACATGTTTTTAGGTAATATGATTTATAACATACAAATATGATGAAATTTGTACTTACTTCTCACTAAAAAAGAAAAAAGACAATAATATACATATATTATAAAAGATTGAATTACGAAATTTATCAAACACGTTATGCTTACTAAAAAATCAAATATGATGTAGCATGCTACATTGTCAATGTTAGAAAGAATGTTTAAAATATATTTCACCAATTCTCTCTTTTGAAACATGGCAGATAGATTGTACATCGGCTGTACAATTAATTTCTTGTGAACAGGTACTTTTTGTTGTTGTTTTTACACCGCACTGACACAGTTATGATTACGTCAGAATGATTAAAAATGTTAAAGCATAGTGAGAAGAAATAAAACTAACACTATTTCTTATATTACATGTGCATGTATATGTAAATATCAACCCACAAGAGAGATTTATTTATACATTCTTAATTAACCGGAATTACTCGAGTGTAATGGCGGAAAGTTTCCTCGATTTTCGCAATTACACTCGGATAATTCCGTAGAATTTAACGAAGCTTACGAAGTTCACATAATTTTAAAGATCTGATAATTGTTGAATGTATAAAAGAAAAGCATATGGCATCGACTAGAGAGCGTTTACACTAGATGTCCTTTGTTCCATAGTTTGAATTGCAAATGTTTTGTTTGTTTGTTGTTGCTGATGTTTTAAACGTTTTACTGAAGCATGTATATTTTTCAACGTTGTACCGAATTCCACATTTTCTATTTAGATTTTGTATTTTCTTTTACCACTTTAATATTTTTACTATGCTCTTTATTGAAAAGATATATGTATACATGTATGCTTGCTAACTTAAAACCGTGACAATTGTTTGGCTTGGTACAGAGTGTGACTCTCAACAACAAATGATAAGTTTTTGATGAATCATGAAAAAAATAGATTAAAATACTCACGACTTCGCAACAGAGAGTTACCTGAAATAAAAAAAAATCAATAAAACAAATATTATCATCACAACCGTCACCATTAACAACAATAACTACGACATCATCATCGTCAACATCATCGTCATCATCAGCAGCAGCAGCAACAGAAGCAAAAGCAATGTCAGCATGTTTTGCTTCATGGGCTGAACTTCTGGCTTACATATATTCCATCAACTTTTATAATGTCGAATTTATTATCATCTTCGTCATACTTACACTGACATTAAGAAAACAACAGTAACATACCAATTATTAAATCAACACTAATTATTCTCAGTTCTGTCCAATAATAATAATATACTTGGTCTTTTACTTATTTAACTGATAGAAGGGGCGCCCTTAGTTAAATGATAATGTCTCCGACTGGTTTCGAGTCCTGATAGGGGCAAAAACTTGGTGTGGGAAGGTCTTTCAGCAGACCGTCTGTGCGCCGGTGGTTCTATTCAGACAGTTGTCTTCTTTCACCAAAACGCTGTTAGTCGCTATAATAAAAATAACTGATGTATTTAAACAAACAAAAACAATAACAACAAACGTATTTTAGAGCACAATGTTTTGTTTTCTTTTGTTTTTTCTTTCTGTTTTGTTTGTTTGTTTGTTTTTCTTGTAATTGTTAAAAGTAGGAGGAGGGTACTCTATAGATAGAGCTGACAAACTTCTCTTCGTTTGGGTGAAGTTAGGTAGTGGCGAGCTAAACTTTCCCACGATACAGTCAAAAAAATAGTCTACGCCTTTAATACCTGAGTTTCCTAACGGAAATTTACCTGCAAAATGATTGGCTAAATGTATGTTATGATCTTAAGTAATAAAGTGTAAGGGATTGTAATGGTTTGTTTGTTTGTTTATTGGGTTTATTGTCCCACCAACAGTATTTCAGTTATCTGGAGACGGTGTCCACTTGAAACAGATATAGTGCTGCCTTCACTGTGTATAGCATGCCGTGAACACCTGGCATGATACCACACCTAGTCACATTATCCTGACACCGGGCCAACCTATCGCGGAACGACCATTATATTTGCTTGAGCGTTAGCAAGGGAGCTATACCACTACCATTTTAACGACTTTTGTATGTCGCAGCCCGGGATCGAACCCGGGGCCTCCCGGATTGTATTGGTTAAATCGGGAGAAACGGTCGGTAGCCTACAAAATATCAGTAAAATGATTTACCTTTCTTAAAATATGTCTGACATTTTTATAGCCAACCTCACTTCTCAAGGTCTGGAAAACTTGTTGAGGCGGAGCTTAACCTCTCCCCCACCCCTCTACACACACACACACACACGATAGAGTCACATATTATAAAGACAGTATTTTTTATGCACCTTATTAAACAAGAGGGCCATGGTGGCCATTAATCGTCCACCTGAGGACTCATGCTTTTAGTAGGCTCATATCTGGCGTCAAGTTATTAACTGTTTCTCACTTTAGAAATCTTTGGTGAAGATTGGACCATAAGTGTGGCCACTGGGCTAGTGACATTTTCTCGAATTTTACCTACTAATCTACTGAATCCACAGGACCCACTTCAAAACATATGTAGGATTTCACACTGGCAAACATTCCGGTCAAGTTTGGGTGAAAATTGGGCAATCAGTGTGGCCTTTTAGTGTTTTCACAAGTTTTTTTTTTTTTTTTAATTTGACCTAATGACCTAATTGTTGCCCCACGCGACCTTGTTACAAACTTACCCAATATTTCTTGCATGCAAACATTTTGTCCATGTTTGGTGAAGATTGGGGTTTAGTAAATGGAGCCTCTATTGTGTTCACAAGCTTTTATCTAAAATTTGACCTAGTGACCTACATTTTTGCCCCACATGACCCAATAAAGAACTTATTCAAGTTGTCATTCAGACAAACATTCTGACCAAGTTTGACGAAGATTGGGCTATAAATGTGGCCTCTATTGTGTTCACAAGCTTTTCTAAGGTTTGACCTAGTGACCTACTTTTTGATCCCCTGGTGACCCAATAACGAATCCATCTAACATTTCATGCAGACAAACACTCTGGCTAGGTTTGATGAAGATTGGCCTATAAATATGGCCTCTAAAGTGTTCACAAGCTTTTTATAAGATTTTACCTAGTGACCTATTTTTGGACCCAACGTGACCCAGTTACTAACTCCTTCAAGACTTGATGCAGACAAACAATCTGACCAAGTTTGGTAAAGATTGGGCTAGAAATGTGGTCTCTAGTGTGTTCACAAGTTTTCTTAAAATTTAACCTTTTGTCCCAGTTTTTTTTTACTTCAGGTGACCCAATAATAAACTCATCCAAGATTTCATGCAGGCAAACGTTCTGACCAAACTTGATGATGAAAGGATCAAAACTGTGGCCTCTAGCGTGTTCACAAGCTAAAATGTTGTTGCCGCACGACGGACGGCGGACGACGGACGACGGACGAAGGGGTATCAGAAAAGCTCACCGTGAGCACGTTGTGCTCATGTGATCTAGAAATTATCTACAAGATGATTGACGGAAAATAACGATGTTGTTTTGAAAACTGTTTATAGAAAGGAATACGCTCTTACCATCACTGGAAGCGGTAGTAGTCGGCATTAACTCTGAAATGAATAAATTATCAGTTAATCAGTGATGTATCTTGACTTATAACGTTGTGAAGAAACAACTTTTCCAAAGCTGCTTTTCTAAAAAGAAATAATATTCTGGTAATGTGATTCAGGAGTGTCTTTATAGAAAATTAGGATAATAACTCCTGTCTACGACAAAGGAATAGTGTACAAACACTTGCTTACAGTACCTAAAAGCTTACAGTACCTAAAAGCTTACCTAAAAGCTTACAGTACCTAAAAGAAGATAAGCCAGCGGCAAAAACTGAAATTGACGTGAATATGTCATTGTATCTACAGAAGCCATAAAGACACTGCACTTTTGTCTGCTATTGTTTTTCAAAGACTGATAAGAATAAGATACCAGTTCTCACTGTTCTGTCAATAAAGTAATTGCATACCCATGCGGTTAAAAATCGTTTTCTTTTTTCTAAAATTACCACACTACGTCTACATTTTTCAATTGTCTCAATTCAATTGTCAGTTTGAGATACAGTTAGACAAATAAAATATCTATAGAGGTTTCATTGACATCAATTCTCTGCTCGGCGAAGGTTCACATGAAAACTAAAAAACAAAAACATTTTTTACTAAACCACACAACCCTACCTAGTTATGCTCCTTGTTCAACCTGATCACCCTCCGCACTTAACCTTGTCACCTTCCTCGCTCAACCTCGTCACCTTCCTCACTCAACCTCGTCACCCTCCTCACTAAACCTCGTCACCTTCCTCGCTCAACCTCGTCACCCTCCCCACTCAACCTGGTCACCCTCCTCACTCAACCTCGTCACCCTCCTCACTTAACTTCGTCACCCTCCTCGCTCAACCTCGTCACCCTCCTCACTCAACCTCGTCACCCTCCTTACTTAACTTCGTCACCTTCCTCGCTCAGCCTCGTCAACTTACTCACCCAACCTCGTCACCCTCCTCACTCAACCTCGTCACCCTCCTCACTTAACTTCGTCACCTTCCTCGCTCAACCACGTCACCCTCCCCACTCAACCTAGTCACCCTCCTCACTCAACCTCGTCACCCTCCTCACTTAACTTCGTCACCCTCCTCGCTCAACCTCGTCATCCTCCTCACTCAACCTCGTCACCCTCCTTACTTAACTTCGTCACCTTCCTCACCCAACCTCGTCACGCTCCTCACTCAACGTCACCCTCCTAACCTAACTTCGTCACCTCCCAACACAACCTCGCCACCCTCCTCACTCAACCTCGCCACCCTTAACAACACAACCTTGCCACCCTCCTCACTCTACCTCGCCACCCTCCCCACTCAACCTCGCCACCCTCCCCACTCAACCTCGTCACCCTCCCCACTCAACCTCGTCACCCTCCTCACTGAACCTCGTCACCCTCCTCACTTAACTCGTCACTCTCCTCGCTCAACTTCGCCGCCCTCCCCCTTTAACTCGCCACCTTCCACAATCAACCTTGCCACCTTTCTCACTCACTCAACCTCGTCACTCTCCCCGCTCAACCTCGTCACAGTCACCACTCAACTTCGTCATTCAGCCACGTCAACCTCCTTATTTAACCACGTCATCCTTCTCAGTCAATCATGCAGTCCTCCCCACTCAACCTCGTTACCCTTTTTATTCAACCACGCCACCGTCTCACTCAAACAAGCAAAACTCATCATTCAACCTCGTCACTTTCCTCGCTTGACCTCACCACCCTTCCCCACTCAACCTCGTCTCGTCACCCTCATCACTCAATCTCGCCGCCCCCCCCCCCCCCCCTCAATCTTGTATCCCTCCTCACTCAACCTCACAAGCCCATAACAGATCTTCACCTCCCACCCTCAACTTTACAACCTCCATCGTTTGTCGACACCCTTCCGTCACTTTTACTCACCGACCTCCTAACCCTTCCCAGTCAGATTTATTACCAACTTCATATATATTTTCCATCATCTTCAGTTATCCAACCGCCTACTTCACTCATCTCACTACGATCCCGTTCATCCTCACTACCCTCCTCACTCATTATTACCACCTCCCTAACTTTTCCACACTGCCCGCATCTTCCATTCTCTTAAAACTCCTCGCCCATCCCACCACACTCATCATTTTCTCCACACCCCTTACTTAACCTCAATACCCACTTCACGCCCTCCTTACTAATTCCTACCACACTCTTTGCTCATCACCACACACTAAACCCAACATCCTACACCTCATACTCACCACCCTCCTCACTCATCTTAACCGCCTTATTCACTCATACTCACCACCCTTCTCACTCATCTTAACCACCTTATTTACTCATACTTACCACCCTCCTCACTCATCTTAACCGCCTTATTCACTCATACTAACCACCATTCTCACTTATCTTAACCACCTTATTCACTCATACTCACCACCCTCCTCGCCCATCTTAACCACCTTATTCACTCATACTCACCACCCTTCTCACTCATCCTAACCACCTAATTCCCTGATCCTCACTACCCTCCGTACTCATCTTAATCACCCTATTTACTCAACCTTAGCACCACCCTCACTCATACTCAACACCAGCCTCACTCATGCTCACAACCACCCCCACTCAACCCTATCACTTTCTTCACTCATCTTCACCACCCTATTCACTAATTCTCACCCTACTCATCGCTTATCCTTTACAATCTCCTTACTAATTCTTCCCTCTTTTATTCTCGCCAAGCTTCTCACTCATACTCACCACCCTTCTCACTCATCTTAACCACCATATTAACCTGATCCTCACTACCCTTCTTACTCATCTTAATCACCCTATTTACTCAACCTTAGCACCACCCTCACTCATACTCACCACCAGCCTTACTCATACTCACAATCACCCCCACTCAACCCTACCACTTTCTTCACTCATCTTCACCACCCTATTCACTAATTATCACCCTACCCCTCGCTTATCCTTCACAATCTCCTCACTAATTCTTCACTCTTTCATTCTCGCCAAGCTTCTCACTCATTCTCACCACACTCCTCACTCCAACTCCCAAAACTCATTAATGCTCACCACTTTTCCCTTTTAGTCCATACAAAACTTCGACACCAATATAAAGATGGCAACATGTGAGACAATTTCTTCTCATAAGTTAGCCCTAAACATTTAAAATTGCTTAAGTAATTTGTCAATACTTCTATGTCGAGAACATATAAAGCGATTAGTTCATAGTCGGCAATATTTGCATTTTTTAATTTTTAAAATAAGTAAAACGTTGTTACCACATTGAAATTGGAATACACTCGTACCTCTGATGACGAGACTATATGCTGTCTTTTAAAAGATTGTGCTGTGTTAAGGTTGAGAGAATCGAAAGTGTCGCGATGCTTTTTGCCGTTTTATTCTTTGTGTAACTATTGTTGTTTATTTGCTTATATTTTTGAATATCTCTTAACTGCGCATGCGGTTATGTACACCATGTGTATACGTCAGTCATAAACAGTCTGTTGGTAGGTTCGATAGTGAAGTTAAATAATCATACAGTGTGGAAAGTAAGTGTTTGTTTGTCACAGCCAAAACTTTGAAAAAGTCGCTTTAAATATGACAAGTACCTGTTGTCGTAGTTGCTGTTGAAGAGAAGTCCTCGAAACGATCATTCTCTGAAATAGAACATGTATGCATGCTTGTTAAACATACTTATCAGTTTACTTATGTTGTTTTATACAATGCCATGCACATCAAGGGCGGATCCAGAAAATTTTGGTGGGGGGGGGGGGGTCGTGGGGTATGAATCAAAATCCATTCAGCTTTATCGCAGTAAATATATATATTTACCACTTAGCCATCGTTTTTTAATTCTAATAAATTAATTATTTTTGTTTGATCCGTAGTACTAGCATATCACAAGACAAGTTAAATACCACTTAAAAACTTAGAGGAACCACAAATTAAAATATATGCTGTTTCTGCAAGACAGTGATAAACAAAAATTATACATGGTTTTCACACAAAGTCAGCATTATTTGTATATTGCCTGAATACCATTCCTATCATTAACTTATTCAGTCTAAAGTATATAAGAGTGGGTTCGAGCCCCGGTTGGGGCCTAAGATTAATGTGGGAAAACTTTCCAGCTCATATGCGGTGTGCCAGTGGTTCTACTTCACCAAAGTATCTGAATGTCACATCACTGCATAATTGTGTCGCTGTCATGTGTTTGGAAAATATATACATATAAAAAGGTAAACAAAGACGTTACGTCACGTACCGCTGTTCTGTCTGAGTGCATCTTCAAGTTCCTTCTCTCTCATAGCGTTGGTAACTGAAGAAAAAGAAATAATAAGATTTAAATAATTACTACAAGGACATTCATATTCGTGGGCATGATTTTATACAGCGGCGCCTTTGAAAACGAAACGAAACTACTTTTGTTAAAGGAAAGCTGCT
Organism: Sinonovacula constricta; assembly: GCA_007844125.1. Taxonomy (NCBI): domain Eukaryota; kingdom Metazoa; phylum Mollusca; class Bivalvia; order Cardiida; family Solecurtidae; genus Sinonovacula; species Sinonovacula constricta. The sequence continues at coordinate 24,168,667 of CM017555.1, read as the reverse complement.
GATGAAATATATATATTTGCATAGACACCGAATGTTACATATGTAAGTACATGGTTTTGTGTTTTAATCAAGATTTCACGTCGATTTGATTAATAAGAGTCATATTCATTGATTGCAATGAACACTGACGATTTAAAACGCTGTAGATTAAACATGCAATGTGATCAATGCAACCAAGAATCCGTGATTTTATGGATTGCATGTTGGTCGTATTTTTTTCAGTAACCAGACAGTATTACGTACTTTCAGTACAATACAGAAGGAGTTTTCTTTTCAATGTAATTTACACAAAAAGTTGTTGTTGTTTTTTTTGCCAAATCTGAAAGGGTCGTTTTACTGTATAGTCTTACCAGAGAAGTAGACCAGCACAGCAATGAGCGCTGCACCAAGGGCCACGGCCAGAGTGATGTAGATGTACTCCATCCTCCGGGACCGCTTTCGATAGTGGGGAATCTCCTCGCTGGACGCATTCGAACCCTCTCGGTCCGCGAACGCGTTACCTATTATAAATAGAGACAGGGAAAGTTACTGTTGGTGTATTTTTAACGAGTTTGAAAAGGATTGATGCATTATTTGCATGGCCCGGCACTAAATTGCGCACGGAAGTATTTTACACTAGCCTATGAATGTGCCTGCTTTTCACGTTTTGTTTAAAGTTTAAAAATACCTTACTGAGCATCTTGACTCACTCAGGTAGGAATACAAGTTTGTGAGGCCAAATGAGTTATCACGCTTCTTTTTCAAATAGATGTCGGGCATCAATAAAACACCAATAAAACATTTCGCGAGATCTTTTTCTGTTGTCTGAAAAACAAAATATTGGCCCAAACTGTCGTATGCCACATTAAATAGGCCTACACTAAAGGTAACGAGAGCGTTGTTGTATGTGGGCTTGGGTTAAACAAATTAGTATCTGTAGAACATACTTTGGTTTATATCACATTATCACATTAGGATAAAAGGCGTATTGCATGGTCAAAGCACACGTCCTTTACTTTTCATGTGAAGAAACAATGTCCACCAATATTCTTACCCACTACTGCGCCTACATCCACCAAGTCTTCCTAAGGTAAAGCAATTGTGATAGACAATATACATAATAAGAAATTTTAAAAAAATGTTACTGCCTTTAAAGACAAATGTATGCAAATTTTTAACAAAAATAATCACCCCGGTTTAGATTTATTGATATTTTACATATATTTTCTTATCTAAAAATGACACAAAAGGGTAACATTATTTTTCTTCTCTAAAAGTGACATGAAAGAGTGATCTCGTTTTCTTATCTATAAATAAAACGAACGGGCTATACCCTCTTTACAAACAGTGTATTGCTATTGCGTATCGTTAATGGAATAAAACAATCGGGTAAGACAAACCAATAAAAATGTAGCTTGAATGGAAACAAACTATTTTATTTAAATATTAAATTGTTTACATACCAGAACATCTATCATATTCCCATTATTGTATGTTTCGTATGCTTGATTAAATAAAGTCACCCTAACTCTTAATAGTCAAACAATTTATGTCAAAGTTGTCCAAAAGGTTCTATATAGTATTTCGGTTGATCCTGCCTTATATAAAATACATTTACCACATGGTTTTGATTTTGTAGTTTTGTAGACTTAAAATTTATCTGGAAAAAAAGGTTGGCATTTTTAGAAAGCTGATGCATCTTTCATATAAATGAAACAGAAGAAATCAGGAAAACGAATCGACAATATGTTTTGTTGAGACACTTATTTCTCATGGCGCAAATTTTTAGCATCAAACCAAGTGACGTTAAGATACACGCACATTACCCGCTTCACATTTATCTCTACATTCAGAACTTTTGTCAAATATACATAAACATGTATAAATAAGTCAAGAAATACCTAATAGAAGAGACATTTTAGTAAGCTAGCCGTCACGAATGTTAAAACTGTGATATTCGTGTGGAATAATCTTAATACGGGCACTTACAATTGCCGCTATTATGATTATCAATATTTCTGTAATAATATAAAATAGTTAAAATCTAAATAAATGGAATAAAGTCATGTTGTCAAGTCATGGTTGGTATACTGAAAACGCATTCTGAGTATAGTAGGTAATTGTCTTCAAACACCGTTCAAAGATAAGGACATTTCTCTCAATGTAAATCAAGTTTTATTTTGCTGGAGAGAGCCCACAAGTACTCGGCAAGTTAACAATTATGTTGGTATACTTCAATCCTTCCCAGGAACCGCCAATAATTGACTATATGTTATTACATTGTATTGACACAAACCATATTTGGTTAAAATACTTTAATGTCAATAACATGAACGAACAATTTAGGACAAAGTCCATTTCTTAACTGGTTTGCATCCTAATCTAGATTGATTTATTTAAGTAATAAGATCTTTAACTGTTTATTATCTTGTCTCGTTTTCATTTAATACTCGCATTATTTTAACCTTATATATTTCTTCTCATGCATTTTAATTTTAACCTTAACTATACTTTATTTATTTGAACCTTGTCGTATTCGGCTCGCTATGACTTATTAAGTGGCGGTGTGTCGCAAAACCCAAAACCCAAAATGCAGATAGTACAATTTCAACAAGATGCCCCTGTTGAACATATGTTGTACATATCCTAGTACAATATTTGCGTCTGCTGTAGCAATAATATAATAAATCAAAACATCAGGTCACACACAATAATTCTAGTTTCGTGTAATGATCCGGACACAAAGACGCATGTTATAGCAAATGTCAAAAAAAAAACAGAAAGCAACAATTAGACCCCATAATATAGAGTTTGGTTCAGGTAAAAGTCTCAGTAATCCAGGTAGAGAAAGACATTTTTATTTAGACATCACCACAGAATTGATCTAATATAATTATAAACTTCATTTTTCTATTAAATTAGCATATGCAAGTATATCACTTGCTTGCCGATTTTTAACCGAGCCGGGATAAAGCGACATATTTGAATACATATCAATTTTTGTAATGATGCGCGTTTATTCTGGCTCATTAAGTCTATAAATAAAGATACTGACTTATCAGGTCTGCAAATAATAAACTTTACTTATTTAGACTAAAATTATTGCTATCAGTTTGATAAAGAACACCTTCCTCAAACAAGTATTATCTACTTTAACATGTTTTCTATGTTCTTCTTACTTAACACTAGTAATGAATGCAGGTATTTATTTAAATATAAGGAGTTAACTTTTCAAGCTCGTATTTTTTAACAAAGAGTCAAAAGCAAATTCACAGTTTTGAAAAGTCAAGGATTAAGATAACCATTTTAAATCATTGTCTTCAACCTCACAATATGAATATGATGTCAACAAAAATGTTAAAATACTCGACCGGCCGCCTTGAGACATATCCTTTAATTACAATCGGCCTCATTTTGTTTGCACATCACATTAAAACAAAAAGAAAAAGTTAATGATTGTATCACAAACTTATAATGACATAGCGTATGCAATTGCATATGCTGAATTTTTAAGAGAATTTTTCTATCTGTGAAATACATCCACTATATGCATCTTGTTATGTTAATTCAAAGTTACAGACACATTGAAAGGGTGTTTGTAGTTACTTAAATTAAGCTTATTAACTTTATTAAATTTATAATAAAATCGCTGGTGATTTTTTTTGTACTTTCGCGAGTATAAGAGTTATTAACAATGCCATGTGTATAGATAGTTATAGTCCGAAAAAAGACACACAGTACACATAATAATACAAATCAAATCAATAATTTACAGTTTACAAGTATTTAAGAAAACCAGAAAATTATACGAATAACTAGTCTAACATGCTGCTTCTTAAAGGACTATACTGTAAACAGAAAAAACACATTCTCATTGTAGAAAGTATTTTACATCAAACTATTTTTGTTGCTTTAACATGAATTCCGAGTATACTACTGTGAAGTTGCATGTAACAATAACAAAAACGATAAGTCTCATATTAATTGCATTACAAGTAAAACGTGAACTAACGACGTTTCGTTGTTATCATGTAAGAAGAAAAAGAAATTTTAAAAAACACACACACACAAACAACAATAACGCCGACCTACCTGATTTCATTTTTATTTTTCTTCACGTCCTTTGCTTCCAACCGAATTATCAGTTATAGAAGCAAACTGCAGTCCAGGTAAGCAAGAGTTGAAGCTCTAAGCCCGTTTCGTCTGTCTTTATTATGTTTCCATAGCAACACAGAGTCTATTTACACAGATTAGAGAGATATTCACGAAGAAAATTTGTCCTTTTCCATAGAATAATAAAACTATTCCCGGTTTCATTTGACATAAGAGCACAGAGATAAGTTCATAAATTCTCAAATTGCGCACAAATTTAGGAGTGATTTTCTTGAGTTTTGTCATTTCAACCAGATAAGTATTTGAAATAAAAAAGGCGTGTCATTTATGTCCAAATAATGATGTTTATCACAGCAAGTAGTAGACAGAAAATTATTTTTTTCAAAAGTTGGTGGATATTGTCTTTGTAAGACATTCATCAGGTTAATAGTGGTTTATTTGTTGTGCGTAACTATTTCAACATAACTATGCAATTATGCATTCTTCGTCATTGTAACCTTAACAACCTGGTAAGTTATGTTTCAAGTACTTAATAAAAATATGGTTATGTTATGTTTTTGTTTTATTGTAGTTTATCTTGTGGTTTTGCTTACGTTGTTTGTTTATCGTCTTCAGTTATCCTAGAAAGAAGATAGTGTTGCTTTCTCTGTGATACCATGCTAAGAACTTATTTAGCAAATATTTAAATTTACAAAAGCGAGTAGAAATACATAATTAAAGATGTCAACGCTGACAAAATGTAGACACAAATAAAAGTGTCTAGAGATGTAACATTCATTTAACCAAAACATCATCGCAATGTCTTATACTTATTTTAGTACACTTCTGAAAAAAGGATCTAATTCTCCTAATGCAAACGATGAAAATATCCCTCTCTCTCTCTCTCTCTCTCTCTCTCTCTCTCTCTCTCTCTCTCTCTCTCTCTCTCCTCTCTCACCCTCTGTCTCTCTCTCTCTGTCTCTCTCTCCCACTCTCTCTCTTTCTCTCTCTCTCTCTCTCTCTCTCTCTCTCTCTCTCTCTCTCCTACGAAACTTTCACACATTCTTAGCATCTGTTTATGACACTTACACGGATTAAGGGGGAATGTAGGGGGTGGGGGGAGCGTTTTATGTTTCTCTAAAAGAGAGGGTAAGATATTGTAACCTGTGCCGTCTGTCCGTGCCTCTCTCGGACAATCGGTCAGACAGTCAACAGTCATTTATCGATATCGGTGCTCAAGAAAATATCAAAGATATTGATATGTAACTTTGCACAAAGATAGAGCGTTTCGTACAGTGACAAGAACCATAACTATGGATGGTTTCATTTTTAATTAGCTCCCTTTTGTGAAAGGGTGTTCGGAGCATAACTAAAATGTCTTTGAGAAGCATAGTTGTTACTTCAAGTATTGATAAAGCTTATTTAGAGAAAATGCAGGGGGGGGGGGGGGGGGGATGGGAGAACACTGACTCTCGATTGCTTCCAACAATTATTTCACTTGTAAGGGCAAAAGTCAAAATTGTAGTATTTATCTGCAAACTAAAATGTGCTCATTGAGAGAAATTTCGTTACAAAGAACCATTGACCAGAATGCCCTACTTTATTCATATCCCTTTATTAAATGATAATGAAATGAGTATAACTTGAAAAGTATTGACGTCTGATTGATGGGCGAATGACCCATCAACAGTTTATCGTGATGCTTACCTCCTTGTTTGCACGGCGGTGGCAGATGTTTAAGAGTTTATGAAGGTTAAAAGAGAAATCTTGTAAAAGAACACAGCAGCTCGATCTGTTTCTTTTAACCCTGTCATCGTGTTCTTGCTGATTAAACATTAACTCTGTTTGGTCGTCATGGTGGTTTTGTAAAAGACATATTTAAGACATATTTAACAAGAAAAATGCTGTTCGACAGGCGATGTATCCGTAAAATGGTTTATTTCAACTTCAATGTTTTAACCGCCTCTGTTGTTGTTTTTTTGTTTGTTTGTTTTTTGTTTTTTGTTGGGGTTTTTTTTGTATTTTTATGTGTGTTCTTAAGTAACAGTATATAACTACATGACTGAAAACCGAACATTTCAAAATCACGTATAAATTTCGGTTTACCGTACAAATGGTATTTCTGTAAGGCGGGTGTTAATGGTAAATGTGTGCACAGCAGTTTGAGATAAACTTGTTTAGTGTTGGTAAACGTTAAAAATAGCGAAAGCTTTCTATCATATTGTTTTTGATTAAATAATAAATTGTAATTTATAAAAATACCTAATGTTGATACTTTAATGCGTTTTTTTAATTCAAAATTTAATTTAAAACAGCGACATAAGTCGACAATAATAAAACATTTATTAGTGCTTTTCTTACTTTTCGTTGCTTAGAAATAAATTTATGATAGAGTTTGGCTTATTTTGTAACAAAAGACTGTGTGTTGACGACGAAATAGGTTATTCATAATCAGTTTTCGGACAATGCTAACGCATTGATCACCATTATTAATCGAGAAAACTGATAAAGTAAAATAAAAAAGAAATTAGTTATCATTTACTATAGGTTAACAAATGCAATAACTGTCCTCGGAAAAAAATGTTAGTTTCCATAAACACGTTTGAAAATACGATCAATTTTACGCATTACTACTATGTCGTTATACATACGCGCAGCCGGCTGACCGATTGTATGGAATATGCGGCTTCCGTTGTTTAGACATGAATTTCGAACAGTTGCTCTACGCACAATAATATTTTAATCCTGCAGGAAGTGCTGAATTGGGCTTTCTCAGAAAATTATTCATTCAAATCATTTTTTTACTATCTCTAAAGAAAAAAATACTTTATATTATGTACAAAACAAAAATAAAACTATTTTCTTGAACTGTGTTTCCCTGAAAACATGATTGAACTGTGTTTCCTAAAACATATACTTGAATGGTGTTTCCATTGAAACATGCTGAAGAGTGTTTCCCTAAAATATATTTTGAATAATGTTTCTGTGAAAACATATGATTGAACATTTTTTCTCTGAAAACATATGCTTGCACAGTGTTTCCATAAAATGTATTTTGAATAATGTTTCCGTGAAAACATATGATTGAACATTGTTTCCCTGAAAACATATGCTTGCACAGTGTTTCCCTAAAAATATTTTGAACAATGTTTCCTGAAAACAAATGATTGAGCAGTTTTTTTCCTGAAAACATATGCTTAAACAGTGTGTTTCCATGAAAACACATCTGAACAGCGTTTCCATAAAAACACGCTTGAACAGCGTTTCACTGAAAACACGCTTAAACAGTGTTTCCATGAAAACACGCTTGAACAGCGTTTTCCTGAAAACATATGCTTGATCATGGTTTTCTTGAAAACATATGTTTGAGCAGTGTTTTCTTGAAAACATATGTTTGAGCAGTGTTTCCCTAAAAACATGCTCGGACAGTGTTCCTAAGAAAATATTTGATTAAACAGTGTTTCCCTGAAAACATGTATATTTGCAAAAGATAATGGCACCGCCTTACAAGAGGAAATATTTAAAGCAAAATGTTTTCTCTGAAGATTTTTGTGGAACATAACTTAGTTTTCTATATTCATATACAAAATCGTTCTCTTAATTTCGTTAAATACCTTTTTTTCGCAAGATGTCTTCTGCATTAAGACGTCGTTATAAGGTTGTCTTTTTTTTTCTTAAAGGAAAACTATGATTAATTGGTTCGACAATACATGCAACCTAAGGTTACGTCATTCCCATTGAAATTCCGCAATTAGAAACCGCATTGTTAAGAACAGTCAGTATGTTATTAATATGTAACATATAATCATATTTTTCGCATTTATAACAGAAAATAAATTTATATATAACAGGAAATTTACAGAATGCATTGCAAAAATGCTTTGGCGGGACCCCAGCACGGACAACTCTTGATCACACTTCATACCATAATTAACGGTATATGTTCACAAATGATGCGTTTATCAACAAAAGCATAGTGTACATTTTGCAGGTGATATTCAAATCAACAGAACATTATTAATTCGTATGTAACCCCTACAGTCACGGCTGACACATTGTAACCTAGGATACACTGTTGTAATATGATTCATTTGATAGTGTCTATCAACATACGAAACAACAGCACCTCATATTACAATTTCAAATAAGTGGTAAGATATCTGTAGTCTGCAATTATTGATCAGGACTTCACTGTGCCATATTGCGGTAATTAAGGAATACACACGCTTATTGGCACATCTCATAATCTAACAAGTTGATGTAAATATAGATCGAATGAGCCAACCTCGTTTGAAAATTTACGCTGTTTTATCATTCATTTCTTATTATTTGAAGTTGCCGATCCCCTAGCTAGGTTCCGTAGATTTAACAATAACAATGATTCATAAACAGTTTTTGCAATGAGTAGTAATAAATAAAATAATACAAGGAATAAGTAAATAATATTTATAATATATGTTAATATTAGTCAGTATTACTTTAGGGGGTGCTTATACAAAAGTTGTGAATTCTTTTCAATAAAAAAAATTGTGACGTGAAATGGATGATTTTCGAAGTGACGAGTATTTATACTTGATTTAAAACAACTGACAGACTTTATTGTGAACTCATGAAGACTGTTTATATGTATCTGAAATACGAAATTTCTGAAATTTCAAAAGAACTATAAACGAACGAAATCCTTACAGTCCACGAACTTTGATTTAAAAAATAAAAACACCACTTCTCTTTATATTAATTAATACAAAATAAAAGCTATGTATTAAAAGGGTTGCCGCTAGGAAAAAAAGTGAACAAATTAGTTTTTATGTTGGTAGCAAAAGAATTCAAGCACCTTGTCAGGCCATGGTAAACATATGTGGTTTGCGATTATACATCACCATTAAATGATAGATTGTGTGCAGGCAGCAACAGTTTATAATGCCGTGGAACGAAGCAGTGTATTCCATTACAAATCTAGTCTATATAAGTACTTTTTGTCATAAAAACCGAAGTGAAGCCTTCCATTTGATACCCCTGAACAAGCCTAGGTAGCGTGATTGTCACCCTTTTGTCACAGCTGGCGCCGTAGCTCCGGGGTGTTACTTGGGCTTTCTGAAACAATTCTCAGATGTGTGTACGACATTTTTGTTTAGAAATTCAAAACATAGAGTCATAGAATAGATAAAAAACACCAGTTTTTGTTGAAGCTGTGACCAGAGAATGGCAAGTGTTAAAGAGTATTCTATAAAAGCCTTGCTGTAGCGACGATAAAAATATTCACAAAAATTTATAAAGAATGTATAACTACCTCCATGCCAAGGACATCTAAAACAAACATCCATAAGCTTTTTTTAACGTGATATCAATATTCAAGCGGACCCTAAACGGTAACGTAGCTGTGTATCACGTGCTTGCGTATACCTTAGCCTCGGTTTGACTACGCCATACATTTTTACACACTCCTCAGGCCGGTTACGCTCTGCTGTGACCGGTAAGGCACGTGACCTCTGACCCGGAAATTGACATTTTCACATAAACCTCAAGCAGCCGGCAATGAATAAGGCATTGAATAAAAAAACACAATATATACATAATCCAGGAATGCAAGAGCATGTATAACACGTAATGACCCACACATGTAGTTTCGTATCTCATGGATTAATTTTAGGCATAATGGCAAAACATGTCATCGTTCTTAAGTGTGTGAACATGCTAAAGTTATGCACGTCAATAGGTGATCATAGTAACAAAAAGGATCAAGGTAAAGCAAGTGAAATAGTAAATATACATAAATTGAACATTGGGTTGCATACTGTAATGTTCCATTGTATGCCAAATTTTAAGAAAATTCTCCACCCAGTTTTTAATTTTATGTATTTTGAGTCCTCTAACATAAGTATTTACTGTGTCTCATACTCAGAAATAAGACAACTCCAAATAGAATTTTATATCATCTTTCGAAGAAGTGTTTTGCTATCGTTTGGAAACAAATGATAACATTCGACAGACCATCCAACCATGTTACTTGACCGGCATGACTCAAACTCTCTCAAATATTTTTTTTTAACAAACCCTGCATGTTTAAGACTGATTTTCCCATTTCTCCTGCTTATTGTGTTATATTGAAAATCGCCAAGCTCTTGATCTATTTCAGAGTTGCCCAAAATGTTCTATAAAGTATTTTGGTTGATGCTGCACAATTAATAAAATAATTTCAGCTTATGGTTTTGGCTTTTATGGACTTTGAATATACAAGGTAATGACTTTCTTATCGAACTGAGCCCATATCATACAATTAAAATTCATGTACAAAGTTAAATGGTTTCCTTCTTAATCTGATAGAGTGACGCAGAAATAACTGTCAAAGTGAAAAAGGAAAAAAGACAAAAAAATGCGAACTTGCGGGCCCATACCAGGATTCGAACCACCAACACAGCTCCAACCCCCTCCCCAGTTTTGAAGCATTTAAATATTAGTAACTCTTTAAGAGTACGGTAGACTTTAAAACGCGATAGTTTTCGTAGCGCGGTGCTTTATCAGTATGGGTACTTTTTTACTGAAGGTTTATCTTTAAAGATGGCGTGTACTTACAAAGTGGCGGTGTCAGCTAATATGAGAGAATAATTATTATTGTTGATGTACTTACTTGTTCCATTAGCTTCAGCTTCCTTCTGCTCAGCTAGTGTCATTCCATTCTGGAATAAAACAAATAAAATACATTTTAGTAAATTGCTTTTGTCGTTGTTGCTTTTATAAAGTCCCCTATCCACCACACATACTATCATGACGTGCTGCTTTAAGATGTGGGCAAAAACATAAATGAGAACCGCCGCACCTCACATTTGAAAATGACTTAACAAAACAGGTTTTGCCAAATATGGAATTGAGCCAACGCAGCAAATGCTGAGGGCAATCGGAACGAATAACGAATAATGTTCGAATCAACTCTCGGATCTCTGACGGGGGACTCCTCAAAAATAATAATATCCATTCTATAACGTCATCAATAGAACAAAGAATTTAAACTTAATGGATGGGCTATAAAATGTTCAAAATGTCAAACGTAAAAAGTCAGAAACTTAGAAGCCTGCCTAAACAAAGAAAAAGTTACCTTTACACTAAAAATATACAAGACTCTCACACACAGTATATCCCCTGCCAATCAGTTCTTTTTTGAAGAAATAGTTAGTTACAATTTGCATATAAAGAAAATGAGAAGAAATAGGTAATATTCTTTTCAATAAATAACTTTGTGGTTATCATCTTGTTGAAAGAAGGATAAATATGTGATTGCTTATAATCTCATTTATTTACGGAAATTATAATCTTACTGCACCTGATGTAAACATAATCTGTGCAGAAATTGTTTTAAACCTTGACGTCGGTCTTCATGAAAAGATACAAATAACATAAACAGTTTTAATTATTTTCTATAATGTTCTCCTTTATTGTTTTCGTATTGCTTTGTTGTTGTATATCTACAGTTTCAAATTATTGCTCCGTATAAAACCTAAACATCATAATAAACATCCTATAAGGATATAAGGGATTTCATTAGATATAATATAATCACAAACGAATACTAAGCATACATATTATTATTAATGTAGGCATTTCAAATATTTGTTTGAAGGTTGACAAATTAAAATGATTCAGAGTATAAACGTTTTTTTTTTAAACTGTTGACATCGGGACATCATTAACAACTTTATGTAACAATGTTACCTCGATCCACACAGTGGCATGCTATCTTAATGATTTCCATTGAGAAACAAATATTTACGAATATGACATATAATCCTTTGATAACATGTTACAAAATTATCATTAATCATCATCTGATCTAAACAGATGTTCACAAGACGTTGCATTATAAAGCGACCACAATTGTCTGTAGGTATATCAGCGAATTGTTTATGATGAACATATACACATTATGTATATTGTTGAATGCACAATTAGGAAGTATATGCCTTTGAGCTAAAACGGCCAAAAAGGATTAAAAGCGTCATAGCTACATCACGTGCTAACAAATAGTGTCACAAACAAAACGCACGTATTCTTTTCTTTTCTGTGATTTAAGACATTCGACAGGGTTTAAGGCTATTCATATTATACAACATTTTCAACATAAATAGTAATCTGATCGTAATACTTTGCACACTTATTATTTTAAGTTAATTTAAAGTTATATAAACAAACAAAAAAAAAACTGTTTAAGAACTGCATCTGTCCAATGGTTCTTTTAAATCGACATACCTTTAAATTGTTTGTATTACACGTACATTGCCGGTGACCAAAGGTGAAGTTGTTGTGTTTTTTTCTTGAGAATAAGTGGGTTTATAGTATAACTTTATTTGTTAAAATATGGACAGTACGAAGCCCAATCTTGCATAGGTCATTGTTTACACTTATACACGGTAAGAGTGCGGCTAGTGTTTCATTGCTAAACGTAAGTTGCGAGAAAAAGTAAAAGGAATTGGCATTCGTATTTACAAAGTAAAATGATGATGATGATGATGTTGATGACGATGATGATGATGATGATGATGATGAATAAATAAATATAAATAAATAAATAATAAATAAGTTTTTCAATTTATTTCTGTTTTGCTCTTGTTTGTTTATGAAACGTGCTTTGTGTGTTTTTCCATTATTGGCCATGTTTTCTTTTCTTTTTTAGGTTAATGTATTGGTACTCTTATTTCTTTTATTTATTTAGGTGTTTCATTTCTCATTAAATGATGTTTTATTAAGTGACACCTTCTGTGTTGCTGTTTTCAATTAACAAGTATTTGTTTACGTTTATTTTTTAATTTCTTTGTTCAGATACAGGCTTACCAAGAGCGAGTCCTATCCATTGTTTGTCCAGTCCATTATTTGAAGGAAAACGTCTTGAAACAAATTAAAACTGTCGATATTATTATAATTTTTTAAACTCAATGCTTCAGCAAGTAATGAAATTGTTTGAAATTATAATAGACATCTTTAGACATCTTATACAAAACTTCATCATGGTTATTAATTTGAATAAAAAACGAGGGAATTATTTGTTAAGGTAATAGGTAATACCAAGTTATGGTCTACTTTCAAGCTACTGATCGTTCAGCTGACTTTACACTTTACCCCTGGTCATTGGGTATATTCGTCAATCCCGTACTATAGCAGACGACACATGACGCTTGGAAGTCATAATACTGACCCGAATAACCCTCGCAGGTACCCATTAATATACCTGGGTGAAGTGGAACAATCGAGGAAAATTTCTTGCTCACCTGACCGGGGTTCGAACCACGGACCCCATTATCCGGAGTCGGGCGTCCTAGCACTGGACTATTCCGTTCCTGTTTACCGTGCTAGTCGGAAAATAATCTACGGTACAATTCGTCTATGTTTTTAAAGGGCCTTGGTCGTAAAGAATTGCTTTTTAAAGTGTTAGTTCTCTTCAAAGATAACAATTAAACCAGTCTTTTGAGCTGAGTCTTTAAATCTACAGAAGCAGTATTTTAGGGGCTGTTATTGTGGTGCTACTGATGCGTTTCCTGATGTTGCTGTTTAGGTGCCATGTTGCTCTTGCTGCTGTACTGATAGTCGTCTGCATGAGTCTTTGTACCTACAATCATTTTGCAAGAAAGACAACAACCGTCTGTTTATATTAAAGGGTGTGGGTACAAGACTCGAAGGGCTACATGATCCGCACTTCATGTCACATTTAAATTCTTGCGTCATTAGCGATCCAATCAGACGCATGATGCATATTTGAAAGTATACATGCACTATGTTTTGGGGCTTTAAATGACAAATAATCGCAACCAAAAAACGATACCATATTTTAAAGGTCACACATTCACATATGGGTATATATTGATTTAATTATTGACATCCGGTTAAACAAAAACATTAAAAGTGATTAATCCGCCTTTAATCTTTTATTTATTTTCATTTTGCCCAGCCCTACAACAAAATTTTTGACAAGAGGTTTTGGTAACTAGTTATATTTTTTCAGTCAAAGTGTGCACATTTTTATAAATCTACATAAACACACATCGATAAATATTATTAATTTGAAATGTCCCCTTGATAATAATTGTTCGGCTATTTTGCTTAATTGGCTTTTATTTCATCACACATGTTTGAGACGTCCTTCTCATTTTAGCGTAGGAAGACTCCAGACAAACATTTGAAAAGAACCCCCGGCGAACCGCAGGTCAGTTAAACAACCTACCTTAAAGAAAGTTCTGGAGTCTCAGTTTTGTATTTTAAAACATACACTTTTATATTACCTTGTGACGATCGCAATGTAAGACACTGCTTACGTCACAGATCATTTCGTCACTCATTGATGGACTGTTCGATGCCACTTTATATTGATTTTTAGACGCTCAAGTAAATCCAGGAATTTACTTAATGGGTGGTGATGCAACTTAAACCTGCCGACGATGGTCAGCTTAGACTTGATTTAATAAATTATATATGAGATATAGTTCGGTTTGTTAATATATTATATATTTCGCAATAATTTTTATTAGTTTAATAAAATGTATTGTTTTGTATAACTTGATGCTGACTTTTACTTTATGTTGTGCCACTGATCGTAACCCACTGCACTCTATACATATGACGTCTGTCTATTGTATTGCGGCGTTCTGGCAATTGCGACAAGTACAAAAGAAAGAATCGATTTTCTTAACATTTGTATGATGAATTGTATACCTCTACCTCTAATCAGAGTTAGTATAACACCGCCAGGTTTAAATGTGATAGCTCTCTTTTTCTCACAATCAGTACAGGTGTCAAAACCAACAGTAATTCCATATTGAAACATTGAAAAGTAGAAGTACACAATACGGCATGGCGCTAACAACGGCAAACACCACCTGCCAACAATTTTATTACTTCTTTTTCCGTATAATTTAACTAAAGGTTAGTGGCATTTAAAATGGAACTCCTCGTTTTCCAATAAATACACGTGAGACCACAAATAGCGCTTTATATTGGACTCCTGCTCTCAGCAACAAAAATACTCGAAATATAGATTTAACAACTAATTAAAATATGTAAAATTCACGGTTTCCGATAATTATCCGATCATTTTAAGTCATTCAAATAGATGAATATAAACACATTTGGTTGTTTTCAGTTTAAAAACACATCGATCACCAAACTGCCGAATGCCCATGATCAACAAGTAGAAACACAAACGGGAATATTCGGCCTCCGAATGTTCGTACACATGAAACTTCATCAGCCATAGTCGCCAAATAAAACTAAGTGTAACATTTATTCTTCAACTGTTACATAAACCAAACGAACTTATCAAAATAACTGTTCTTACGCGTAACGTTAATACATTTGAATAAAAAGGGGTCTCACAGCACCAGACCTATAATTTAAGCAATCAAGGTTAATTGTGTTCAGATTATAATTTAATTGCCAATACGATGGATATTGTCACCCTGTAGTATCTAAAGCTATAACCGAAGACGGCAGTTCGCTCGAGCCCAACGGAGAACTATAATACATAATGTAATATATAATCATAAAAAATTAAAACGATGTGGTTTGGTCGTATTTCTTTGGTCTGTTTTTCATGCTGGGGGGGGGGGGGTGCGGAGGAATAATATTTCAAAAGTTTCATTTTCTTTAGACCTTAACACTTGTGTGTTTGTTTTTTCAATGTTATAAATTGCTTGATAATTACAGTAATATGAACATACAATAGAAGAGTACAAACGTTGAATACAAATAAAATTATAAAAACAAACTTATGACCGGTTTTGGAACCCGTAGAGCAATATTGCTATTTTTAGGAGGAGGACAAAACATCCCATGAGTGTTTGACAAAGTAGACAAAACATCTCATGGCATTTTAACATGGTGGCCAAAATATCGCATACCGATTTATGCCGTAATATTCCTTCGTTTTTGGTCAGTTCCGACAAATATTTTAATAACCTGTAATTTATTATAAAGGTAAATATTTTCTACACTAATGGTATTTAAATCAAGCATGATTAGTTGCTACGGGTCTAAATGTCTTTGCGATGTGTAAAATAAAAACTTGTGTGATGTTTTGTCCACCCCTTCAAAATGGCATGGGAGGTTTTGTCAATGGGATGTTTTGTACGGCTCTGCCGGAATACAGGTGGCCGAGGTGTAGCGAGTGCCCTAAAACTTTTATGTGTGAACCTTCCAATCAGAGAGGGCGATTCATTGGTACATGAAGATTTTGGTAAAAATTGGAAGTTCCGACAATAACATAGTCGGTATTTTGGCCAACGAATTGTTTTATTAAATAGTACTGTGTGTAGATCCTGAATTTGCTTGGTCTGTGGATCAAAACGATTGCTTAAAGATGAAGCCGACATTTTAGACCATATTTATTTCCCTCACTTGATATCTGTGTGTTTGACAGTTAAATATTGTCAGAGTTGACCCCTGACCTGTCGGGCTCTATCGATTTCTATATCGACCATTATGTCACCATTATTTGTTGTTATTGTTGTAGCTATTAATGTTGACAGATGTCAGATATTTTGACACTATATTGTGAAATCATAGTCTCCGAATAAGTTGATATAATGACATCCTTAACACCTGTTGTTGAATAGAAACTGTCATAATGATGCATATTCCAATAATCGAAAAATAATTATTAGCAACGCAACGATTACACTCGGATTAAAAAACACAACATTTTAACAATATGATAAAAACTGTAGCTCTAGAAAACTGCGGCATAGTGATGTAGTGCAGTAAAATGTTGCCTAAAATATATTTCAACAAATACGTTTTCCAATAATATAAAGCAAACGTAAGCAAAACTGCAATTATTATTAAAGGTGCGGTTATAACTCAAATCGCACATTTAAGATTTGACCATTTTTTCATGATCATAATAAAACTTTGTTTTGTTCGGTAAATTACAATGTATTGTTTAAATGATTGAGATCTCGCTCTCAGTCCATGGATTCTTAATAAAAAAATTGTCCGAGGATATCCACGGATCCTTACTGGAAATTAAAAGAAGGTCACCGAAAGTCATTGTTCATCATTAATGGCTATGTGACAGTCGTCACTATACTTTTGGTTCTAATTGTTAATTGCAAATATTGCTGTAAACCCATGATAAGTATGCTGTTTAACTAGGATTTTTTGGCGTGGACAGTTTGATACCTGTGATCTCGCTTATCTTTCTTTTAAATTCAATGATGTTACTGTGCTTTTTGAACTATGAGTCTATGTGACACTCCTCGTTGACTGGTAAGCATTATAGAATATGTTATGAATTAAATGGCATCATAAATCCCAATCTCGTGTCATGTGCATGACTAATTGTTTCCCAAACCATTTAATTCCATTTCTTTTAAAGAAGAACACATACATTAAAAGTTAATATGCAGTCTGGAATCAAAATGCTGACAGCAAACAAACAAAATACAAACAAACAAACAAAAAATTGCAAATGCATTTTAGTCATTTTTCAAATTACTCCACTCACTTTGTAAGTTATATAACCCCTTAAAATACATTATTGGAACCCACGTTCACTTATACCGCTCAGCTTCATGGTGGCCACGGGATATTAGGCTGGTAAAAGTCCGTGTTCATGACTATTCATAGCAACTAGTGGTCTAGTGAAAAAAGCGTGTACCATCTAAGGTACCCTTCAATTGAATTTAAAAGACATAAATAACTTTCTGTCAATGTCAGAATGGCCGCACTAACCTGTGACGCATGTTGTTTACAAATTGTAATAATTTTACTGGCTGATTTTCCGAGAAAATAAAGTATGAGTTTATGCCTAAATTCCCCCAAATAGTGGAAAATAATGTTGCATACATCTGATCTAGACAAACTGTAGGATACCATCTTTAAACACCATATTTCGGAGGTCTTTGCGAAGGTAGAAGCAGCAAAAGCACATCTTTTCTATTTTGAATATAACATAGGTCCACTTGGAAGACAACGGTTATTCCGGACATATCCGGATAACGCCGAATCGTTACGAATGTAAACAGATCCTGAGCAGTTCCTTTTGAAATCATGCGCTTAAAGGAAAGAGCCGATTTGTTATGAATGGTGACGGCATGGTGACAACGGTTTCCTACTTTACGCTTTCCAAAGCAAAGAGTAGAAGCGTTGGAAAAATACATATGTCAAGAATAGTTATTTGATATCGCGCTGACAAGAAAAGACGGATAATGTTTCACAAAGCATTCTACCGTCAGCAAAAACGCACACTGGATATACACAATAGAGCATCATCTAGACTGTAAATTCTCTGGCCCGGACCATTACTATGCTCGTAATCTGCTGGGCTCAAGTAAATCTGACCATGGAAAAATGTCTTCCGATCTGGATTAGCCACTTTTCAGGAGTACATAGCATCGACACAGTTATGGCCAACATGGTAGCGTCAAGATTCTGTTTGTGAGGATCTTAAGACAAATGTCTTGGTAGAACCAACGCACCACAGGTCACCTAAAAGATCTCGCCAGATGAAAGTAAATGGAAGAAAGCTAGACGCCAACCGACTACGGGGGCAATGAGCCAGCAGTCATCATTAAAAGAAATGCAAAATCTTGCTGGAAAATATCTGATCATGATTCACACTTTTGATGCAAGTCTCTGAAGTTGTTTATGTGCCCCACTTATAAGATAAGACATGATAAGATAAGTATTAATTATAGTGATGTGTGTTCACAATAGAAAATTCGTGCAACAATACTAGTAGATGATGTATAATTAACTCCCAGTCCAATGGACCTCATCATCGAAGACATATTAAGAATGTTTCACAAGTCATATATGGATACACAGTTATATGTGTTGTAATGTTTTAAATGCATATGTATTGATGATGTAGCCTACTATGCAGTCACAAAATATCTGTTCTCTATTATTCTGTAAACTGCAAGACCTCTTCAACACTGGCAGTACACACGCTTACAAAGAATCTTCGAGGAGTGACTCGAGTCGTAATCTCACCTGCTTAGTACGAATTGATCAAGCGTATGAAAAGAGTGTAGAGCCAGATCAACTAGTTCCCGTTAGGAAATGGGAGTTGTCTGATCTTGATATACACTATTTTCTCCTTAGCCTTTACTTCTACACATAGTTGCAAAAGCATTAAGTTGTTTGCAAATCTAAATAATTATTATGGGTTGTTCATATCTGTAGCAGAGGAGTCTGAAAATGAAGTCTGGAAAACTGAGCCAAGATCTTGCCAAGAAATCAATACCTATCTCATTATTTTGTTCCGGAATCTTACAAATAGGGAACGTGACGGTCTAACAATGGCTTCATACGATTGTCTGTTGTGTGTCAGATTGTATACAAATAACCATCTGTGTATCGAAATTGATGAAAAGAAGAACGTTTTTATACTTTTGTCACGATAGACAAGTTTCGCACTTTAAAATTCCATTGCTCTGCAGTTAATACTTTTGATTTCTCTCCGCTGTTCACTTTTACGTCATGATTTAATTGACCAAATTGATTCATATCATTGAAAAAAAAAACGTTGACAAAGAGCAATGTTTAGATATTGCTTGTTAATGATAATGTTGCATTTTACGACACTATCTTGGGTAAGTTTGCTATGTGGACTTGTATGTTTTGTTTGCAAAGCTGCTTTCTCCTAGACAATATTGACATGAAATGCGGTGACACCTTATTTAGACAAGTTATTAGTATTCCTATGGAAACCAACTGTGTATCATTGATTGCAGATTTGTTTTAAACTGTTTTAAACTGCTTTGATCGTGATTTTATGTTTACTTTATCCCCTTCTACTGAAGTCACATTATAGAAGCTTCCAATTCAACGTCACGCTATGTTGATGATAATTTTGTATATATAATCCTTTCTTTTTCTCATATTATCCATGTAATTAACCCTCCATAACGTACCCTTAACAAAGCAAATACTTGACATTTAAATGCAGCATTTCTAGACTTTCTGATCATTATTTCCAATTACAATGTCTGTACAAAATCTATGACAAGAGGGAAGATTACGACTTTATTATTGTGAATTATCCATACCTTGATGATGATTCACCTCGAGGTACCATATGGTTGTATATCACAACTTACAAGGATTGCACGAATTTGCAACTTCAAAATTGTTACAATTTTTTTTAGATCCTATAAATTGAAGAAAGCGTTTTCAAAACTTTATTATTTTAATGATTTTTGCTTCAAAGCATAATATTCAAAATCTGACTGTACCTGTTGGTCTGGATCTATTTTGTATTATGTCTCGTTACATTTTTGTTGTAATTTAACAACTGACTGGCATTTTTGTCCTGTGCCTTTAAAATAATAATCCATATTGCAGTACTCATAGGATTTTGTCATATTTTCTTATTCATAGGAACTTTCCTTAGTTGTCTATTTATCTATTTATGTTCTCAGTAATTCCTTATGAGCAAGTACATAATTAATACTTAATACTGTTTCTCATGCAGAAGTCTTGGCAGTGATAAAAATATTTTTTTTCTAGCGTTTAAGAAATTGTGCGCGTATTATTGTATCAAAGTAATATTTGTTCACTGTTGCATCAAATGATGCAGTCAACAATCTATGCAAAATTAAACAATATGTTGAGTTCTTTCATCATTAACACTATTAAAAAAAAATCATGAGTTTAACTTAACAATAACGACATTTTGTTTTCGTAATTCAAATCGCAAAATGCTGTCTCATTCATTTAACAACACCAGACGTTGTTTCAGAAATGACCGAGGCGTTCCGATTGTACCGTTTCATATTTGTTCAAGCTGCCAACTTGGGTTGTGTATATGGAGTTTTTATTTTCATTTTTGAACAATTATAATAGAACTTTCATCAACCTAGTTGCAGCATTCTTCTGTTCAGCGTGTCTTTGTTAAAAAACTAAAATGCCGCCGTTTGTGGTTACATTTATCACATATGCCAGAATATTACAGAATCATTCCATTTATAATTATCGTTTGGAAAATCCGGATGCGGATTATGCTTCAAATAAATATTTACCCAGGGGAAGGATGCACTCGGAAATCCTACTTGCAAATGTGCACGAAATCAGCATTCGAATCGCGATTAAGTTTTTAAGGAGTAGCCTAATGTAAAGTATTTTATGTACACTAAACAGGGTGAAACATATAAGGCACTATTTATATGGCAATGTCATACGAACATGCGACGTCCACCTTAAAACAATTTTAAAGAAAATAAGCCCCACCCCCTTCCCCACCCGACAAAGGTAAAATCCTAGATCTGTCCCTGCAGTCAACTAGATTTTTATAAGAAGTTCGACGTTCAAAGTCTATGTTGTATATTAAAACGTCTACTCAGTTCTATACGATAAAATCAAATGTGTTTTATTGTTAAAAATATGCTTTATGAAAACAATATTTCTGTAATAAAAGTTTAATAATCAAACGTGAACGCATATCGATATTTTCTGTAATGTTTCCTACCTCACAATCCATGGTGAAGTCCGCAATCCTGAAAAGAAAATCCAAAATCAAAATGATGAAACTTTTTCTTACTTTAAACAGAGTAAAATTTGGCATTTCAAATAGCCCATCAATTAAGCACATTCCCGGTAGCCTCAAAACAATAAAGAACAACAAAATTCTCCAGACGAAAAAACAACAATAACAACACGGAATGACGGTCGTTTTAAAAAGTTCCCGAGGTCATTTGAAAAAAAAGTGATTACGTTCCGAGGGCATTGAAAACGTCATAACGTTCTTTGGGTCATTTGAAAACGCATTTATCTTCCCTAGGTTCATTTGGGCAAAAACAGAATTTTAGTTTCTAGTGGTCATTTGAGAGAAATGCATCATCTTTATCATCATCATCATCATCATCATCATCATCATCATCATCATTTAAAAATAGTACATTAAATGATGCTTTGATGATACCATTACAGTGGGGAAAAAACTTGAAAAAATGTCGTTTAAGAATGAGATTTCTAGAAACACAATAACTATAGCAAAACATTCCACCTACGCATATTACATTTAAAAATAACAGTAAAACTCAGACAGCTCCAGTAAAAATAATAACTTCTGCAATTAACATCGCCCTGACTTTAAAAATAGTATATAGG
The DNA here is from genome assembly GCA_007844125.1 of Sinonovacula constricta. Classification (NCBI taxonomy): domain Eukaryota; kingdom Metazoa; phylum Mollusca; class Bivalvia; order Cardiida; family Solecurtidae; genus Sinonovacula; species Sinonovacula constricta. Next base: position 24,146,506 of record CM017555.1, on the reverse strand, counting down.
AATATAAAAAAAAATCGCTGTATTTACCTAGAACTTGTCAAAAATCCTAGAATCGTAAGTACTGGTTGACAATGTGGCACTACAATTCACCTAATGAATGCTAAGGTAAGCGCATCCAGGTATTATCAGGCTGACCAATATTTGCTCTCAATATAGGTGTTATTGGCAAAAATCGCGTATTTCCGTTGAAATTTCGTCTAGTTTCCGTGTGAAACTTCTCATCAATCGGAATTCCTCAGATTTTCCCCTCTTCTGATGATACGTGAATTATCCGGGGTGTTCCTATTGTTTCCGCGAATGCCCGTATGAATTTCGTGGATTTCCGCCGTTTTCGTGGAAACGTGGTGACTATGCGCGTAATTTTGTGCCGTTTCTAGGCAACTTTTTCGGATTATAATGGAACAGCAGTGCCACCTATATTGGATACTAATGATGTCGCAGGTATTCGTTTAGAAGTGTTTGGTAGCTTGATGTCTGTCACACTTCATCCGATCCAGTGTCGCTGTTGGCAAAAGAATTCAACACACTTTCCGTACGTCAGATGGACTAATCTTGAATCTCATTACATGTCGGTATCTTATAGTTCAATAAAGGCCATTCAATCAAGTAAATTACTGCTATCTGATAAGATATCGCAAAAAGATGCTTATAAGTGTCCTATATCCATATGAGGCATTACACCTCATTTGTTAATACCAAAAAGTATTTCCTATCCGCTTTTCTTCGTTTAAAAATAGCTAGCTGTGCCGTGTGCCGCGGATAGGAAATGGGATCCCATCCCATCCCATTTCATATCCGCGGCACCCTGCACAACTAGCTATTTTTAAACGAAGAAAAGCACGTGACTACTTACTTTTGATATTACTATACATGAACATCCGGGTAATCAATCAGCCATGACATCGATATCTATTTTTAGCTGAAATTCCAATCTTAAGTATTTCTAGAATTGGAAAAAGTGAGTAATTTAAAACGGCATATTTGTACTGTCAAACAATTGAAGCACGTGTAATGTTTCAGACATACTTTACTAAAACTAAAGTATAGGTTTATGCGGAAATTAAGCACAAATTTTCCAGAACATGGGTATGACGTTACTACACGAATTAAGAAATAGGCAAACTGTCGGATACCACGTTTAATAATTAAAAGACAATAACGCTAATACACGTTTAAAAGTTTTAACAACACCTTATTAATTATACCTCAATTTCAAGATGGTATTCGACAGTTTCGACCAATTTAATTTCTCAATGAACCTAATTGCTTATTGTTACCTGAAAAGATCTGGCGAAATGTTGTTTTCTGTGTTATAAATCTATGTAAATACTGACAGTATAGCATAAGATCCCACTCATTTTTTAACAACGGTAGCTGTCAATTGAGAAATGTTCACAATGTCTTTACTTAAAACACAGAATAAGTTGATGCATAAAATATGCACAAATTCTCCAAACTGGTAAATATTGTAATAAATATTTAATGTACGCAACCTGTTAGAAACGACCTTTAAAACACATAATTCAACTTTTTCTGCTATTTAATGTTTTATAAATTTAAGGAAACCATTGCATGTGTTTACATCTAGATTTCCCTTGAACTGCAAAGTTTGTACTTTAGCTATTTCATCAAAAAGAATCCAGGGGCGGACCAAGGTTGTTTTTTCTTAAAGGGGCGATATTTTACAAAATTGACGTCACGTCGAACTTGGTAATCGGTAAGGCGTCGGGTGCAGGTACCCGATCCCGGACCGCGACATACCAAATTCGTTAATAATTGATATATCTCCTTTGCTAACGCTCATGCATATGTAAGGGGAATTTCACTACTTGTTTCTAAGTAAATAGCTGGAGTTTGTTTAAAAAAATAATTTATTGTCATTAATTTATCTTAAAGATGTGAATTATCTCCACAGGTATATGTTGTAGTGCATGCCAGGGAAGACAACCGATGTCAAAACCTACTAAGTAAAAGCTGACATTATTTTGACAAATATGCAAAAAAGTGCTGCTTTATGTTGCTTTATAACTTAAAATATCAAAGAAACTCTCACCAAATCGAACATGTTTAGATGCGTGCTGAATGAATAAAATAATACAGAGGTGCAAATATAAATTGTTACCAAAAGGACGCTGCAAGCTCGCTGAAAGAATGATGAACACGCGCTATGAACAGAGAATAGCGCTCGGCTGAACGAAAATGAACGAACATTTTTGGAATTCTCGGTTTTTAGGCCTTTCTTAGCAAAACAGAGATAATTTCATTTAACTGGTGTTTTTCGCAAGCGTGTTTTTGTTGTTAATTTTTATCATGTTTTCAATATTTGTGCAAATCATTTGGGCTTTAATATATTTCTCACAAAGATATTTTAAAATTAAATTCGTAAGGTGAAGAATAGTATTATAAAGGCGTACTAGACTATTTGCGTTAATCGCCTTCGTAATTACTGGTCCTTATTCTAATTGAAAGTGCATCCAATTTGTACGTTGGTATGGCATGTGTAGTTAACACGTCTTTTATAAAACATGGACTAAACTCCTAATTAGGAATGTCCACTAGAAAGAAATCCCTATTCGATATATACATAATGGTCATTGTCACAGAGAGCAGAGTGACACACAAAATATTATCTTTTATCCACCTAAGTAAAAAACAACATTATTTATTGCACTTTAGGTCCCTAAAGACAAATATGAAAACTAATTATCAAATATAAAACTAAATATTCACTGAAAGCCACCTGGTGATGCCCTTTTTGCGGCCCACTGGACTTTATGACACTGCAGATGATGGTCCAGAGGGGAAGCGGGGTGCACATTACATAATGCCAGATGCAACCTTCTATACTAAATTAGAAACAGTAAGTAAACTACCGGCTTTTTGACAAGTAAAGTTTATAGAAATAACCATTAAAACATAAGCTGAGTAAATATTTTTTCATATACATTAATGCTTCGTAAATGTTGTTTCCTTAGAAGTCAAACTTAACTTTTGTGTACTCTTTTGATGATCGTGAAGACATAATAACCTTCATTTATTTTTCTAACTCTGGATACTTCCTTCCGTCATTCTTTTTCAATCACGAATATTCCCAACTACCAAGATATCCGTCCGGACAGGAAAATGATGTGATATTTCTTTTTCTAGTGTAGGGCAAACTTTCCCCTAGCAGGAAGAAATCACTATTATTTTCCGTAATTAGAATATACATGGAAGGGATAACAGAATCATATCATAATGATGATTTTTTAAATTTGAATAGCACAATGATAAATGCTGTTTATTTTTATGTGTATTTAGCATTTTCTACTCTATAAATATCGAAGACAATAATTAAACAAGTTTCCCTTTAGCCGTTTTGCCGCAGCAGTGTAGGATGCCGTAACAAATATTTACTAATAAATCGAATAAATGAATGGTACAAAACAAATGTTCTAACTCGTGTTTATTGTTTGTGCGACTGGTACTGTTACTGGTGTTATTTTTTGTTGTTGATGACGCTATTGTGTCTAGTGGTGGTGTGATATTGTGTCTAGCAGTGGTGGTGGTGGTGGTGGTGGTGCTGCTGCTGCTGCTGCTTCTGATCATAACGAAAATGACAATGACGACGACGATGTGTTATTGGTGCTAATGATAATGATAATTATGATGATGTTTGTTGTTGTGATGATGATGATTATCCTGCTGCGGTCCTTTGTTCCGATATTGATAAGTATTTTGATGATGTGATGGTGGTAGATAAGGTTGTGATGGTGTTAGCGGTGGTGGTGTGGTAGTAGTAGTTGTGGTGGCTGTGTGATGATGATGGTTAACTGTTATTATTACTGTTTGAAAATGTTTTCAAATTTGTTTACATGTCTATGTTGTGGTTAATCTGACAGACAAACATCGCACTAACAGCATTGATGTAAATACTATTGTCTATGTCTATTATCCTATGTTGATTGTACGGATTGAATGCTTATTTATTGAATGTGTGTATATGTGTGGCCATACTTCTTTCATAATATTTGTTAAGAGCCAATGGCAATTTATTTGCCGACATGCCTGAATAAACGATTTGATTTGATTTGATCGTTGATTTGGTAATGATCAAGGCTATGACGATAAAGTGTTATTGGTGTTAATGGTAACGATGATTATGATGTTGTTGGTGGTGGTGTTAGTGGTGATGATGATGATAATGATGATGCTGCAGCCCTTACTTCTGAAAATGATTAGTATTTTGATGATGATCTGACGGTGGTGATAATGGTTGTGATGGTTTCAGTGGTGGTGGCGTGGTAGTTGTGGTGGTGGTGGTTGTGTGATGATGATGATAATTATGATGTCAGTGTGCTATTGGTGTTAATGATATTGATGATTGTGATGATGATGATGATAATGATGATGATGATGATGATGATGATGATGATGATGATGATGATGATGATGATAAGGATTATGATTAGGATTATGATGATGATAATGATCCTGCTGCGGCCCTTGCTTCTGATAATGATGAGTATTTTGTTGAAGATGTGGTGGTGGTGAGAATACTTTTGATTATGCTAATGGTGGTGGTGTGATAGTAATGGAGGTGGTGGTTGTGATGATGATGATGATGTTGTTGATGATGATGATGATGATGATGATGATATCTGTTTTGTCACCACATTTAAAATTAAACTCTCCGCCTAAAAGTTGCTGCTTATCGGCAGAAGTAAAGGTGCATTCTCACAGATGTCCACCTGAAGAAACCGGCTCACTTTATGACCACATGAAAGGGTGCCGAATGAGAACAGGAGCCAGATGTGCTCATTTCGTAATTCCGTCGGTATTGTACCGCAATGTGAAGGCGTGTGTTAAATTTTAATGCATCGACGAATCCCACAGAAGTGATAAAGCGGAGGTCTACTTGTTAAAAAAATAACAAAAGTTAAATTTGACGGTGAAAATACCTGTGAATTGGCCATAGAAAAGTCTTAGATTTAAATTGTGCAGAACAATATATAGGGGGAAACGAGTGTTCTAACATATATACGTATTTGTTTCTAGTGTTTATTGTTCACAAGGGGATCTTTAGTAATTCAGGCCAAATTGTGCTACGAGGTGTAAATCGAAGCACTAAATACCATAATTTGACATAACATCAATGCACATTTATATCGGTAACATTGCTATATTTTCAACTTGTCGAGTACTGTGTTATTGCGATGGCCGTCGTGTAAGTTTCTAATGGATTTTAATCGATGTCAGTATGTATTTCCCGCTACATATTCTGTCAATTTTTGATCGCCATATATAGTACTTAATTGAAATATATGTGCTCTTTCTATCAAATAGAGTATTTTTCATAAATTATAAGGTACTTATAATGTTCGTAATCTAAATAATGTCTCTTAAATATGGAAAGAGGCTGAATATTTAAGAGTGGAAAAGGCTAGAAAACCTATTAATGGAACTGAGATCTGCGATTACTGAAAACAAAAGATTAAAAAAAGTCTTATCTGGCTGTTGCGTAGCTGCCAATACCTAAATAGAATATGTTGAAAGAGATATTACTTGTTTCCAATGTAGGCTGAAGTTATGTATATGCGCGATACATTCATTTCTTAGGGAGATTGTTTGCCATTTCATCACCTAATATGAATTCCTCCGAGCCTCGGATATAGACAATGTTGAATAAGAGCACCTTAAAACGACTTTAAAGACGTGATTAATCTAGCCTAAATTTCATTTTTCATATATTTTCTGATCCTGCTAGATCTTAAAGTGCGCTAAGCGAGTCAGTAAACATATCTTTTGTTGGCTGAGTTAAAAATCCTATTAATCTCAATTTGATATCCAACAGCTGATATTAAGAAAACTAATGTGTTTGTACTGTTAGTTCTATATTACTTCTACTATTATCTACAAAACAATGACACGCAACGATAGTTTTCACATCAGTGAACATCACTTATCTTGGAAGCCATCTATGATGGCAACTTCACGGGATTTTCAGATGAATTGTATCTAAGCGTAAATTTTATTTTCTTGAAATTTCTTCATTTGTGGACAATTCTTAAAATTAATATTTTTAGAATACATTTGATACTTTTAAAATTGATAAATGCACAAGTAATTCACATAAATAAATACAATTATTGGCTCATCCTTAAAAAATGAGCAGTGTATCTTTTTTGCTTGTATTCTTTTACTTTTTAAACGATCAACATATAGATTTGATATTTAAAATACTTCATAATTTTAAGCTGTTAATTTTATATAAAATTCCGTAAAATATACTGAAAAATTAAAACACAGCACATATTTCCAGATTTCGGCCTGCGTTAGCTTCGGCCTTCGAAGATACCTGCCTTAAACTGACTTATGATATCACATGGAAACTATCTACCGGTAGTCCGAAAAACAAATAAGTTGCAGCATACGTTGTACTTTTTCGCCGAATAAGGACATAATGTACATATTTGGGGTATTTTGTTGACATATTTGTAGGGCCAGTTTGTACCTCGGTAGCTTTGCATACAAATTAGCTACAGTACAAAAGAAGTTGAGCAATATTTTACAGACCTCTGAAAAGAATAGCAGACGAATTAAAAAATCGTCAACTTCATGGGCGGTCCAAAACTTTCGCGCCACCGTTAATGTTATAAGCGACCGAATTAAATCGTACAAAATGTAATAAAAACTTCCTGGTTAGTTTGGCTGTCAGCGTGGCTGGGAATTCCCTTTTCATTCTGAAGTTCAGAATGTCATTGGCGGATATCACGAATACACCTAAGTGTTTCAATGGATTTTACTTGCGTAAAATAATACTGGAACTTTAAATTATGATGAAGTCTAAAGTCGCCTTTAGTTTCACAGGAGCCAAACTTTGCCTGTGCGTTTTGGTGATCACAATGACAGCTTGTGCAGCGGTAAGTTTGGTGTTATGTTTGTAAAATATGCATGACTGATGGTAAAAATCTCTAGACGGGTATTCACCAACCAATTTTGGTGACCCATGTCATGACATGAACTCAGTTCAGCACCATTTTCATGGCAACAGAGTTAAATCATTCTATGTTATTCAAATGAAATTGTCATTTTAAAGTAGCCCAGTGCTCAATATAAACAATATGTGCAATAAAAGTAAATAAATTTAAAATAATTGGAGAATCATGTATGACATAGGTACTGGAATCTATGACTTGAGTCATTCTTTCTTAAAAATATTAAATACAGGCCCTCTAGTTTTTATGTAAAAGCAACTGCATAGATTAGTGATAGAGCATCTGCTTTGCAGATCAGGAGTCCCCAGGTTCAATTCCCAGCCATGTAAAATCCGATGACATGAAAATTCATTAAAATTGGCTTATCATAGTGACCAGCGGGTTTCGGTCCCTGGTGCATAAGTGCCCCTGCCTGTAATACAACTCACATAGATTACATTTTGCTCTGCTACAGCTGTCTTGAAAAGCCTGTGATCATAGTGACCATCATGCTTGGGTACATCGATATGATTGGGTACCAGAAAGGACGAAAACCAGAAAGGCCATAGACCAAAAAGGCTGTTGACCAAAAAGGTCTTACCAAAAAGGCCGCAAACCTAAGGCCGCACGTTTCATGCAGTATAGGATTATGAATATGCGTTTAATGCTAGATAGTTTAATGATGAAATAACAAAGCCAGACAAATTGTTAAATTCATTTTATTTTTGAGCTTAGTTATTATTTTTTTTCAAATCAAGTACTGTATAATATACAATTAGAATAAAAAATATTAAACTAAACATTGGAGACAAATATCATTTTATTAATTCTTTAATAAAAAATAGCTTTCTGATGAACATTTTAATAAAAAAGATGAAATCTACAAAACAAAAAACACAGCATTTATAAATATTTACAAACAACACAAATCAATATACACGATGATATACATAAAAAACACAACAACAAAAGACATAAATTACAAAAAATATTTACAATTATGTTATAAATTGCTTCAATTTAAGCAGATCTATAAGTGTTCAAAGTTTAACTGCATAAATTAATATTATTTCAAAACAGGTCTCCTTTCTAGTGACTATTATAATCATATATAATCATATAACATTTACTATATTAAGATTTATAACATATTAGATTCACCATCTCCTTTTATATATAAGGCCTTTAAGGCTTGCGGCCTTTTAGGTTTGCGGCCTTTTTGGTGCGGCCTTTTTGGTACGGGCCTTCCTGGTTTGCGGTCTTTTTGGACCAGTACCCATCGATATTAGTGTCCTTGTAAAAATGTTTAATGTAATTAAATAAAAACAATTCATTTTTAAAATGTAAACACTTTTTAGACTATTTCATTACAATAAAAAATATAATGGTATATTGTTTAAAAAAATATATAATAAAATATCACAAGTCATAGTTCAAATCTCGTTTAGCAACCCATGGAAGAAAATGGGCACTAACAAGGAAGAATACTTATACATTACTTTCATTTAGAAAACTGGGAATAGGAAGATTATATTTTTAGCTTGGCTTTATTAGTGATTTTCCTTTTAAAACATTTTTTTGCAAGTGTATACCAATCAGGATATTAATGTAACAAGTCTGTATAGGTTCATGACACATAGAACCAAGTGTTTCTGCCATTGTGCATTTCCTGCATTTTTGATGCAATAATTTCAGTCAGTTGATCATAGTGCATTTTCCCAGACACTACTTAAATCATCATTCCTTGACCATAAAACATGGCATTAAACAAACGTTAAGGATTAAGAATAAGGCTATTTACATTTAACTTTTGAAGTACTTTGACCACTATTACTTAGTGTAAATTGTGGCTACCATTATGGCTCTGACTTAGGGATCAGCGCTTTTTACTTTTGCTTTGAACAATCGCACTTCTGTACTCAATTTGTAAGCAGACAATTAATAGGGGAAAGAAAAAAAATGAATTGATGTTTTCTTCGGTAAATTACCACAAATTATTTTAATGATCAAGGTGTGGATGTCAGCCCTTGCACTTTTAATGAAGAAAATGAGCAATGTACAAACCTATCCTCATCTCTTCTGGAAATTCTGAGAAAAATTAAAAAGTCAGAAAATGTCATTGTTCATTGTTTATGCTATGCAGTGGATGTCTGTAGACATACCAATTTCATTAAAGATTTTAGTGGTATAGCCACACAACTTGCTGATGCTCAAGCAAATAAAAGGGTAGTTCAGAACTATAACATTTGAAAGTTAAGTCATCTAACCCTAATCTTCATGATGGATGAAATGGTAATTTGCAGTCCAGCCTAAACACATATCTGTCATTGCCAGATTTTTTTTTTCTGAAAAAGGCGATGCTACCTGGGGCCTTTGAGTAGAGGAAAATTTTGCTGCATTTTATTCAAAAAGTTGAAAATATGTGCATGTTTAACTTGCTTATTTGCTATCATTCATCAAGTATGTTTGTTACAAGGCCAACTCTCTATTTTTCTTGTTTTCTTGATTTCTCCACAAGATTTATCTAAGTCTGGTGCACATATTTGTTGATATTTGTGGGAGATTTTTTTATTTTTAGGGGAAAGCTAGGCTTTCATTTCAAGGGGAAGGGGCCTGTAAATGACGCCTCCTATATAAATAAGAAAACCCTAGATTACAAGTACATGTATGTATATCCAGAAGTTTCTGGGTGGTTGTTTGAAAGAGATGATGAACATGATGCTATGATACAAAGAGAACAATGATAGTTATCAATAGTAATTAAGGGGAGGAAGAGGATGGGAAAGAAAGTGATGTCAGACCTTACATATATATATATATATATATATGTGTGTGTGTATAGTCTGACATAAACATCACCTTCTTTCTTTCTCATATATATATAATAGGCTAATCAAGGCTGTATAATTTTTAACCAAAGCTTTTCTTTGCTTGAAGTTTATGTAACAGGTAATGAGTGTTGTGTGTAACTTGATGTAAAATGATAATATTATGTTCCTACCACAATAGCCCATAGCTGCATGCAATGTCACCATACACTTACTTGGGTGCTTATGAACACAGGTACCTGAACATTTATATTTTATGTTTATTAGCTCATCTGAACTTGCCTAGGTCACTAGATAAAATTCTGGAAACTGTTATCAGCCCAGTGGCCAAATTTACGGTCCAATTTCCACCAAAGTTTTCTAAAGTAAATAGCTCTTCATTACTTAATGCCAGATATAAGCCTACTAAAAGCCAGGCACGTATCTGGGCCGTTTTTAAGGAACGAGGAACTTAATGCAAAATATGAACGACCTTTTCAACTTGAATGGCGTAGTAATAAGATTTTATAACATAGAAACTGGGGAAATAAAATATATCATTCCTATCCCGGGAAAGGTATCGATATTCTTAGTGTTTTTGGTACTTTTAGATTTTCCGAATTTTCGAACGGAGGTTACGCACATACGTAAAGTGCGTAATGGCAGAAACGCGCCTGCTAAAAGCCCATGTCCTCAGGTGAGCGATTAAGGGCCATCAGTGCCCTCTTGTTTGAGAAAAGTGGAGCACTCTATATTATAAGGACAGCTGTTGTTGAAGCTTATTTTGTATTATGTCATATTTGAAGTATTGTAGCTATTGACACCATTTATCATGTATGTAATTTGTTGCAGTGAGAACATATGACATTTACTTATGTTATTTCACACAGACTTTTGTTCTGCATTTGAAACCTAGCTTATGTTGAAATTGCCCTCTAACTCATATATGTATGTTTTTTGTGGGGCATTGTTGAAGTATTTGTCATTTTTCCTCCAGTTATTTTTTTTAGTACCAGTAGATCATGTACCCATTTCCACAGAAGGAAACAGAAAAAGAGCTTTCATTATTTCTATGAATACAATTGCAAAATACTTCAAAGGATGACTGTTAAGTTGACTTATTTAAAACTATTACTTACCCTTAAGGTACCGTAAATGTAAGCAAATGTAATGCTGCACTTCTACTTAAATATTAAATATTATTAATTGTTAATCAAAATTAACCAATAGGGTTAAAATGATTCAGAACTGGGGGCTAAGGGTTCTAATCCCTGTATGGGCATAAATGGTCGAGTATTTTACTTTCTACTTTTTCGCTTTGACAGTTATATCTGCATCACTCTACCAGATTAAGAAGTAAACATATTGTTTTTAATTTGATTTTTGTTAATGAACTTTGATTGTATGATTTGTGCAAGATTTGATAACTAATGCATTACCTGTAATATTCAAAGTATAATAAAACAAAATGTGGTGAAGCTACTTTTTTATTTTGCTGCATCAACCAAAATACTTCATAGAACATTTTAGGCAACTCTGAAATAAATTGTTAGGCTATCAAAAGCTTTGTGCTTTTTCAATAAAGTACAGTAAGTAGAAAAAATAGGACAATCTGTCTTGGGTTTGTAAACAATTAATTATATATTTGGGATAGTTTGAGTCAAATCAATCAAGTAACTTGTTTGGTTGCTTTGTCTAATGCTAAGCTTGTTTCCAAATGATGCTTAAAAGCAAAACACTTCTTCTAAAGAGGATATAACATAATTTTGTTTGTTCTTACATCTAAAGAAGACATCTTTAATACCAAGCTTAGAAGACAAAAATATCCTTAAATTCAAAACTCAATGGAGAATTTTCTTAAAATTTGGCAAACATATATACATTAAAGTATGCAACTCATCCATTTTGTTAATTTTCAAATTATGTATATTTTCCATTACACTGCTTTACCTTAAATTAAATTTGGTAGAATTTTGCCTTTTTTAAGTTAGAATTTTCATCACTGAGTAAAATTGGAGCACACCTTCTATGAACAGCTCTGGTTTTTATTTTTTGTTTTATTTATGCATCTTTCAGAATAGTATCATGCCAAAATCATTAATTTAATGTTATAGTTTAAGTTTAAGTTAAATTTGGTTTAGTCTGTGCACTATGTTTAAATTTGGTTTAGTCTGTGCACTATGTTTAAATTTGGTTTAGTCTGTGCACTATGTTTAAATTTGGTTTAGTCTGTGCACTATGTTTAAATTTGGTGTAGTCTGTGATTTTATTACATGTTTACGGGTACATGTCCTGTTATGCCGTCTATTGAAAGAATGTGGTGAAAAAAATGGCGGAAGTTGAAACCTTTGATAAATTAGTAAAATTGGCCATGGTTAAAGCTTCCTTTACTGTAATTAATATCATGCATAGAAAGAACTTGACCTGGTAGTACAGTTGTTAGAGGATCCGCTGTATTCTGCTTCAGGTACTTGTTGATCCTCAGGTTAAAATCAGGGCAACAACATACCTCAGTCATAAAAAAGGATAGTGATACAAGTCTCCAGTTTACGCTTAATGACCTATGTGGGTAGTACCTTGACTGGCCTGCCTAGTGTTAGAATAATGTGACTGGGTGTGATATCCTGCCAGTGAACCCAGTGATGTCTGCTCCAAGAGAATATTCAGATAAATTATGGAAGAATGTTGGAGCGATGATAATCTTATCAAAAAAATTTGTACATATACTAATCTCAAACACAGAAGTTACATGTTTAACTTCTGTCATCAAAGGGAATGAATCTCATTTAGAAGAAATTGTAACCTTTTGGGTATAATTATTTAAGTGTTCATACAACTATTTTATTTAAATGATTGTTTTGTTTTTTAAATACTTTGCAGCGACCAATTATGGACATTATAGCAATGTCCAGCTATATTGGTTGAGGAAGACCTCAGATGATTGTCTGGAAAAAATTACCCACCACCACAGGTCAGCTGGAAAACCTTCCCACATTAAGTTCCTCACCCTTAACAAAACACAAACCCATGCAGCAAAAGGCTTAACAGTCAGAGGAGTTACAAGCAACCCTAGCACTTTGCCATAGGCGATCTTTATTTTAATGATAAAGCCTGATTACTATTTAAAAATAAATGTTTTGATTTTATTACATTCATTGACAATAACACCAATTTCTCTGTATACAAGCATTATCTCCACTATGGACACAGGCTTTTCAAGACTTCACTGCTTTCTTTAGCCCAGCCTGGCATAACTGGTCAGAGGTCAGTATGCAGAGCATACAGCCTGGCATAACTGGTCAAAAGTCAGTATGCAGAGCTTACAGCCTGGCGTAACTGGTCAGAGGTAATTTTAAACAGAGCTTACTGTAGTACAGCCTGGTGTAACTGGTCAGAGGTCAGTATGCAGTGCTTACTGTAGCCCAACCTGGTGTAACAGTAACTGGTCAAAGGTCAGTATGCAGTGCTTACTGTAGCCCAACCTGGTGTAACAGTAACTGGTCAGAGGTAAGTATGCAGTGCTTACTGTAGCACAGCCTGGCGTAACTGGTCAGAGGTCAGTATGCAGAGTTTACTGTAGCCCAACCTGGTGTAGCTGGTCAGAGGTAAGTTTGCAGAGTTTACTGTAGCACAGCCTGACGTAAATGGTCAGAGGTCAATAAGCAGTGCTTACTGTAGCATAGCCTGGCGTAACTGGTTAGAGGTCAGTAGGCAGAGTTAACTGTAGCCCAACCTGGTGTAAATGGTCAGAGGTCAGTATGCAGTGCTTACTGTAGCCCAACCTGGTGTAACTGGTCAGAGGTAAGTATGCAGTGCTTACTGTAGCACAGCCTGGCGTAACTGGTCAGAGGTCAGTATTCAGAACTTACAGTAGCCCAGCCTGGCGTAACTGGTCAGAGGTCAGTATGCAGAGTTTACTGTAGGCCAACCTGGCATAAATGGTCAGAGGTCAGTATGCAGTGCTTACTGTAGCCCAGCCAGGCGTAACTGGTCAGAGGTCAGTATGCAGTGCTTATTGTAGCCCAACCTGGCGTAACTGGTCAGAGATCAGTATGCAGTGCTTTCTGTTGCACAGCCTGGTGTAACAGTAACTGGTCAGAGGTCAGAATGCAGTGCTTACTGTAGCCCAACCTGCCATAACTGGTCAGAGATCAGTATGCAGTGCTTTCTGTTGCACAGCCTGGTGTAACAGTAACTGGTCATAGGTCAGTATGCAGTACTTACTGTAGCACAGCCTAGTGTAACAGTTACTGGTCAGAGGTCAGAGGTCAGTATGCAGTTCTTACTGTAGCACAGCCTAGTGTAACAGTTACTGGTCAGAGGTCAGAGGTCAGTATGCAGTACTTACTGTTGCACAGGCTGGTCTAACAGTATCTGGCCAGAGGTCAGTATGCAGTACTTACTGTAGCACAGCCTAGTGTAACAGTTACTGGTCAGAGGTCAGAGGTCAGTATGCAGTTCTTACTGTAGCACAGCCTAGTGTAACAGTTACTGGTCAGAGGTCAGAGGTCAGTATGCAGTGCTTACTGTAGCACAGCCTAGTGTAACAGTTACTGGTCAGAGGTCAGTATGCAGTGCTTACTGTAGCCCAACCTGGCGTAACTGGTCAAAGATCAGTATGCAGTGCTTTCTGTTGCACAGCCTGGTGTAACAGTAACTGGTCAGAGGTCAGTATGCAGTGCTTACTGTAGCATAGCCTAGTGTTACAGTTACTGGTCAGAGGTCAGAGGTCAGTATGCAGTGCTTACTGTAGCACAGCCTAGTGTAACAGTTACTGGTCAGAGGTCAGAGGTCAGTATGCAGTGCTTACTGTAGCCCAACCTGGCATAACTGGTCAGAGATCAGTATGCAGTGCTTACTGTTGCACAGCCTGGTGTAACAGTAACTGGTCAGAGGTCAGTATGCAGTGCTTACTGTAGCTCAACCTGGCATAACTGGTCAGAGATCAGTATGCAGTGCTTACTGTTGCACAGCCTGGTGTAACAGTAACTGGTCAGAGGTCAGTATGCAGTGCTTACTGTAGCCCAACCTGGCATAACTGGTCAGAGATCAGTATGCAGTGCTTTCTGTTGCACAGCCTGGTGTAACAGTAACTGGTCATAGGTCAGTATGCAGTACTTACTGTAGCACAGCCTAGTGTAACAGTTACTGGTCAGAGGTCAGATGTCAGTATGCAGTACTTACTGTAGCACAGCCTAGTGTAACAGTTACTGGTCAGAGGTCAGAGGTCAGTATGCAGTACTTACTGTTGCACAGGCTGGTGTAACAGTAACTGGCCAGAGGTCAGTATGCAGTACTTACTGTAGCACAGCCTAGTGTAACAGTTACTGGTCAGAGGTCAGAGGTCAGTATGCAGTTCTTACTGTAGCACAGCCTAGTGTAACAGTTACTGGTCAGAGGTCAGTATGCAGTACTTACTGTAGCACAGCCTGGTGTAACAGTTACTGGTCAGAGGTCAGTATGCAGTACTTACTGTAGCACAGCCTAGTGTAACAGTAACTGGCCAGAGGTCAGTATGCAGTACTTACTGTAGCACAGGCTGGTGTAACAGTAACTGGTCAGAGGTCAGAGGTCAGTATGCAGTACTTACTGTAGCACAGGCTGGTGTAACAGTAACTGGTCAGAGGTCAGAGGTCAGTATGCAGTACTTACTGTAGCACAGCCTGGTGTAATAGTTACTGGTCAAAGGTCAGTATGCAGTACTTACTGTAGCACAGCCTAGTGTAACAGTTACTGGTCAGAGGTCAGAGGTCAGTATGCAGTTCTTACTGTAGTACAGGCTGGTGTAACAGTTACTGGTCAGAGGTCAGTATGCAGTACTTACTGTAGCACAGCCTAGTGTAACAGTTACTGGTCAGAGGTCAGTGTGCAGTACTTACTGTAGCACAGCCTAGTGTAACAGTTACTGGTCAGAGGTCAGTATGCAGTACTTACTGTAGCACAGCCTAGTGTAACAGTTACTGGTCAGAGGTCAGAGGTCAGTTTGCAGTACTTACTGTAGCACAGCCTAGTGTAACAGAAAATGGTCAGAGGTCAGAGGTCAGTATGCAGAGTTTACTGTAGCCCAACCTGGCGTATCTGGTCAGAAGGATGTATGCAGTGCTATCTATAGCATAGCCTGGTGTAACAGTTACTGGTCAGAGGTCAGTATTCAGTGCTTACTTTAGCCCAGCCTGGCATCACTGGTCAGAGGTCAGTATACAGAACTGGTCAGAAGTCAGTATGCAGTGTTTACAGTAGCCCAGCCTGGCATATCTGGTCGGATGTTAGTATGCAGTGCTTACTGTAGCCCAGCCTGGTGTAACTGGTCAGAGGCCAGTATGCAGAACTTAGTAGCACAGCCTGGCTTAACTTGTCAGAACTCAGTATGCAGAGCTTACTGTAACGCAGCCTGGTGTAACTGGTCAGATGTCAGTATGCAATACTTAGTAGCACAGCCTGGCTTAACTTGTCAGAGCTCAGTATGCAGTGCCTACTGTAACCCAGCCTGGTGTAACTGGTCAGATGTCAGTATGCAGTACTTAGTAGCACAGCCTGGCGTAACTGGTCAGAGGCCAGTATGCAGTACTTACTGTAACCCAGCCTGGTGTAACTGGTCAGAGATCAGTATGCAGTACTTACTGTAACCCAGCCTTGTGTAACTGGTCAGATGTCAGTATGCAGTACTTAGTAGCACAGCCTGGCTTAACTAGACAGAGCTCAGTATGCAGAGCTTACTGTAACCCAGCCTGGTGTAACTGGTCAGATGTCAGTATGCAGTTCTTAGTAGCCCAGCCTGGCGTAACTGGTCAGAGGCCAGTATGCAGTACTTACTCAAGCCAAGCCTGGCGTAACTTGTCAGAGGTCAGTATGCAGTACTTACTGCAGCACAGCCTGGCGTAACTGGTCAGAGGTCAGTACGCAGTACTTACTGTAGCACAGCCTGGCGTAACTGGTCAAAGGTCAGTATGCAGTACTTACCGTAGCACAACCTGGCGTAACTGGTCAGAGATCAGTATGCAGTACTTGGTAGCCCAGCCTGGCGTAACTTGTCAGAGATCAGTATGCAGAACTTACAGTAGCCCAGCCTGGCGTAACTGGTCAGAGATCAGTATGCAGTGCTTACTGTAGCACAACCTGGCGTAACTGGTCAGAGATCAGTATGCAGAACTTACAGTAGCCCAGCCTGGCCTAACTGGTCAGAGGTAAGTATGCAGTACTTACAATAGCCCAGCCTGGCGTAACTGGTCAGAGGTCAGTATGCAGAACTTACAGTAGCCCAGCTTGGCGTAACTGGTCAGAGGTCAGTATGCAGAACTTACAGCCTGGTGTAATTGGTCAGATGTCATTGTGCAGTGTTTACTGTAGTGCAGTCGGATTATTCAGGTCAGAGGTCAGTATGCAGTACTTACTGTAGCCCAACCTGGTGTAACAGTAACTGGTCAGAGGTCAGTATGCAGAACTTACAGTAGCCCAGCCAGGCGTAACTGGTCAGAGGTCGGTATGCAGAACTTACAGCCTGGTGTAATTGGTCAGATGTCATTGTGCAGTGTTTACTGTAGTGCAGCCGGATGTTTCAGGTCAGAGGTCATGTGCCTTTCAGAATGCAGTAACCTCTGCCAGGGTGAACAAAAAAAAGCTAAATCTCAGTCAAATGTGGTTGAATGAGACTGATTTTATATTTGATTTTATCTTGGATATAGATAAAAAGTTCAAATCATCCTAGTGTTTTATCTGAAAGTCATTGAAAATGACTTCTTAAGTGTCCCTCCAGAGATAGCACCATGCTGTGTGATCATAGCTAGATGAACAGGAAACCTCTTAATTTGTTTATTATAGACCAAGATGTCATTGGGTGAGAAGTCATAAAACAATTAAGTCACACTTGATGCACACAGGTTTACAGTACTGCCATTGGTCATCCTTTCCCTGGTATCACTGCAGCCTTAGACTGTGTCCAGCACTGTCCTCTTCAACATTCCCCTCTCTATCCTTCTCCAACCCAATGTGAAGCAGGATAAGGCCACATTTCAAGTTCCAAAGCCTTTTACATATGAAGAACACAAGTATGATCATTAAAATGATCATATGCTTTTAGAGATGAAAGATTGCTGTAGCATAGGCAAGTATTACCATTGTGAGAAGTGTGTGTTTGTATAAATTTAGTTTTTAGTGACATGATTTGACCCAGTATTCTTAGATTACATGATGTGTGATAGATGGTGAACTTGTTTTGTTGTGTAAGTATTAGAGTGGAAGTATAATATAGGGCAAGATAAATCCGGATTACATGTATAGGTCTAAATATGGTCGAATGACTTGCAGTTTACTCTGTTTTAAGCAAAAATGATTAGGAATAACATGCATGCATTATTTCCCTTAGGGTTCAATGCAAAATTATTAGGAATGAAATGCTTTCATTATTCACCTTATGCTTTTATGCAGAAACTATTTAGAAGTAAATGCTTTCATTATTCTCTTGAGTTTAGGTTAAGTTTTAATTGCAAAGATAAAATATGATAAAAATTTATTTTGAGTCTGCAAGATTTTGCAACAAATAACATAAGCTCTAAATGAACTTTTACAACTGACTATTAGCTAATATTTATTTAATAATTCTAAGAAGAAGAATGCTATAGTGAGTTAAAATATGAAAACTGTGTTAAGCAATGAATGCTTTAAAAACTGAAAAATCCATTCCACCAAAGCTGTCTGTAGGTTTATTATTGTTAATACTGGTGGTTCGAAGGCCATATTTATGGTTTATGCAAAATGATTACAAAGTAAATGCTTGCACTATTCTCATGAGGGTTTGCATGACAAAAAGAAATAATGAACAACTAAGATGGCAAGTTACAAATCCCAGTTGCAGAAACATTTCTCAGTTAAAGATTTTGCTTAAGCTTAAAAGTTCTTTACTTTCAGAATATTTATTAAAGTGAGTTTCAGTTACGCTTTTTTTTATTTATAATATACCTAGATGAGAGAAGTAAAACAAGAAATTATAGACAGGACTTTCATGCAGTGCCAGCTAAACATGGATCAATAAAGCTTATTCAGATGATGTAGACCCTTGTCAGCTAGCTACCAGTGAGAACTGTCTGATCGGGAATCACCCGTTTTGACTGAATCCAGAGTTTAAAATCAAAGCACCTTGATATAAATCTTTAACATAGTCTCAAAGAAGACCCCTGCTCTATTGAGAGCCAATACACTTAAGTCTGAAATTAAGCACATTGTTGGCAAACCCTGTTGTACTGTTGTACCTTGCTGATTTTTGGGTAAATATTTGTAAAAGAAGACATAAACAAGCAGACTTCTATCTCGACAGTACCTGTGGTCTTGTTAAGACCAGGAAGTTTAAAATTTAAATAATTTGATAGGAGTTGTTTAGTAACTTGACCCTGTTGGGTTTAACTGTTCAATTTTCATTGAAGTTTTGTTTACATTTTAACATTAAGAGACATTATTGAACATACATTTCAATAAACAATACTAATGCTACCAATGCCTTGGTTAACATACTTATACAGTTATTGGGTTCTGCCAGATTGTACAATATTGGATGAAAGTTTTAAGAAAGGTTTCATCAAAAATATTTTCAGAAACACAGCTTGAGAATTTGTCTTAAGACCATTGTAAAGTCTTATTATTTATTATTAAACCCTTCTTGGTTTGACTGTCGAATTTTTCAATTTTGAAGTCCTACAAAAATAATTAAACATGTTACATTTATTCCTAGGATGTCAAACAATGCCTGTTTTAAGTTACTTTTGGCTTCATATGAAAAAACAGACACAAATTTAAGAGATGATATTGCTGCTTTATTTTCCATAAGTCATGACTTAATTATCTCACAACTTAAAGGTGGTATCTGATATTTTGGACCATTTTTTTACTATCAAATCACCAAATAAATCACTCTTGCATGCAAAGATCCCCTTAATGCTCTTTATCGATGTTCTACATCTATGTGAAAAGTGTAACATAACAGTCCACTTGCCATCTCAAACATATATTTACTGTCTGAGACACGCTGCTCAGTTATTTTTAAACTAAGACAACCATCTGGCCACTGTCAAAATAATTTTGAGATTGTTATATCTTCATTTAGGTAATCTGTACTGATGTAATGGTCTTTTTTTAGCAGAACTCCCAATAGTGCCTATTTTTATATTTATAAAGAATGAACAATTAGGGCAATTTATTTCATGATTTGTTTGAGTGATATTGCTCCCTTGCAAATGCTCAAGGTCATATAGTGTAGTTTAGCCTGGTGTAAAGATAATGTGACTGATTGTGGTATCATTCCAGATGTTTAGAGCATGCTATACACAGTGAGGGCAGCATATCTATCTCTAAATTACTGAAATACTCTTGCTGGGACAATAAATTCAACATATAAACCAATTGGTTCCAACCCAGGCCTTGACTTTTCTAATTCATAAAAAAGTTAGTTGTGGATCTCTCAAATCTTGAAAGGGAAATGTATCAATAAAATTGGTTACCCATTGTACATGTCCTCACCGTTTTATCAGTTCTGATAAGATAAACCTAATGATTAAATTGTCATTTTATAAGTACTTATGCATAACTACCATGCATGTGAACAGACGTTGTTGCTCCATATACAGGTACAGCCTAGTTATGTTTTGTTTTTCTTCTTGAAATATATTGCAGTGACCAATTATAATTATTACATGTATAGCGACACCCAGCCATTTTTGTAGAGGAAGACTGCAGAAGGACACCTGGGTAGAAGCAGCGACACACTGCAGATCAGCTAGAAGTCCTTCACAATAAGCAGTGTACATTAATATTTGCAGCAAGGAGTATAATATATACAGATAATTTTTTATACTTTGAATTTTAATAAAATATGTTTTAGAAACACAAATAAAACCTCCCCAACTGCAACTAATATTAATTCAATAATATATTAAGTATAAAATGTATGCAATTATTATTTCATCGTGTCATGTAGTAATATTAATGCAGTTTTAGAAAAAGGGTACTTTGGTCATAATTGGCTTGATAATTGATATTAATTGAATAATAATTGAAGCATAAAATATATGAAGATGTGTCTTCAGAGTCCTTTGTTCATAACTGCTGTTAATTTTTATTCAACTTTATAATGTAGAAAAGAAAATTGCTAATACTTTATTATTTTTTTTTAACATTACTGAGACAGTTATGCTCATATTGGTGATGTCCAGGTAATTATTGGTTTCGGAAGATCCCAGACATATATCTGGTAAAACCACCAGTGTACCTGGGAAAGACCTCCTCACATGAAAGTTGCTGCCATGAACCAGGACTTGAACCCACATTGTGAGGAGCTGAAGAGTTACAAGACTCTGACGGTAATTTGCCCGCCATTTTATCAAAAAAACACAAGCTGTATGGCAATTAACCAAACAAACAAAATGGTACATCGGCTGTAAAAAATGTGACTGGGTGTGAGATCTTGTCAGGTGTTTAGCTTTATAGCTGCTTCATGTTGACATTTCTGTAAAACTGAATAAAGAAATTTTTCAAGTCCAACCAAAACATGCAAAAATAACCTAATTTGTTGTTTTTGTTATCTTTTTAGGACTTTGAGACATGCCGGACTAACAGTTCTGCCGTCTGCTGTAAACCATGTGTGCAGCAGTCCTCCTGTAACTACAACTTCACCACCGACAAAAATAAATGTCCAGAACATTTTGAGCCAAAAAGAGACACAACAAGATGTCAGAGAACAGTCCAAACAACAACCCCAACGAACAACAACGACACTAACTTGACAACAGAGCCAGTCCTGGTGGACATTGAAGTCTGTGTCCAAAATTGTTCTTCGGACTTGTATTATGAAACAGATTCAAAAGCCTATTGCTGCCATCCAGGCTGTATTGGTTGCAGGGGAGCAGGCCTTAAAAACTGCAACAGTTGTAGATTGAGATATAACAACACATGTGTTGACAATTGCCCGGTTGGTTTTGAAAAAAATGAAACATTAGTTGGGAATGATGGTATTCAAAACCACACAGTTTATTGTGTGGAAAAAAAAAACGATGACAAGACTATGGATATAATGGATATAATTATTCCTGTTGCTGCTGCTGCTGGTGGCGTGGTGTTGTTGCTGATAATTATCGTCATTATCTGTTGCTGTCGAAAGAAAAAAGACCAACCACGACGACCAATTAGTATCCTAGCTGAGAAGGTATGTTCTTATTACAATTTATTGTTGCTTTCCTTTATAATTATTGCTGTTGTATATCTACTGAACAATGTGATGTTGTGATGGTAATTGTAAAAACCTTAATAAATGTAAAGAATCTTCATTTTCTCACTTTTAGTAAAAAATTTCCTTAAATTTAAAAATAAGTCAGATAGGATATTTAAATAACAGGTTTTATGAATGACACTTGCAAAATATTCTTACACCAAAGCAAATATTCAAACATTTCTTGATAGAGTGGGAAAAAGATTTTATTATGTCTAAAAACCTTGCAAGGCTAAAGGTTAAATATTCTGTTATTAATTCATACATATACTTCCCCAGAAAAATTTCCTTGTCATGAATATATGCATGAAGCATTTAATCAGCTTCTTCTCTAAAACGACATTGAAATAAAGCCAATGACATGATAACAGTGTGTAAACAAAAGGCGTCGCCGGTTAGTCGGCCATCTTGACATTGACAAATAAATGTTTTCCTTCAGTTGAAGAGTAGCCTCGATGTCATGCACATTTTCATTGGACAACTGAATATTTTTGAAAACGAACATTGACCAGAAAAACAAAGTGGTTTGATTGAATGTTGGTTCTGACGATGGAATTGGAGACAAGTTTTAAACACCTGATTGTTCAAATTTGATTAATATTTGAAACTCAGTCAACAGAATCGTTGAGAAGACTGTCATACTCATGACTCCAGCTTTATGTTTTATAAGCTTACTAAGAAGTCAAAACAAAGTTATTGTCAGATATCTATCTAGATATATTTATCAATCTACATTGTTAAGAGAAAAGCTTTTAGAACCTTAACCCGTAGCTTGCTACATTTGGTTAAAAAAAACCTTTGCTCAGTTCTCAGGTTGTTGTTTTTTGCTTTAATATTATATTTGTTATTTGTCTCATTTTTAGCTCACCTGTGCACAACGTGCTCAAGGGGAGCTTTTGTGATACCACTTTGTCCGTCGTCTGTTGTCAGTCGTCAACATTTTAGCTTGTGAACATGCTAGAGGCCACAGTTTTTATCCAATCTTCATCAAACTTGGTCTGCATGAAATCTTGGATGAGTTGATAACTGGGTCACGTGGGGTCAATAAGTAGGTCACTAGGTCAAATTTTAGAAAAAGCTTGTGAATACACTAAAGACCACATGTATAGCCCAATCTTCACAAAACTTGGTCAGAATGTTTGTCTGCATGAATATGTTTTCTTCTTTTTTAACACATTCACATTCTCTTTTTTTTCTTCTGTTTTTATTATTGGACAAAGTCAATGTTATTGCTGATAACCAATAAAAAATTAAAAATACTTTTTTCATCTTGTTTACAGGAGTATTAGTTCAAAAAGATCTTATTTAATCTTAGTTATTTTCTCAACCAAACTTAGATTTTTTTCCCTAAATTTGTTAACAATCTCTTAATATATAAGAAATCTTTTTGTTTCATTCATGAAACTACCCTATATAGGAGATGTCATTTTATGGAAAGGAATGCCACATTTTGAGAAATTCTTTATTTTAAAGGTGGTATCCAACAGTTTACCTATATCAAATACATGTAACTATATCTTACCACTGCTTTTGGGAATTTGGTTATAATTTGAACATAAAGTCATTCTTAAATATAAGCAAAGACTGTTGTGAACACTTCCTATTTTGTAAGACAGTAAAAATCATGATAAAAACACCCTAAGAGTTCATTTATTCCAAATTTATAAATTAGCACAATAGTGATCTCTGCATAAAATGCTAAAAAAAGATACTGACATCAGACCAGACTACCTGGATGACGATATAATGTAATCTTAAATGTAAGTTGTCACATGGTTTTCTTTGTTTAAAAATAGCTATCTCTGTAGTGTGGCTTAGATAGGAAATACCTGTTTGCATAAAAAAATTAGGGATTTTTGTTTTACTGATCACACTGATCTAGGGCTTCAAGTAACAACATTTTGCAGGACCTTTTTTTGTGTTACAGTGACTAATTTGTTATTTGAGACAAAACAATTGGTCCAAACTGTAGGATACCACCTTTAAATGAGAAATAATAATTATGATCATTTACTGACATGCTACTGCTGTCCTGACTAGTGACAAGAAGGAGTTTAGCTATGAAACATCCAAGATGCAACAGAGAGCATTAAACAAGAAGATGACTATACTAGAAACTGAACACTCTTACACTTTTGATTCATGCAAGCTGCATTATTAACATCAGCATTCTCAGTTTCTTTTGTTAAACAAGACCTTGCCACACAGTTGCGAATCCTTATTAATGCATGATACCATTTTATAATTGCAAGCAGCAAAGCTACAGTTTATTGCTGGAAGCTTCACTGTTAAGAGAGGAATACTTGGTTCTTTTCTCTAAAAAAGGTCTCACAGAACAGCTGCGCCTTACTGTTGTTGCCTGCTCTACTATTGTTCCAATAATAAAAATGCACTCTATAAGAGTTTTGCCAATGAATATCTTGCACTTACTCCTTTATTTCTCCTCCAAACCAGACATTATTGGTACTTTTTACTTAACAGGTTAAAATGACTTGGTCACAGCTTTTGACCACCCAAGTTCTGTGCTCTGCTGCCAAAAAAACTTGTAACTACCCAGCAATACATTAATTGTTAAGCGCACTGATAAATTTGCAAACATAGATCTCAACCCAGTATGTTATATATCTAGAAAAGTGTACACTGCCAATGCTTTATTAAGGTATCATTTTCACCAGTGTTTTGAATCCCTGCCTTCTGTTTTTTAATTTAGATGGATAAGTTTTCAAATCTGATATAACAGATAAAGCACCCTTGGCCCTGCAATTAGATTCGCTGACTTGTACCTCTTCAACCCTTCATCGCATGGGTTCTAGTCCTGGTCTGATGAGACCTTTCATGTGGGGAGGTTTTATAGCTAACCTGCGGTGTGCTGGTGGTTCTACCCAGACATAATCTACCAGTAATAAGCTGGATGTCATAAATATTACCATAAATGTGTCCTTGCATTGTAACAAAACAAACAACTTACTGATTTAGCCCCATACTAACCTTTCCTAAGTAAGAAATTGTTCAAGATATGTACTCTCTTCAATGTATTTTAAGATATATGTCTAAATTCTGCATTATACTAGCATGATACTAACTGGGTTACTTTGAGGTAAAACTCACAACTGATGTAATAAATTTTAGGTGGTATTCTGGGGATGCTAAAGTAGGGTCATTCCTACACGTTCTATACAAGAACGATTGCCAAAGTAGTATTTATTAGTAATAAGATATATAAAATTTAAAAATTACTGTTCATAGAAATTCACTATTGTTTTTCTCTACTTTATGATTTCATGGCTTAAAATGTACAATTTGGTCTTTCACAAAAGAGTGATAAAAAGAGCTGACACTTGATAAGACACTTACAAGATTCTCATGTTGTATACTGGGTCTGGCAGAGCTGATAAAAATCCTTAGAAACAATGTAAATTATATATACCATAATAATAAATCAGATTTATAAACAGATAGTGCTGCCGTCACTGTGAAAATAGAATCCATTCTGATACCATGCATAACATGATAGATGCCACATCCAGTAACATTACATTATATATTAATGGTGATTTCCAACAGTTTGGACAAAAAAAAAATTTTCTGGAACAAATATATAAATTTTGTTATCTGAAAGGATCTATATCCTACATCTATGTGTAAAGCTCAGTATAGCAACCCCCTTGTCATGTATTTCCTATCCGAGCCATGCAGCACAGTTAGCTGTTTTTACACCCAGAAATCCGTGTGACTGCTTTTGCGACCATGGTATAGGATTTTCTTTGTTACTCATTCTGACACTGTTCTATATTGTTAGCAAAAATCCCTATCTTGCTTATTTACAGATTAAAAAAAACAAACATTTTGAGAGAGTTTTTTTCTGGATTTGTATTTGCAACAATTTAGGTCATGTTCAGAATAGTTTATTTCAACTAAAGCTTTAGTGTAGGCAGCAGTTATTTTCCATTTCCCCCAAACAGGGTTAGGGTTTTATTAATTGAAATTTTTAAGCTCAAACAGTTGGATTCCACCTTAAACACTTGCTCAACTGGTCATTAAGCAACTTGTCTTAACTGACTTACACCAGGGAGTCTAGATGGCAAATATATTGCTGCCTTTACTGTGATATCTTAACATGCACCCATGGAGTCATATTCATAAGGAATCTTAGTTATTTTTTTCTGACTTAAGCAAAAAAAACAACCTTAAATATTAAATTTTTTCATAGATATAAGAAATTTACTTAAATTTCACTCATAAAACATTTAAATCTAAGAAATTTCTTAAGACTTTTCCAAATTAAAAAAAAAAATTTCTTAGTTCAAGTAAGAAAAAAAGTTAAGATTCTTTATGGTAATGAGCTCAGAATAATCCCTCAAATATACACATTATCTTTAGGCCATTGTTTTTTTATCTGTAGGTTACCAGGGAATTTTTTGCCGAAGAAAGTCAAAGGAGAAGAGAGACATTTTTTTTAAATTCCAATTTTATTTTTTTGTCGGAAACCTAAGATACCAGACAATGATGTGCTGTTTAAACAATGGCCTTATAAATTAAACTTCGCAGGTCCTAATATAACATGTATATTACCACCTTAACTGCGATGTGATGTGATGGTGCTACCACGTGACACAACATTGTCAACGTGTACTATTTCTGAATGTCTGATTGAAGGTTCAAACTTGTGACCTTTCACACCTGGGTCCACAGGGACTGTTTGACTTTTCACCTACCATTATGTAAGACTGAATGATATGGCACACCTGTGTTGTCACTTCGACAGATTCTCAATTTCAGTGCCACAAACGTATACCAACTTGTACATCAGTGATACCATATTCAGATCATTTTACCAAAAGCTGCAATGTCTATCTCTTACTACGATAATCATGTATTTTATAATGTTTAGGCAAATAATGTAGATCCACATCAGCCAGTTTGCAGGGCACTGTCTAATCTAGATCTACACCATTGGATGCTTGGTTTTTATTTATTAACAAGTATATTAACCTTGATATGTATACAGCATGATAGGGTTTAGAGCAAGAAATTCCAGACGCCTCATTCACCTGTGTGCTGTTACATTTAAGAAAATTAATTTATGCTAAGAATCAAATTTGATGTAAAAACTGGAAAGGTAAACAGGTTAACACAATATGGGTGCAAGTAACAAAGACTTATTTGAAAAGCTTTGATTTTTATTTCATACTTTTCAGTAACTATAAAGCACCAGAAAAAGTATGTATAGTTTATAATCATGAGACTATAGAATGGTTTAAAACAAAAACATAATATAATGGAAAAAACAACACTGCCAAGCCTCTCACTTCATGGGTTCAAGTAAGTCTGGGGTCTCCCATCACCAAAACGGTGGACATTCCTGAGAGTCATTGGCTTTTAACCTCTCAGCCTCTCACCATGTGGGTTCGAGTCCCTGCTAAGGAGAACAGTGTCGTAGGGAGGTTTTCCAGCTAATCTGTGGTGTACCAGTGGTTCTACCCAGACATAGGTAATTAGCTGGATATTGCCAGAAATTACCATAATTTTGTCAGTGTGATGTAACAAAAAAAATCACCAAAAACACACACAAAAAAAAACAACAATAATTTTGGTCCATTTATATTAATTGTTGGCACTTTTGTTCAAAAAGTGGAACTTACAATTTTACTAAAATAGTGTGATTCAGGCCCAGCATAAAACTTGTTAAGGATCCTATGGCTTTTATTTTAGGGTAAAATATTGTTACATTTTTATCGATTAACATAGATATTATAATTTTTACTCTTGGCTTTAGTAAAACTGAGTTGAAATTCAGACATTTTCAGGAATGATTATAATTAATAGCACAGTTAAGATACCTGCCTGCTTATAAAAATTAAAGAACCCTAGATAATTTTTATAATTATATCAAAGTAGACAAATACTAATATATTCAGTAAGGAATGAAGTTAAATGAATAGGGAAAAATGACTAAAATATTATAGTAAATGAGAAAATTTAACTGTTAATTCCGGAGTATCTGGATCTACACTTTTTGTCAAGATTGATCAGTTTGTTAGGTTGAAGCCATGTGCACCCAGACATGTACATGTATCAAAATTAATATGCTGATGAATGGTTGAATTTCTTCAATGACTTCCTGCTTTCAGTCACACCTACTCAAACTACCAGCTTTAAGTAATTTTGACCGTATCGTTGTCACGTTTTATGTCTGCAGGCATATTTTTCTCTCTACCTTAAATCCTCATCTGTAACTTGTGTACCAAATTAAATTCTTTGTGTTCTTGCCAACTTTTGCAAGTATAGGTTAACATATAAGATATTAACAAAGCATACGAAGCAGATAATGAAGATTGATTTGGATCTACACTGTTTTCCTTGCCAGATCATTAGGGATTAGTAGACTAAGTGTTGCTGTTGAAATCATTGAGGGCCATGTTTGTATAAATACCTTTACAGTATACATGTAATGTCTTCTTAGGATGAAAAAAGAGCCACAGGAAGCATGCTTATCTGGATCTATCTATGCTATTTGCCTATGTATGATCATATGTGCCAAGCAGGTTAATGGTTAATCCTTACACTACTTTTTGGGTAGTGCCGCTTGCAATCATATAGAACGTTTTTTATGTTTAATTTTATAGTTTCTCTTATCTTGTGTTAGTGATTGTGTTGTAACTTTGTCCCAATGTATAATCAATATTTTTAGAACATAATTGATTTTGCAAGCTAAGGTTTAATTGCCTTCTTTCTTATGTGCTGTTAATACATTCGATATACTATGAAAAGATTTAAAGTGACCATTAATTGCATACCTGTAGTCGCTTACAGGGTTCAGCCTACACTTACCCTGTTTCCACAAGACTAAAATACTGTTAGTGGGATGAAAAACCCAATAAACATAAAGCTACACTGACCGAACAGCAATTTAACTTTCAGCTCTTTGATTTTTGTAAATGGTAAATATCTATTCTAGTTATGTCAGTACATGGCTTTGTATTTACTTCGTTGTAATGCCATTTTTGTAAGGTTAAATATGCATATTACAAGAGTAAGAAAATATGACACGGTCCTATGATTATTGCACATATATTGGAGTCTGAAAAGACACAGGATCGACAAAGACCGGCCGCAATAGCTCAGGTGGTAGAGCATCGGCATGCAGATCAGGACAGTGGGCATCAAATGTTTTTTAAGATCACAAAAGAATTTGGGCAAAACTTTAACAAGATGATTATGTTTGTCATGGAGTGCCCCTCATGCCTATATTGTCCAGATTTTGTTATAGTGTCAGGTCAAAGTTACTGGGACTAAAAAGAGATTTTTCATTTTTGTCATTTACTTATTTTAGGATTGACTTCTTATAATCACATTAAGAAAATACTTAAAGGATTCCTTGTTTAATGTGGAAAGTCATCTTACCTGCAGTGCACTGATGGTTCTACCCAGACATCTGTCTGAGGTCTTCCTCTGCCAAAATACATACACATGTGCATTGCTATACTGTTTATAGTTGGTTGCTGTGATATATTTCTAAAACAGACAGCTTGTAGAAGAAGGAAAATTGGGATGGATTTTCAGGTCTGTAAGATCATGGTCAGTCTTAGTAAAATGCCCCTTTTGCATCATGAGAGTTCCTATATTTCTCAACAGTTTTAGGCCAAATCTTCACATGACTATTGTCTGTAAGTGACTCAGTGCTTATTGTCCATGCTTTGTGATGGATTCAAGGTCAAAGTCACTATTACTCAAATTGTTTTTAATTTCCATCAAATGGCCTCTTATTGGATTGTAATATGATTTTCTGATCAGTATGTTGATGTGGTTACTAAAATAGGTTTTATGAGGTTAAGACACTGAAAAACTTCTTGCATCATTTGGTGTACTTATGTTCAACTGATAGCCTGCTAAACATAATAGAAAGGCCATTACTTGTTAAAAGGTTTGGCAGAGAAATTCATTATTTTTTCAATTAGAAAAAGCAAGTGCTCTTTGATCCAAGGTTTTAAAACATTATATTATATTATTATATATTATATCATTTATACTATATATTATATACCGGCCGCAATAGCTCAGGTGGTAGAGAATTCTATTCACATTTAACTTTGTATTTGGCGCCGTATGACCTGTTAAGTGTCGGTTGGCCGTTAAACCCAAATAAAAAAAATCAGGTGGTAGAACGTCGGCTTGCAGATTGGGAGGTCGTGGGTTCAAACCCCGGCCAGGTCAAACCAAAGACTTTAAAGTTGGTAGTAGTAGCCTCCCTCCTAAATCTCGGGGCTAAGGGGACAGCATTACGCATGGCTCGTTGGTG
Organism: Sinonovacula constricta; assembly: GCA_007844125.1. Classification (NCBI taxonomy): domain Eukaryota; kingdom Metazoa; phylum Mollusca; class Bivalvia; order Cardiida; family Solecurtidae; genus Sinonovacula; species Sinonovacula constricta. The sequence goes on along the minus strand of CM017555.1, from coordinate 24,116,194 downwards.
TCAGTATAATGGACCGGCCGGGTTCTGTCCCTGGGCACCTCATAAGTGCCCCTGTGCTATAATGATAGAAATGTTGCTGTACAGTATCGGCAAAAATGCGGGCTAATCCTTAATCCCTACATATTATATTACTGTTTACACTGCACATGAGTGACCTAAATACATATAACAATGAGAGATCATTATTTTTGTTTAAATCAATTTATCAAATTAATGAGAGTCAAGTTCTTAAGAAAAAACAAAAAAAGCTGATATGTTTTTATGTTATTAATATGTGTTGTTTTTCCAGATTGAAATTATCATTTTGTAAAGAAAAACATGTTAATTCTTTGTCTGTCATACTTTTTTATGGACTTAATATCATTTTGTTCAGTATCCAAAAGAAATACATGTATCTGTTGTTCTGTATATTTTGCATCTGTTTATAACAAACTTGGTACTCATTAGAAATCACTTCTTTAAATAGAAGTTAAATAAAACTGATTTATTGATTGTGTTCAGTCGTGCACTAACATGGTGTCATTGATGTCATACAGTGATTAAAATATAATTGAATGACAAAATCAGAGACAAGATAAAAAAATGTTAGGTTTGTAGGAACCTTTCACAAAAAGAAATAGAAAATTAAACATGCTTTGAACAGCAAAGGATTTGTTAAGTGCTATATTAATAATTAAAGTTGTTATTATTTATGTAATGTAAATCATTGCAAAAACCTTGATAATGCTGTAGATAAGGGGTCAGAGTTCATCGTACAAAAGTTCACGGGTTTAAACCCGGGAGACAACCTATGAAAATCTTGCAACATAATTTTGTTTTTTTAAATATATTTCATATTTTTAATCTGCCACAAATTTAGTTATTTTGGGGGTTGTTGTGTTTTGCATCATAAGTCACAGTTTTAGAGGTGTTTTATTGTGATATAACTGTTACAGAGTTGGTCTGATTCTGATATTGAAAATATATTAAATATGTCAGTGTTTCTCTATATACCCTTATAACATTGCCTATTTTATTGCATTTTTGACTATTTGAAAATATACAGATTAGCAAAAAGATGTTACTATTACTTACATATTTTAGTACGTTAAGACCACATTTTTACTGTTGAGGCACATTTTACCTGTTATAATTTTTATTATAACACCTAAGCTTTTTTCTATATTAAAATTTTATTCCATACATATAACATGTTACTTTTAAGTACTCCTTTGTTTGAAAAAAGTATTTCTTTGCCAAAATATAGAATTTACAGTTAAAAATAAATACTGTCCTAGTGTGAGTTTGATTTGAAAAGATAATCAAATAATTAAAAAAAAGATGATTTGACAAAAAATCAACACCAAAATTTGCAAAATCAAAAATGTTCACATAATTCATTGTTCAATGTTGGTTATTGATTAATAACCGTGCCCTCAGGGGCGGCAAGCCTACAAACCAATGTGTCCACTTATGCTGTGTTGGATATATACAAGGTAATATTAAGCAAGTGATAAATGTTACATCATTGCAGTAATATATGATAAGCATGGGTCATAAACCTTATCAATCACAGACCGGTCAGTGGACAAAAACTGGTCAGTGGATGGCTGTTTCATTAGACTGGTCATCAATTAATGGGTTTTTTGTCCGAGGAGTTTTTTTATCATTCAATGTGATTGACTGATCTGGGTTCGACAAAAACAAATAGATATTGAGATGTCACTCTAAAACAAAGACAAGAACGTTTTGTGATAGATATTTGGATAGTGGACGTGCATTCAAACAACAACAAAATATCTACAACAAGGCCATTGTTCTGTGCAACAAAAATGTGATAGACTTTCTACATTGGATATTTTCTATTGTATAATATACATACAGATATCTATACAAAACAAACAACAAAAACATTTTCTTCAGTATTAGCTTGTGTGATAGTGTATTTTGCTTTTAAGAATATCATAGATTGAAAAGATTATATTATGAACAGACTTACAGTATATATATCAACAAACATCCGTCAAAAAAAAGCAGAAAGTTTAGCAGTGTCTTCGTGCAATGCATATTCTACTTTTTATACAGGCAATAACATTCATATAAACATGATATTTTCATAAATTGGCATACTACACATAAGTAAAATATGTAATTATGTACATACAAATGTACAGAAAGACAAATAGATGTCAAAATTGTATATTTTAACAATGTGAATGTGGGATACATACCATGTTTTGGATATCGTGTATATATAAGAAAGAGAAAAACTCACATCTGTTATGAAATAATTTCTAGTATTATAAATATGTGACAAGTTCACTAGTCTAAGCAAATAGACCAGCATCCCTCAGACACAAAAAGTAGACTGACATACTTTTCACTTGTACAGTTTGTCAGGAAAATTTTATTATTGTCAACTTTCAGCATTTATTGATGATCATCATAAAAATTATATATGTAAGTCTGTATCAACTTTGAGTGTTACACCTGGCTTTTAGGATGCTATTTAATCAGAATTATATAAATTAGAATGTAATTATTCACATATCTCTTAAGTTGTGATGATAAGAATATAATCGTTCACATATCTCTTAAGTTGTGATGATTAGAATATAATCGTTCACATATCTCTTAAGTTGTGATTATTAGAATATAATCGTTCACATATCTCTCAAGTTTGATTATCACCATCAACATTGACACAAAATCTGTATTACAAAAAGCTCAATTTTAACCAATTTTACCAAAAGTAAAGTGAGAACTTAGGAAATACAGAATATTGACTTTTTCAAAAAAAAAGGATGACCAATATAAATTTTTGATGAAGCAAAAAGTGTTTAGAATTTTTGTAATGCGAATTGGGATGAATTGAATAAATACTCTCTGAGTCAAAGACATTTAAAATGAAGATCTTTCGATGTGTGTGAATTTCTGAGATACGGATGTTTATTGGTTTCCATTATTTTAAGATATATTACAGTGCATATCAATAAGCAAATGGGCAATAATCTACAAACAGAAATGATGGTAAGTTATTTTCTTAACTATTTTGCTATTCACAGTGAGAAAGTGTTACTGCATCATACTAGAAGCTGCTGACCAAACACTTTAAGTCTATTCCTATCTTAAGCATGACAGAAAGTATTTTTACATTTTTCCATAATAGAATGTGAAAAAATAGGCAGTCACACAGTTAAAATCCTGTTGTAGCATACAATCATCAAATACTCATGTATGTATATGTTCAGCCAGTTAGAAATAAATTATAAATCTGATTATAAATTGCAATAATATATGAATTTTTCATTGATAAATAAACCACCATTAAGATGTGAGGTCAAGGTCACAGCAATGTAAACAAGCGTTTAGTTTCAAATGGATACCCAGAGAATGCATGATTGTTCAGTCCTTAAAGTTGAAAGGAATGTTGGTCATTGCACAAAAGGTGAAACCTTTTTATTTTTGATAATTATTTTTATTGTTACACTTTGACATATATTTGTAAGAAATAATAATATATATGCAAGAAAACTTTATCTTCATGAAAACCCTCATTATATTTACTAAAAGCAAATTCAATGAATTTGCTAGTTAATTCAGTTGAATACTGAGTCATATGAAGTTGCATAAGATCACGTATCCAGTATTGGTTCATGTAAAATGAATACTATATAATATTTATTTGATGGCCAGCGATATATGATTCATCATTGTAATATTACAGAAAGTTGTTGCATTCATCAGGGTCAAGTGGAACAATGTTTGTTCAAATTACTTTAGGAAATTTACAGAGTGAACAGAGATAGATTCCAACCATGGACCAAACCCATCTGAAATGATCTACATGTTTCATTTTAAACATTGTCAACCATGCTTTTTTAACATGGTTGGCCACAAAATACCATGTTCAAACACCATAATAGACCAGAGACAAAACCAGAGCAAACAGCATTATCAGTCATGTTTTGACCATGTTTTAAACAAACATAATTTAAGGTTCACATTTCACAATGGACGGATCCAGAAATGTGCATCCTACTGCAGAACTTTCCTGCAGTGTGACTAAGATGTGTTTGTTTGTTGTTTGTTACTTTGCACAAACACTTTTTAGTTTATCGGGTAATGTGTTTATATATTGCCCCTATATTAATCCTTCTTGACTCACTTCCTGGGTAGAACCAGTACTGAGGTAGGAACTACTTGGAACAATGTTTTTGGTAAATAGTTTGCCGAAGAACTTAACATCTTGTGGTTGGTCTGTGGTTCAAACCACTCACAACTGCTGTAAAACATCATATCTGGCAGAGTTATTATGGCTTCCTTGTAGTATTAAGACTGAGTCTTCAGTTACACAACTTCTCATCATGTCATTTTCATCTAGTAAATAATTAAAGGAAGTCTAAAGTACGGGAAAAAAATAAAAATAAAATTCCTGTTCAATAAATACTTATTACTTCAATTAATAATCTGCCTTAATGGTGGTTACCAGCAGTTTAGACCATTTTTTTCCTCAAACATCTACATAATTCATTGTTAACATGAAAGATCCCATAAAATGATGTTTATTGATGTCCTATTTACGTATATATGAAAACTGAAGCATAATGCCCCAATCATTATTACAAATATTTATTTTTGTCTCAAAAACGAAATATGTTTTTGTAATGATGAGTGAACTGTTTTGCTTTACTTTTTTCTTATGAATGTAGGACGTAAATAAAAAGCATTTCTCTAGATCTTTTTATGTAACAATAACTTAATTGGTTGTTTGAAAAAGCAAAAAGTGTTCCAAATTGTTGGATATCACCTTTAAAATAAGAGAAATTATCACTGATATATTATGATAAAATTCATAATTCTAATGTTTCTACTTAAAAAATATAATTGTTTGAAATCCTTGTAATTATCATTATGATAACAACTCAATGATAGAAATGTCTTTCATAACATTTTATTATAATACAAGAATATGACTGGGATGTTTTTTTATACACCTTCATATCTATAATGTTGTTCAAGAAAACAACTTACTGGAAAAAAAATCTTTTATAATATTATTTATAGTAATGAGCGCATTACTGGGACATTTTTTTATACCTCTGCTTTACAAAACCTGCCCTTACCTATAAGCAGATATATTTCTTAAATATATTTTCTTTACTTATTAAACTCATAATTTTTATGTATTAATTAATATTTAATGTTACCATATTGTATTCACAAAAGTCATGGTAATTGTTTTATACTAAGTTACTTAGAGTAGCTCTTACTTGACATAAACCAGCATCATTTTCAGTTTTAACTAACTCAGCAATGTTCTTACAAAAGAAAACAAAACAATGGTTAATAAGTGTAAATCTTAATTGCGATTAAGTAAGCATACTTATAATCATAAGAAGTACTTGAAAAATAATTGAAATAATTAAAACCTATTGAAAATGAAACAAAGAACCCTTGTGCAATATAACCATTTTTTTGTGTGTGTGTGAGTCACATTAAACATGCTTAATATAATTTACTGGTGCAAAATCTTAGCAGGGCTGAGCAGTTAGAGGTACCCAATTTGTATTTCATCAGCCCCTCATGGCATAGGTTCAAATCCCAGTTGATGTGTGCAAAATCTTAGCAGGGCTGAGCAGTTAGAGGTACCCAATTTGTATTTCATCAGCCCCTCATTGCATAGGTTCAAATCCCAGTAGATGTGTGCAAAATCTTAGCAGGGCTGAGCAGTTAGAGGTACCCAATTTGTAACTCCTCAGCCCCTCACTGCATTGTTTCAATTACCAGTCAATGTGCAAAAACTTAGAGGAGCTTAGCAGTTAGAGTTAGCAGTTTGTAACTCCTCAGCCCCTCACTGCATGGGTTCAATTACCAGTCAATGTGCAAAATCTTAGAGGAGCTTCGCAATTAGAGTAAGCAGTTTGTAACTCCTCAGCCCCTCACTGCATGGGTTCATTTCCCAGTTGATGTCCACAATCTTAGAGGAGCTTCGCAATTAGAGGTACTGATTTGTAATTCCTGAGCCTGTCACTGGAAAAAAAATGCATAGTGGATTATGGGTTAATGTTGCAATGGTGATGTGGTGTAGTCAATTTAGCCCCAGGAAATGGACATTTATCCCAGAAGATTTTTTGAGGGGCCATCCTTTATTGTTGTTAACCTGCTTGCTCTATTTTTGACCTGTGTTAAGTACATAATTATTGTACATGCGTTGTTTTGTAGTTTGTCTTGCTATTTTCAAGTGAATTGCACTTTATTTGTTTTCTGTCCTTATGGATAGTCACCCATACTTAACTCAAAAACTGTCGAACAAACAGAATAAATAATCTTGCAGATGACATATTTGTTGGCATTTTTTGTGAGGTGGATGGGTGGGGTGGGTGTTTGAAAGAAAAACTATGATATTCTTTGCTACACTTCTCATTTAATTTAAAGTTATATTTTTTATTTATTATCATAACACTACTAAAAAACACACCCTGAAACTCAAATCATTCATTCCATATTTTGAAAGTAATGCATATAACAAGGTATAAGAAATAGATTGCACAAACATTTATATTGCTATGGAAACCTGAAGGAAGTCTGAGGGTCTTCCTCTGCCAACTGACCTGTAGTGCACCTGTGGCTCTACCCAGGCAGCTGTCTGAGGGTCTTCCTCTGCCAACTGACCTGTAGTGCACCTGTGGCTCTACCCAGGCAGCTGTCTGAGGGTCTTCCTCTGCCAACTGACCTGTAGTGCACCTGTGGCTCTACCCAGGCAGCTGTCTGAGGGTCTTCCTCTGCCAACTGACCTGTAGTGCACCTGTGGCTCTACCCAGACAGCTGTCTGAGGGTCTTCTTCTGCCAGCTGACCTGTAGTGCACCTGTGGCTCTACCCAGGCAGCTGTCTGAGGGTCTTCCTCTGCCAACTGACCTGTGGTACACCTGTGGTTCTACCCAGACAGCTGGCTGAGGGTCTTCCTCTGCCAACTGACTTGTGTTGCACCTGTGGTTCTACCCAGACAGCTGGCTGAGGGTCTTCCTCTGCCAGCTGACCTGTGGCTCTACCCAGACAGCTGTCTGAGGGTCTTCCTCTTCCAGCTGACCTGTGGCTCTACCCAGACAGCTGTCTGAGGGTCTTCCTCTTCCAGCTGACCTGTGGTGTGCCTCTAGTTCTACCCACAGTTGTGACATAAACAAAAGTATGCTTTCTTAACCTTGTTTCATGTTTGGTGCAAAAGTAATTTAATTTCAGTTAAAATACTCTTGCACAACTAAAGTTGTATTTCAGTTGGATTTTATACATGCTTAGCTATTTTTACTTCAGGATGGAATAGTTTTCTACTTGGAAGGCTTTGCTATTATGTACAACTTTTGTGAAATGTACATTATGATTTGTTTAAAATTAGAGACAAAACTATTCTCATTGCAGAAAGAACACAATAAAATACACTCTTTTGATAAATATAAATTGCCTTTTAAAACATCTAAAAGATGTAGTTTTATTACAATGCATGTATGGCAGCCGTTGCCTTAATTTTTTCAAACCTCTTGCACCTTTGGGCAAGCCACTGGGAAATATCACTTGCCAGAAACTGGTTTCACTAGGCGGAAAACATCATTGCAAAACATTAAGCCAGGACTATCGTCGTATTTTAAGCAAGGCCGGTCTTCCTGCCATTGGGTTTTAAACAAACACTGGTGTTTGCATTCATTAACTTTTGTATTATCTGATTGATATTTTTGTTAGTTTTGTTTGTCTAGCTCTGGTTTTCTTTTTTTGGGCTTAGCTCCATCAAAATACTTCTAATTCAACTATCACAGTAAAGTTTATCACTTACGATATGACATAGTCTAAGTACACAATGGAATTTCATTAGCGAAATGTGCAAAATGAAAATCAATTTAAATCTTTTTGAGCATATTTTCATATGTAATATCGTAAGAGTAAATTACTATATGAATATATGAAGAGTAATTGTAAGATGAAAATTTAATTATGAATTCTTTTTGTGAATATTACATTGTTGCAATAGAAAATCACCATTTCATCAATTTCACAAATGACTAAAAGCGTACTTAAGTCATTCGCGCAAAATGCATTTCAGTTATACAGAACACTCTTAAAGATGGCTTAACCCATCGGCTTTTATTGCCAAATTTGGGAAATTTTCCTCATTTTTCACCAATGTTAACAACAAATCGGCTTTCGTTTATGGATAAATCACTTGACCGATTGGACAAGTGTTCAAGAATTTTAAAGTACTTGTCCCAGGTTTTCGTCAAGCCAGTTATGATGAAGACTGTATGGGAGGCCCCAGTTTTGATCCAGTCTTTAAATATGGTAATGGTATAGCTCCCTTGCTAACACTTGAGCAAATATAAGGGTAGCTCCATGACTGGTTGGCCCTGGGTCAGGACAATGTAACAGGTTGAGGTATCATGCCAGGTGTTCATAGCATGCAATACACAGTGAAGGCAGCATTATATCTGCTTCAAGTTGACACCATGTCCATATAAATAAACTACTGTTGGTGGGATGATAAACCCAACAAATAAAACAACAAATTAGCGACACTCCTCAATAGGCCAGAGGCGCCCCTCATATGACTGAAAACCACATTTTTGAGAAGAAGGTACTCCTTGAACGATTTCAAACAAAGCTAAGTTTTGTCCTAGGGCTAAATTGACAATACCACATCACCATGGCAATGTATTTAAACTCTTTACCTGCCATGAATTGATCAGATTAGACATATAGTGAAGATACAAATCAGCCAAATTCCACTGGCAGCTCAGTCTGGTCTGGATTTTTACTGTTTGCTTTTGAGTCTCTTGCAATTTAGTATTTTCATAACTTTGCATATAGTTGTTGACACATAATTTACATTTTGTAAATGTTTTGGGTTTTAATAAAAACATGATGGTAAAGTTTCACATCACTGACAAATTGTGTGTTTGTTTGTGAGAGAGTACTAAGTTCTCTTTTGGATTCAGATGTACAGTGAGTTGAGTCATTTTAATACATGTCCACTTAGTCATCCAAGTCAAAATATAAGCAGTTGATTAATTAATAAAATTGATAAAATTAAAAAGGACAACAAATCAATTATGTTAATGTTTTATGTCCAATAGGACCAATGAAATAATATTAAAGTGACTGCCCTAGCAGCAAGAGGTGGCAGGTTCAATATTCAGCTGCGATAAATCCATGCATGGCTTTTAGGGTCACTAATTTGTAACTCCTTAGTCCCTCACCTTGTAAGTTCATGTTGTGGTCACAAATAAGAATATATGACCAGGTCCTATGAGCATTGCAACATATACCAAACTCTGAAAAGGCACAGAACAAAGGTATTTAACATGCAAGCCCAGTGAAAAGTAATAACAAATTTGTGATGAGTCATTTAACGAAAAAAGCAAACCCAATAGTTACCGCCATGGAATGGTCAGTTGGCAATATGGGCCCACTGGGGTGCTTAAACTGGTTTTACAGAGTTCTAACCTCGCACTTCCTGATGGATTTCCCAAATGCAAGCAATGAAAAGAAAACAGATCTATTTAAATAAAAAATGTCCAAGCGCTGATGTTTTCTTTGATGAGTTATGACGAAAGTATTCATGTCATTGAAAAATAATGTCCATATTGTGTTTAGAAAAGAAAGGGGTATTATTTTGATTAGAAAAACTTCCACATAGCTCTAGATAAGAGAGCTAAATCTGATTTTGTGTTGCCATATATCCTATAATTCTCAACCAAACTTATTTACCTGGTACTCATTGAAATTTGTCAGATCAGGGCAATTCTAATGAGTACTAGGATTGAAAGGTTTCAAGGAGAAATGAATGAGCATGATGTGTTCTCCTGTTGTCTGGTGCTCTGTTTTTATGTTGGGAGTTTTTCAAGCTAACCTGCAGTGCACTGGTTGTACTGCCCAGACATATATCTTGGACCTTCCTCCACCATTAATTAACCTTTCCGCGAGATCTAAAATTAGATATTACACATTGTGTATTAGCATGGAATTAGCCAATCACATCGCATTGATTGACACATTACCTGAGTTATGCTGATTCTCACTTACACATTGTCCCACAAACAATGATTTTGACAAGCGATCAGTTTAAATCTGTTTGAGCCTTTGGTGCAATTTAATAGCAACAGGGTTGTTTGTTGTTTGCAAGGAATCGTTAGTTGCTGTAATCGCTTCTCTGTTTGAATCTTAATTTAGTTTATTGGATGAGGCTTGTTCATTTTTGCATTGAAAGGTTAAATCTCGCTGAAGCCAGCAACACCTTTCTTTCATAATTTTATGCCATGAATGCATCATTGGGTGAAACGGTCTTAATCTTCATCTAAACATCTCCATCCCAAGCTCTTTGCATTTGGGAGATATCAAATTAATATATTTTCGCGGATCTGTAAGATAATCTGTAAAATCTGTCACTTTAAACCAGGTTATTTGTGAGCAAGGGGGCGGAGCTTAAACTCTATTTTTAGACTCGCGGAAAGGTGAATTGCTAGATGTTGCCAATATGACCACATCATACATGTGAACTCTCCCACTTTTGGAGGAAGACTCCCACTTTTAAGAATCAAAATTATTTGAAAATAAGGAGTGGTTTACACATTTTCAGAAATCTCCCTCCTTGGAAACAGCTAACTTTGTTCTTTGTACAAGTCTCCCACTTTGGCCTCAGAAAAAGTTCACATGTATGGCCTATATGTGTTAAGATCAAGGTGTCTGAAAACAAAATAAACAGCATTTGTCTCAGATCAATAACAGATAGGTACTGGTGAAGTTTACCTTGGGTAACATTCAGCTTACCTATCACTGTAAATCTTGTTAGAGCTATAATAATGCAGGGAGCCATATTGTTTCACCTCCTCCTTAACAGTTGCATAGTAATACTAGAAAACTGATTTGTCCATAAATGTGTCAGATGTTTATAGTCCATGAAGTAAAAGAAATGTCATTTTATTATACCTTGTGACTGTCACCATGTTTATTTTTACAGCTTTCAACATACATTATGTGTCAGTTATTGGCACTTATCAGTTTATCTGAATTAAAGCCAGTGTGTAATGTTTTGACAGGTCTTCTGTGCCATACTTCTAGCTGTGAATGAGAATCATAGTGGATTGTCTCCCTTGATTAATCCTTACATGAAAATAGGTCCTTTCATTTGAAATACATCGTTTTTATGCTTGTACTCTTTGTGATAGGACCTACCTACTATTTAGAGCACCTCAGATATTATCTAACAATGGAAACAATTTTCATTTCACTATTGTTACCCACTGTTTTAAACTGATTGCTTCTGAGAAGTTAGTATAGCTGCAAGAAAGAAAATACCTCATTTATGCTGTTCATTGTGGCAAGATATGGTATCCAATAATCTGGACCAAGTTTTACCCCTTTAACAACTAAATAATTTATTGGTACCTGAAAAGATCCTGGGAAATACTGTTAATTGATATATACATCTATGTGAAAAGTGAAAAACAACACATGATTCTTTTTTACAAAAATGTATTTCCCATCTGAGCCACACTGCATAGTTAGCTATTTTTAAACTAACAAACCATGTGACCACTTATTTATTAGATATGTTATGTCATCATCAGGGTTATCCGCTTTAACTTGAATACATGCATATATTTTTAGCAGAACTCCCTCTCGTGCTTATTTATAGATTTAGAAAGAATGAAAATATGGTGATTTATTTTATGATCTCCGGGCTCCCCCTGGGTTTTTTTTGGTCCGAGCCAACCAATGAGCCAAATTTGAAAATTATGTGCCACTTTTTTATTTCATGAACCATTTTTATGAGCCAAATTTACGCGTCAATTTTAATGTTATTTTTGTAGTATGTATATGTATGTTTGTTAACAGGCAATTCTTTTTATTTTAATGTAGTTTTTGTACATTGAATTGAGAAGGAAAAGAAAACAACTCGAACTTTCTTTTTTACGTTTTATTTACATAAACATTTGTATATATTTTATATATTAATCGACAATCCGGTACTGTCCAATTAATGATCGCAACAAACATTTGGCTGGCTGCTTTATTATCGTCTCGCAAATTACACTAATCCTTCCCTGAGGCGATGTTTATTCGGCAGTTATGTACACAACATGTCAACACAACAATGCCCTCAAGGTGAAGGCCGCCGCGCAAGTTTGACTGGCTATCAAGTTTCTCCTTGCTAGCGTATCTCAGTGCGGGTAGAAATGGTTACAAGTCTTGGCCACTTAGCGATTTACAAAAAATAATGCCGAAAAAATCATGCGCCATAAGGATACGCCAATTTTGAAAAAAATGAGCCACTTTTTTTTTTTTTGCGCCATTGGCGCATTTGGCGCATGGCAGCTGGAGCCCTGGATCTGTATACTGTCTAACATTTGAGGTAGTGTCCTCAATCGTCTTCTCTTAGTCTAAAGTAGCATTTTATAAAGAAGTATGGCCAAATTTCAAAACAGTGGTAAAATATTGTTACATGGATTTGCTGTAGGTAAACTCTTAGATATCAACCTTTAAAAGAAATTGAGGATACGCCCACATTGAAACCGCAAGCTAAAATAAGGTTGTGGCAAGATTGCAACCAAGCATGTCGCAGTATTATTTAAGCATGCTGTCAGATTGCGATAAGAAAGCCAGCAATCTTAAAATAAGCACACACAAGCTTATAACTTGATTAATCTTGCAGAATGGTATTTTTTTGCTCGCTTACGCAAAGCTTGCAAGGTTGCGATAGGAACCATTACAACCGTGATTGCTCGCTTGCAAGCTTGCGCAATCAAGCCAAGCGCGCAGCTAAGCTCACTCGCGATAGGAACCTTTACAATCTTAATTGCCCAAGTTAGCGGTTTGGCACGCTTGCAAGCTTGCAAGATTGCTCGCTTAACAGCGCGCTTGCTTGATCATCCCAAGCTTGTGGGTTTTTTTTCTTTGCTTGATCAAATCAGTTGAGTGGCTAAGGTTGTGGCTAGATTGACGTAAATAAAATCACTCGAAAAGATTTGTTGTTCAAAGGCTTAAAGAAACAGATTGGAAATTTTACAAAAAATAAGGAAATAAACAAAAAACCTAATTAGATGCTGACACTAACTTTTACAGCTCTGGGATGGGATTTGTCTGCATTTTGGCCGATACTGTGCAGCAACATTTCTATCATTATAGCACAGGGGCACTTATGAGGTGCCCAGGGACTGAACGTGGCCGGTCCATTATACTGACACCGACAAGTCAGGTGTAATACTGTCCCCTTAGCCCCGAGCGATAGGTGGGAAGCCACTACTTGCAACGTTGGTTTGACCCGGCATGGGTTTGAGCCCACAACCTTCAGTTCTGCAAGCTGACACTCTAACAGTTGAGTTATTGTGACTGGTCACATCTCTGGTCATGATGAAAACTTATCTATTCTTTAAAAACAACAGCAATTTGAAAACAGAAACAAATAAGTAAAAAGCACCCCCATATTATATATGTTTAAAGCTTGAGCTGAGTAATGCTTAACTATCTAAAAAGTACAGCTTAAGGAAATACTATCTTGGCTATTTTATAAGCATTAATATGCACAAAAGTGTAAAAGTAAAACATCAGATCTGGAAGCGCAATCAGTAGTAGAGTATTGGCTCCAGGTAATAGCGACCTTGGGTTCAGTCTGGGCTGCAACATACTAAAGTCATGCTAAATGGTAGTGTTATTGCTCCCTTGCTAATACTCAAGCAAATATACAGGTAGTTCTATGATTGGTCAGTCAGGCATCAGGATAATGTGACTGGGTGTATCATGCCAGGTGTTCATGGCATGCTATAATCAGTAAAGACAGCTCTATAGCACAGTGTGCTCAAGGGGAGCTTTTGTGATACCTCTTTGTCCGTAGTCCGTCGTTCGTCACCCGTCATCAACATTTAAATTGTGAACACACTACAGGCCACAGTTTTTATCCAATCTTCATCAGAATTGGTCAGAATGTTTGTCTGCATGAAATATTGGATGAGTTTGTTATTGGGTCACCTGGGGTCAAAAAGTAGGTCACTAAGTCAAATTTAGAAAAAACTTGTGAACCCACTTGAAACCACATTTATAGCCAAATCTTCACCAAACTTGGTCAGAATGTTTGTCTGCATGAAATCTTGGGTAAGTTTGTTACTGGGCCATGTGAGGTCAAAAAGTAGGTCACTAGGTTAAATCTTAGAAAAAGCTTGTGAACACACTAGAGGCCCCATTTATGGCCCAATCTTCACCAAACTTGATCAGAATGTTTGCCTGCATGTAATCTTGGATGAGTTCATAACTAGGTCACGAGGGGACAACAAGAAGGTCATTAGGTCAAATCTTAGAAAAAGCATGTGAACACACTAGAGGCCACATTCATAGCCCAATCTTCACCAAACTTGATCAGATTGTTTGTCTGCCAAAAATCTTGGATGAGTATATTATTGGGTCATGTGGGGTCAAAAAGTAGGTCACTAGGTCACATTTTAGAAAACCATTGTGAAAACACTTAGAGGTCACATTGAGGGCCCAATCTTCATGAAAGCCAGAATGTTTGCCAGTATAAAATCTTACATATGTTTTTGAAGTTGGTCATGTGGATTCAGTAGGTTACTTGGTAAAATTCTAGAAAATGTTATCAACCCAGTGGCCATACTAATGGTCCAATCTTCACAAAAGATTTCTTAAGTAAATAACTCTTAATTACTTGATGCCAGATTTGAGCTTACTAAAAGCTTGTGTCATCAGGTTAGCGATTAAGGGCCATCATGGCCCTCTTGTTTTCAGAACTGTTTTTTTCCTTCTTTGTGCTAATGTCCCACAACCTCGGAATGCGGGGCACCTCGCTACCCAGTACGCGAGACAGTTATTTCAGAAACAAATGACAAATTCACACCTTCGTTAATCCCTACTGCTCCGGCCATCACCTGATTGGTCCAATTGCATAAATGTCACTGATCAGTTCAACACATCTGTCAATCAAGAGAACGAGATTGTTTGCACACTTTACGGCTGTAAATTACAACATTGTTGATTCATTTACAGTTATCGTAAAGAAGTCGATAGTTGTGGCAATTTGTCTTTGATGCTAACAAACTGATACAAGATTGTCAGTTCTTGTTTTTTTTAAATCATTAGCGTTGTATGCAATTGATGTTACTGTTTTACTTTATTTTCATCTTTTATAGCACTTTCTTCTCAGGATGTCATTTTGCCATTTCTCAGATGACTGTGGTAGGTGAGCCAGTCGAATAATACAATTTGACTATCTCAGCGTTAAAATTATTTGAAGATGCCATATTAAATAACAAATGATGTTAAATGACTTCATTTCCTCTCAAATGGAAAATAAAAATTTTTCCCATACTTTTATGCTATGCAAACGTTATTTTGTAATGGTAATTAGATACCATAAAATCTATTATTGACAACCAAATAATAAAATAGCACGCTTTCAAAAATGGTAACAGATATTTGGGGACACCCGGTACATTATCGAGTAGTTGATGTCAAGTGAGTTGAGTAAGAAGTTTTCCATATAAATTGTTCACCAGATTACACCACCATAAAATCAATATGAGTCGTCAAACAAAGCCCGTAAAAGAAATCTCTCTCGCAGAAAAGGTCTCTTATTATAAAAAGTCCTGGTCAACCTGTTTTAGCTAAAAAAGAAATGGTATTGGTCAAACTCAGGTTGCTCGAATCCTGAAACGGAAGGCTGAGCTGCTAGATGGCTGAGACAGACAACAATAAGACAGTTCTTTAAGTAAATTTAAAAATATTCCTACATCTTACTGGATGTAAAGTGGCATTAAATGTATGTACTATCACCTGAGAAAAAAAAGTTTATTGTAATTTTTGTTTTTAGTTTTCCTAAACAGATTTGAAAAAAATAAATGTAAAATAAATGTCTGCTTTATTTCTATCAATATTGTTTTATCTGCCGCAAAATAATACCAAGTAAATATATTATGCAATTTAACATTCAACAGTTAAACATAACACAATGATACAATATAATATAAACTATTATATAAAAGTATAAGGACATGTACATTTACATTTTATTTCTTACTAAAAACCCTTACAAAGGGAACCACCTCACTAAGTGGGACACTTAAAAAGAACTGCATGTGGCCTGCTTAGTGAGGTTTTACTGTACATGTAATTAGAGTTGTTCCTCATCTGCAAGGTAGTGTGTTTTAAATCTGTAAAAATTAAAACACTTCTACTTGTCATTAAAACAAGGAAGAAAAATAGCTGTCCAAGAGTTTCATAGATAAGGCTGTAAGCATGAACCAATCCTATTACACTTCCTGTCATGTACATACCTTATCTGGCAGAGTCAGTAGAGTTGCCTATATATAACTCCGCTGACTCATCAGCACCCTCACTGCATGGGTTTGTTTCACGGTCAAGATAACTGTTTTGTAGAGAGGTCTTCCAGCTGACCTTCAGAACCTGATCTGACATATTTCTGAGGTCTTTCATCTAATCTGCAGTACTTGGCCTGACATATTTCTGAGGTCTTTCATCTAATCTGCAGTACTTGGCCTGACATATTTCTGAGGTCTTTCATCTAATCTGCAGTACTTGGCCTGACATATTTCTGAGGTCTTTCATCTAATCTGCAGTACTTGGCCTGACATATTTCTGAGGTCTTTCATCTAATCTGCAGTACTTGGCCTGACATATTTCTGAGGTCTTTCATCTAATCTGCAGTACTTGGCCTGACATATTTCTGAGGTCTTTCCGCTGAAGTGCCCTACCTGACATTTTTTCTTGATTGAGAAATAAGTCATTTAACCAGTAAACTTTTGTAGAATATTTTAAACTCTTACACACAACAAGCTAATGAAGACAGAATAAAACAATAAATATTATAAGTTTGAAAATATGTCTTGTATTAATGGATATTTCTCAACAAAACTGAACATGCACTTGTCTTATAAATTGGTAGATACATGAAGTATGGGAGGGAGGAGGGTGCATGTAATAGAGGGTTTATGGTATTGACGTGCCTTTGAGTGGCGTTATCCTGTAACATGTAATTGCACTTATATGCATGGTGTGCTGAGTGGTTATGGTATACAAACAGCTGGACTTCTGTTATGTTAAGGTTTTAGGCTTGTCTTAACTTCCTGCAATGGGCATGCTGGGCTATTTATAGCTGTTAGTCAACAGTATTATAGCCACAATAGCATAGTGTGTAAGTGTGGCATATTTGCAAGAAAGTAATTGAAGGGTTGCAGGTTCAAATCAATATTCAATTGTTTTATTATTATTTATTTATTTTTTTAATATTAAATTGCTTGAAATTTCTATCCTGAAATTTATGCTGCACATTTTATATGTGTGTGTGTCTTTGTAATAAATGTAGAGTTATAGCAATATAGTGTAGGCATTCACAGTTTTTCATTCCAGGAATAATGGTTAGCTGAACTGCCTGCCTGTATATAACTACAATATTAATGTTATTAATATTAATAAACCCAACCACATCAATCATAAAAGTTTAAACTTCCTTAAGTGAAATTTATCATCCACAGCCGGATTCGAACTAGCAAGTTTAAGATAAGGGGGCAGTAGGCGACGTGTCTCAGTAGCAAGATGTAACAATTAGTCAAAACTATAATGCGATAGATTTTAGGTGCCAATATCTAATATGTATGTCATGCATTTTAAAGCTATATTTTTTCTGGAAAGTCAGTGTTCATGTATTTAGGTAGAGCAAGTGAAATAAAAAATATTCAATTTGAAAATTGACACAACTGATGAGTTGTATACTTTAATGTGGTTGTGTATGCCAAATTAAAAGAAACTCCTTCCCATTTTAAATTAGGGATATTGTGGTACTTTTCTAAAATTGGTATTTATATAAGGTGTCTCCCTTTTTTAGAAAGAAAAAAAACTCCAAATATTAAATCCTCTTTAGGAGAAGTGTTTTGCTACTGAGTATTATTTGGAAACAAATGATAGCATTAGACAAACCAACCAAACATGTTACTTGATGGGCTTGACTCAAACTATCTGAAATATGTAATTGATTGCACACCAATCTCATTTAAGACAAATTTTGCCCTTTTTTCTGCTTACTGTGCTTCATTAAATCAAAGCCAAACAATTTATTTCAGTTTTGCGTAAAATGTTCTTTCAAGTATTTTGTTTAATGCTGCAAAATATCAAATAATTTTACCACATGTCGTGTTGTTGTTTTTTCACTTTGAATATACTAGGTATCAAATTTGTAATCAAATTAAGCACAGATCATGCAATTAAAATTCATTGACACACAAAAAAGATTAAAAACTGCACATGTTTCCTGCCTAATCGGGTAAAGTGATGCAGATATAATTAATTGTCTGAGTGGAAAAGTAGGAAGAAAAAAAGTTGACCATGCCTTCCCATACCTGGATTTGACCTCATACTCCCTAGTTTTGAAGCATTTTAACCCTAATATTGGACACTATGGCAAATTTTACAAACACTATGTCATAAGAAGTCCTATTTTTAGCCAAAACTTGGTCAGAATATTTCCCTGCATACAATCTTGGCTAGTTTGTAAATGGGCCACGTTGGTTCAAAAAATAAGGTCACACTGTCAAATCTTTGAAAAACCTTGTGAACATGCTAGAGGCCACATTTATTGCCCAGACATCACCAAATATGGCCAGAGTATTTGCCTGCATAAAAATCTTGTATAAGTTTGTTAATGGGTCACTTGGGGTCAAAATGTTGGTCACTAGGTCAAATCGTAGAAAAACCTGGTGAACAGAATACCCTAGAGGCCATATTTATGGCCCAATCTTCACCATACTTGGTCAGAATGTTTTTCCCCATAATATTCTGAATAATTTTGCAACTGAGTTACATAGGGCCATAGAGTAATAAAATAATTGTGAAAACCTTAAGATTCCACACCCTGTGACCAAGTTAGAGGCCACTTATAAAGCTCATTATTCACCAACCTTAGCCAGAATGTTTGGCTGCATGAAATCTTGGATGTGTTAGTTTAAGTTACTGTCCCACGTGGCATCAAAAACTAGGTCACTAGGACAGATTTAAGAAAAACTTTCTAAAAAATTGAAAGAGAACATATTTTTGGCCCAACCTTGGCCAGAATGTTTGCCTTCATAAAATCATGGATGAGTTTGTAACTGCATCACTTTTGGTAAAAAAAAAGATCACTAGGTCAAATTTAAGAAAAACCTTGTGAACATCCTAGAGGCTACATTTATAGCCCAATCTTTACCATACTTGGTCAGAATATTTGTCCCCATAAAATTCTGAATAATTTTGCAACTGAGTTACATAGGGTCATAGAGTAGGACCAAATCCTAAAAAGAACATGGAAACTTCAGAGGCCACAGTTATGGCCCTATCTTCACCATACTTGGCTAGAATGTTCATGTAAAATCTATGATGAGTTTGTAACTGCGTCACAAGGGGTCCAAAAGTACATCACACTGTTAGATGTTAAAACAATCTTGTAAACTTGCTAGAGGCTACATATGTGGCTCAATCATTACCAACTGTTTCTAAAGTAAAAAAAACTCTTTAATGACTTGATGCCGAATATGAGCCTACTAAAAGCCCTGGTCAGGTAATCAATTAAGAGCCTTCTCTGACCTGTTGTTTCCTTTTTTTAGAGCTGAACAGTGACCTGAGACCTTACAGTATTTGTTATATTAGGGAAATTTGTAAAAATGAGCCAAATAATTAATTTATTTTTCTAAACATCAACCTTTATATGGTATTATAAATAAACACCATGAAAGAATAAATGTCCATTGGATTGATACAAATAATTGGGAGATATCAAAACATGGTGATTAGTATCAATAGGTTTGAATAATACTATCAGAAAAAACCTATACTTATAGTATAGCAAATCATTATTCTGTTGTTCTGTCCTACAAATCATTACCTGTGGCAACAGAGTTTCATTAATGGTTGACACATTGTTGTCATAGAAACACAGTTGAAATATTGTATGGTACCTGCAGGCACTGGTTTTAATTAAGCTAGCATTTAGTTAACGAGTGTTATATGTCTCATACGAAAGCTTATTAACCCTTTTTTCCAGATTTATGACATATACGTTATGTACAATGATAATTACTAAAACCCCTTCTCTGCTTCTTTTTTTATAATTGTAATTTAACCAAACAAATAATTATAATTTAACCAAACAAATAATTGTAATTTGTAATTTAACCAAACAAATAATTGTAATTTAACCAAACAAATAATTGTAATTTAACCAAACAAATAATTGTTTAGCATTTTCGTTGCTGGTAACACTGTACATAACTAGCAAGACATTTTTCTACAAGTGAAGTCTTAATCATAGAGTTTTCAGCATGAATTTGTTAATCAGGAGCTACACTGTTTACATTTTTTTAACTAAGTGGAACAAGGATTATGTTTTTGTATGCTTTTTCATGATGGAAATTATTATTTTATAATTATTACTATTTTTTTTATTGACCTGTGATTGTTGAAGTAATTTAAGTCACTTGATCATAGATAATATTGCTCGAAACAATTAGTGTCTGTTGCCCATAACTAACACTAAATCGTAGCCCCTAGCTCGAGAGCCTTACCAAAAGTGTAGGTTTTAATTAGATACTGAATAAATGAAGGGGGCTCCATGATCATAGATGACTTTGGCCCCAAACATAATAATATAATCTGTTGTATGCTTCTGTTTTTTAATGTGGACACTTGAAATAGCCCCTTAATGAGAAAACCAGACAAAATGTGTTAATCATTTGTAAGATAAAGATAGTATAAAAAAACAACGTTACTTATGTACTGTTAATTTAAGCTGTACAATGAAAGAGGCAATGTAGAGATAGGTGTTATTTTGAACAATGACATGTACAAAGATACATGTAGAGTTTAATTTTGGTTGTACAGAATCCCATTGTACCTCGTAAAGTATGTATTTTATCTTTTAATAAATACCCATTGCTAGCTACAAACAAAGGAGCACTTGCATTGTTTAAAAATGTTGATCATTAATTAGACTATGCAATGATCGCCACCGAAATCGGATGCATGCCACTATCGAAGGTGTGAAAGCCTGACTGATTATCATATGTTGTATATCAGTTAAACTACGCAACTGCTAATTGATTCTGAGGACCTGGGTTATATGTTCATACAAGCTGATCTCATTTCTCTATCTTACTTTGAAAAGAAATGTGTTAAATGAACAAAAAATTCAGTAAGAAGTTTTACTCGCTTTGTTCGAACTACCCAGTCATTGCATAAGACCAAACTTGATGTAATGGAGTTTTGACTGTAGTTTGTTTGATGATAATGGACATCATTGTCAGATTTAGGTTTCTGTAAGATTTTACTTGTAGTTTCTTTGAACGATGATGCTCAACTTGGTCAAATTAACTTTTTTACTTCAAAAATACAGGTACATATCACGAGGGAATTACTTTTTTTTTTAAAAAACAACATTTTAATAGGATGAATAAATTTGTTATGAAATTCCTTATTTTTGACTATCATTGGGATCATTTTTTTAATTGCGCAAATTTGAGCAGAAAATGGAAAGAGGCTGGTGGGGTAGTATAGGCCCTGAAGGGTAGACCTTCCATTATTTCCCAGAGCTACATTCTGTCTTTCAAAAGCAGAAGAAATTGTTTGTTGAAGTGAAATGTACATTCTAATTGGTTTTCACAAAGTCTTTCATCCAATAGAAATGTCTGATACTGACAAGACTATATGTCAAAATGGTGTTTGATATGTTTCATGCAGATGATACATTAGCATCATTGTAGTCCATAGATTTAATGTACACTTCTAAATATTGATGTGAACTTTAAACATTAAGTTTTTACCACCTGCTTAAAGCACAAGAGAGTTGGAAAAGAACATAAAGTACAAATAGTCGATGAGAATGGCTGAATGAATGTGACTTGAACTGTGAACAATGGGGTGAATGGTTAATGAAAGTCAGATACAATGGTATTAAGCTACTGTAAGTCATTGTCTTCTTTTCTTATCTCATGTGTTCCCATGAAAAAGAAAGATCAGAAATTCCTAATAACAATAGAAATAACAAGAAAAGATTCTATAAGAATTACCACATATGGTGCCTGGAAGTGACTTTTAGTTGCTTTGTAAAGGCTTTTTTCAAAAACTTCCAGGACCCCCAGCCATAGCTTGCTCTGGATCCAACTTGGGTGTTGGCAGCCCCCAGCTGTTCTTGAGTATTTTTGAAATTTCTTTCACTCATTTCACACTTTTGTCAAGCCACAATCAGATAACTATATTTTGTTTTTGTTTGCTTCCAGAAATCCCAGCGGTCTCCAGGAGAAGATGAGGAGTCTGGGTGTAAACCTCCAGTTGCAAAAAAGCCCCCTACCCGTAGGCATAACTATGAGAATACAGCCAATCAGCCGCATGACCTTGGGATGAAGGTACAACAACAGCGAGATGAAGTTGGAAGATATGTCCGTGATCCAACGCTGAATATCAACATAAATGTAAGCCATTGTTTGTTTAAACAAAAATATATAAAATGTGTTGTTGTTTTTTTAAATTTTATTTTAGCAGGTTTGGGAAGCTTGGGTTAAAGTTTAGTCATATCAAGACACCTTGACTAAGAAAAATGTGAGAAAAAGTATTACTGTAAAAAAGTTTCAATATATTAATACTACAATTGTAATAAAATACATGTATATTTGTAGATTTTAACATTAATTTATAATATATTAAACAATTATACAAAATCTTTTATCTTATATATAAAAAAATAATTATCTGTGTACAACACTCCCCTCCCCCCCAAAAAGATAAATAAATAAGAAACATAAATATATATTTAATTTTAATTCTTCAGATTAACAAACCCTATTATTTTGTTCTAGAGACCCAACCAAGGCAGACAAGGAATTGAGTCTATCTACGATAACAGTGCTATGATCAGCCTTAATCAGAACATGGATACTCGCACATTATCTCAAGATGAGCTTAACAAACGCTTGGAACAAGTGGAGTTAGAAGAACTCCCCACCGCCCCATCATTACCTTCAGTTCCAGATGTAGAACGCAGAAAACCAGCAGGTGTCATTAGCAGAGGAGCTGACTCCATTGCTAAGAAAGTCAGACGGATCTCAAAGAAATTTTCCAAAAACAAGCCTGGTAAGATTGGTTGAGAGGTTTGGGTCATTGTTTGTGACAGATTGATGATACTTGCCTCATAATATGGTTGAAAGGTTTCATTCATTGTTTATGTTAGATTGATGATACTTGCCTCATACCATAGTTGGGAGGTTTGGGTTATTGTTTATGTCTGATTGATGATACTTGCCTCATACCATGGTTGAGAGGTTTGGGTTATTGTTTATGTCTGATTGATGATACTTGCCTCATACCATGGTTGAGAGGTTTGGGTTAATGTTTACGTCAGATTGATGATACTTGCCTCATACCATGGTTGAGAGGTTTGGGTTATTGTTTATGTCTGATTGATGATACTTGCCTCATACCATGGTTGAGAGGTTTGGGTTATTGTTTATGTCTGATTGATGATACTTGCCTCATACCATGGTTGAGAGGTTTGGGTTATTGTTTATGTCTGATTGATGATACTTGCCTCATACCATGGTTGAGAGGTTTGGGTTAATGTTTACGTCAGATTGATGATACTTGCCTCATACCATGGTTGAGAGGTTTGGGTTATTGTTTATGTCTGATTGATGATACTTGCCTCATACCATGGTTGAGAGGTTTAGGTTATTGTTTATGTCTGATTGATGATACTTGCCTCATACCATGGTTGAAAGGTTTAGGTTATTGTTTATGTCTGATTGATGATACTTGCCTCATACCATGGTTGAAAGGTTTCATTCATTCATTGTTTATGTCTGATTGATGATACTTGCCTTATACCATGGTTGAGAGGTTTGGGTTATTGTTTATGTCTGATTGATGATACTTGCCTCATACCATGGTTGAGAGGTTTGGATTATTGTTTATGTCAGATGGTGATACTTGCCTCATACCATGGTTGAGAGGTTTGGATTATTGTTTATGTCAGATGGTGATACTTGCCTCATACCATGGTTGAGAGGTTTCATTCATTGTTTATGTTAGATTGATGATACTTGTGCCATGCCACAACTTGTATTTTATCTTTATAATCTGTCTGGTGTTGTAATAGCATCATTCAGCAATATTTCATACAATTCTTTTATTATAAATTGATCTAACAGCACGATTTAATCCAGTTATTATTAATTCATGCCATACCTGTTGATAGGTTCAGATTGTATTGCTTAAATACAGCAGCTATGTGATCATGTAGACATATTAATTTAAGGTCAACACTTAAGAACTGTAATTAAGCTGCTTAACATGAGATACCATATTTATCTGATTTGAAGTTCATTTAAAAATCATAAAAAAGGAAATAATCCAGTTTTTCCTTGTATAGGAAACATTGTTAATCATTGTTCTAGCCTAGATTCAACATTTTTAAGTTTTCCATGTTGATTTTGTACATTCAAAAGCATGTGCTATTGGTTACCATGGATCACAAGAATATACTGGAATTTTCAGCTGACTCTTCACACTTAATGTATGAAAAAGCAATTGAAAAAAGTAACTTGTTCGGGACAAGAAATGTATGACTCGGACAACTCGGACAATTGATTTTGCCACCCCTGACTGACTGTAGAACCAGAATGACCGTAGAACCAGACTGACTGTAGAACCAGACTGACCGTAGAACCAGAATGACTGGAGAACCAGAATGACTGTAGAACCACACTGACTGTAGAACCAGAATGACCGTAAAACCAGACTGACTGTAGAACCAGAATGACGGTAGAACCAGAATGACCGTAGAACCAGACTGACTGTAGAACCAGACTGACCGTAGAACCAGAATGACCGTAGAACCAGACTGACTGCAGAACCAGAATGACCGTAGAACTAGAATGACCGTAGAACCAGAATGACTGTAGAATCAGATGACCGTAGAACCAGACTGACTATAGAACCAGAATGACTGTAGAATCAGAATGACCGTAGAACCAGACTGACTATAGAACCAGAATGACCGTAGAACCAGAATGACTGGAGAACCAGACTGACTGTAGAACCAGAATGACCGTAGAACCAGACTGAATGTAGAACCAGAACGACTGTAAAACCAGACTGAATGTAGAACCAGAACAACTGTAAAACCAGACTGACTGTAGAACCAGAGTGACCGTAGAACCAGACTGACTGTAGAACCAGAATGACCGTAGAACCAGACTGACTGCAGAACAATTAACAGTTGAATTTTTTTTTGGTAAAGTGATGTTTATCTCAATATTTTAAAAACAGAAGGAGTTCTTTGAGGCTATCCGATATATATTACACTGGACTATCCATTGTTTTAATTTACACTGGACTATCCATTGTTTTAATTTACTGGACCATCTACTTAATTATATACAGTAAATTGCTGTTAATATCAAGAATAAAACTGTGGAAACCATTGGCAAGCTATTCTGCTGTTTATCTGCAACTCTCTTGTGACTTGTTTAATTTATTGCTCATCTCAGCAGTTATAACTTAGACTTTAAAATTAGTTATATATGTATACATATTAAACAAAGAGTATTGTCTTTTCTTTAAGAGATGCTATCACTACTTCCAAAAGTTTTCAAAAAGAGATATGGTAAGATTGGTTAAGCTTTCTCCCCCATATGTGTGGTGAGATTTTTTTTCTGTTTATTGCATGTTGACGGGGAAAAAACTGGATTACCTGGTACACATGACAATGAATTTCTGTAGCTTTTTACAGATGGAATTAATGTCATATATATATGGGATTAGCCAGCATTTTTTCCAATACTGTGCAGCAACATTTCTATCATTATAGCACAGGGGCACTTATGAGGTGCCCGGGGTCTGAACCCTTGCCAGGTCCATTATACTGACACTGACAAGTCAGGTGTAAAGCTGTCCTCTTAGCCCCGAGCTTTAGGAGGGAAGCCACTACTACCAACTTTAAAGTCTTTGGTTTGACCCGGCCAGGGTTTGAACCCATGACCTCCCGATCCGCAAGACCGACGCTCTTATTTAATGGCTGATTGTCAATAGTTTAATATATTCATATTTTATATTTTTTAGCACTTCCCAGTCATGGAAGATTTAAAATGATTTTGGTCCAACCCAGAATTGTTCACTGGGAATGTTTAATTTAGTGACATACATCAGCAGCCATGTTGTTCTTCACTAACAGCCCAAGGTTAAACTTTCTGGATTACTTTCTCCTGAATTGATCTTCAAATATGATAGGCCTTGAAAGTAAGGTTTTTATCCTACTGTTTTTTTTTCACAAATGATAGAGACTGAAGATGATATGGGATCCAGATTGTCCAGTAAACATTTTCACTTATATTAGTTGATATGCAGCATTAGACTATAAGAGTGATGGTGCCCATGTATGATGTTAATGTTGTGTTATTACTCGTTGTTTTCTTTAAATTTTTTTTATATTATTTTTGTTTCGAGGGTGCTGAATGGTTTGTTTCATCTTTGCATGTGAAGAGAGGAAAAGCTGTTATCACAATTTTAACCTTTGCCAGTTCATTAAATTGTCAAACGTTTGGTGTCACATGGCCAAAGGCCAGTATAAAGAGACTGGACAGCACATTTAAAAGGTTTTTGTAGAAACATTCTATGTGTCTGATCAGCAATGCTGTTTGACTTTTGCTGTGAGCTTTCTTTATTCTTTAGCATTTTATCCATCAGCAGTTGCATAGAATTACAAAGTATTTTATCCATGTAAAATTTCACAAATAGTACAACATTTTTTAAAAACTTTTTATGGGTAAGTTTATGGTATGGTTTAAACAGTATTGACATTGAACTGTATAAATGTTCATAAAAAATGTCTAAAAATAAATGTTTTTTTGGAAAATGCAACATGATGTAAATGCTTAGCATTTGCTTTAGCTTTATGTCTGCACTTAGTAACATTTTTGCAGAGGTACATGACACATCAACCTCAGATTCTGAGGGTTGCCCATTGTGAGCATAGCAGTAGAGTCACCGACTAGTATCTCCACTGACTTCTTAGCTTGGAGAAGAGCTCCATGTAGGAAGGTCTTCCAGCTGACCTGCAGTGCACCAGTGTTGCTACACAGACATTTGGCTGGTGTCTTTCTCCACCAAAATATGTGGACATTGATTTAATGACCAAAATTGTCACTGCGATCTATTTAAAGAAAATAATAAAGCACAGAATCATATCCACCCTACATAATTATGTAGATGTGGTAAAATTATTCACAGGTTGGAGAAAACGAGGTAGTAAAGCAAAAATGGCCAAACAATAGTAATGAAGAGTTGTAATGTTTTGATTCTCCAAGCTTAAAGACAACACAATTCTTTTTTGAGAACATGTTCACATAAAGTTCACAAGTGATATTTTGTACCATTATTAAATTTTGTTCTGGGTCAACAATTTTGTTGTTGTTTTTTAACAAAAATTTAAAATTTGTCTAATTGTCACCAAATGCTTTAGTGAACTTTAAACCTATATTTATATCTTTTCAAACTTAAAATACGAATGAAGGACTTTTTGTCAAATAAATAATGTATTGAATTGGCAATTTGTACATGAAATTGCAAAAAGTTTTTTTTAACATTTTAATTTAAGTCAAAGGTACATCTTTTCAACATATTGACATTCATCTAATAAATTTTTTGGTAGATCACACATAATAAAGTTTTTTATTAATTTTATTTTTAATATGCTATATATTGGTGAGGCACTTTTTGATCTTTCTGATTTTATGTTCATGCTACAGTCAGACATTCTCAATAGTTATAAAGGGGCCGAGCAGTTAGTGTCACTGAGATGTAACTTCCTCAGCCCCTTACTACCTGGGTTCCAGTCCTGTGTTTGGCTAGGAACCTTCATGGGAGGAGGATGGGTTCGAGTCCTGTGTTTGGCTGGGGACTTTCATGGGAGGAGGATGGGTTCGAGTCCTGTGTTTGGCTAGGAACTTTCATGGGAGGAGGATTGGGAGGAGGATGGGTTCGAGTCCTGTGTTTGGCTAGGGACTTTCATGGGAGGAGGATTGGGAGGAGGATGGGTTCGAGTCCTGTGTTTGGCTAGGGACTTTCATGGGAGGAGGATGGGTTCGAGTCCTGTGTTTGGCTGGGTACTTTAATGGGAGGAGGATGGATTCGAGTCCTGTGTTTGGTTGGGAACTTTCATTGGAGGAGGATGGGTTCGAGTCCTGTGTTTGGCTGGGGACTTTCATGGGAGGAGGATGGGTTCGAGTCCTGTGTTTGGCTGGGGACTTTCATGGGAGGAGGATGGGTTCGAGTCCTGTGTTTGGCTGGGGACTTTCATGGGAGGAGGATGGGTTAGAGTCCTGTGTTTGGCTGGGGACTTTCATGGGAGGAGGATGGGTTAGAGTCCTGTGTTTGGCTGGGGACTTTCATGGGAGGAGGATGAGTTCGAGTCCTGTGTTTGGCTAGGGACTTTCATGGGAGGAGGATGGGTTCGAGTCCTGTGTTTGGCTGGGAACTTTCATTGGAGGAGGATGGGTTAGAGTCCTGTGTTTGGCTGGGGACTTTCATGGGAGGAGGATGGGTTCGAGTCCTGTGTTTGGCTGGGGACTTTCATGGGAGGAGGATGGGTTCGAGTCCTGTGTTTGGCTGGGGACTTTCATGGGAGGAGGATGGGTTCGAGTCCTGTGTTTGGCTGGGGACTTTCATGGGAGGAGGATGGGTTCGAGTCCTGTGTTTGGCTAGGGACTTTCATGGGAGGAGGATGGGTTCGAGTCCTGTGTTTGGCTAGGGACTTTCATGGGAGGAGGATGGGTTCGAGTCCTGTGTTTGGCTGGGGACTTTCATGGGAGGAGGATGGGTTCGAGTCCTGTGTTTAGCTAGGGACTTTCATGGGAGGAGGATGGGTTCGAATCCTGTGTTTGGCTAGGGACTTTCATGGGAGGAGGATGGGTTCGAGTCCTGTGTTTGGCTAGGGACTTTCATGGGAGGAGGATGGGTTCGAGTCCTGTGTTTGGCTGGGAACTTTCATGGGAGGAGGATGGGTTCGAGTCCTGTGTTTGGCTGGGGACTTTCATGGGAGGAGGATGGGTTCGAGTCCTGTGTTTAGCTAGGGACTTTCATGGGAGGAGGATGGGTTCGAGTCCTGTGTTTGGCTAGGGACTTTCATGGGAGGAGGATGGGTTCGAGTCCTGTGTTTGGCTAGGGACTTTCATGGGAGGAGGATGGGTTCGAGTCCTGTGTTTGGCTAGGAACTTTCATTGGAGGAGGATGGGTTCGAGTCCTGTGTTTGGCTGGGGACTTTCATGGGAGGAGGATGGATTGGAGTCCTGTGTTTGGCTGGGGACTTTCATGGGAGGAGGATGGGTTCGAGTCCTGTGTTTGGCTGGGGACTTTCATGGGAGGAGGATGGGTTAGAGTCCTGTGTTTGGCTAGGGACTTTCATGGGAGGAGGATGGGTTCGAGTCCTGTGTTTGGCTGGGGACTTTCATTGGAGGAGGATGGGTTTGAGTCCTGTGTTTGGCTGGGGACTTTCATGGGAGGAGGATGGGTTCGAGACCTGTGTTTGGCTGGGGACTTTCATGGGAGGAGGATGGGTTCGAGTCCTGTGTTTGGCTGGGGACTTTCATGGGAGGAGGATAGTTATACCCTGACCTAAGTCAAAGGTCTTCCTTAGCTGGATGTCATTAAAATGTTACCCAAATTGTGTTGGTGCAATATAGCAGAAAAGTAAAAAATATATAGTAAAACAAAAGTGAAAACAAAAAATACTTATTCACAGTAATTATTTACAAATACCTATCCATCGAAGAAATCAATGTAATTTGAATAATGTCCCTTTATAAACAAATTGATGGAATGCAGCAAGGAGGACACAGATGGTACTTTTCAGCTTAAAAATTGAAAAGCTGCAATAGCTACAAAGGGCCTGCTTTATCTTGCATAAAAGTACAAAATTGTGCTTTATTTTGCTTAAAAGTTCACAATTAAAATTTATACACAGAGTATGTAATAATTATAAAAACATAAACTAACCATTACAGACAATACATGCTGGGGAAGCTACATGTAATAAATATAAAAACCCTACTAGATTAATTTTCCTTTTTAGTAACAGAAAACATCTAGTAATGTTTTGTCTTATCCTCCCAGATATTATGTACTTAAAGTGTTTGCCTTATTAAGCCCAGAACACAGATGATTCTACTTTTTTCTATATTAATCTTTGATAACTGAAACAATAAAATGGGAATATTAAAAGTGATACAAATATACTTCTTGGTGAGAACTTTCCTGTGGGGAGGTCTTCTAGCTGACCTGCATGGCAGCATTGGTATACCTAGGCATGATATGTCAGCAGTCCTCTTTTACCAATAATTAACTGGATGTCACCAATAATTGTGTCGGTGCTATGTAACGAATCACAAATGGATAATCTGAACAGCCCGATTAATGACTGTTTCTCCTGATTTCAGTGCTTGTATTTGTCCTTGTTCTGGATATATGATACATCTAGTCTCACACCATGATTTTGTTTCTGTTAAGGTCTATGCCTTATGTTAATAAAACTTGAGATTACATAGAGATTACTCTCAGATATCAGCTCTAGTTCTTATTACAGATATGCAATACATGTATGTCCAAAATATTACATTTTCCATTAACTCATTTGTTGATTTCAACTCCAGATTACCGAACATGGTAGCGCAATCGGTAGAGCGTCGGCTCCAGGTACGGGAGGCCCCGGGTTCGATCCCGGGCCGCAACATACCAAAGTCATTAAAAATGGTAGTGGTATAGCTCCTTTACTAACGCTCAAGCAAATATAAGGGTAGTACCACGACTGGTTGGCCTGATGTCAGGAAAATGTGACTGGGTGTGGTATCATGCCAGGTGTTCACGGCATGCTATACACAGTGAAGGCAGCACTATATCTGCTTCAAGTGGACACCATCTCCAGATAACTGAAATACTGTTTGTGGGACAATAAACCCAATAAACAAACAAACAAACAACTCCAGATTTATTAAAACGATTCAGTATTTTGTGCAATATTCTTTGTTATATTGTCTATGTAAGCACTATATTTGTGTGTGTATATACAAATAAACTGTACAAGAACTTTCCCAGTTTAATATTCTGTAAAATATTTTTTGTACAGTTTATTATTCATTTTATAAGTACTCTTCCCTCAATAACCAAAAAGTGCATTACAACTTTTGATGTTGTTGTTTATATATACATTGCACCATTATGATCATATTTGTGACATCCAGCTATTATTACTCAAAAAAGATATAAGGTACATGTCTAGGTTGAATCAGTGGCGATAAACAGGTCAGCTGAAAGACCTTTGCATATGAAAGACGTAGGGACATCTGTGGCATAGTGGTAGAGTCGCCAATTTGTAACTCCTCTGACTGCTCTGACTCACCACATGGGCTCGAGTCCCGTTCTTGGCGAAGGCCTTAATATGAGAAGGTCTTCTAGCTGATTTGCAGTGCACCAGTGGTTCTACCCAGACAGTTGTCTGGGCACTTCTTCCACCAAAAAGCTTGAAGTTGCTATAATAATCATAAATGGTCACTGCAATGTATTTCAGAAACAACCAAACGAAACAATATGAAAGTCTTTGCCCTGTCTATACCTTGAACCCATGAAGTGATGGTCTGAGGATTTACATATCAGCAGCATTAGCTACTTAGACAGTGTAGCCTCCCATCATGAAAAATCTTGCACTGACCGGGACTTCAACCTACTTGATGAGCAGCTGAAATGTTGCAAGTCATAACATTAACCACTTGGCCATGGGTGCAGTCTGCCCCATAAAGTGCTAGATAGATTTAGTTGACTTATTCATTCATCATTCTGTTTATTTTTCCTATCTTTTCATTTCAGCACAAGTTGAAAGAGATACCAGTGACTACATAGATATGAGTTGCACAAGTGCTGACATTAAATCTCCTGGTGCACATTCTAGGAAGCCCATTGCCTCTCCAGGTGACATCACCCTTCAACAACTTGATGGCTATGAGAGCTTCCATCCTAAGTCTTTAAAACATGTGAAATCCAAACCCCTTCCAATGGTTCCGAGCAGTTCTAGTTGTCCAGATATATCGCACCAACGTGGTCGAACTGAGAAAAGTAAACCAAAAGTGGCTGCAAAACCAGTAAAACCGGTTACGGATGGAATGTCAGAGGAGGCGGAACGGATGGAGAATTATGAAAATTTGACATTTGAGGGTGTTAAGAAGAAATCAGCTTCTTCTAAAACAAAACATGGAAGGATGAAAAAGAAAGGAAAGGAAAAGGTAGATGTTGAAGTGGTGATAGAGAGGGCAGAAAACATGGAAGATTATGAGAATGTTAAGGAAAAAGCTGCTAAGAGCCTTGGGGAAGTCACACAAATTGGTGAAAATAAAAATACAAATGGTAAGAATCTTGAAGATTATGAAAATGCAGAAAAACTAAAAATGATAGCAGAGAGTTCAGCTCAGCCAGCAAAAAGTAAGGATGATTTGGATGATTATGAAAATGTGACAAACAAAGCTGAACCACCCACAGAGAAAGTTGATCCACACTCTGAGACTCTTCAAGATTATGAGAACTCCGAAGTGGTGACAGAGCTACATGCAGGACCTGGTCTGGAACTGTATGAGAATATGAAAATAGGACAGACCAAGTGATTTATGTAGTTTCCATTTTCCACACACAGTTGTAAATTATTCATTAAATAATGTAATTTGCCAACCTTGACTTTATGCTGGTCTTAAAAAGTGTATTCATGTAAAATATAAACATGCTGTCATTATTCAATTATTTGTACTGTTAAAATTTAAAACAAAAACCTTACTTGTTTTGTATTCTTATTTAGTGCCTTTTTTAATGTTAAACATTAAAATAGTCTGGATTTTAGATAATAGGAATGTGTTCAAAGAAAACCTATATTTTGCTGTATAAAATGCCTTTTTAATTCAAATATCCATATATACATGTATTCAATTATTATTCTTTCATTGATGCTTTCACTGATAACTGTGTTAAAGGTCCAGTCAACCCATTTGTCCTAAAGAATTCTCAAAGTGACGAGATAAATTTTATTTTAGTAATGAAACCACATTCTCTATTAGGGTCAATTATCAAATGTGCAGACTATTTGGCTTTTTTTTTTTAAATCAATGAGAAACCTGACCACAATAACCAGCATGCCTCTAATCTGGCATAATAACCACTTCTACTAGAGCATATTGTGTATTTCTTGTGTAAATACTGTCCTCAATCGTGAACCATCTTGACCAACAAGTCACCCACTGTGTGATTTGCACTCACTAATTGGCAAAATAATGCCTTCCAGCTATTTACAGTGTAGGACACCAGGGCACATATTGAATGGTATAGAGAAACATTCAAGCACTTTCTGTTAAGATCAGTCAAAGAATGTGTAAAAAAACAAGTAACTAGCCGGCGAGGTTAGACCGTATTAATATAGTAAATAGCACATTAATTTGTTTGTAGTTGTGACACTTTTGAGTGTGATAATTATACCAAATTATGAGTTTGAAGGTTGTTAATCTAGAACATAAATGTGTATGTCATTAGTGCCAATTACAAATTAAATTAGGAAGTCAAAGATGTTTGGAACTTTTTATCCATTGTTGTGAATAGCTCTTAGTTTTTATCGTGCATTTTTTTTTTTCTTCTTTGTATGCTCCCCTTAGGGTGAGCATATAGTTGCCACTTTATGTGTCTGTCCATCCTATCCTGTTTGTTAGTTTTATATAACTTTGTCTGGAGCATAACGCAAGAACTGTAAATGTGTCAACATGCAACTTCATAGGCATATAGATCTTAATAAGGAGAAGTGCAGTGTATAGGAACCATAACTCTGTTTTGCATAATGTCGGAGTTAGTGCCCTTTGTTATTTTTTATATTTTAATTATTTAAACACACATAATTATTTTTAAAAAAAGCTCTTTTAAAACTAGCATTTATTTGGGGGCATCCATTGGTTCTACTGTTTCTCTTGTTTTTTTATCAATTTTAAACTTGAGAGTGCACACTTTATACAAGAAATTTTAAAATCATTTGATTTTTTCTGGCCTTCCCCACCAACCAAATGTGTCATTTTACCATACATTGAGTCTATACACAGTGATATTTATGTAGATTTGTTAATGTGCTATGATCTGTGTAGTTATTTTTGTATTTAAAAGGGTCCTGTGTTTCAATGAGTACAACATTTACCATGTTTAGTCACAGACAAAACAACCTGCACATGTCATCAATGAACCAGAAGTAAACAAAAATTATTCATCAACATTTCCACAATGCACTGTTCATAGCATCAATTCTTTACTTGATGATGTACTGTGCATTGTGTTTTAAGTAGATATATGAAGACCAGGTTTGGGGGAAGTAAATTGACAATAATTTTTTTTAAATTTTACCTGTTTGACCTAACGTGCAGTCAGGGCCATTAACACTAGCAAGAACATGAAATTTTATTCCAAGGTAATTATGTGAATAGGAAGAAACATAATTATATAAATTATATTACTGACTTGATTTATAAAAACGACAACAGTTTTTGAACACAATAGTGCTTTTATTTTGGTGTCCTTATAGTGTTTTAGTTTGATATTTTTGTTGACATTGTACCATATATTATATTTGGATGTTTTAATGTCAAACATTAATCTTATAAAAGTGCATTTATTTTATTCTTGCTGGAACTTCTTTTGAAATGTAATCCTGTAAAGGTGGTGTACTTTGCTTTTGTTATACTATTTAATTTTGTCACATTCCATAGTGTTCTTTTTATTTTTTGTTTTATATGAAAATGCCTTTATGACACACTTCAAACTTGACTTATAAGGCTGTAAAATCTGAAGACTGTATCTATCACATTTTTCTTTTTCCTTAAGTAATAGTATTCTAGTTCAAAATATAGCCACATTAAACATTTTTTTTAGATATTTTAAAGTTATTTTTAATATCACATACCCCTTAAATTTAAAACATTTTGATTGGTCAAGTGCAGGTGACTCAAGAACATTTTCACCTGAGGGCACTGAGAACATAATACTGATGACCCTATTCTTTTTATGCACACTGTTGCTACAATAACATGGTGTCTGGTCAAAGAAATTGACTGTTTGTCAAGTGTGTTTAATGAGGAGTTGGTAACAGTTAGGGAAAATATAACATAGAAAATGTAACGTCAGTAGTAATAAATGCCTTGTCTAATTATCTGTAGAGGATAATGTGAGAACAGACTTTAAGGTAAATGAACACTGGCGAATTGGATCAACAAGGTTTATGTTGAAATGAGAAGCCGGATGGCTCATTTCACAAGAAAAAACACCAATACAATGACAGTGTAATTTCATAGGGTATGTGACTATAACAAATAAAGACTTATGTTTCGGTCAATAAATAGTTTTGCAGACCTGGAAAATGTGATTTTGACCTCGAACTGGCTATGTCACTGAGCCCAGGTTCTTAAATCTATATATTTATTTCAGCACAAGTATTTCTAAGTAAAAAACACAAAGAATATTTAATGAAAATTATATCTGTGCAGTTTGAAGGTAAAGAAGATATTGATTTAAAGTGGGAATGGTTACTAATAAGATTCTTTTCTATATAAGCATAACTATTGACATTTATAGTATACATTTTATTAACCTTCTGAACATTTTTTTCTTTTAAGTTACTACTATGAGATATGAATGGTGTATGAAGGGAAAAAAGTTGATGCAAAGCCAAATGCAAATAAAAAAAAAAAATGAAATGTAGCAGAAGAGATTTTTTTTATTCATTTTTTAATTAATATTGGGTGATGCATTTTTATTTATTGTGTTCTGAACAGAGCAAACCTACTATATTCCATAACAGGGAAAAATGCTCTATGTCACCAAGCAATTAATTATTGTGATACTTATCATGTATTGAAATGACAAATGCAAAAAGTGTAGATCCATGACAGCCAGCGTCATTTTGGGTGATGTCTGCTCAGAATCTGAGGTATTTGCTGCTGTTTCTCTTGTAATATTTCATAGCATCTTTGCATATAAAAATAAAAAGATGACCCAGAATAAAGACTGCTTTACCACAAAAAAACAATAAAGACAAACTGCAGACTGTATTTAAAACATGAAACTAAGATTTATATACTGTATTTTTGTAAAATGGTTATAATAGTTGAATAGAGGCTGTAGTTATATTACTTCATTAATAGATTTGCGTTTGCTGATGTAAATTTTTACAATCTTCTTTAGTGTGTTACCGGACAGTATCCAACTTTCACACTTGTATCCTTCCAATAAAAAAAGGTTATTCATGTAACAGCTAGCAATAAGTGAATGCTTTGCTTAATTTGAACTAAAGTACTAAAGCCATATTTCTGCTTAACACTTAAAAATTCTCATTCAATTTGATTATTTACCTCAATCTATAATATATAAAATAAAACATTTATAATAAGTTAGATCATTAGTTAAGGCTAACCTGTTATAGTCGCTGATTTGTAACTCGTCAGCCCCTCACCCATGGAGTCGAGACCTGGACAGTGTGAGAACTTTCATCTAGGGACGTTTTCCAGCTAACCTGTGGTGCACTGGTGGTTCGTTTTCAGACATACAATTATGTAATAATTATAGTAAATCAAGAAACTTACTCTGGAATTAATTTAGTTTTATGTTAGTTTTCAATCTTCAGATCCTGACTCGTTGGACTGTTTTGATTGGATAAGTAGCACTGTGCTGGTGGTTCTACCCATACATATATCCACAGTCTTCCTTCACCAAAAGTTAGCTGGACGTCACAACAATGACCATAATTGTGTAAAAATTGATAAAACAAGTAAAAACAACAACAACAACAGACTAATGGTCCAGATGTTCAGCTTAAAGCTATACTAACATATGGTATGGATGGGCATCATCTGATAGCGTTTTCTTTGTGCAGATAACCCCCTCATTGGTACTCATTGGTATTTAATGTATGCATGGATCTGTCATATTATTGTTTATTTGAGCACAAACTTGAGATAACACACATTGTCTGTTTTGTTTAACAGTTATTGCTCTTCATTATTTTCTTATCACATTCTTGTGCAAATATCTCCTTTCTTTATATTTAAGCAGATTGTTTTGTTCACAGAGGAATATTTATGTGCTTGATGTTCGGAAGTCTTGCTTTTCACATGTTACTGACTGGCAGGTTTTTAAAGTTCCTTTATTTATACAAAAAAAGGCTCTTTACGAATTTGAAACCACAAACCATTTAAAACTGTTATGGAGAAGGTAAAACAATGTGCATGCTAGAGTTATTATACCTTTAAAGGACATATTTGATGATGCTGTAGATTGTAAGGTGATTATCTTAATTTCTTTTAGAAATAGTGCGAATGTGCAAATAACTAAACACATACAGTTTGGGGGCCCTATGGCCGAGTGGTTAGAGTCAATGAATTTCAACTCCTCAGTCCATCACCTCATGCGTTCAAGTCCTTTCAAGTGAGAAGATTTTCCAGCTAACCTTCGGTGCACCAATGGTTCTGTCCAGATATAAGTCTGGGGTCTTCCTCCACCAATAATTAGCTGGGCAGTCACTAATAGGGCCATAATTGTGCTGGTGTCATGTAAAAATAAATACAAAATAAACATGTAGTGTGCTTATTATATAATGCATTCATGCTTGTACATTCCAAGTGTATTTATTTCTTTAACTATTAACAAATAATTAGTCATTATTGTTGTTGTTACAAGTCATGTATTTGTAAATAGTTGGGCACAAATGTTATGTATTTTAAGAATAATGTAGTTGTTTTCTTAGCAAAATTGTACTCCATTCATACGTGTAGTGTTACTTTATGTTCTCTTTTCATAGAAAGAAAGGTGGAGCTATTGTCATAGCCTTGTTTTCAGTAACAGCATTGTTAATCCGTTTAAGCTTACTTTAGCAGAGTTATGCCCTCTGTTTTAATAGTCATTATTCCATCCAACACTGAGAAAAGTTGAGCACACTGTCTACAAACAGCTCTTGGTTCTTTCAGTTTCCTAAACTGTCTACCTTAAATTTTATATGTTGACAAAAGAAATTTCATTGATTTTAATGAATTATCTGCTTTTTTTTGCTTAGAAAACAATTTAATGTGAAGTAGCAGATCCATTGTCTTTCAAATCATTAGAAAGAAAATGCATTTGAAAAAAAAAACAGCTAAGCTTTTATTTTATGTTTTTTTTACCATATGTGATACTTTCATATAAATGTTAAATGATAATGATTTCACGTGAGGAGTTTATTTTTTGTACATGCTAACATTGTGCCATTCAATGAGACTGATGGGCAACATTTAATTACTACTGTTAGCAAATTACTAACTAATATTTGAACCTGGCAAGTTCTAAAATACAATAACAACAAAATAAACACATATGTTGTAGAAATAACACTGTACAAGAATATAACAGCAAGTCAATGTGTGTATACATAATCCACTTCAATCTTAGTTTAAAGTTTATTTAAAATGTCAGAAAACTTGTGAGTCTTTTAGCATGTAAGTCAACAGTACCAAGACTTAAGGGGGATAATATGTGAACAGTCATAAGGAATATAAAATGAAAACAATAAATGTATGATTTACTTACATGCCTCCACTAAAAGATGCTTGGTTATGTTCTAGATTTCTGTGGATTTTGTTGTATAACATGCAAAATGTGATATTCAGTTGGTGAACCCTGTCTATGTACAATCACCATAATTAGCTATTTGTATTTAAAGTTTCATGACATCAGATGCACTGTATTTATTTAGCTGAAATACACAAAGGATTTAAAAGTACCCTTTACCATAATGAATACTATTTAAAGAATCAAAGTGAACATTTCTTGTTTGACACTGTTTAATTCTAAAGATAGTAAGAAATATCACCCTAACTAAGTGAAAAGAAAACATTCACAAATAAACATCAACCTTTATTGGTATCTTTAAGTCTAGAACATTGTGTCTGAATCTAGACTTTGGGTTAGTCTGTTAGTCTAGAAACTTGGGCTAATCTATAAGGCGAGAACTTTATAGGGTTTTTTAAGTTAATCTGTAAATTCAGAACTCTGAGGTACTTTTAAGTAAAATTGAAGAACTTTATGTTATTTTAAAGTGTAGAGCACTTTGTTATCTTAAACTGCAGAACTTAATGATATCATAAAGTGTATAATTTTGTTATCATAAACTGTAGAATGTTGTTATTGTTTGATCTAAATCTTATTGCTTTCTTTAAAATCAGAAATTTTTGGAACATGTACATATATCTTTAAATACATATTTTTTAAGCACATCTAGAAAATTCAGAATGTGTGGGTTTTACAATCGACTGACAACAGATTATTTTCTTGTAATTCGGTACTTATGTGGCATTTTTTGTAACTTCTTCAATGTCTCATATCTTGCGGCAATCACTTTCTAATTTATACAATCCTAATTTTGAGCCAAATAGAATGTTTTATTGTCAAGTTATGAACACTAATTGGAAATTGGATATAAGCCTGAACTGACTGAAATTAATTTCTTGGTATTTTTTATTAATCTCAAAACTAGCTTGTATCGCAAAAACATTTCCTGCAGAAAGACTGTTTTGCAATACAAGGCCAAATCACAATTCTTCCCTACTGTGGCTTTGACTCTGTGATATTTGTTATATTAAAGGAATTCATACTCAGTGGTAAATATTTTCTTCACAAATGCTGGAATAAGAATTGTAAAGTACTAGGCCAGGAGCAGTTTTTGTGAAATCACGTAGAAAAAGAATAAACAATGGTTTCTCAGGGATCTGATAACAACTTAAAGAACTGTTGTAAATAAAAATGCCATACAAATATGGATCTAATTACCTTCAAAAGGTTATTAATTTTTACAAATTTGATTATCAAGTCTATACTGAGTCATTGCCTTTTTTGGATCAAAACTTATTTTTTTAAAGTTGTTCTGCAATACAATGTCAGATTGCTGTTTGTTACTGCTGGAGCTTTGACTTTATGACCTGTACTCTGTGACTTGCCATAATCAAAACTGTTTTTCTCTGCTATGTTTTTGACTTTGGTATTTGCAATAATTGCTGCAGTTTTTCTCTGCTAGTTTTTTGACTTGGATTTGCAATGATTGCTGCAGTTTTTCTCTGCTATGTTTTTGACTTTGGTATTTGCAATAATTGCTGCAGTTTTTCTCTGCTATGTTTTTGACTTTGGTATTTGCAATAATTGCTGCAGTTCTTCCCTGCTAGTTTTTTGACTTGGATTTTCAATGATTGCTGCAGTTTTTCTCTGCTATGTTTTTGACTTTGGTATTTGCAATAATTGCTGCAGTTTTTCTCTGCTATGTTTTTGACTTTGGTATTTGCAATAATTGCTGCAGTTCTTCCCTGCTAGGTTTTTGACTTTGGTATTTGCAATACTTGCTGCAGTTTTTCTCTGCTAGGTTTTTGACTTTGGTATTTGCAATACTTGCTGCAGTTCTTCTCTGCTAGGTTTTTGACTTTGGTATTTGCAATACTTGCTGCAGTTCTTCCCTGCTATGTTTTTGACTTTGGTATTTGCAATAATTGCTGCAGTTCTTCTCTGCTAGGTTTTTGACTTTGGTATTTGCAATACTTGCTGCAGTTCTTCCCTGCTATGTTTTTGACTTTGGTATTTGCAATACTTGCTGCAGTTCTTCTCTGCTAGGTTTTTGACTTTGGGATTTGCAATAATTGCTGAGGTTCTTCCCTGCTAGTTTTTTGACTTGGATTTGCAATGATTGCTGCAGTTCTTCCCAGCTATGTTTTTGACTTGGATTTGCAATAATTGCTGCAGTACTTGCCTGCTGTGTTTTTGACTGGGATTTGCAATGATTGCTGCAGTTCTTCCCTGCTATGTTTTTGACTTGGATTTGCAATAATTGCTGCAGTTCTTCCCTGCTAGTTTTTTGACTGGGATTTGCAATGATTGCTGCAGTTCTTCCCTGCTATGTTTTTGACTTGGATTTGCAATAATTGCTGCAGTTCTTCCCTGCTAGTTTTTTGACTGGGATTTGCAATGATTGCTGCAGTTCTTCCCAGCTATGTTTTTGACTTGGATTTGCAATAATTGCTGCAGTACTTGCCTGCTGTGTTTTTGACTGGGATTTGCAATAATTGCTGCAGTACTTGCCTGCACATTACTTAAGACATTGCTCCCTTAGAATTCTCCAATAAAGGGTATTGTCTCTAAACTTCACTTTTATAGTTGCCATTTGGCTTCTACGGTACTATAATTTGGAATAGGAGACTTGACTACTAATCAAAAGGCCTGAAGTTTTAGTTCTGGCTGCCGTGGTCAATTTTTGTTGCTGATTTTTAAATTGTATGCTCAAGTAACTTGAGGCCTGCTGTTTGTCCTTAGAATGTAACTGTGCCTTAGACTTTTTACACAACTTTTCATGAATGAACTGGCAGTAGGGCGTCCATGGCTGAGCAGTCACCACAACTTGTAAATTCTCAGCCCCTTACAATGTGGATTCAAGCTCGAACTTTCATGCAGAGAGGTCTTACAGCTGACCTGTGGTTCTAACCAGACATGTTTGGGGTCTTCCCTTGCCAATAATTAGCTGGGCATCGGCAACATGACCATAACTGTGCTTTGATTAAACAGAAACAGAACAATAAATGGATTATTTCAGAAGAAAACTGCCTTATATTCTTTTAAAAATAAAGTCAAAAATTGAAAATTGTAATGCAAAAACACAAGTTTATTGATTAAAAGAAAAAGAAAATCATATTTATTATAACCAGTTAAATATAACCCTATATATTTCTGTAAAACGAATATGCATGAATGTCAATTCAATGTCACAAAAAATACTTACTGGTACGGTTATGCTTCAGTTTTCGGATAGATGTAATACAGAAATAAATAGTATTTTGTGGAATCTTTTCAGACAGCTATAACTTACTTGGTCATTTGCGTAAAAAAATTGCATCCAAACTGTCCGATACCACCTTTAATGTCTGATAGGTCTTTGCTTAGTACGTTTAGAATTATTACTTATTGTTTTAAGCTTATATCCTTAGAAATAAGGATATAAGCTTATATGCTAATATGCAAATACAAACCCTTCAGCAGAACTGTAGTGTAAAATTGATGTTTGGCAATACCACAATCAGGTCAGTCCATCGATGCTGCATGGTAAACAGAAAATCAGCAATGTGCTTATCAGCATTTCTTCATGAATGTATTACATGGCACATTGAAACATGCCATATTTTAAATAAACATTTTAAAGTCAGAAAAATTCTTGTTGGCACTTGCTCATGCTTATTGAAATTGTCCAAATGTTGCAGAGAAACAAACACAGAAATTACTTGCCTAAAACAGACCAGGTAGCGCAATCGGTAGAGCGTCGACTCCAAGTACAGAAGGCCCCGGGTTCAATCCCGGGCCACGACATACCAAAGTCATTAAAAATGGTAGTGGTATAACTCCCTTGCTAACGCTCAAGCACAATATAAGGGTAGTTCCATGACTGGTTGGCCTGGTGTCAGGATAATGTGACTGGGTGTATTATCATGCCAGGTGTTCACGGCATGCTATCACAGTTAAGGCAGCACTAAGTCTGCTTGAAATGAACACCATCTCCAGATAACTGAAATACTGTTGGTGGGATGATAAACCCAATAAACATAACTTACTTGCCCAAACATTCAGCAATACATGTCCAAACATTACAGTTTTACTGATTCTGTCATTTATAATAGCATGATTTTTGTGATATTTCATGGTAGCAGTAGCTGCAAAATTTGCTACATAAAGCAGGGGATAAAAAAACATACCTCACTGACATATGTCACGCCACTTTCATTCCACAGAATGGGCATACTTTATTGAACTTGTTCTTGCCCAATTGTAGGGGCTGCCACTCTTCCTCCAACAAGAACTATTTCTACGATATAATGTCTGGGGGTTTTAAACCTAATTCCTAGTTTCTTTTATCCAGGCCATAAAGATTCTAATTATTATTGATTTTAACAACAGAAATAAATATGTTCTGTTACCTTCTATTCTTTTTCTATGCCAATAATCACAATATTTTTTTCAAATAACTAAAGACTTTTTTCTGCTGTTTGAATGTTGAAGATGAAAAATTGTACATGTTTATCTTTTTGAATATATCATTTCAATTGTCTGTACAGATTTCTTTTCTCATCAGGGATTTATAGGTAAGAAATATTTGTTTTTGTTTTCCATATGGCTTTAAGCCATTCTTTGCTGTTGTCATAGTAACAAATGAATAGGCCTAAATATC
Organism: Sinonovacula constricta; assembly: GCA_007844125.1. Lineage (NCBI taxonomy): Eukaryota > Metazoa > Mollusca > Bivalvia > Cardiida > Solecurtidae > Sinonovacula > Sinonovacula constricta. The sequence goes on along the minus strand of CM017555.1, from coordinate 24,072,860 downwards.
TTTTCTTGTGAATATATACCCTTGTAATGCTATGGTTGTTTCTAAGCAGGATAAAATCAATGATATTTGCTTAAAGCTAGTTGCATAGGTAACAGTATTTATTGCTAGAGACCCAGCATCAGTCATTGCAGATCCTGATCAAACAGCTTTATGCGTGACCTGGCTGATCTAGATGTACACTATTTGACTCTGCCAGAACAATGCATGCTAAGCTGGCTAAGAGCAATGTGTGTAGATGGTGTGTTTTATTCATTAACCTTTTGTTTTATTTCTAATTTAGACAGATTGCCAGATGGTGTTTAGAACTTAGCTGTAAGATCATAGGATCAAGTTGACATTTATTTTTGGCAAATTTCATATATTCTTTTTTTATTTAAACCTATTTGTTTATAGTCGATTGGGAAAGTTATTATACTTCCAGAAGCGAATTGTATGAAGGCTACATTCTGTTGGTTGGTCTGTTTTAAGACAAGGTTAGTCCACACTATTTTTTGGCTATCCTATTTAAAGGAAAATGAAGTACTAATTCTAGGTGCACATAATTTTGCACCACACACTATTACACTTGATTAAAACTGAGTTATGGCCCTTGGTGATCTTTATAAACTGTAGCTGAGCAGTATCTGGTGGTATTCATCATCTTTGATCAGAATTGTTGTTTTATTTTATATTAAACCCCTTGATAGCCAACTAAATTAATCTAAACCAGTAATTAGATAGTAACAAGCTGGAGTAATGCATTGAAAAAAAGTCTTGCACATGGACTAATTAATATCTTGTTGTCAGGGATTTGAGTCCTTTGTCTGTACCACTAGACGATTGATGCTCATCTTTGTTGGTCTTTTAATGTAGTCTCTCTAAAATTGCAGAGGTTTTATTTATTTTTTCATTTTGTAAGATAAAAAAGACACATATTGTAGGTTACATGTTTGGTTTATCTCAGATTGTTTCGAATGATCATATTTTATTTCTGTGGAAGTCTAATGTGTATTTGGAACACTTAGCAGAAATTAATAGATTTATTTTTAAAAACTTTTTTTTTTCTTTCACAAGAGTTAAACTTGATGTACAATTTTAACAAACTCATGAAATGGAACAAATATAAATTGATTGAATAAACAGTACTAGTGACTAGTTGTCGTTACACTTATTGTTAAAAGGTTATTTCCTGCTAAAATTGCAATAAAAGTTAACCTTATGCTGATTAGAAAAAGAGATACCATTTCCATTGTGCCATACCATGTTCATGTATATATCTCTTACTACAATCCTAGTTTTGTAAAGGTAATATATGAAAGATTTCAGAAAATATTTTTTTTTTATAGTTTTCATATTTTTTCATGTAAAATTATCACTTTTTTTACTTCATTATGAAAATAGTTTATAAATTTTAATGTGTAGTGTTGATGACACTATATGATAGTTGGAGTCAGTGTGATACTAACTATGTTGCACAATTAAAATTGCTTTATCTACCATTAAATGTGTATATAAATGAATGATTTTTGTGTCATTTTCTAGCAATAAAAACTAAGTCTCTATTTCTCAAATATAAAGATATTCTATAGATGTTTGAAGTAATATCTTAGGGAAAAAGTTAAAATTGTCAAAATTGAAAATTACCTAATTGTGTGGAAGATTTCTAAATTTATTACTTTTAAAGTTAAAGTTACAACTTGTATCATGAGAACGTTATTAAACATTTTTAAACAAGTTGTCTGGTGAGAAATGATAATGAATACCATTAAATATGTCCAAAACTAGACAGGTTCTTGTAAATTATAACAAATATAATTAAAAATATTTTATGCAAGCTCTTTCATAACCTGACAAGTGATAGGAATGCTACGAAGTTTGAAACAAGTTATTTGATTGGCTGATTTATAAGACAAAGTTAACCAATCAAATTGTGTTGCATGAAGTTAAAGCTGAACGTTAATGCAAATATTTGGGTAATGCTGCATAATTAAAGAGTATTTGTATTGTTAAGTATTGTTATGAATTTATCCAGAGTTTATTTCTTGTTTTTAACTATTTAGTGCTGAATTTTATAGGTAACTATTCTTTGTTCATCATCATCATGTTCATAATTGTATTTTTCCATATGTATATAGCATTGTTATTGAAATATTAATGATTTATTTTTGCTTGAAAATAATAATAAACTATTTCACATAAAAATGTATGTGACTTTGTGTAAATTTAACCCTGTCAAATCTGCCATCTAGTTAGAACCTTCTTCATGTTGGTTTAAAAATATGGACATAAAAATACTACTACAATGATCATTGAAAATTTAGAGTAACCCATAAACTTTTGGGGAAAAATAATATTATATTTTCTTTTGTACAAAATGTATGCATTTGGAATGTAGATTACCAATATGTGAAAAGATGGCCTAAATTCGGTAATGCTGAAATAACCACATAGCCTGTGCCAAGCCAGTAGAACACAGTGGATATAAGTTGAGTTTGATAAACCCATAGCTTTACAGAAAATATTTTGAATAATGTAGCCCTAAACTGTAGTAACTATTTTTTACATATTATTCTTCAATTTGCCATTAAATCAGTGCTCAATGTGTTTAATTGTTCGAACCAAGTAGACTTATTATGTATACTTTGATACAGCATAATATTAATTCATTTTGGTCAACAACACTGATGTAGCATGGGTACGATACTTTTTCATAATCTGACGTTGCTGTGACTGATACCATAAGACACATACATTTTTGTTAAGGCGGCCCATCTGTCTGTCTATATTTAGGTTATACAGGTATAAAAGTTCAATACGACAAATAAAAGACAAAATAACAATTTTACATATGTTTATTGCCATATGTGGAAACTATAACAATAACAAAAGCTTTTTTTGTGCCTATGCAATTATAGATTGCACTACCCCAAATAGTCACATACACACATACTGATCGCACATTCATTCTACAGGTTACTAAAGAATGCCTTTAGTACCGGTAGTTTTCTAAATGAGTACAAAAAAGATATGATCAAGAAACCCAAAAAGTACAAAAAAATAAAACTGGTCAACATTTATTGTAGGAATAAAACTTTCATCTGTATAAAAAGATTATGTGGTTAACCCATTGTACTTAAAGAACTTAAAACCATAATTCTTTTGGCAGGCACCTTATCCATGAAAGTTTTAAATGGTCTGTGTTTGTCTGTGTTAACTTAAATATTAAAATTAATAAATAATACTTAAAAAAGAAAAAGTCCTCTGAGAATTACCACTGGTATAAAAATTTGAACTATTACTAAACAAAGGCATTACAGAGTAAATGTAAAATTGACAAAATACAAGGATGAGACATAATACACAAAGAAAAATCACTTTGAAACAAACATTGATTAAATTTCTGAGTTGTTAAAATGAAAAAGGAAGACAAAGACAAAAATGTAATAAAACAAATTGTTTTGTGGGATTCAAACCCCGGACCCCGTGGTAAGCAGTCCAGTGCTCTACTGACTTCTCACATTAGTCCTGGTACATGCTTGTTTTATGTAGTTGTAATTATACATCTAGGACAGTATTTACAAATTTCAACAAAATGTAAGTTATGATTTTGCAGGATTCATCAGTTGATTGGGATTAAAGTTGGGCCCATTCAAAGGGCTATCAGTATTGTTTTGGCCAGTCTTCTGTGTCATATACTTCTTTTTCTTATATCGATTTGTACCAGTTACATTGTTTTATGGAGATATTAAGTCTTAAATGCCCTATTCAAAATGAAGGTATTTGAATCTGTAACTGAGGTAACTGTGCACAAAGTGTAGAAATATTTCACAAACTGGTATAAAAAAAACACCTATTTAATAAGAACTTTGTAGTTTACACTAACATTTTTATTCTGGTATCTTCATACTGATTAGGTTTAGATGGACACAAGGTTTGGTCACTCAAAAACAAGTAGTATTACACACATGGTTGTATGTCAACTGAGTGAAATAGAGACAAAAACAACACTTTTTAGGAGTAAAATAATAAAATATAATAATAAAATAAAGTAATAATTGGAATGTACATGTAACTTGTTTTAAACAAGAGAGTCAATTTGATTTTTAATACAACACATTAAAATCACGATAAATTAATTACAGTTTCATTTAAGTAAAAAAAAAGTTTTTATACAATGCATACAGAAAATACAAAAATGACAGTAAGAACATGTCACAGAATGCTATTGTGTATCTTAAAGTGACCCATAAACTGGGCTTAACACTTAGAAAACCTTATAGCCATTTATTTGGTCATAAAATAACATCAATTTAAACTTAAGGTACCTCACTAACTCACAAAATCAATCCAGTCTTATTTCACACTTTTTACATTTGTGGTTAAAACAAACAGCTACAAGTGACTTGGAAACAGTTGTTCAAATTTTGCTTCTTTGGAATAATTGTTCAATAAAGAAAAGCTGTGTAAAATCTGAATGAAAATGGATTAAAACCTAACACCTGATCACTAGATAATATTTTAACATGCTGTCCTTCGGACCTTTGACTTGTCTTGAGGCCTGCAGCATTGTAAGCTTTGCAGTTGTTTTCATTCCATTTATTTCAATTTTTAACAATTTGAGGATCAGCAGACTGAAAATAGCTCCCAGCTGTGAGCATACACAAATACCTATATATGTCAATTATAAATGTTACATTGATGGCCAAAATAGTGATGAAATAATAAAAAAAACAGTATCATTGTGGTCCTATGTGTCACACACAAAACTGTGGCAAGGTTCCTTAAGGTAGTAAGATACCTTTAACGTTTTTATGTATGGTCATTTTGTACCAGTGGTAATATGATCTTCAATTTTTTATTTCCGTATACAGTAACAGTTAAATAATGTTGTTGTTTTTGTTGATGCCTCTTTTGCTTTGATATTCAATTTAAATTAATAAGAAAAACTAAAAGGCCAAAAATAAAAAAATAAATGATTATAATCCTAATGATTATAATCCAAACATATTTTTTCATTGTGATAACCATGAACGTATTTGTAAATGACATACCGGTTCATTTGTAGTCAACAACATTATAAAGCATCCTTTATCTTTGATCATTAAATAGAAGATATCAGCCTCATTATTATCTTTAATGATATGCTATATCATTCCAAAGTCTCATTGTTATTTTATTTTATTTTTATTATTGTTTTCTTCTCCTTATCTTAAACAACACCCACCATAGCTGTAGGCCAATGATTTATTGTTTTTTAAATGTATCTCCATAACTGAAGTTGTTTCTCTGTTTTTATACCTTATAATTTCAAATTATACTTTTTGTGTGGGATTTTTATTGATAAGTTAGACAGCAGTATTGACAAATCCTAACCAAAATAAGTTAAAGGTAGTATCTAGGAGAGACTAAGTTTTTCTCCCCAAATAATCAAGTAAATTATTGTTACCTAAAAAGGTCCAATGAAAAGTGAATATTACACACATGTATTTCCACACTTAGCCACACTGCACAGTTTGCTATTTTTAAACTAAGGAAATCAGATGACCACTTAATTTTCAGATCACGTTAGACAATCTGGTTAATCCCCTCTGACATGGATATCTTTTTTTAGTAAAACTCCCCACTGTATTTATTTATAGATTTGTAAAAAAATCAACATTTTTAGCAATTTAAGTCACAATTTTTACTAACAATTCTGATAGTCTTCATAATCATCATTACTTAATTGAAACTTATACAGAAACTATGCATTTGATATAACCAAACTATTGGATTCCTCCTTGAATAAGTTTAAAATGTATGTCGTAATTTCTGTTAAAAAATCTTCCTTTTTTGAAAGAGACAAAAGAAACATGACTCTTATTGACATAATCACCCAAAGCAGCACTCCTTTAAATGTAAGTCTATCTGTAACATGGTGTAGTTTGACTGAAGAAGTATTAAGAATATAAAAGTAATGACTTAGACATTAAAATCAAGTGGATGTAGACAATGTGACTACTATATGTTACCAGTCATGGATTTAATTTTTTTATAATAAATTCATATCCTTAAAAACAGAAAATTGTTAAGAAATTATCACTATCTTGAAGAATATATATGTATTTGTTATTTTACTTAGAATAAATTTACTGTCAAAGTGCTTTTGTGCAAAATGGTAAAATTCTGATAAAATGTTTTTTCTACATCAAAAGATCTTCCCAAAATGAACAGTTCATAATAAAATATCAATATCAGGCTAATGATACTTTATAAGAACAACAAAAGGATGCTCACAAAAAGTCATGTTTCAACAATATCCCCAATTTCAAACAATCTAATCACATGTAAATATAATTTTATTATGAGGTGAAACAAAAGTCAGGACTAGTTACTGGACAGTAATTAAGGAGACATATATCAAGTTTTCTGAAAAACAACAACACAGAGCAAGGTCTCTGGTGCTAAATCTGCACACAAAAATAAACCCAATGAAAAATGAACTATGTCACAATATCCAATTTCACATTCATCTGAGTAATTAATTATACACATATGCAATATTCTATAACCAAGTCAGACATGTGTCAGGAACTGTTATTTGACACTTATTCCAGTATTTAGGTATAAAAGGGATTCACCGTAAACAGTCAAGCAAAGGGCGATTAATTACCAATCCTTTCGAATAAAACAAGCCCATGCTTTGACAGCAGTTTTCCAGTACAGAATCAAAAGTACATAATGAACTTTTCCTTTTTTTTTAGATTGATAGAACAGTAATAACAATCATTAGTTTGAAATTTACCTAATACTTGTAATTAATTTCTATTTATTCAAAGAAACTTTTCGTTTTTGCAAACAGTCTGTGTATTAAATGCAAAGAAAATTCTTACATTTACTAACAGAATATATATTAAATTGTATATAACCTTTAATTAGTGTCATATTATAATTATCATTATAAAAAAGTCCATGCCTAAATTTTTTTCTTGTATAAACAAAAATGAATTTTAGTCACTTATTTCACAGTTTATTGTTTTTGTTTACAGTGCAAAAATTTTAACATTTTCTTCACTCTTATTAACAAAAAATTTTTTTTTGACTGGTTCGGGAATTCTTTTGCTGGCATGCATACACTTTGTATTCTCTGACATAAGCTAAGAATGTTTTCCCTTGATAAGTTAACGTCAACCTCAGCCAACACCTCAGTTGACATTACTTGTCTGTAGTGAACATTTTGTTTTATCACTGTCTTTGGGATGTGATATTTATATAATACTCACAACCATCAGTTACATATAACAAAATCACACGACAAAAAAAAAATCCACCAGAATAAGCATATGATGTAACTAGTTTTTAACATGATAGGCTCACTGGATCTTTGGGTATATACACGGTGTGGGTTCAAAGTTATACAACTTTGAACTGATATCAGAGATTCTGTCTTAAGGGATGATTGGCTAAATTTACCCTAAACATTAAAATCAGACCAATCAGAAGGTTGATGGGGATCTCAGACTCCAGCTTTAGTTTTATAACCCTTGACCATGATAGCTTTATTGATCTCTTATGCAGCTACATGAGTTCAAGAGGTCTGTTCATTAGCTAATGAAAGTTTCTAATCTGTAGGTTTAGGTATTTGCCAATGGACACTGGTGGTTTGACTAGAGCAATTAATTGTTAACACTAAAATCATAAAACACAGCATTCATCATTAAATTCTACAACAGTAATATTACAATTGTAACAACGAACACAACATAGCCACATATCATATACAATGAACAACAAGTCCATACACTAAAATTTCAATAGATATACAGTTGAACTTCATTATGACAAACTCGCTTGAGATAAAATTCCGCTTGCACTCAAACTATTCCAAGTCCCATTTTGTTTCCTTCGTTGACCATATAAAAAAACACATAAGACAATTTCGTTTCAGCTTCATTCCCCTTTCATGTTTTCTTTACTAATCCAACTCACTCAAAGATCAAAGGCCGCCGCCAACTCTTGTCACTCAACAGCTTGACAAAATGTGAATGTGACATCATAGATCAATTAACATTGGCTTTCCACGTGCACAAGCCTGTGAGGGGGTTAACAATGATATGATTTGGATTGGTGCCAATTAAGGCATTTTGCTGAATGGAATGTAATCAGTAATTAGTCTTTTGCTTGGGTAAGGGCAATTAAAGATGCCACCATATTATTTTAGGGTCAGTGTGATTGTGTGAATAATGTTGGTAGTACAGTATATTTATTAAACACAAAATGACATAGCTTCATTGTCAAAATGACGTCTCACAAAGCTCCCGATACTCTAGCTGAGTAATCCAGAGCTCAGCCCGACAGAAGGCTAGAGTAAAAAAACACTCTATGTCATGGCGGAAAAGTAAACAAAGATCGACTGTCAATGTTAGTAGTGTATGCAAATATGACTGGCACAGAAAAACAACCTCTGTTAGCTGTGGGAAAGTTTGAAAAGCCAAGGCGTTTCAAACACACACAAACACTTCCAACAGAGTACAAAGCAAACAAAAAGGCATGGATGACTGCAAGCCTCTTCCATGAGTGGGTCAAAAAGTTTGATGAGAAGATGGTAAGGAAAGAACATAAAATCTGATTCAAAGTCAAAGTATTTTGCCAGGTCCCAGCGACTTTGAGATAATGAAGTTCAACTGTATATATAATTCCATGGAAACTAAATCCATGGACAATAAATTTAATGACTTTACATTCTGAACTACTCTGGTAATTGTGTTTAATCTTAAACAAAAGTCAACAATTTGTTTTGACTAAGTTCCAATCAAGAAATGTAAAGCACTTTCTTAAGAGAAAAGTTCAGAAATACAAGAATGGTAAAGTATTCATTCATCATCAGGAAATTTTGACTGCAAAAAAAATGTTAAGCTGTCACTGCTAAATAGTCCAAATTGTTGTCAAATTCAGCAGCAAGAAGTTTTAATTTTAGAAAATAGTGCAGCAGCCATTATTTACAAGGAGTCATGCTTAGCTAACTATTACAAAAGTTTATGTTTCCATGGCGACTGAATTAGCCAATCAAGCACACTCTACATCTCCCTCCAGACTGGTAGGTATGATCACACCTGCAGCGAGGGCTTCTTTCTCCAGACCTGCCAGCTGCCTGAAATTAAAACAAAGGTTATAGACATATACAAATATATAGACATAATATGTAATGATTTAATGCTAGTATCGTAGTTGCGTTTAGAAGATATGTTTATTCCCCGTTATGATGACAGAAATTATTGTTATCTGGAGATTGTGCTCCTCTAAAACAAATATAGTACTGCCATACTGCTGTAGTACTGTCGTAGCATGTTGTAAATGCCTGATATAGTATAGCACAAATTCATACTCTGACTTCTTGTTACTCATGTTTCTTCCTTCTTAGTTTCAGGAACATTAGCAAAGGAGCTTAAGGTGCTACAAATTTTAATATTTTGGGATGTTTAAGCATGTCATGGGTTTTAAGACGTGTGCCTTTCTTACATTAAGCCAATTGTTTATCCACTGCACTACCAGACCTGACACATTTAAAAGATTTAATTCTTTGTAAGAATACAAAGCACATACATTTTTTTTATAGCAACAGCCAACCATAACTAGCAGGGAAGCGGACAAATATAGCAGCAGAACTGGCCTTACGTGCAGAAATGTTTCCCAGTTTTTGCTCAAGCTCAACTGTGAAAAAAGTCTCATTGTCATATTACTAGTTTCAACAAGGCTGTTATCTCCTGTACATATTGTACATATGTTGATAGTTCATTATAGTTAGTGTTACATTCTTTGTGAATAGTATTCTTTGATCAGTTTGTAACTCCAGATGGAGGTCCTTACTGGTTGTCTTACTTTCATGGAATATTTTTATTTACATTTTTTATCTATGAGAAAAACATTCAGGAAGTGTGGCATTGGATCGCCCCATAAATTAGGTTAAAGCATCCTAGTCGGTTCTTTTGCCACCTGACCATTCCTAGGGCAATTACTATGGATTTTTCTTTGTGTGTAATGTCTTGTCTCAGTGTTTTTGTCAATTTGACATTTACTCTGTGTGCCTTTGACTAAAGAAAGGTTGAATTTTAATATGTGTGGTAACCGTCATAGGACCATTTCTTATTTTCCTATTAAAGATACTATTTGGGTATATACTGAGTTGTCAAAATTTGAGCCTGAGCAAAAATCTTAACAGGGAAGTGATACTGCAAGTGGGGCTAGATGTTTGACAGGTCAGATGGAAGACCTTCTCACTTGAAAGTTATCTGTCACATGGGAATATAACTCATTGTGTCATGTGATGATAGTTGATATGTCAGTTGGCAACATTAGCAGTTCATCCTCAAATACACAGCTGGCAAAGATTCCTTACACTGACTTCTATCAGTTCCTATCAGTATTATCCATAAAAAAGCACTGCTTGCTTTTCCCATATTACAAACCAGCATTTTCATTTTTTGTTTTATGAGAAAACATCGGATCTTCAAGTACTAAATAAAGTCTAACAAGCAAGCAATGTAATCATAAATAATAATAACTAAAACAAGAAAAAAGCTGAAGTACGGATCATTTACTTCCAATTTATTTATATTCCTGTATCAGTTTCAGCAGTTTATAATAAGATGGGATTTCAGGGATTAGCTGGCATTTTTGTCAATACTGTGCAGCGACATTTTTATCATTATAGCACAGGGGCACTTATGAGGTGCCCAGGGACTGACCCCGGCTGGCCATTTATACTGACACCGACGCGTCAGGCATAATGCTGTCCCCTTAGCACCGAGCGTTAGGAGGGAAGCCATAACTACCATCTTTAAAGTCTTCGGTTTGACCCGGCCGGGGTTTGAACCCAAAACCTCCCGATCTGCAAGCCGTTGCTCTACCACCTGAGCTATTGCAGCCGGTTTTATAAAAGGAAATATTGGTTGCATAAGTGAATGCTGTTACACAAGTCCTGTTCATTATTATTATTATTATTTTTTGTATCATAACTTTCAAGTGTGATTATCAGAAGTTCTTAAAGTTTTGTGAGAACATTGTTAAAAGAAATTCGAGGTGTATTTTAACAGCATGCCAGTGTCATTTCTTATCATAAGCTGAGCAGCTGTAATAATCAAATAAAACAATGTGATTGGTCAATTTTTTCCAAATAACTATTATGTAAAATTGTAAGAGAGACAGCTCAACAACAATGCAAGTTTTACATGTCAGTCAGCCAACAACCATGCAGCAAACATGAGTGAAAAGGGCACAGAGGAACCACTTGCTTACCTGGAACATTACTTGTGACAGCACAGTGATGGGGTTAAATACACATAAAGACCTGGCTGACCTTATAGGCAGTAATGGACAGCCTATATCTAGCACACATAGCAATTTAATACACTTGTTCTGGGGAATTTGCACATATTTCCTACATACTTTTATTTTAGTCTCAGTAAAATATAATGTTATGTTAACAGTAAGTTGTCACATGGTTTTCTGAGTTTAAAAATACCTATCTCTGCAGCATAGCTCAGATAGGAAAGTTCCTGTTTGCGATGACAATGGGAATTTATGTCTCACTGTTCACACTGATCTAGAGCATCAATGAATAGCATGCTGCAGGACCTTTTCATGTAACAATGACTTCTTTGGTGGTACGAAACTTTTTTTTGTCCAAACATTAACTAGATACCACCTTAATGACCACATACTATTTAATTGCTTACACTGGAAATAAACCATTGTGTAAAACTTAAGCACTATAACATGGTGTAGAAATGATTCTCCTAATCTTTAATCAAACCCTTCATTGTGGATGTCAATTAAGATGGAATTCCATTAAGTACCAGCAATTTATTAATGAAATAGCATGGAAAGTTTTCTCTTGTCAGTGTGAAGAACAAGATTCTATTTCACATCCATAGAAAAGAATGCTTTGTAAGCCAAAAACATATTTTTATAACATCTGTAAGACAAGGTTTATTTCTATTGTCTGATTACATTATGTTTCATTTCATCTGCTCATCTTTAGCTAGATCTTTGTTTATTCTGTTATAGAAACCATTATTTTGTGTTCAAATGTTGCCGAGAATAATAATAATAATTAAAGACCTTTACACCAGCTGAGGCCTGTTATACATTGAACAAAAACATAACCTGGGGATGTCAAGTTGGCAATCCAATTGTTTTCCAGGTAACCTGATACCCTATTATTGCACAAATAATGTCTTATCCCCTATCTTGCTATGGTTACCTTGTTGTGACTACCTGTAAGGTTAGGTAACTTTGACCTTGTGTTACAGTGCATCAAACCCTATATTGCTGTAACTCATTTAAATTGTCACAATCAGACAATTCTAATGAATGCTATGTATACTAGGATTAAGAAGAGAATTAAAGTACAATGTAGTTTGCACTAGCTTTACTCTTCTTATCTAAGGCTCTGCTAAATGAGCATACTTGCTGTATCCAAACCAAGGATAAGGTATTTTTGCATACATCATTACCACTGAGGTCCACTTAAATAAAAAAATCAAATAAGCTGATTTAGAGTTCAGAGAACAGAAATTCATCCATTTTTTAATCTTCTGCTAACATCATGTACATGACAATTTCATAACCTAGGTTACATATATTTTACATGAAAACAATTCTGGAAATTTTACAGCTAAATATGTAGTTCTCCATCAGACAGCTCCAACCATGAGTTGATTGATCTGAATCTACACTTAACTGCTATGTCAGATCCCTCTAGGCATGTTACGATATATTCAATCCAAATTAATTTCTTTCTTTCTTGAAATGTTTTTGCCATTGAGGCTATTTCTTTACACAGAAATCAATAGTTTTGAGGCTATAATCAAGTTGTCATAGCAATAAAAAAAATGTTGTAACAAATACCTGTATTCCTTGAGGTTATTTGTACTTTACAATAGTTCTATATTTTCAGAATGATTATTCAGCAGAATATAAAAGACATAAATATATAATGCCCATTAGAACAGGAAAACAACTTTTTTTCTAGAGTCAAAAAAAGAGAGATCTACTTATTTTTCTAGGCTATGGTAGACAATGTATCTGTATTACTTTGGCTTAACAAACAACAGTAACTGGATTTACTGGTGTTGTTTTCATGTATAGGATAGAGTCTATTAAGATGTTTCTAAAGAAAAAAGGAAGCCAAAACGAACGCAGCAGGTGCAGGCTTCGATTTGCTATGGGAACGTCTTAATAGATTCTATCCGACTTGGAAGTCACTACCATACTTCTACCTGTCCAAAATGACATGTAATCTGCCACATAAAACTGTCAATTAAACTGTCAATTGTCTTTATGTGTTCAAACTTGTCGTCTCAAGGAGAGGAGTCAAGCCAGAATGCGTGGTTTGTTGCACATGCACAGTTGAAAACAAGACCAATTAGTAAAATAGATAGATTTGTTTTGTTGATTGTAAAAACGAAAATAGAAAGGAAGTATTATTGAAATAAATTTATTAGGCATTATTGAACTTTCATAGCATCTGATTGGCTATTGTGTTTTACTAACAATCATTACTATGGGTTGGGGGGTGGGGGGTGTATGTACTTACAAGGCTTACAGATTTAGCAGTAATTCTTTAAAATCAACTTTGGCACAGCTAGTAAATTTGATTTTATATTTTTGTTTGTTAAAAATTAGCAATTAACATGCTTTCCATTAAAAAGATTAAGTATAGTTGTCTTTAGATTTTGTTTATAAATGTTAATGCATGAAATGAAGTATGAATTTTTCAGTAACATCAAGACACACAGAGTATAAAATATAGTGCTGTAAATATTTTTATGATTTTTGGAAAATCATTTTGTGATTTGTCTTGTATTTGAAAATATTATCATTATTTTTGGAAAATCATGTTTACGTTTTTACTAAATATTTTAATATAATTGTATCGCTGTAATATATTCATGATTTTGCTGGAAATATTTGTATGATTTTGCTGGAAATAATTTTATGCCATGATTAATTGTTTGACTTTTTATTTTGTTTTTCTTACAAAACAACACACACCAAAAGTTTTGTCTGAAAAGAATTTTCATCTCAGTCCAACTATTATGTAATAGATGACACTCCTGTCTCATTTTTTTCTAGAAATGTGATCTCTTTTACACACAAACATGTCTAATTTACACTTGTGACATTACCATACCTAATAACACATTACTTAATTAAACACATGGTCAAATGCAAAATTGGATGATCTGAAAAATGTAATTATGTTATACATTGGAAACCCATTTGTAAATATATGTCTCATTTGTTTGTTTATTTGTTTATTGGGTTTATCGTCCCACCAACAGTATTTCAGTTATCTGGAGATGGTGTCCACTTGAAGCAGTTATAATGCTGCCTTCACTGTGTATAGCATGCCGTGAACACCTGGCATGATACCACGCCCAGTCACATTATCCTGACACCGGGCCAACCAGTTGTGGAACTACCCTTATATTTGCTTGAGCGTTAGCAAGGGAGCTATACCACTACCATTTTTTAATGACTTTGGTATGTCGCGGCCCGGGATCGAACCCGGGGCCTCCCGTACCTGGAGCCGACGCTCTACAGATTGCGCTACCAGGTCCTGTGTGTCTCATTTGTACTTTTGTCAAAGATTCTGTAAAACAAATGTAACACAAACTGGTATAAATATGTCAAACATTTGTCAACATCTGAATTTTTTTCTGAATTATTAAAGGAGCTAAAAAGCAATACTAGCTGTGTTAGGACCAAACCCATCAGACAGTAACTAAGTGAAGAATGTGTCAAACCTAGCCAGGGAAGGGTCAAACCCATCAGACAGTAACTAAGTGAAGAATGTGTCAAACCTAGCCAGGGAATGGTCAAACCCATCAGACAGTAACTAAGTGAAGAATGTGTCAAACCTAGCTGTGGAAGGGCCAAACCCATCAGGCAGTTACTGAGTAAAGAATGTGTCAAACCTAGTTATGGATGGGCCAAACCCACCACACAGAAACTGAGTGAAGAATGTGTCAAACCAAGCTGTGGAAAGGCCAAACCCATCAGGCAGAAACTGAGTAAAGAATGTGTCAAACCTAGCTTTGGATGGGCCAAACCCACCACACAGAAACTGAGTGAAGAATGTGTCAAACCTAGCTTTGGAAGGGCCAAACCCATCAGGCAGAAACTGAGTGAAGAATGTGTCAAACCTAGCCAGGGAAGGGCCAAACCCATCAGGCAGAAACTGAGTAAAGAATGTGTCAAACCTAGCTTTGGAAGGGCCAAACCCACCAGGCAGGAACTAACTACAGA
This sequence comes from Sinonovacula constricta, assembly GCA_007844125.1. Taxonomy (NCBI): domain Eukaryota; kingdom Metazoa; phylum Mollusca; class Bivalvia; order Cardiida; family Solecurtidae; genus Sinonovacula; species Sinonovacula constricta. Next base: position 24,057,590 of record CM017555.1, on the reverse strand, counting down.
TCCTGTCAGCAGATGTGAAAACCTTTGACATCACTTCAAAAGTGTTTATCGGAACCAATATGGCCACCTACACTTTCTCTCTTGGCTACATACATTCTGAAAGTAAGATCAAGTGTCACCTTAAAGTTTGGTGAAGAATTTCTATTTTACCCATTAAATCTGCATGGCCTCAACCAACCTCTCGTAACTCTACTATACTTTAACTAGAACTGCCTTAAATCCCAACACAGGAAGTAAAATGAGCAGACATTCCAGGACTTAATTAAGGTAGAGTGGTATGGGATATGTGGTCACTTGTGACAGAGTGGTTAGAGTCATCGACTTGTGACTCTTCAGCCCTTTGCCAAATGGGTTACAGTCCTGGTTAGGGTGAGAACTTTCAAGTGGGAAGGTTTTCTAGCTAATCTAAGGTGTACCAGTAAATATTCCCAGATGTAAGGCTGGGGTATTTCTTTCACAATAACTAGCTGGAAGTCAACAATATGACCATAACGTGTCCGTGTGATTTAACAAAATATAATCCACAAATGACTCATTTAGTCCCCCATCAACATACATATTTGTTTCATAATCACACTCCTTTTCCCAAGAGCTAAAGACTAAGCCATGAGTAGAAAAGGTCATGCAGGTCTACCCTGCATGCTCCCAAAATTCAGCTTTCTTATAACTTTCTTACGACAGTATACTGCCATTCTATATTCATGGTTCGGTTCACGGTTCACTTTTCAAGAATTACAGTAAGAACCGTGCAATACAGTTAGGTAAAAATCTTACATTGTGCTTTTGGGTTCACATCGAATTCTAGTTGGGTCAAAACTATGGCTCAATAGCGGTATGCGATATATATCTAGTACAGTATTTTTGGATTGAAATATATCTGATCGAATGTTTATCAGACAAAAATATTGACCAGGAACTTAAAATATAATTAAGAAAGACACTGCCTAGTTTTTTCTGAAAATGTTTCTAGAATTCTCAAAAGACAACTCGAAATATGCAGGTACAGAGACCGATTCAAGTCCACTTTAATTTTCTGATATCTGGAAGTTGTGATACATTTAGTTACATTCGTCTGTACTGATGACCGAGATGTAAGCATCCTTGTTTTCAAGAGTAGCTGATCGTTCAGAACAGTACTTTGTCATTCTCAATTCTTTTTTATTTATATCATATGAAAGTTAAATTAGTAAGCTATATAGTATATCTTAGGTCAGTATGGCGCATTGGGTAAAGCTAATTAGTATTCAAAATGGCGGCTGTTAAAAACTTGTAATCTCTGTTTAAGAAATCACTGTTGGAGAGGTATTCGAGAGGTAGATGGCACAACTTAAAATACCACGAGATTAGTGATGCTGAGAGATTAGTGATAGCGAGTATACTGCCAAACAGCAAACAAGAGGAGGGACTCATGACACAATTACTACAATTGCTTCAATATTATCTTCCTGTTATTCAACTGAAAACATAATAATCTCACCTCCTCAATTTGGTGACCTTTAACCTCAATTCTTTATCGTACTCCCGTATCTTGGTTACTTCTAGCCATGCCTCTCTCTGTTTGTCATGTGGAACCTGCGACCTTAGGTACAGACTGTTCCACAGTGTCTGAAAAATTGAATAAATAATTTGTTTACAATTAATTTTTATTAAATTAGACATAATGGTGCTTTTTCATCAAAAGTCTTAGGAATATAAATTTATGACTTGTCTTAGGACAGGTCAAACTCTGTTCCTATTTTATATATAGCTCTGAGATTGGCTCTTAATGGTCGATCACTGTTTACGTCCCTTTTCAGTGGTCAGAGATGTACGAGGCAGACAGTTTCACATGCTCACCCAAACTCACTACAAAGGCCAACTCACTATTAGGACCACTTTGAGTCAGAACGGAAGGTGGTCTTAATAGAGGGATTTTCCTGTATATGCAATAATACCTTATCACTGATTTGTGGATCATTTCTGCATTAACTCATGCTATAGTCTAAGGTAAGACAGATTTAAACTTTGCTGTTAGACAGTATAAATCGCAAAAAAAAAAACCACTCGAAAAGTTCATGCTTTCCAAATCTATAAATAAGCATGATAGTAAACTCTGCTAAAAATAGTTATCGACATCAGAGCAGATTACACATAATCTCAAAAATAAGTTTGTCATATGGTTTAAACAGCTATCTCTGCAGCATGGCTCAGATAGGAATACCTGTTTCCAATGACAAGTGGGGATTTATATTGTTCACACAGGTCTAGGGCATGTGCATAACCTCTTTAGGTAACAATAATTTATTTGGTCATTTGAGAAGAAATGTTTGGTTTTAACTGTCAGATAGCAGCTTTAACAGCTGTTAATCAATATATAGCAATGACAATGAATTTCTGCATAAGGATCTGGTTTATATAAGTGCATAATATATAACCTTGATGTTGAAGTACATTTTGGCCTGCAATTTTGAAAAAAAATCTTTCCTTAATGACATTAAGCTCAGACTTCATTGAAGAGCATTTGAATATTAAAACTCATTTATTTTACAATTTGGAAAAAAAATAATCTGAGATCAAGCTCAGTTTTGACAACAGCCAATTTGAATTTGAAAGCTCAATGACAATTATTTTTATAGTATGAAAAAATCTTTTTGCATCAAGTTCAGGTTTAATGAAAGGGAACTTGATTATTTTACTAATAAGTTCAGTTTTTGTGTAGCATATGTTAAATAGAGGGACATATATCTCCATTGATTGACAACACCGAGTAATTTGTGAAAAGTATGGCACAATTAAATATGACACATCATCATTAGTAACTGAGAAGTTTGGATGAGGTTGCTTTTCTACTGTTGTAAAAATGAGAAGCTCATTAACTAGGAAAACATTGAAACACACTTGACAGAGCCAAGATATATCTGCCACAAATTAAATTTATAGACATCTGAGATGTTAATATGGTAATAATAATAAATAATAATAAAGAAGGCTTGAATCTTATGGTAGATTATACATTTATTAAACAAAACATCAAGAGCAAATAAACACTTCAAATCTATAAAAATAATGAACATTTAGAGACTAATAGCTCAAGATAACATGACATTTAACAGTTTAGCTAGCTTTAATTGGAAGGAAAGAAATTATGAATCTGAGGTTAATGGCACTAATGGAAAATATCGAAATATCAGAAAACGTGGGTCATATCCATAAAGAATCTCGGTTATTTCTCTAACTAATGGTAATGTGATAACAGAGCAATTAGATATAAGAACTAATTCCTTCAATCCAAGTCATAAAACCTTTAACCTAGGATTTTTTCATCTGAATGAATTTTAATAAATATTTCTTAACTTAAGAGTGAAAAAGTTTAATTTTTATGATGAGTAATTTATTATTTTTTATATTAAAAGATTTTTTTTATGGATATAATCTCAGAAGTTTTGAATTGTAAGATAATATGAGAATCAGCTGGATCTAAGAAATTTTTTCTGTCTCACAAAAGTCAGTAACATAATTAGTTAGAGTTACATTGTGCCTCAAGCTACATATCTGATTAGTTATGGCCACAATTCCTTGTGTGTAAAAAATCACCCAGAAAACACCTGATATCCGGGAACTGAACTCCTTAAGCATACAAAATTAAGCACATACTGTAAAATCATTTAACTTTGTTGGCATTAATTTTCATGGATCCCGTCACACAGACATATACATGGGGACAATAGGTCTAGTTTTAGAAAAAAAGTCATTTTGTACTATGAAGAGACAAAAGTTGTTAATTTTGCCACTATCTCCAGGCTTTAGCTAAAATTATTTAAGATCCTTGAATTCTGCTGAAGGTTTTAACAAATGTAAACTTAGAAACACAGAAGTAGGGACAAACTGTGTACATTCTCATCTAGATACACATTTTGTAAACAGAAAACAAATTAAATATGCATAACTTTGCAGTTTGGAGTTTTATCAGTTTACAACAAGAGTACCAGATCGCAATTATCTTTCTATCACAAAGCCAAAATGGTTTTATCTTGCTAAAAAATATTGCTAAAATGCAACAAATAATATTTATAATATAATAAAAAACATAATAAAACCCTTACAATACTCTGTGGAGCTACAGATGGCCAAATAACAGCAGGATTGGGATCATACATGGGGTTGAGTAGGTTACCCAACACCTCTGGTCGATTGATGTAGGACCTGGAAAATATAGGCAGAATTACATAATTTGTTTAACTCATCACACATTCCACAATAATGGTCATTATGGCAATTCCTTGCTTTTAATCCTTTACTTTCGGGAAACATCTTTAGGATGGGTTATGTTTTAGGTTTATAGGGTGAATGATGTTTTCCAGCAAGTAAAGTAGTAAAGGGTAGGAGAACAACACCAGACAAGGGTCTCAGTAGAACAATTGTTATTCCCCAGGAGAGAAAATCTCTCCTTGATTACCCACGTCCTGATGTGTTGAGTAGTAACAAGTTTGAAACTCTAATTACTGTTTGAAACCATGCACAGCAGGAATTATTTTTACAATGAAAAAGCTACGGCAAATTGTGTCAATCCTGATCAGATGCAGATTGATACTGGCTGATCTGGATGTACATGATTTGCCTTGGTCTGATCAAATTTGCTAAGTGAGATAATGACTCAATGGAAACAACAGAAGTCTATCCAATTTTAATGAAGCACAATGACAGTTCATTATGGGTACTAAGAAAATGATGATGAGTTAAAGCCTATAACTTTACTGTCTGTAGGTGTTACTCCCAGTCAAGACAAGGACTTTCATTAAGTGAGGTCTTCCAGGTAACCCTTGGGGTGCCTGTGGTTCTACCTAAAATTGGTCTGGTGTCTTCCTCTATGAATTATAGCTGTACAGTGCAAATATCATCATAATTGTCAGTATGATTTATTTCAAAACACCAAACCAATAATAAGACAAAAACCAAAGGGAGGTTACTTTAATATGCTGCTGGAATATATTCCTTTTATTCAACTCAAAAATACCTACACTTTACCTAAACAATAATGTCTGCCAAATGTATTAAAACACAACACACACAAAAAACAATACTTTCTAAATGGTATATGTATGTTTCTTTGGATTAAAGACACACTTGCAAATAAGACAAGAAACTGCTAATGTTCTTTTTTTTTTTGCTTAATGCTATGTTTTTCTTGCCATTAAGCAGTTTTCATTTCAGGCAAACTGAAGACACACATGTTGTAAGGGATAGTCATTAGAAATGTTCTAACCATGGGCAAAATAATCAAACTTGAACCATGAAAGGATTGATGTTTGCTCTTTGTTTATGTAAGGTGTGGTAGGATTTAAAGTTACATTTTATAGTATAAAGGTCTTTGTGATAGCAAAAAAAATACAAAGTTATACAGTTGCTATTCTGAAATACGAAATACCATAGGTAAATAAACTCCTATTGGATGGGTCTTTGTGATAATAGGAAAAGATAAACCAGTACAATTCTGTAATATTATGGAATACCATAAGTAAATCAGCTCCAATTAAATCAATATCAAGCTGAACCAAAACAGAACTATATATATGATGGCCATCTGGAGGCATCTTTCAGAACAATAGAAATGTCAATATTCTTAGTTTATCAGGTTATGAAATTTTCAAAACAATAAAACATCACTCATATTATTCCAACATAATTATAGCCAAACTAAAAATAAATTTCAATATCTACAATGGTGTATCACAGACACTGGGCATATTAAAGACTAAAGATTTTTAATAATTCACCACCAGTTCACAGGGATGGGAGGTATAATGTTAATTGGTTACCATAGTGACACTGTGTTGTCTTCTAGCTTCAAGGAGTGTCTCTCTTTGTCACTGTTGCCTAGAAACGTACCTGAAACAGAGAATTCAACAATATATAAGTTGCTAAACCTATAGGCTGAAATGAAATAATGTGTTCTGCACTGGTAGGTTCAAGAGGTTTGTATTTGTTTGTTTGTTTATTGGGTTTATAGTCCCACCAGCAGTATTTCAGTTGTCTGGAGACGGCGTCTCCTTAACGCAGATATATTGCTGCCTTCAGTATGTATAGCATGCCGTGAACACCTGGCATGATACCACAGTCACATTATCCTAACACCAGGTCAACCAGATGTGGAACTACCCTTATGTTTGCTTGAGCTTTAACAAGGGAGCTTTACCACTACCATTGTTAATGACTTTGGTATGTCGCAGCCTGGGATTGAACTTGGTGCCTCTAGTACCTACAGCCGATGCTCTACTGATTGCACTTCCAGGTCCAGTAAAGGTCTGTGTAATGGTTTGTTAACAACTGTCAGTGAATGGAATGGCGTATGATAATTATGACAATGAAGACAAAATATCTTAACAAAAATGATGATGCTGATGCTACAAATGCTGATGGTGACCACAATGAAGAAAATAACAGTAAGGTTGTTGTTAATGAGTATGGTGAAAATACTTTAATTGTTATTGATGATAATACATATACGGTAATAATATCCATCTACAGCCCCCCAGGGATAGGTATTTCTGATGTTTATCTATGGGAAAAGGAGAAACTAGTGTTGTCTTACACAAGCTATATATGCCCTACCAATTTTTTAATAATATAAAAACTTCCTTACCTTGGAAGTCATTAGCGTCAACTATTAAAAGTTGTTCAAGTGTCAAACAAATATTTGTCTGTCATTAAGGATGTTTTCTGAGAAGGCTTGCAAGCTTGTGGAGCAGTATTTCACTTTTAATGAAAGGGTTGATCCTAAGGAATGAATCCATCATCTTTTCAATATGGGCAAGCACTAATGAGTGGTATATCATATTTAATAGACATTAATTCTATACTATTTCATTGCCCTAAAATTAACAGTACATCCAAGCAAAATAGTTTTTATTATAATGTTGCTAGGTCTCTTGCTCTGGTTTCTTATTGACAAAGAAACTTGAAAATATCTTCTTCAATAATTACCGTATTCACTTATGTAATCGCCGCACTTTTTTTTACCCAATTTTATCGTTAAGGAGTTGGGGTCCGGCCATTCTATAGGTGTAAGGCCTTTTCTAGAACGTTCTGCTGATTTTTGGGACGCCATGTGTTTACTTCGTGATATAACTAGATGAGCTCTCTAAATAGGAGGTTGATGGACGGAATGTCGGACAATTCCCCACCCGGACATTTCCCTGTTCGTCATTTTTGTAGGTCCGGACATTTCCCCGTTCGTCATTTGTGTAGTCCCGGACAAATCCCCGCTCATGAAATTGTAAGGGTGGACAATTCCCCGCTCAAGCTTTACCAAGCAATAGGTGTAGTTAAGTTTTCGTGTCCAAATTACTGTGCATGTAAAAGTGGATTAATCACAATTATTAATAGACATAATATTGAATCACTTCTTCTGTTGAAGTTGTTTGTTTAGGATTTAAAAATTGAATACTGTTTATTTCCAAATGTTTATTTCATTTAGCAAGGTACGTAGAGTCATGCATACACACAGTTCACACACAAGCACATCATTTTATATAAAACAATAAACAAAATCAAGTAATAAATAGTTATAATAAAAATAGGTTATACAAAAATACACTACAGTCACTACAGGCCCCAACAACTGAACGTTCAGTGTAGACGCACACACTTCCCAGTCGCAAGAAGGAATTCTTCGACCGTCTTCTCGGAGTTGGCAACTTGCTGGCACAGCTTCTTCAGTTTCTTCTGATGTTGGATGACAGACTTCTTTCGTCGTTTGCTGCTTGTGGGTATGCCGTTAACGGTTCTATAGGCCTCTGTCTCAGTGTCTGCGTTATCTTTCATAATGCAATCAATCACTGTTCAGAGAGACGGATTCGAATGACCCACGAGGTGCCGGAAGCCGTTGTTCCAGGACTCCATGACGTTGTTGGTCCTAGATGCGTCTGTCACCGTAGCTTCGTGCACGTTCCACTTTGACGGGTCAAATCTCGGTGGTGTTCGCCTGAAACGTAGCCGTCCACCACTGAACACCGACTTGTAGGTCTCAGACACGTACGTGGCATCAAAATAGTCAACGACTGGGATGAGTTCTGACGGGGCGGTGTGACGGCTGTACTTCATCCCCTCGGACACCAGGTTGATAGGCAAGAAAGCGAGGCCGTCTATCATTCCGCAGTAGTCACGAATTGCTTCTTCTTCCCTGTACGCCCGTTGTAACCCCTCCGCCTGGACACGACGCAACGTAGCTTGCGTTAAATGATAGAAGCAGCCTTGTATTCTCAGATGTTGGCCTAAGATAGCATATACTGCGTTGTGGATGGCCATCTCCGTACGAAGCTTGAGTGCTTCAGTGGCGAAGTGATCTGCCTCATGGCTGTGGTCTGTCAGTGAGTTGACTGTTGTGATGTCTTTGCCACTCACGAGTGCACCTTTGCACTGTTTTGATTGTCTTTTAGAACATTCCCATCTGATAGTTGTTTTCGTCTCCTTGTTCTTCGTGTATACAAAGCCTGCATGTACAAGTTTTTTTGTTAAGCTTTTCGTTGTGATGATCTCCATGACAGATTTTGTTTTTTGTAAAATACATCTTATGCAGAGATTATATATTAAGAAATGTTTTTGAGTCATTAGTAAGTTTGTCAAACAACTTTAATTGTCTCATTTGTGGAGATAATAAGGTGTTAAACGTGTTCCTTAATATCGTTCATGATCATACAACTTTAATTGAGCGAGGCTCAAACTGTGGTAAATTAATTAAAAGTCGGAAAAATGTTCAGAAAACTGTAAAGGATTAATTAAAAAAGTTTTCACACATAATTTGCATATTCAATTTATTACCACGATCAAACAACTTTTATTGAGCGAGGCTGACTTAATTAACAACACACAAACCGTGGTAAATTAATTAAAAGTCGTAAGACTGTAAAAGATTAATTAAAATAGTTTTCACACATAATTGAGCGGGGAATTGTCCGCCCTTACAATTTCATGAGCGGGGATTTGTCCAGGTCTACACAAATAACGAACGGGGAAATGTCCGGACCTTCAAAAATGATGAACGGGGAATTGTCCGGGCGGGGATTTGTCCGGATACCTGATGGACGATATGAACGAGATAGCGCCGTTCTGTGCTTTTCCAGTAGAGATCTAATTTTGTTCAAACATTTTGTTTAAAAATTTATTATAATATTAAAATACTAACCAACATGAACATATTCCATAATTTATAAATTACCCAGTTCTTCCTAGTTTAATCTCTTGTATCATATTTCTGAATGTTTGCATCATCAAACAATTTCACCCAGCTAAAATGTCACGTGCACACTACCAAGCAGATCAAAGGATTTCATAGCAGAGCCGATAAAACAACACAGCTTTGATATGAGCCAACAATCTCTTTGAAGTCGCATTTCATAGACAGGAAATATTGATGTTAAACTCTATACAGCCTGTCAATAAATCGAAAACTCCATATGATATTCAAAGGACAGTTGATCAAAGCAAAATGTACATATATGAACTAAGGTATTTTTCAAACAATTTTGTGAAATTACATGTATATGGAAACATTATAAATTTATACGGAATTTTGTTTTTATTATATTTCTATGAAAATAAAATGATTTAAAGATCAAGGTCCATTCATATATATAACTAAGAATCACACTCATTGGTACAAGTTTGTACATCACCTGTAACTGTTAATTGTTACTATTTGACACGTTATTCTCATCTCTCAGAGCCACTAATTGACAAGTTATTCTCACCTGTCTGCTGGACCCCAGAGAAGACGGTGACATGTTGAGAAGGTGCGAAATTTCTTACTGACACTTAACAGTTGAGGGGACACGAGTAGCTCAATCTGCCTTTAAAAACCTGCCTACCAAACTCTAACAATTAATTTGTTCAAATTGTCAAACGTAGCGTATCTCTCATATTGTCACTCCGACATTACCTTCAAATTGTCGTATACCTAAAATATGTCACTTAATAAATAGTTATAATTTTCAATGATTCTCGGTATGTTTCTGAACGATCGTCATTGTTTTACTGATATGCATGGTATTGACGATATAGCGGAGCTCCGCTGTATAAACTGTTCGCCTTTACATTGAATTAGGATTTTTTCTTTAAATTTTGTCGTCATTTTGGGGGAGCAGCAATTACACGGGTGCGACCATCACACGAGTGAATACGGTAAAGGTAAAAAAATCTGATAAAATAATAATGGAAATGACCATCAAAAGGTTGTGAAATTGCTGCCTCTTGTGAGTAAAAGTAAGGATGTTTAAAGGAAGTCATCATGTTATTTTATTTTTTGTTAGTAAGATTACCATTTTTATGTAAATTAAAAAAAAAACAATTCTTCTGAAAAGAAACACCTCTGATTAAAATTATTATTACAGAATATAACATTATAAATAATACAGAATATAACATGATAAATATTACAGAATATAACATATGATAACTTGATAAATATTACAGAATATAACAGATGATAAATATTACAGTAAATGATGGATAATAAGAAATAAAAGTCTATAACAGATGATAAATAAAAAGAATTCAACAGATGCTTAAAAATGGCTAGACAGGCAGTACAGTGTATTAAACTGGTAAATCCTTAATTTAAATAGGAAATACTAGGGATAGCTAAATTAATGAAATCAGTAAGCATAACCTACACATATGATTGACCATTTAACTGATTTACCTGACCAATATCTCTACTTTGTATTGGTACTAAAACTGTTAAAATATGTTTATCTTATTGTGTAGACATTATGTGCATTTCTTGTCAACTTTTGCCAATCTGGAGACATTATTGTCACAATGCAACCTATGGCACAAAAACTATATAAATCTGCAAAACATCTGCAAAACAATGTTTATTAAAAAGGAGGTGATTTTATAATATTGGGATTGGGATTTGTCAACATTTTTGTCGATACTAAGCAGCTGGTAGTCTATCAACACAATATTAATTGACATAATAAATAACATAATGCAACAACATCATAAGTATTATATTTCTTCCTCTCTATCTCCTCATTCTTCTATTTTCAAAAGCATGCTGTTAATAGACCAAAACTGATGACTTAAAGGTAAATAATATAACAAAAATCATGACATCCTCTCTCATGCTATTTTATTACCACTTATATACATATATATTATTTATTAAAAAATATACTGAGCTCCACAGTTGTTGTACCAGCTGTCCTTCAAATAGGAATGCTATTGTCAACCAGAAATGTTGTATTTTATTTATATTTATCTATGTCGATTCTTCATATTGTACAGTAATCTTGTATGTTCTGTTCTGTTCTGTAATGAAGGCACACTATAGCAAAGCAACCCCAAAGAGAAGTTACATTTAGGTAGGAGGCAGGAGTATGAAGGGGCACCCATGTTGCAGTAATAGGCTGTGTTTTCATATTTTATTTATCTGGAGGTGACATCCTGACATGCCATCCTGCCTATCACTAAATAACCTGTGGACTGGTGTGAAGGTATGGGACTTTCATTTCAAGATTTTGAATGACACAAACAACAAAGTAAAAAAATCATAAAAGTTATTCAACAAATTCTGTATATTAGTATCCGGAGTAATTAACAGTTTGCAGAATTCATAATTGCTTAACCTAGATGTGAAGAAGGTAACCAATAAACCGGTTAACTGTTGCCAACCCTAGAAAATACATTACTGCAAAAAGTTGAAAAATAAATGTACAATGAGTAAAAGTAGAGGATGTTTCAGGTTAAAACATTATAATGGTTTCAAAGGATTTTTCTTAAAGAAAATGTTTTATAAAGGTCTTGGAAAGTTTTGCTAAGAAGCCTGCAATCAAATGGTAAATGATGTAAGTGCAAAATTAAACCTACAAAAGAACTTTTCAAGGACTAAGTAAATGACTGCTTGTGAGGCATTAAGCCTAATTAAAAACCAATTAAGGTGATAAATGATGTGTTTGAGACATTATACCTACAATAGAACTTCTCTTTAACAAAGTAAGATACTGTTGGTGAGTCATAAAGCCTAATTAAAAAGTTATTGTGATAAACTTACCAAATTGGGAAGAATAAGCATGTTCCATCAGCAGAATGAGGAAGTCTTCCGAGAACTCAAATGAGCATGGAAACTGTTGCCATATCTGAAATAAAAAATATCACAACTTTTTCTAGTGCTTTTTTGTGCAACCTTTGACAAAAGAGAATGTGTATCTTTACTTAACTGTTCAAAAAACAACAACACTAGTGTATGTTTTGTTTCACAGCTACTATGTGACATCTGAATGGGTAGTATCATTTTGTCACGGTAACCCTTATCAAATTTTATATTTAATTATTATACAGTAAAATGCTACCTAATGAGCACGCCACTAAAGCGACCCAGTCTCTATAAAGACCAATTTTAAGTACAAACTATTTGGCTTCCCTATTCAATAAGAAACCTGACCACAATTACGGGCACGTCGCTACACTGGCATGACGACCAGTTCTACTAGAACATTTTTTGTATTTCTTATGTAAACACCAGAACAACAAGTCACCCATGGGGTGATTTGCACCTGCAATTGCTAAAATAATTCCCTCCGGCATGTTTTCAACTTACAGTCTAGGACACCGGCTCAAATGAGGTCATGATCTTAGTCAGTTAGGCACTAATTAGATGCTAGCATCCAGTTTTGATAAGCTTTTATTATTGAGTAAAAACGATTATGCAAAAGACAAACTGCAATTGAAATTAATATACATCATCAGGCTCATTCTTGCTTCTGCATTTTAAAAAAACAAAACATTCCTCTGTCATTTAAAGAATATAATATGATGTTTCATTGAGTCAATAATTTATATGAGGTAAAATATTTTCATAACATAAATGACGTAGCATAATTTTGTTTATAACATTTTGAAAAAAAGTGTGTTCGTTTTAAGTCCCTTTTCAATGGTCAGAGCCGTATGAAGTGGACACTTTGATTTATAAACAATGGCAGTTTTACATGATCATCCAAACTCACTATCAAGACCAACTCACTATTAAGACTACTTTGAGAATTGAAGGTGGTCTTAATAGAGCAACTTTACTGTATTAAATTTGTTAAAAGACATACTAATTTCTAAGAAACATTATTGTAACCAGTCCTTAATGGTTTTTAACATGTCAGTGCCTCGAAAATAAAACTAGAAAAAATATGTGTTGATAAATTAAAAAGCTTTAAAACATGGCAGCCAGATAAAATGGAAGAAAAAGACATAAATTTAATAGAAGCAAAAATATTATGCACAATTTAACACAATCTAAACCCCAGGATATCTTGAATGGCAGTCAGATGTTCTATTATTTAAAATAAAAAAGTCAATCTATGCTAAGATTTCGATGTGTTTTACAAATGTAACCAGGCTATGGAGCATAGCGGGATCAATACCAACGGTTCTGTCCTGTCTTCTGTGCCATAAATGTCTGGTTTTTATTTATTGTTTACTTATGCCACTGTTTCAAGGGAGTTTGAAAGGCTTAACTCTAACAACATCTGTAGTTATTTGGAGATTGCCTGCAAAGACTTTATGTAGCAAACAGTGTATATTCTGATCAGACAGCTGCCAGTGGCCTACATACCTGGTGACTTAGGAGCAAATAGTGTATATTCTGATCAGACAGCTGCCAGTGGCCTACATACCTGGTGACTTAGGAGCAAATAGTGTATATTCTAATCAGACAGCTGCCAGTGGCCTACATACCTAGTGACTTAGGAGCATACAGTGTATATTCTGATCAGACAGCTGCCAGTGGCCCACATACCTGGTGACTTAGGAGCAAATAGTGTATATTCTGATCAGACAGCTGTCAGTGGCCTACATACCTGGTGACTTAGGAGCAAATAGTGTATATTCTGATCAGACAGCTGCCAGTGGCCTACATACCTGGTGACTTAGGAGCAAATAGTGTATATTCTGATCAGACAGCTGCCGGTGGCCTACATGCCTGGTGACTTAGGAGCAAATAGTGTATATTCCGATCAGACAGCTGCCAGTGGCCTACATACCTGGTGACTTAGGAGCAGACAGGTATATTCTGATCAGACAGCTGCCAGTGGCCTACATACCTAGTGACTTAGGAGCATACAGTGTATATTCTGATCAGACAGCTGCCAGTGGCCCACATACCTGGTGACTTAGGAGCAAATAGTGTATATTCTGATCAGACAGCTGTCAGTGGCCTACATACCTGGTGACTTAGGAGCAAATAGTGTATATTCTGATCAGACAGCTGCCAGTGGCCTACATACCTGGTGACTTAGGAGCAAATAGTGTATATTCTGATCAGACAGCTGCCAGTGGCCTACATGCCTGGTGACTTAGGAGCAAATAGTGTATATTCCGATCAGACAGCTGCCAGTGGCCTACATACCTGGTGACTTAGGAGCAGACAGGTATATTCTGATCAGACAGCTGCCAGTGGCCTACATACCTGGTGACTTAGGAGCAAATAGTGTATATTCTGATCAGACAGCTGCCTGTGGCCTACATACCTAATGACTTGGGAGCAAACAGTGCATATTCTGATCAGACAGCTGTCAGTGGCCTACATACCTGGTGACTTAGGAGCAAATAGTGTATATTCCGATCAGACAGCTGCCAGTGGCCTACATACCTAGTGACTTAGGAGCAGACAGGTATATTCTGATCAGACAGCTGCCAGTGGCCTACATACCTGGTGACTTAGGAGCAAATAGTGTATATTCTGATCAGACAGCAGCCAGTGGCCTACATACCTGGTGACTTAGGAGCAAACAGTGTATATTCTGATCAGACAGCTGCCAGTGGCCTACATACCTAGTCACTTAGGAGCAAACAGTGCATATTCTGATCAGACAGCTGCCAGTGGCCTACATACCTGGTGACTTAGGAGCAAACCGTGTATATTCTGATCAGACAGCTGCCAGTGGCCTACATACCTAGTGACTTAGGAGCAAATAGTGTATATTCTGATCAGACAGCTGCCAGTGGCCTACATACCTAGTGACGTAGGAGCAAATAGTGGATATTCTGATCAGACAGTTGCCAGTGGCCTACATATCTGGTGACTTAGGAGCATACAGTGTATATTCTAATCAGACAGCTGCCAGTGGCCTACATACCTGGTGACTTAGGAGCAAACAGTGTATATTCTGATCAGACAGCTGCCAATGGCCTACATACCTAAGGACTTAGGAGCAAATAGTGTATATTCTGATCAGACAGCTGCCAGTGGCCCACATACCTAGTGACTTAGGAGCATACAGTGTATATTCTAATCAGACAGCTGCCAGTGGCCTACATACCTGGTGACTTAGGAGCAAACAGTGTATATTCTGATCAGACAGCTGCCAATGGCCTACATACCTGGTGACTTAGGAGCAAAGAGTGTATATTCTGATCAGACAGCTGCCAGTGGCCTACATACCTGGTGACTTAGGAGCAAATAGTGTATATTCTGATCAGACAGCTGCCAGTGGCCCACATACCTAGTGACTTAGGAGCAAACAGTGTATATTTTGATCAGACAGCTGCCAGTGGCCCACATACCTAGTGACTTAGGAGCATACAGTGTATATTCTGATCAGACAGCTGCCAGTGGCCTACATACCTGGTGACTTAGGAGCAAATAGTGTATATTCTGATCAGACAGCTGCCAGTGGCCTACATACCTGGTGACTTAGGAGCAAATAGTGTATATTCTGATCAGACAGCTGCCAGTGGCCTACATACCTGGTGACTTAGGAGCATACAGTGTATATTCTAATCAGACAGCTGCCAGTGGCCTACATACCTGGTGACTTATGAGCATACAGTGTATATTCTGATCAGACAGCTGCCAGTGGCCCATATACCTGGTGACTTAGGAGCATACAGTGTATATTCTGATCAGACAGCTGCCAGTGGCCCACATACCTGGTGACTTAGGAGCAAACAGTGTATATTCTGATCAGACAGCTGCCAGTGGCCTACATACCTGGTGACTTAGGAGCAAACAGTGTATATTCTGATCAGACAGCTGCCAATGGCCTACATACCTGGTGACTTAGGAGCAAACAGTGTATATTCTGATCAGACAGCTGCCAATGGCCTACATACCTAGTGACTTAGGAGCAAATAGTGTATATTCTGATCAGACAGCTGCCAGTGGCCCACATACCTAGTGACTTAGGAGCATACAGTGTATATTCTAATCAGACAGCTGCCAGTGGCCTACATACCTGGTGACTTAGGAGCAAACAGTGTATATTCTGATCAGACAGCTGCCAATGGCCTACATACCTGGTGACTTAGGAGCAAAGAGTGTATATTCTGATCAGACAGCTGCCAGTGGCCTACATACCTGGTGACTTAGGAGCAAACAGTGCATATTCTAATCAGACAGCTGCCAGTGGCCTACATACCTAGTGACTTAGGAGCAAACAGTGTATATTTTGATCAGACAGCTGCCAGTGGCCTACATACCTAGTGAGTTAGGAGCAAACAGTGTATATTCTGATCAGACAGCTGCCAGTGGCCTACATACCTAGTGACTTAGGAGCAAACAGTGCAAATTCTGATCAGACAGCTGCCAATGGCCTACATACCTAGTGACTTAGGAGCATACAGTGTATATTCTGATCAGACAGCTGCCAGTGGCCCACATACCTAGTGACTTAGGAGCAAACAGTGTATATTCTGATCAGACAGCTGCCAGTGGTCTACATACCTAGTGACTTAGGAGCAAACAGTGTATATTTTGATCAGTCAGCTGCCAGTGGCCCACATACCTAGTGACTTAGGAGCATACAGTGTATATTCTGATCAGACAGCTGCCAGTGGCCTACATACCTGGTGACTTAGGAGCATACAGTGTATATTCTGATCAGACAGCTGCCAGTGGCCCACATACCTGGTGACTTAGGAGCAAATAGTGTATATTCTGATCAGACAGCTGCCAGTGGCCCACATACCTAGTGACTTAGGAGCAAACAGTGTATATTTTGATCAGACAGCTGCCAGTGGCCCACATACCTAGTGACTTAGGAGCATACAGTGTATATTCTGATCAGACAGCTGCCAGTGGCCTACATACCTGGTGACTTAGGAGCAAATAGTGTATATTCTGATCAGACAGCTGCCAGTGGCCTACATACCTGGTGACTTAGGAGCAAATAGTGTATATTCTGATCAGACAGCTGCCAGTGGCCTACATACCTGGTGACTTAGGAGCAAACAGTGCAAATTCTGATCAGACAGCTGCCAATGGCCTACATACCTAGTGACTTAGGAGCATACAGTGTATATTCTGATCAGACAGCTGCCAGTGGCCCACATACCTGGTGACTTAGGAGCAAACAGTGTATATTCTGATCAGACAGCTGCCAGTGGCCTACATACCTGGTGACTTAGGAGCAAACAGTGTATATTCTGATCAGACAGCTGCCAATGGCCTACATACCTGGTGACTTAGGAGCAAATAGTGTATATTCTGATCAGACAGCTGCCAACGGCCTACATACCTGGTGACTTTGGAGCAAACAGTGCATATTCTGATCAGACAGCTGCCAGTGACCTACATACCTGGTGACTTAGGAGCAAATGGTGTATATTCTGTTCAGACAGCTGCCAGTGGCCTACATACCTGGTGACTTAGGAGCAAACAGTGTATATTCTGATCAGACAGCTGCCAGTGGTCTACATACCTGGTGACTTAGGAGTAAACAGTGTATATTCTGATCAGACAGCTGCCAGTGGCCTACATACCTGGTGACTTAGGAGCAAATAGTGTATATTCTGATCAGACAGCTGCCTGTGGCTTACATACCTAATGACTTGGGAGCAAACAGTGCATATTCTGATCAGACAGCTGTCAGTGG
Organism: Sinonovacula constricta; assembly: GCA_007844125.1. Lineage (NCBI taxonomy): Eukaryota > Metazoa > Mollusca > Bivalvia > Cardiida > Solecurtidae > Sinonovacula > Sinonovacula constricta. Next base: position 24,039,750 of record CM017555.1, on the reverse strand, counting down.
CCTACATACCTGGTGACTTAGGAGCAAATAGTGTATATTCCGATCAGACAGCTGCCAGTGGCCTACATACCTAGTGACTTAGGAGCAGACAGGTATATTCTGATCAGACAGCTGCCAGTGGCCTACATACCTGGTGACTTAGGAGCAAACAGTGCATATTCTGATCAGACAGCAGCCAGTGGCCTACATACCTGGTGACTTAGGAGCAAATAGTGTATATTCTGATCAGACAGCTGCCAGTGGCCTACATACCTAGTCACTTAGGAGCAAACAGTGCATATTCTGATCAGACAGCTGCCAGTGGCCTACATACCTGGTGACTTAGGAGCAAACCGTGTATATTCTGATCAGACAGCTGCCAGTGGCCTACATACCTAGTGACTTAGGAGCAAATAGTGTATATTCTGATCAGACAGCTGCCAGTGGCCTACATACCTGGTGACTTAGGAGCAAATAGTGTATATTCTGATCAGACAGCTGCCAGTGGCCTACATACCTAGTGACTTAGGAGCAAATAGTGGATATTCTGATCAGACAGTTGCCAGTGGCCTACATATCTGGTGACTTAGGAGCATACAGTGTATATTCTAATCAGACAGCTGCCAGTGGCCTACATACCTGGTGACTTAGGAGCAAACAGTGTATATTCTGATCAGACAGCTGCCAATGGCCTACATACCTAGTGACTTAGGAGCAAATAGTGTATATTCTGATCAGACAGCTGCCAGTGGCCCACATACCTAGTGACTTAGGAGCATACATTGTATATTCTAATCAGACAGCTGCCAGTGGCCTACATACCTGGTGACTTAGGAGCAAACAGTGTATATTCTGATCAGACAGCTGCCAATGGCCTACATACCTGGTGACTTAGGAGCAAAGAGTGTATATTCTGATCAGACAGCTGCCAGTGGCCTACATACCTGGTGACTTAGGAGCAAATAGTGTATATTCTGATCAGACAGCTGCCAGTGGCCCACATACCTAGTGACTTAGGAGCAAACAGTGTATATTTTGATCAGACAGCTGCCAGTGGCCCACATACCTAGTTACTTAGGAGCATACAGTGTATATTCTGATCAGACAGCTGCCAGTGGCCTACATACCTGGTGACTTAGGAGCAAATAGTGTATATTCTGATCAGACAGCTGCCAGTGGCCTACATACCTGGTGACTTAGGAGCAAATAGTGTATATTCTGATCAGACAGCTGCCAGTGGCCTACATACCTGGTGACTTAGGAGCATACAGTGTATATTCTAATCAGACAGCTGCCAGTGGCCTACATACCTGGTGACTTATGAGCATACAGTGTATATTCTGATCAGACAGCTGCCAGTGGCCCATATACCTGGTGACTTAGGAGCATACAGTGTATATTCTGATCAGACAGCTGCCAGTGGCCCACATACCTGGTGACTTAGGAGCAAACAGTGTATATTCTGATCAGACAGCTGCCAGTGGCCTACATACCTGGTGACTTAGGAGCAAACAGTGTATATTCTGATCAGACAGCTGCCAATGGCCTACATACCTGGTGACTTAGGAGCAAACAGTGTATATTCTGATCAGACAGCTGCCAATGGCCTACATACCTAGTGACTTAGGAGCAAATAGTGTATATTCTGATCAGACAGCTGTCAGTGGCCCACATACCTAGTGACTTAGGAGCATACAGTGTATATTCTAATCAGACAGCTGCCAGTGGCCTACATACCTGGTGACTTAGGAGCAAACAGTGTATATTCTGATCAGACAGCTGCCAATGGCCTACATACCTGGTGACTTAGGAGCAAAGAGTGTATATTCTGATCAGACAGCTGCCAGTGGCCTACATACCTGGTGACTTAGGAGCAAACAGTGCATATTCTAATCAGACAGCTGCCAGTGGCCTACATACCTAGTGACTTAGGAGCAAACAGTGTATATTTTGATCAGACAGCTGCCAGTGGCCTACATACCTAGTGAGTTAGGAGCAAACAGTGTATATTCTGATCAGACAGCTGCCAGTGGCCTACATACCTAGTGACTTAGGAGCAAACAGTGCAAATTCTGATCAGACAGCTGCCAATGGCCTACATACCTAGTGACTTAGGAGCATACAGTGTATATTCTGATCAGACAGCTGCCAGTGGCCCACATACCTGGTGACTTAGGAGCAAACAGTGTATATTCTGATCAGACAGCTGCCAGTGGTCTACATACCTAGTGACTTAGGAGCAAACAGTGTATATTTTGATCAGTCAGCTGCCAGTGGCCCACATACCTAGTGACTTAGGAGCATACAGTGTATATTCTGATCAGACAGCTGCCAGTGGCCTACATACCTGGTGACTTAGGAGCATACAGTGTATATTCTGATCAGACAGCTGCCAGTGGCCTACATACCTGGTGACTTAGGAGCAAATAGTGTATATTCTGATCAGACAGCTGCCAGTGGCCCACATACCTAGTGACTTAGGAGCAAACAGTGTATATTTTGATCAGACAGCTGCCAGTGGCCCACATACCTAGTGACTTAGGAGCATACAGTGTATATTCTGATCAGACAGCTGCCAGTGGCCTACATACCTGGTGACTTAGGAGCAAATAGTGTATATTCTGATCAGACAGCTGCCAGTGGCCTACATACCTGGTGACTTAGGAGCAAATAGTGTATATTCTGATCAGACAGCTGCCAGTGGCCTACATACCTGGTGACTTAGGAGCAAACAGTGCAAATTCTGATCAGACAGCTGCCAATGGCCTACATACCTAGTGACTTAGGAGCATACAGTGTATATTCTGATCAGACAGCTGCCAGTGGCCCACATACCTGGTGACTTAGGAGCAAACAGTGTATATTCTGATCAGACAGCTGCCAGTGGCCCACATACCTGGTGACTTAGGAGCAAACAGTGTATATTCTGATCAGACAGCTGCCAATGGCCTACATACCTGGTGACTTAGGAGCAAATAGTGTATATTCTGATCAGACAGCTGCCAACGGCCTACATACCTGGTGACTTTGGAGCAAACAGTGCATATTCTGATCAGACAGCTGCCAGTGGCCTACATACCTGGTGACTTAGGAGCAAATGGTGTATATTCTGATCAGACAGCTGCCAGTGGCCTACATACCTGGTGACTTAGGAGCAAACAGTGTATATTCTGATCAGACAGCTGCCAGTGGCCTACATACCTGGTGACTTAGGAGCAAATAGTGTATATTCTGATCAGACAGCTGCCAATGGCCCACATACCTAGTGACTTAGGAGCAAATGGTGTATATTCTGATCAGACAGCTGCCAGTGGCCTACATACCTGGTGACTTAGGAGCATACAGTGTACATTCTGATCAGACAGCTGCCAATGGCCTACATACCTAGTGACTTTGGAGCAAATAGTGTATATTCTGATCAGACAGCTGCCAGTGGCCTACATACCTGGTGACTTAGGAGCATACAGTGTATATTCTGATCAGACAGCTGCCAATGGCCTACATACCTAGTGACTTAGGAGCAAACAGTGCATATTCTGATCAGACAGCTGCCAGTGGCCATCTACACCACTTTTGTAAACTTAATTAATTTGTGTTTAGCAGGCTATGAGTTTATGTTTAAAAACTTTTTATTCCAAGGGAAATAAATACAACAGAACATAGACATAAATTTTAAAACTTTCTTTAATCAAACAAGAGGGCCATGATGGCCTTTAATCACTTACCTGATAACACAGGCTTTTAGTAGGCTCAAATCTTGCAAGAGTTATTTATGTTAAAAAATCTTTGGTGAAGATTGGGCCATTAGTGTGGGCCCTGGGTTGATAACATTTTCTAGAATTTTACCAAGTAAGCTAAGTGTTTTCACAAGCTTTTTCTAGTGACCTACTTATTGACCCCACGTGACCCAATGATATACTCATCCAAGATATCGACACGGTACACCGGCACTACTTTGGCTACTTTTTATTATTCTTCATATCCATGCTTCGCATCTGCTTATGTCTCATAATTTCTCTCCCCCCCCTCCTCCCCAACTTTCACTTTCTCTTGCTCCTTACTCAGTTGATTTCATATATCACTAGTTTTCTGATATATTACTTGTTTCTGAGCAAATGAACTGCATATATTGCTATATATTTGATATCATCTTTGTTAAATATCTCCATGCTGTATACCATGTATACCTGGATGAAATAAAGTTCTGTTCTGTTCTGTTCAGATTTCATGCAGACAAACAATCTGATCAAGTTTGGTGAAGATTGGGCTATGAATGAGGCCTATAGTGTGTTCACAAGCTTTTTCTTAAATTTGACCAACTTTTTGATGCCATGTGACCCAATAACGAACTCATCCTAGATTTCATGCAGACAAACATCCTGATCAAGTTTGATGAAGATTGACCTATAAATGGGCATCTAGTGTGTTCACAAGCTTTTTTTAAGATTTGACCTAGTGACCTACTTTTTGACCCCACAAGACCCAGTTATGAACTCATCCAAGATTTTATGCAGGCAAACATTCTGCCCAAATCTGATGAAGATTGGATAAAAACTGTGGCCACTAGCATGTTCAAAAGCTAAAATGTTGACGCCAGATGCTGAACGAAGCAGTATCACAAAAGCTCCCCTTGAGCAAGTTGTGCTCAGGTGAGCTAACAAAAATGTAATAATTGAAAATATATTAACAGGAGGGACTAAATTTTATCCTTAATTTTATGTCTACCTTTTTTACATAGAATAAGATTACAGATGTTCGCAAATCATATTAGTGACATGTGTAGAATGTCATAAGTAATAAGAACAAGATGCTCATTCACCATGGATCATGTGACATGAAATCAAGGGCAGAGAATAACATCTGCTTTAAAAATAGGCTGTGATTTTTTTGTAGCATAATGTTATTTAATGATAATTTCAGATTAAAATGTAGTCAAAATATGTTTCCTTACCTTTTTTAACCAAAGGGAAACACAAAATGCCAAAAATAAATCAATTTATTTGACCTGTAATGGGTTATAAAGACTTTCAATGGTTGATACTTGTAGGATAGGTATAGTCGGGAAACCTTGGAAAAAGGGATAAAAAGACTGCAAAAAAAAAGAGTCTAGAAAAATGTTATCACTCCAATACAGAAATCAATTTAAGGAGCAATCACTGCTACTTCTGTGATTATATTGGCCATCACAAATGTTTATGGTGTATACTTTGGTAACAAACACTATAACAGGGCATGACTTAGTTGTTTCTAACTTATTTGATTGTGGGCTAACATGTATGATTTATTGCTTAACTGATGTGTCCACACTTCCAATGACTCAAACAGTTATACTAATTAACATTATCTTATCAGCTTAGCTGATCAGGGACTGGAGCATCTGAGGAAGGCCCTCGAAATGTCATTATTTAAAAAAAAAAAGGAATCATAACAAAGATTTAACTAACCTGCCATACGCAGTCCAGGAAGAGAAGGAACACTGGTGCCTCCTTGCGTTGCTTGGTAACCGAATGGGCTGACTTGGAACAGCGATCACTGAACGGGTGACCGCCCTGTAACCATTCACGTTCAATCAGGGCTTCAAACCTGTGACCGAGATAGAAAACATTTTTAGTTCCACTATCAAAAACTAAAATGCTTAAAAAGTGTTGTTATGGATTTTTTCATGTTTAGAAGGAGAAAGTTGACCATAATACAGAGAATAATAGGCTGTTGCTGCAGAATGAGACAGTTTATCAGGCAAGCTGGAGGACTATAATGGGTGAGCTGAAGGTAGGTACGATATTGTCTGCTGCCTAGCCTAATAAACCATCTCAAATCATGACCCACTAGTTGACCTAACCTAAAATTCTATTTTTATTCTTTCTTTCAGAGTTAAAACTGCCTGATACTGTGAAAGCATTTTATTTCGTGGGGCATTTAATTTCGTGGAATTCGTGGGCAAGACAATTCACGAATTTAAGTACCAACAATATAAAATCCCCTCGGTTAGACTTTCTAGTCTTTGGAAGCTGAGTCTGCGGGGTTAGGAAGACCAGGCATAGTGGGTGCACGGGTTTGAAAACCTGATGTCAGCCACGCACGAAGTGCCATGACAAATAACAAGTGAAAATGTAGCTAATAAGTTTATTATGCACAATAAATAATCAAACTTTGCCAATAAGAATCTTTGTAAAAGTGAGACAGAAATAAAAGTGCTGATCAACTTTCTAGGTGTAGGGTGTTTACTCAAGGGTCTGTTTTGTGTCAGTTTGCATAGTACGCTAATTGGCGTTAATTGACAGTCAATGGCTTCGTTAAATTAGACCCTTAAATGAACCCGCGCTCCTAACATCTTTATGCATATAATCCCTTAAATGACACACTAATTGACAGTTTGGTGTCACAAAAGTCGTCTGACGAGACTCGGCTGTGAAAACATTGACCAGCTGCTGTGGATCAATATCATAAGACGTGACGTAAGACAATAGGCAGAGTCACTCGCTAATCCGTAGTTTCGCAATTGACCCTGTTTCAGTGTTAGGCCTCAATTTCGCATGTCAAAAATTGAAAGTATTTTTTTTTAATTTCGTGGGCAGGGCAATCCACCAAGTCAAGTGCCCTTGAATATGCCCGTCCACTTCAAACGACGAAATTTCTGCCCCACGAAATAAAATGCTTTCACAGTAACATTTTTTTCATATCAGGTGACCTGGTCAGACTACATTTTTTATATTACTGAATAATTAAGATTTAATTATCAAAGGACACACATTGAAATAAAAATGGATCAAAATATAGTCCTATCTTCATGCAGACGCAAATAATATCAGGCAAAATAAAAAATACTAATGCTATTTGCTATTAGTCAAAAGAATTTCCACCTAGAAAAGATAAATGGGCCACCACTTCTGATTTCATGAAATATCATCATGTTAACTCATTACTTAATCATACATTCAATTATGTGAAGATTTTCATCCCCACAGAAGACTAGACAGTACTGATATATTCATAATATATTAAGAATAAAAAAAGGAAATGAAAGCCATATATTTGTATATCCCATTAAAAAGTATTTATTACAAACATTCCCATGTGGACTTGCTAATTTAGATATTATGGTATGAAATAAACAATGAAAGTTTTTCCATTATCATGCTACATTATTGCACCTCGGTATTCCAGTGCGCAGTGACAATATCCAGTTTCAACCTGGGAGCCATGTGTTTAAATATTATCATAAAGAGGAGAAAAAACTCAGCGTGTGTCATCTTAACTAGCTGATACTTGCTTAAATGAATTTATTTCCACATAAAAGTGACAGGAACCTAATGTATTCAGTTCATTGGTTTCCCAACAATTTTATGAAGCTATGGGTAATAAACTTTAAAATAATCTCTGTCAGGAAGATCACTAAAAAATCAACTAGAAAATGGTGTGTCTGATGGCTATTAAGAAAAATATCAACTGGGAAATATTCTCTTATCAGGGTGAAATTCAATCAACATGTGGTGAACAACTATAATGTCTTCCGCAGTTGTAACTAAATACGAGGGGCATTTATAAAGTATTAAACAGTGTGGCGCTTTAGTCGTAAACATAATATTTCTGCAGAAATTGTTAGACCAACCCTTCGAAATATTCCCCTTTGACTTGGATGCACTTTTCCAAGCGATGAATCCTATCGGAAAATGCTTTTTGGTAGCTCTCTTTAGGTATAGTGTTTAGACACTGGAAAAGCGCGCTGCCAGCCACGTGCCGAGATTCAAAACGTCGACCTCTCATGAAGTTCTTAATATAAGGATTCAACCAAAAATTGCACGGAGCAAGATCAGGGCTATATGCAGGGTGTGGTAAAGTGTCAATGCTGTTGTCGCTAAGATACGACTTAACCACCACTGACTTGTGGGCAGGTACGTTAATATGAAGGAGCTTGATTTTGCGTACGCCGGTACGGGGACAGGCTGCAGTATAGTGGCTTACAACAGCAGAAAGAACGGAATCTCGGTAAAATATTCCAGTAAACTCCTGCCTTCTGGTATAGGAATTCGACCATTCCCTGGCAATCAAAAAATAATGCATACATAATGCGTTTTGAGGTGCGAGCTCTACGGGCAACTTGGGGCCGTTAGACATTTTCACCTACCCACACCTTATTTTTTTCTTTACTGTAAGGCTCATAAAAAAATGCCCATGTTTCATCGCCAGTCACAATTTCATTCATGCGGTTTTGGTCATCATTCTTGTATATATCGAGCAGCTGTGACGCAATTTGCACGCGCTCCCATTAAGGTCCTCAGTGAGATATCCACCTGGCGCAAACCTTGCGTAGCTTTAACACGCGAGTCAATATTTGAAAAACTGATGACGAATTAATGCCACATAAATTACTTATCTCCTTCACTGTACAGCGGGCATCATCTTCCACAGCTTTTTTAACAGCGGCAATATTTCCGTCAGTCATTGTTGGAACTGGACGGCCAGGACGGGCCTCATCTTTTATCGCCTCTCTATCGGAGGTAAATAGACTGACCCATCTTCTAACTGTGGCATACGATAGGGCACTGTCCCCATAAACCTTGTCTAAGTCTGATTTAATATCAGGTGCAGCAACGCCAAGCAATGCGCGTATTTTACAATAAGCTCTTTGCTCATCTTGAGAATTGTTCTATTTATCTGCCATTTTTAACTGCAGTGTACCTGACAGTAGTCGATTCAAGTGAACATTGCGGTCACTGTGTAGGTTTTTCCCAGTTTCCTCGTGCATGTAACTGTAGAAGAGAGTCTAATCTTTCCATACATGTATAACATGTACCAATTACGCTTGGATTAACGTTAAAAAATCGCACTGATTAATACTTTATAAATGCCCCTCGTGTTTATTAAGATGCAATAATTGTTATTAATCCATACGTATTTCATATTTCCTTCCTTTTCTTTATATTGTTGTCTGTACTTTTTGACAATAAAAGCATTAAAAAAACTTTTGTCAGGGTAATATTTTTTCTGAACCACTTTAAGGTCTCTTTTAATTTCAGATAGAAACATACATTGAGATGTAATAATATGCACTAATTGTTAATAACCTTTACTAATTCTTAGTCATCTTCCAACATCAACATTTAACAGCTGCCTAGGTGGTTTGTTAACAACTCAGCAAACAATAGTGCAGATCCTGAAAACAGTTCTCAATCGGAAGCTGGCTGACCTTGATATACACCATTTTTTTTACTTAGCCTGATCATATCTAAGAAATATCCCTAGTTTGACAAATTGTGCCCCTTACCCAGTGAATGTCCTACAATCATGGTCCAGAATTACTTGGGCAAGGGAGGTAACCTGCAATGTGGTATCTACACCTTCTGATCCATGCACCAACACACAGGCAGCTGTAACATAGCAACAAATAATCAATTCTGCTTTGTTTTGTTGTAGATAAACATCACAGCAGCATAATAATGGTCTATATAGTGACTCCACCAGTCGCGTATCTGGGCCGTTTTTGAAGTTACGCACAATTACAAGGAAAATAACCTTTGTAATAATACTTTTGAATATATTCGGTTCTTTTCTAATGAATAACATGTAAAATGCGGACATGCGAGGAACTTAACGCAAAATATAAACGACTCAAAACATGACGTGTATAAGTTTAATCATTTTAAAGTGCGTAAAGTGCGTAATGGTAGAAACGCGCCTGGACTCCACCTATAAATGGGTTAAGGAGGACAAAATGTCAACAAATTTCTGGGTAGATCCACCGCCGCACCACATGTTTGCTGGAAGATCTTCCCACATTAATTTTTTTACCAATCAGAACTCAAACCAAGGAACTATGGAGGTACAAGATAAATATCAAACTCAGATCATTCTTGTTAAATGCCTTCAAAAAGAATCAACATGAGAAATCTTTACAATTGCTTTCACTATTTAAATGAAAAACACTCCTTTATAGATAATTAGAAAATAGGTTCACTGGTTTTGAATTCTTATTGAATTTTCACTTTTATCTGGCACATATTAAAAGGTATAAGGATAAAGGGAATGTAAATTTGATGTATACAATGTGTTTACCGGTAGTTCAATTTCTACTTATACAACACTGAATATTCACTATAAGTATAGGTAAAAGCTTCAATAATATTTTAATAAATAAATAGTAACTGTCATTTGTACACTTTAAAGGTGGGTTGCATATGACCAAGAGTTTGTGTCGCTGACTTGAAGGCCTATGACTTCTAAACTGCGTGGGCTCAAGTCAGGTCCAGGCAAAAGCTTTCATGTGAGGCAGTTTCGGCGCCGTATGACCTATTAAGTGTCGGTGTGCCATAAAACCCAAATAAATGTGAGGCGGTCTTTAAGTTGGAAGGAGCTGAGCCAGTGATTCTACCCAGACATATGTTTAATTATAGCTGTGAGTCGCTAAAATGACATTGTGTCTCTGTGATTTACTAAAATACTAAACACACACTTAAAAATTCATATTACCATTCTTATGGTTATCATTTAAAACTATCATATTTATGTGGCCTAAAGCAGTTTTTCATTAAAACTGACAAGTATAAACAAATAATTTAAATAGACTTACAATCTTTGTCTATACACTGTGCGACCAGACAAGCACTGGTCATAATGTCTTTGACGTGAGACAGCCATCCGCTTGATTCCAGTTTTGACAGCCACTTGTCTGATTGGCACTCTGTGTCCATACAGGCTGAGGATGGACAGTTAAATGGCATGTGATATTAATACACAAGCATGCTAAATAATGATAAAACCTTTTTATTCTTAGTTGGCACCTTTGATTTAGTATTCTCCATTTTCGAAATGAAATGAGGGGTTTTATCTCCCCTGTGGGAAGGTATTTTTATTTACTTTATATAAGAAATGTAATAAATTTATTTTTATCTTGCTTTTTTTTTTTAAAAAAAGTGCTCAATCTTTTCTATTAATCTGGATTTCAATAAATAAAATTCCTTTTAATGCACATGCTTAAGTCTTAAATGTTTTTCAAATGTTAAAAAGGTGGAAAAATCTTTTAAGTTTTCTGCAGTAACTATATACCAAATAGCTACCAACCACAAGGGAGGTAAGAATGAAAATTTTAAATAGAGTAAAGTCCCTTTGCATAAGAAAAGCAGGAATTGGTTTGTTCTATTTTTGTTTTGGGTTGGGCTTTTTGGTTCTTGCTGTATTTTTGATTGTGAAGACAACATAATGTGCAGCAAGTTTGAAAGGATACTAATTTGTTGACAAAATATACAGACAAAACAATGCGGAAGAAAATACAAGTATAGTTATACTGTTCCTTACCATCTATAGAATCTTCATCAGTTTTATAACTCTTTTTACAACAAGTTTATTTTAAAGTAGATAAGGTGCAAAATGGTAAACGGCAAATGTAAGTAAAATGTTTTATAGCAGGTAACAAAATTACCTTCAACAAATTTAATGAGTGACTCATGTAACACGTGTCTCCGCTCGATAGGTTGATGGATTCTCTTCCATTGAGAATAATGGGCTTCAGGTTCAAATCCACCACCTAATTTAGAAAACAAATTTCAGAACAATTTAGGATTTTAGTGCTCAAAACAGCCTCTGTTGAAATTGAAAATTGTAAATATGAAAAATGTTTAATATATAAACCAAAAGCCCTAAAAACTGAACAAAATTAAATATTTACACAGAAATATTTTAAATACAGTCAAACCCCAGTCACTTGAACACTCGATCAGTATACATTGGTCAAATAGAACTGCCAGTCCCTGAATTTTGCCTTCTTTGTTCTGTATAAATTACCACGAGGTCACTTACACAAATGAACAGGTTGCTGGTCCCTACGGCCTAATTACAGTATATGCCGAATAGCAATCTCTCCTCACCCCAGACCGATAGTTGATTCTGGCAAACTACCAGTGATCATGTTTTTCAAACATCAGCAAAGTACAACAATTAGGCATAACAATGTCAACATGTACTTTTTAACCACCAACCCCTCATAATATAATTGGGCACAATATGGATGCAAATGAAATCGTTGTAGTTTTAAATGTCTATCCATTTTTCTAATTCAAGATCAAACCGAATCTAACAGCTCTCATAAATCAATCTCAGTATTTAATCATCTCAAAATATTCAGTGAATTTAACATTACGTGTCACAGTTACGTATTAGTATTGCTTTTTGTCATATGATTGTCAATTTGGTGGGGAAATTTTCTCCAACCTTGGAGATTTTGAAAAATGGGATGGATTTATATAGAGTCTGATTGTTAATTTCTTTTGTTATTTTTAACTTCTGTTAATTTGAAATACCAAACATTTTGTAATGTTTTCAACTTGATTGATATGGTTAAAAAAACATGTACACATGCTCTGTTATTTCTTCTTCCATTATTACAACAACCAATTAGTGGCATGTGTAGACACAAAATAAAATGTATAGATACAAATTTCTGATTTTATATATATTTAAACTGTCATCACAAAAACAAAACCTGTCTAAATGAAGTATTAATAAACATCAGGATTAATATAAAGAGGTACAGAAAACTGGCAGATAACACACTTATACATATTTTGAAATTTCTTCATAAAAACTTTTGAAGAACTGGCTCGTAATTGAATTTCTGTTTCCCTCAAACTCCAACTGGAATGTCAAACTCATGGGTGTTCGAGCGACTGATGTCTGACTGTACCCTTTAAAAATGGGTTACATAATATTTCTTGGGCTCAATCAGGAAAAAGCAGACACACTTAAGAACGCAGCAAATAAACTTGTCTATATTTGCTGAGACATAGAATTCCACTGAAATTGCCTTCAGGGAAAAGACAATGGACATATTATTTAACTTGGCAGAAGATTGTTGTTGCTTTTCGCCTTGACAAATACTAATGAACATCACAATGGTAACTGCCAGCTTTTCTTAGTGCAGAAAGACATCCAAACTATAATAGAACTACAGGTACACAGGTGGTCAGCTGGAAGACAGTGTTACTATAACATCCTACTGAATTAAGTTTTTACAGCATAAACATATCATAAACTCACCTGCTTTCAGTTCCGCCTTTGCGTAGCTCTGGGAGCGTGTATCAACAATGTAACCACGGCGACCAATGTTTAGCACAGCATTCACCAGTCGCTCATCTTCCTTACATCTCCGCCCACTTGTCCCTGTTAGGGGCTGGCTGCACCGCATCAACACAGCCTGATGGGAGCAGAATGTTTTGTACTTTCAGTGTTTTAAACAGCATCCCTAATAGAAGTCTGGTAAAAGGATGCTAAATGCCTTTTAACACAACCTAAGCCAATTATGTAATCAAAATTATCAAGAACCAAGACAAATGTCTAGGTAGAACCACAGGCTCACAAAAGATTAGCTGATAGACCTCCTCTCAATTAGTCCTTCATCTGGACTAAGAACCCTGGCACTAAGACCCTGAGGTGTCAGAGTAGTTATATATTCTAACAAAATGAAGCCTCATGACAGTTAACCATCTTTTTTTCCAGAAGATTTATGTGATGCTGAGACATTTGCTCCATTTAAAAAAAATCTGGAAATCAAGTTTGCCTTGCAACATATAAACATACCAGTATATAATCATAATGATCTAACTATTTTTCAGATTTTAAGGAGATTTGCCACATAGTGGCAGTCTTTGACAAAACCTGGTGGACTGTGGCCTGGGTTGACCAAAATCTGTTGATCAAGTAAATTTTACAAGTTAAATGGACCAATGGTTCAACAGAATTTTTAAACACATTTTTTTTAAAATTCTGAGTTATTATAAAAACATATATACCGTACTTACTCGCTTATAAGACTATTCGCTTATAAGACGACCCCCCTACTTCACCTGTGAAATTGCCGGTTTCTGCTTCGACCCGCTTATAAGACGAGGCGTAAAAATGAAGAGGAGCGTCGACCAGTCATGCTGTCTCAACAAAAGGGTTAATTGGTAAACAATGACTGTAATTTTCACACGTCGCGGGATGTATCGAGTGTCATTTGCTCTGCTATCCTGTAGCTCGTGGCGGCATGACATTAATTTCTTTGATCTACGTCACCAAGTCTGGTATGACAGTACACGATATATCGGGGAACAGTGCACTCTCCTCGTGTACATGCCACCAATCAATAATTTCATGGAGAAATGTAATCGGCAGCTGCTTATAAAAACACATCGTTCACACCCTCACTGTCAAACTGCTCCGATCGATATCACCTTGACAACAGCTTATCTCAGAGTCAGTCACTTGACCTGTGTAATGAGGAAAGTCTACACAGAAACGCCAAGTAAATTACACCTTGGTGTATTTAGCAGACTGAAGTTGAAAGTTTGTCTCAGTGTTTACTGATGGATAATAAACTGTTTCATGCAGAACAAATGTATGTGAGACAGTTAATCGTTGACCGACAGAATTCAAAGTTCAATAAAGGTAAGTTATCGGCGGTCGATAATGACGGCACGTCGGGTCATTGCATAACTGCTAACAAGTTTATGTGGTATGTTTTCGCCCTAAAAAAACGTGAAATTTTTTTGCCTGGTCGCTAGACCCCGCCTATAAGACGAGCCCCACACTTTGAACATGAAATTTAAAGGAAAAATCCCCGTCTTATAAGTGAGTAAGTACGGTAATTGTAATAAACTAAAGGAAACCAGGCTTTACAGCCTTTTACTGAACCCAACCACTTGTAACACCTCAGTTCACTTACGAAACTTTTACAGGGATTGCCAAGTTCAGATGTCTAAGCTGGTGTCACTTTATAAATAACAGAATAAAAGCATGAGTGGCAAAACTAGTTCTTTATTGTGTCAAAATGCCAAAATGATACCGGCCGAGTAAAATTTGGTCCTTACCAGAAGACACCGGTAGCTTGGTTGACTGACGGTCTAGTGTTTGTAAATTTCTTTTATGAAGATGGAAGTAGCCAAGTTATGCATCTGACTAGCAAAGTCAACGAAGGGAGCTAACTAAGTTATGATTGCTTCATCTGTACATAATCTCGAAATTTTCCAAATTTAAATCAAATCAGCTACAAAGTAACCAAGAAATACACCAGACTAACAAAGGCAACGATGAAGAGCTAATTCTAAACATGGAAAGAGCTAAAGTTACTTCCTGTATTTCATCTCATCATAATTTACTGGTAGTTTTATTTCAAATTTGCAGCAAATCTGCAATAGTAACCAAGTTAATGCTCCAGACAAGCAAAGTTAACCAAAGTTGGTCCTTCAAAAACTGAATGGACATAGTTAGAAGTTTTGTCCTCACTTTATCTCATCACAAGCTATAAATATTTTAAGTGTAAAGTTGTGCCACATTGTTGTGAATTATAAACTTTAATGTAAATGATTCACACCATGAGCCTGCCAAAAGAAATTTAAAGAAAAAACATTCCAACACAAACGGCAAATCCAACATGAAGTAATTACATTGTTGGTACCTTGCTATCCTTGTGATAGTAACTCAGGATTGGAAATCTGCCACCGTATCTGAAATGGGCCACCTTGACTAACATCTCATCTGACACGGCCTTGGGCACAAATACAGCCTGGGGGTAGCTTGGACACACCTGTTAACAGTGAATTGTGTTTTAAAGCTTGAATATATCAAGTTTTTATATCAAAAAATATTTTTCTACTGAAAAGAATTACCATAGGCCTCAAAGTTATTATGAATGAACATCACCTTGACACCTTGAAGAATATTTCCAGGTTAATATTTTTTTAATATCACAATGACAAAATATTTCCTGGTTGATATATTTTTTAATTTCACCATGACTGAAAATATAGCAGATTAAAGTTTATTGCCTTAAGCTTCATTAAGCTTTCATTACTAATTTACTGGTAAAAAAGCCTAAACTGGTACCAATTAGTAAAACTGACACTTCTAGTTAAGTGACAAGCTAAGTTTTTTGGGCTATAATAAAATAACTTAACTTACACATGGCGCAGGGTGATATTGGATATTTTCAACCTAGATTACTTAAACATTACCTGAGTTAAAGTCAAACAACCATGTGTTATTTATATATTTTTATACCTTAGCATATATTTCTATATAAAATTGCCATAGGCTTTCAAGCTGTTCCGTCTGAATATCACAGAGAATAATTTCCAGTTTAAATTTTTATCAATAGCATTCTGACAGAATATTTGAACAGGCTTCAAAAAAGAGTACAAAGAACAGTTCATTTATCATTTCCTTAGGGAGTTGCTGAAAAACGATAAAGGATCTCTTAACAATGTCAGAGGTTGTTGGAAGACTCTGGTAAACAAGGGTGAATGACTCCTTCATGGAATAACCTGATTAGGCCACAGCTGTTTTTGTCTCTTAAAGCTAAATGGTCACAGTTTTGAAAGGGAGGAAAGACAAATAAAGCATACTACTTACCATCATGTATTTAAATTATTGCGTCTCTACGGAACCAATTAGAATATTGTAATGACTGACGTAACTATGTGAGGTATATCTCTGCATACACAGTTTGAAGATCAACTGATTATGCTTCAAAATGGCATATAAATGTTAGAATATGACTAAGAATAATTTTGTGTAGTTAATAAATGTAGAGATGGTTAGAACTCCATGTGAAGATTTTGATTCTCCCAACTATAATACAACAATGACTCCTGAAGGATAGCATGTTCACGTTATCTAGTGTTCTGAGGTTTTACTCCATTACTTTCTCTAGAGTAACAAAGTTGTTGTATTTTGAGAAAAATGTAAAAATTGCCGAAATGACCAACTGTGATCAAGTTACTTTAAATAATGACCTTTGCCAATCAATGTTTTGTGCCAACATTAGTAAGATTAATGATTCAAAATATATAGCTAT
The DNA here is from genome assembly GCA_007844125.1 of Sinonovacula constricta. Taxonomy (NCBI): domain Eukaryota; kingdom Metazoa; phylum Mollusca; class Bivalvia; order Cardiida; family Solecurtidae; genus Sinonovacula; species Sinonovacula constricta. Next base: position 24,022,946 of record CM017555.1, on the reverse strand, counting down.
GCTTTAGATGATTGCCAAAGTTTAAATTTTTACATATCTAAATAATCACATTGTTTTTCATAAAACTCCCCTTTAACCTTAACTCAACATCTGACATCCTCTCTCTGTGCAATCTCTGTCGAAAAAAAGTATTCCAGACCACATCTATCTTAAAATACACAGCCACATAAAGCCTTAAAAATATAAATCTATTAAACAATTCTATTATAATATATAATTAATATTCATTCATTCACACAGCCTTACCTTGTAATCCTTATTAACATTGGATATCCTCCACTCGTCAGTGAAATCCTTGTACCTGTTCCAGTCGGCTGCCATCTTGAATGCCTGCCAGCCGTTCTCCAGAATGTCAAATGTTGGTCGATAGCAAAATGCATACTTATGCTCTGTAGCCTCTGTGAAAATAATATAATGTCAATTGTTAACTGTTTCCTTTTTATTTTAATGCGGTCAATTGTGGCATCTTTCAGCAAGTATAAAAGAACTTAAATCCCGGATCAATGGGTCCTGGTTTGACCCTATACTTTAGTAGGACACTATTTCCTGCATTGCCCTATCTTTGTCTGTTTAAGATTGCAGCCATGAGATAACCAAAAGAACCAGGACTATGGCATCAATGATGATGAGAAAGCTGATAGTAAAGATAATGATAATGATGTTGCTGCTGCTAAAGATAATAATGATGTTGCTTACTGATGATGATGGTTGACTATGTTGGTGATAATTTTTTTAAAGATGGTGATGATGTTACTGCTGCTGGTGACAATGATTATGACCAATAATCTCTGACCAAAGCAAAAGTATTTGGCCTGATTTTATCATGACTGTAGTCAAAAGCAATGTTAAATGTGCTGATTATTTTGGTGTTGTTTTTTGTTGTTGATGTTGTTTCTTTTCAATTTCACAAGTTGAGGAGAAGGGACACTTTGTGTTTACCTATATTAGACAGCTGTTCTATCGAGTATGCCACATTGATACAGTCCTCAGCTGTGGGTATATCCAAGGCTAGTAATGTAAAGTCTTTACACCAGATGGAGATGGTGCCCCCAGGACCCTGGAGTCTCTTCTCTACACTGTCCACGCCTGAATGGAGCAACTGAAATCAAAAGTTGAACAAATCATAAGTTTTATGTCTAAACCTTTACTTGTTTAAAGTATCATTAGAGTTAGATATGTTAGTGAGATGGTGTTTACAGCAATGAAAGGCTCCAAAAGTGAGTCAACACAAAAGAAGATTTTTTATCATATTAAAAAGTTTGCAACAGTTCATGGTCAAAATATCCTTTCGTTAAACACAAGGATATTTAAATAATTTCAGAGATAATTCTTGTATTTTGTTATGTAATTATTAGCATTAAGAATAATCTGTTAGCCATGATTAAATCAGCAGTGATAAGAAAAGTTTCTTACCATTAATAGATATAAAATCTTCCAAAATAAATGATGTAAATATGTTTAACTGGTTGAAAATGAAAGATATGTTTTAAAAGTGTGTATGGTTGACATGATATTTACAATTCATGCACAAAATGAGATCATATCAAATGTCACGAAAACCATTTACTTTACGGATAATTTGTACTTGCAGAACGAAGACTTGAATGAACTCTTGCACATTAAAACAAAAATATATAAAAAAGTGTTTAGTCCTCATAAACTAGTTGAAGCCAAAGTACGCTTAACATAATGTTGGAAAACTCTGCCACGTTTAACTTTTTTGACCATTGATCTGCTCAAAGGTTCCAGTCGACACTTGTGCCCCTTGCTGATTTGTCTCCTATTTCCCCCCACTGTGTAGATATTCCTGGGTTAGAAGCTTGCCTACATGACTTACATCATGTGTTTTAGCAGGAGAGCAGATAATGTCCTAAATGATATGCAATTAGCAAAAAGGTCTTACTCAATATCAAAATCAAAGATTTTTGTAGTAGCAAAATGCACAATTATACATGTTCATTGTTGCAAGCTCTGTGAATTTGTTTCATACATTTATCTCTTTAATGCAAGTTTGTTTTTGTGCTAATTTCATGCATAGAGTCTACATCATTACTTGTACATAATTGTTTATTTCCAACTATATCAATTTCTTGCAACATATTTATAGGTTTTGAGTCTAAATTAGTGATTCTTCTAGGTATAGAAACCAATTTCGCTCACTCCCTTAGGTTTCACTCGGTATGCTTAATTATGGACAGTGATCAGTTCTGATTAGCTGCACACATACACACCTACAGGTGCTGGTTGCTTGTAGTAGATTGTAATAGATTTCATTGGCCAATTTTAAGTGTTTTAAGGGATTAGACAGAGACTGTGTTGAGAAGAACAAAGTGGTAGATCAAATGGGCTCAGCGTGAGGCATGAGATGGGCCCTTCAAAGCGGTAATCTCCCAGGTATATCGGGAGAGATCACATATCTGGACATAATAAATGTCAAAGCCAAAATCAGGACAAGCATTTTCAGGGTTGTCACTAGAAATATTTTGAGCAGGCTCAATTAACTTTTGAGGAGGCTAGGCTATGCGAGGGCCGAAGGCGAGGAGCGCTGCTAGGCGGGGTCCGGGGGCATGCTCTTGACCGATTTTCTTCTTTTTTTTCAAATTTGAGGCGGCCCGATTTTCATTTGAGGCGGTCAAATCGGCCGCCAGCCGCCTCCTATTGACAACCCTGCATTTTCATTGAAAGTGTTATAGGGATTGCCGGGGTAGCGGGTTACCTTGTTTTATCCCAGTGGATAATAAACTCTTTTAGAATCAGAAGATTAAAATTGATACAGTCCAACAAAGAAAACAATATTCAAGTGTTTGATCTAAATTAGTTTTATTTTTCTTCAAAATTTCCTAGATTCTGTATTCAGTTTTAGATGCAACATAAACAATTAATAAAGATTTACCCATAATTCCTCCTTGTTGGATTTCCGTGATGACAGGATCAAGTGATGGCCTGTTATACATAGTGTCCCCTCGACGGGCTGAGTAAAGGGTCTATGTAGAACCACATTGTCCACCATAGGTGTTTTGATAAACTCAGCAAACTCCATCTCAACAATAAATGAAGTGTTGTCAAGGGTGAAGAGACCAGTGTTGATTGAACAATGTACACGTAATATCACAATATATTTTCTTTAGGACTTGCATTCACTTGGACCCATTTTCTGCAGAAGAAACATATCATATGCTTCAATATAAGATTAAAATGAGTATTTTATGTCTATGTTTCTTTTTTAAGGTGACAGGTAAAGTTTTATATTCTTAATCACCTTGTCATTTTGGATGATTGTTGATATTATAATATATAGCATTTATAGCAGAACATGTAGTATAATGTACAAAAAAGAACTGACATAAATACATTGAATATAATTTTAAGTGGCAAAGCCTCATTTCACATTTTTTCATCCAACTACTGTAATATTTCGGTGTATCCTCATTCAGGACCATCATTTCGGACCATCATTCTGGACATGATATAATCATTCCGGACCACTTTGATCGTCTTACCGGACCATATAATAATCATTCCGGACCATATTTATTTGATTTATGAAATAATAATCAGAACTTAGGACTTAAGTCTAGATGAGAAGTGTGCCGCCAATACGCCTGTGATTATTTTGCATACTGATGTGTTATTTGATTTATGGACACAATTTTTGGATGCCATTTCCACGAGGGTTTTGCAGCGACAAAGCAAATATTCATGATAAATCTTAGATCTATCTATACTTCTTTCCTAAGTTCATGATACATATTTCATTTATAAAATAAATATGGTCCGGAATGATTATACAAGTATTATTATATTGTCCGGAATGACGACCAAAGTGGTCTGGGATGATTATAGCATGGTCCGGAATGATGGTCCGAAATGATGGTCCGGAATGCAGATGGTCCAGAATGAGGGCAATTCAATATTTCAAGCATTTTTAGATATCATATGAATCAGATGTTTTTGTTGACTATGAATCCCCCTTGTGTAGTAGTTGGCCATGATATTTAGGTTTTGTGACTCAATAACTAGTGGCTTATCAAAATAACCAGTGTGTGTTACTTATAAAATAAATGCCAAGTTATGTGATGGAATTAACTTTGCAAGCAGGTCAATCAAGGCCACTTATTCTATTATTGACATGAACCACAAGATGTGCAATGTGAAGGATAAATCACACACAAACAAAAATAATTTATATATAAAATAGACATTGATATTGTAGACTTTGAGCCATTTAAATTGTCAATTTGCAGTGAATGGCATTTCATAATAATTGACTCATTTTTTTAATAATACATTCTTCTGGTGAACTAGGAGTGACATACTGTCAATTCTATTTCTCTTGCAGGGGTGTGTGCCGTTGGTTTATTTTGTTTGAAACTTATCATGACAGAAAGTAAACAACAAAACCATGACAATTATAATAAATATTTAAATAAGATGATAATTGGTAAATTGTGGAATAAAATCGTATTTTACCATTTGATCGGAAATCGATGTTTGGGTAGGGGTCGATAGTAAACATTGGCTATGTGTACGGACTAGAGTTCGTTTTAGTTTCGTAATTTATCTATCTTCTAATATCAGGTTTGGAGCATAGAGCCAAACCACTGTGTTTTGTGCAAATATGGAAAATATAAAAATAATTTGTATCAAAAGGCTATATCAAATTAGAACATTTTAGAGTAATATATGCAATAAAATAAATAAAAGGTACTTGGGTTCATGTCGGTTTCCCTAAACTGAAGAACGAGCCAAAGAATGTTAATTATTCGGCATGCGCGTAAAGATGATTCCGGTACTGATTAAGAATAAGAAATATTATTTCACTAGATTATACAAAATTTACAAGGTGCTCTATCATGCAACAAAAATAAAACCTTACATTATAATTTAACATGAACTCAGGCATTACTTATATGATGCGCTGAAAGCTGTATCAAAGTAAACAAAATTGTATTTATAAAAGTATGTTGTTGAGACAGACCGCTAAACCTTTAGGTTATTTCTATTTAGAGTTTTATATTATTATTTATATTATTTTTCTTAAAAAAAATATGGTGAGCCAGTGGCCGAGGAGGTAAAGATGCCGGCTCGTAAATCCTTTGGTCCCCTTATTATGCAGATTACAGCCCTGGTGCAGTAAAGAAAAATGACGGGGATCGAGGTCTTCCAACAAGGCACAGTGATCTGGTTGACATCAGGCGCGTAGCTGCCTTTACGCCAAAAAGCCCGGGCTTGCACATTATTTTCCCGATTTGACTTTTCTTTAAATCAATAATTAGTTTTTCTGTATATTATACACGAAAATAATGTAGATCTATAGAAGTTAACACGACCCATGATTTAAGCTGATTCAATAACATGACACTCTAAGCCGTAAACTGAATGCGACCATAAACATGACGTCACTACTAGTATGTCATCCGCTGTATAGTAGTGACGTCATGTTTTCAATTTTTTAATAATTCATGGTGGTCGGTCGGGCCGGACGCTTATAAAAATAAAGAAAACAAAGCATATGACACTGGACAAGATGTTCAAGCGGATGTCAGAAACCGGGACATCGACTTCGTGCCCAGAAACAACCGGCGCGGCACCTTTGGAGCATGCAAACAGCATGGACATAGATCTATCTGGCAAAGAATCTGACAATATCAAACCTGTACAGGCTCAGTCAGTTAAGTCTACAATCAGTGGTCCTTCATATCCTGATATAGCTACTGTGGCACGTGGAGAACTTGAAGCAGAGTGGAAATTGTCGATTTTGAAAGACGCATGGACTGACTGCCATCTGTTCAATTTCCCCTCAAGGTACGTTTTGTTGTCTTCTTTCGAATGCATTACAGACAACACGTAGATCTATTTTCACAAAATCAAGGCGCATATCTCCGTAAATATTAACTGTGGCTGGATGAAACTACCCAGGTGCACAAGTCCCTGAAGGTTCAAGTTTGTAGTAAAAATGCTTTTAGAGTTATGCGCGACACAAACATTTCGGGACGGACGGACGTACTTTCAGAGCTACATTATAAATGGGGTTTGACTTTCCTTTTGTTCAAAGCAGTGTGAATTATTTTGTTCAAATGTAGCTCTGGTGTGTGCGGACATACGCACGCACGGACGGACAGACAGACGGACAAAGGCTATTCTATATGCCCCCCTCTTTTAGTGGTGGGGGCATAATAAACATCAGAACATATATTTTCGATTAGTATTTTTGGAGATTGCTTTTTTTTCAATATCCAGGTCAGCTAATTTAACCCTTTCCTCCACAAGCTATTTAAGACTAATCCACAAGAAAAGAATCTGATGAAAATTGGGAAAATCTAGGCAAAAGAAAAATGCCATTTTTGAATTATATTGAAATCATTGTAGGAAATGGAGCATTAGCTCGGTAATAGCCATCAGTTACAGGGGCGCTAAAATGCGCTTGTGTGGAGTAAAGGGTTAATTGTTGTTTTTCTCTTTTGCAGAAGCATCCATGGGAAAATGAGAAAGCTGTCATCAAGCTGGTTGATAGACCACCCCTGGCTCAGATACTCGATTTCTACAGATGCCTTATTCTGCGCGCCCTGTTTCGTATTCGGGCGGAAAGATGCGAAGGAGAAAACTTTCATTAGTACACCAGTGAAGGATTGGTCCAACCTAGCTAGTTACGTCAAGCGGCACGAAATAGCAGAGTCAAACCACCACAATGTTACAGCTATGGCAGAACACTTTCTTGATATACAATCAGGTAAGATGGAACCAATCACAAGTTCTGTATCTGACAGTCACAAACGACTAGTGGAGCAGAACCGCCATATTCTCAAGAAAATTATAGAAGTGATCGTCCTTTGTGGTAAGCAAAATATTGCTGTCAGAGGTAACACCGAAGAACGAAGCAATTTTCTAGCCATACTGTATTCAAAGGCAACAAATGACCCTATCCTAGCCCAGCATATTAATGTTCCAGAAAATCGTAGGGCAACGTACACATCGCCCGACATACAAAACGAACTGATCTGTCTGTGTGCTGAGCAGATACAGAACGAAATTGTGCAGGCTTGCAATGATGCAGTTTGTTTCGCTCTTATTGCCGATGAATCAACCGACAAGTCGACAAAAGAACAGGTGTCCGTGTGTCTGCGATTTGTCCAACGTGGAAGCGGTTCCCAGCAGTTCAGAGTCCGTGAAGATTTTCTTGGGTTTGTTCAAGCACGTAGAACAACTGGCGAGGTATTGGCAGAACTACTCTTGACCTCACTTGAAAGTCACGGAATCCAAGTCGATAAGATGCGGTCTCAGGCTTATGATGGTGCCGCAAATATGTCCGGTAAACACAGGGGCGTGCAGGCACGAATTCGTCAACGTATTCCGTCTGCGCTCTATGTACACTGTAGAGCCCACTGCCTCAATCTAGCAGTCATGCATAGCAGTAAGGACCCGTGCATTAGGTCAGTGATGACGACTGTTCAAGAGGTAGGGTTTGCCTTCGACTATTCAGCAAAAAGACTTACCTTCTTTGCTGATGAACTTGCTGCTAACGATGACGCACAGGAGAAGCTGAAAAAACGCACCAAACTCAGAGCCCTATGTGAGACTAGGTGGACAAGCCGGGCCGATGCACTCACAACTTTCAAGTCCGCATACAGCGTTGTGGTTCATGCCCTGGAGCAACTACAGGAGGACGGCGATGACAAGGCAGGCCAACACTTGGCGTCAATCATGAAGTTTGACTTCATAATCGGACTTGTTGTTGCTGAACATGTGATGCAAAGTACAGTCCCTCTGTCTTATCTCCTCCAGGCAGTCGACTGTGATTTACTTGAGGCCACACGAGAAAGCCAGACCCTCATCCGCCAGTTCCAAAACGAAAGGGCAGACCCTAATGTTTGGGAAGCATTGTTTCAATGCGCCAAAGATATTGGAGCAGAATTTGAGCTTGAACCTTCAATGCCCCGTCTGGCTCAACGCCAACGAAACCGAGCAAATCCACCGGCCAATGACCCACAACAGTATTGGCAGCGAGCTCTCTACTTCCCTTTCTTGGACCATTTGTGTCAAGAACTTAGCGACAGATTGCTTGTGGCTGAGGAAAGATTCCGTGCACAGTACTTGATTCCATCCAAGTTGAACCTTTGCACAGAAGAAATGGTAGATCTCATTTTTGCGGGGTATTCGGTGGACCTACCGCAAGGAAACCAGTCCTTCCATAACGAAGTTAGGCGATGGAAGGCTAGATGGCAGTTGATGGATGAAAATGACAAACCAAGCAAATTGGGTGAAACTGTTGCATCCATCAATCCTGATCTTTACCCGGGAATTTATACCGTACTCACCATTCTTCTGACCATGCCGGCATCATCTGCTACTGCTGAACGGAGCTTTAGCGTTATGCGCAGGGTGAAAAGCTACCTGAGGTCAACCATGCGGACAGAGCGCATGACAGGACTAGCGCTGATGCATGTGTATCGGGATGTGAACATTGACATTGACCAAGTAGTGATGAAATTCGCTGGAAGCAAAAGCCGAAGATTGGACTTTGTTTAATTAATTCGTTCAAAAATAAATAAATCACACGTTAACACACAATTTTGTTTCAGTATTTTAATGCAGTTAAACAGTTCAAAAAGGCGTCAGATGTCACCATTTACATTCTAAGGTTTCAAAATTTTCTGGGGGGGGGGGGGGGCATGCCCCCAAACCCCCCTAGCGTATCGGCGGCTTTGCCGCCTCAATTAGGCTTGCACATTGCTTTTGGCTCAGCTACGGGCCTGAGTTGTGCCCATTACATTTGTACTAAAATAGCTGGACACTGTGGGTGATGACCGCAATTTTATAAATATACAAGGCAAAAGGTCTGTAGTTAAACACACAACAACAACAACAAACAAGCATCAATTCATGCTCAACTGTCATATTTGACAATTAGATGAGGCATAACCAAAATGCGTGTAACTTATTTCAATATAATTATTTTTAATAACATATGCAGTGTGAGTGACTGTTCCGATCAATTTATTTAGGCAAAAACAGTTCTGAAACAGTTGTTGTTGTTGTTTTTCAAGCAAACAGAAAATCATTTATGTTTGCATGTGCATGTTAAAGATCTAAATCATTCTCAATATCTATATAAATGAAACTTAGATTTTGTTTTAATATATATGTAGTTTTTACGTACCACTACGTTGTTATCATTAATCACTTAGAAATTCCGGTCAAGATATCGAGAGAGAGATTTTTTTGGATCGTTTTTGTCTGCGATAATAAACAAGTTTTGCCTGTACTTTGTTTGTGAATGCATTTTAGGCCTATATGGTACATGTATTTGCGCTGGACTTAGCTTCTTTTTAAGAAATCATTATTTCCACATCAAAGGTTGCCGTCGAATTACTGTTCAGCCGAGGTACTTTCCTAGCTTACATTTTACTGGCATGAGAAAACCTTTGTCCCGTGCCATTTCAAATCATACAGTCGCAATGCTCATATGACCTTGTCATGTTTTCTTATTGTATAACAAGCCGTTCAAAAAAAAGAGCAAGACCGTGTTGTAAATAAATAAAAGATAAAATAAAAACTTAATGTGGTCATTGGGAAGTGTATTACGTGAGACAAAGTAGTATACCAGATTTCCGACGTAAACCTGCTTTTAATTCATTTGAAGGACTAACAATGTGGTTGTAATGTTCCCATTTATCAATGCATTAACATTAGTATGAATGACTGTTTATGTTACAACCCATATTCAACGGAACACATCGTCAAGTATCTAAAATAAATTCCACACTTTATGTTTGATTATTATTTCTTAAAAAATTGATATATGTATTTGAATGCATCACAAATATGACATCAAATATAACACAAAAAAAAACAACATACGTACCTGTTTAGAAAATTTAAATGAAATGAGTGTCTATAACATATTTTTGGTAACATGGTTGTAAATAAACTTGATCTACGACAAATAACAAAAAAGTAATGAATTGAACATCACCGAAACAAAGTAGATGGCCATCAACTTTCATCTGATAATATCGTTTCAAGGTGATTTTACTTAAATGTGTAAGTAAAGTTTTAAAACGTAAAATGTTTCTAAATTCAAGAACAAATATCGTTATTTTTTAATAATTCATGGTGGTCGGTCGGGCCGGACGCTTATAAAAATAAAGAAAACAAAGCATATGACACTGGACAAGATGTTCAAGCGGATGTCAGAAACCGGGACATCGACTTCGTGCCCAGAAACAACCGGCGCGGCACCTTTGGAGCATGCAAACAGCATGGACATAGATCTATCTGGCAAAGAATCTGACAATATCAAACCTGTACAGGCTCAGTCAGTTAAGTCTACAATCAGTGGTCCTTCATATCCTGATATAGCTACTGTGGCACGTGGAGAACTTGAAGCAGAGTGGAAATTGTCGATTTTGAAAGACGCATGGACTGACTGCCATCTGTTCAATTTCCCCTCAAGGTACGTTTTGTTGTCTTCTTTCGAATGCATTACAGACAACACGTAGATCTATTTTCACAAAATCAAGGCGCATATCTCCGTAAATATTAACTGTGGCTGGATGAAACTACCCAGGTGCACAAGTCCCTGAAGGTTCAAGTTTGTAGTAAAAATGCTTTTAGAGTTATGCGCGACACAAACATTTCGGGACGGACGGACGTACTTTCAGAGCTACATTATAAATGGGGTTTGACTTTCCTTTTGTTCAAAGCAGTGTGAATTATTTTGTTCAAATGTAGCTCTGGTGTGTGCGGACATACGCACGCACGGACGGACAGACAGACGGACAAAGGCTATTCTATATGCCCCCCTCTTTTAGTGGTGGGGGCATAATAAACATCAGAACATATATTTTCGATTAGTATTTTTGGAGATTGCTTTTTTTTCAATATCCAGGTCAGCTAATTTAACCCTTTCCTCCACAAGCTATTTAAGACTAATCCACAAGAAAAGAATCTGATGAAAATTGGGAAAATCTAGGCAAAAGAAAAATGCCATTTTTGAATTATATTGAAATCATTGTAGGAAATGGAGCATTAGCTCGGTAATAGCCATCAGTTACAGGGGCGCTAAAATGCGCTTGTGTGGAGTAAAGGGTTAATTGTTGTTTTTCTCTTTTGCAGAAGCATCCATGGGAAAATGAGAAAGCTGTCATCAAGCTGGTTGATAGACCACCCCTGGCTCAGATACTCGATTTCTACAGATGCCTTATTCTGCGCGCCCTGTTTCGTATTCGGGCGGAAAGATGCGAAGGAGAAAACTTTCATTAGTACACCAGTGAAGGATTGGTCCAACCTAGCTAGTTACGTCAAGCGGCACGAAATAGCAGAGTCAAACCACCACAATGTTACAGCTATGGCAGAACACTTTCTTGATATACAATCAGGTAAGATGGAACCAATCACAAGTTCTGTATCTGACAGTCACAAACGACTAGTGGAGCAGAACCGCCATATTCTCAAGAAAATTATAGAAGTGATCGTCCTTTGTGGTAAGCAAAATATTGCTGTCAGAGGTAACACCGAAGAACGAAGCAATTTTCTAGCCATACTGTATTCAAAGGCAACAAATGACCCTATCCTAGCCCAGCATATTAATGTTCCAGAAAATCGTAGGGCAACGTACACATCGCCCGACATACAAAACGAACTGATCTGTCTGTGTGCTGAGCAGATACAGAACGAAATTGTGCAGGCTTGCAATGATGCAGTTTGTTTCGCTCTTATTGCCGATGAATCAACCGACAAGTCGACAAAAGAACAGGTGTCCGTGTGTCTGCGATTTGTCCAACGTGGAAGCGGTTCCCAGCAGTTCAGAGTCCGTGAAGATTTTCTTGGGTTTGTTCAAGCACGTAGAACAACTGGCGAGGTATTGGCAGAACTACTCTTGACCTCACTTGAAAGTCACGGAATCCAAGTCGATAAGATGCGGTCTCAGGCTTATGATGGTGCCGCAAATATGTCCGGTAAACACAGGGGCGTGCAGGCACGAATTCGTCAACGTATTCCGTCTGCGCTCTATGTACACTGTAGAGCCCACTGCCTCAATCTAGCAGTCATGCATAGCAGTAAGGACCCGTGCATTAGGTCAGTGATGACGACTGTTCAAGAGGTAGGGTTTGCCTTCGACTATTCAGCAAAAAGACTTACCTTCTTTGCTGATGAACTTGCTGCTAACGATGACGCACAGGAGAAGCTGAAAAAACGCACCAAACTCAGAGCCCTATGTGAGACTAGGTGGACAAGCCGGGCCGATGCACTCACAACTTTCAAGTCCGCATACAGCGTTGTGGTTCATGCCCTGGAGCAACTACAGGAGGACGGCGATGACAAGGCAGGCCAACACTTGGCGTCAATCATGAAGTTTGACTTCATAATCGGACTTGTTGTTGCTGAACATGTGATGCAAAGTACAGTCCCTCTGTCTTATCTCCTCCAGGCAGTCGACTGTGATTTACTTGAGGCCACACGAGAAAGCCAGACCCTCATCCGCCAGTTCCAAAACGAAAGGGCAGACCCTAATGTTTGGGAAGCATTGTTTCAATGCGCCAAAGATATTGGAGCAGAATTTGAGCTTGAACCTTCAATGCCCCGTCTGGCTCAACGCCAACGAAACCGAGCAAATCCACCGGCCAATGACCCACAACAGTATTGGCAGCGAGCTCTCTACTTCCCTTTCTTGGACCATTTGTGTCAAGAACTTAGCGACAGATTGCTTGTGGCTGAGGAAAGATTCCGTGCACAGTACTTGATTCCATCCAAGTTGAACCTTTGCACAGAAGAAATGGTAGATCTCATTTTTGCGGGGTATTCGGTGGACCTACCGCAAGGAAACCAGTCCTTCCATAACGAAGTTAGGCGATGGAAGGCTAGATGGCAGTTGATGGATGAAAATGACAAACCAAGCAAATTGGGTGAAACTGTTGCATCCATCAATCCTGATCTTTACCCGGGAATTTATACCGTACTCACCATTCTTCTGACCATGCCGGCATCATCTGCTACTGCTGAACGGAGCTTTAGCGTTATGCGCAGGGTGAAAAGCTACCTGAGGTCAACCATGCGGACAGAGCGCATGACAGGACTAGCGCTGATGCATGTGTATCGGGATGTGAACATTGACATTGACCAAGTAGTGATGAAATTCGCTGGAAGCAAAAGCCGAAGATTGGACTTTGTTTAATTAATTCGTTCAAAAATAAATAAATCACACGTTAACACACAATTTTGTTTCAGTATTTTAATGCAGTTAAACAGTTCAAAAAGGCGTCAGATGTCACCATTTACATTCTAAGGTTTCAAAATTTTCTGGGGGGGGGGGGGGGGGGGGGCATGCCCCCAAACCCCCCTAGCGTATCGGCGGCTTTGCCGCCTCAATTAGGCTTGCACATTGCTTTTGGCTCAGCTACGGGCCTGAGTTGTGCCCATTACATTTGTACTAAAATAGCTGGACACTGTGGGTGATGACCGCAATTTTATAAATATACAAGGCAAAAGGTCTGTAGTTAAACACACAACAACAACAACAAACAAGCATCAATTCATGCTCAACTGTCATATTTGACAATTAGATGAGGCATAACCAAAATGCGTGTAACTTATTTCAATATAATTATTTTTAATAACATATGCAGTGTGAGTGACTGTTCCGATCAATTTATTTAGGCAAAAACAGTTCTGAAACAGTTGTTGTTGTTGTTTTTCAAGCAAACAGAAAATCATTTATGTTTGCATGTGCATGTTAAAGATCTAAATCATTCTCAATATCTATATAAATGAAACTTAGATTTTGTTTTAATATATATGTAGTTTTTACGTACCACTACGTTGTTATCATTAATCACTTAGAAATTCCGGTCAAGATATCGAGAGAGAGATTTTTTTGGATCGTTTTTGTCTGCGATAATAAACAAGTTTTGCCTGTACTTTGTTTGTGAATGCATTTTAGGCCTATATGGTACATGTATTTGCGCTGGACTTAGCTTCTTTTTAAGAAATCATTATTTCCACATCAAAGGTTGCCGTCGAATTACTGTTCAGCCGAGGTACTTTCCTAGCTTACATTTTACTGGCATGAGAAAACCTTTGTCCCGTGCCATTTCAAATCATACAGTCGCAATGCTCATATGACCTTGTCATGTTTTCTTATTGTATAACAAGCCGTTCAAAAAAAAGAGCAAGACCGTGTTGTAAATAAATAAAAGATAAAATAAAAACTTAATGTGGTCATTGGGAAGTGTATTACGTGAGACAAAGTAGTATACCAGATTTCCGACGTAAACCTGCTTTTAATTCATTTGAAGGACTAACAATGTGGTTGTAATGTTCCCATTTATCAATGCATTAACATTAGTATGAATGACTGTTTATGTTACAACCCATATTCAACGGAACACATCGTCAAGTATCTAAAATAAATTCCACACTTTATGTTTGATTATTATTTCTTAAAAAATTGATATATGTATTTGAATGCATCACAAATATGACATCAAATATAACACAAAAAAAAAAACAACATACGTACCTGTTTAGAAAATTTAAATGAAATGAGTGTCTATAACATATTTTTGGTAACATGGTTGTAAATAAACTTGATCTACGACAAATAACAAAAAAGTAATGAATTGAACATCACCGAAACAAAGTAGATGGCCATCAACTTTCATCTGATAATATCGTTTCAAGGTGATTTTACTTAAATGTGTAAGTAAAGTTTTAAAACGTAAAATGTTTCTAAATTCAAGAACAAATATCAGTTTTAATCGTCGATTCGGTCATGAATGCTACTATGCGTTACAATGTAGACAACATTGAAGAAAGTAAAGCCAGAAATATCGTCTAAACATAGTTTCAATATTACATAAGATTATCTTTTACCATTTGATTTTCAAGTACATTCTTTAACATAAAGTTAATAATAAAATAATCATGTTTTGCTAAATATTAAGTTAACGTTGAGCCAACTAAAGAATAAATAGTGGATAAATACTGGTATGTGACGAAGGAAAATATGGTAAAAATATCTTTAAACACACCAATGCAGAGACAAAATACGCTGTAATAGAAAATAGTATTTTTTTATATTTCGGTGGAACGCTCACAAACATTATCAGATCAAACAAAAACCAGTAATCACTTCCTTTATACTTTCATTGATTGAATAAACAATAAAAGTTTTTCTAACATATAAAATGGTAAGGTACTTCTGCTGAGTAAATCTTAAATTGAAAATTAATTGAGAAGCCCTTCCAAACTTGTATAAGTTTGTCTTGATCCCTTTTCGCTCTTTGCAATTTAATTAATCTGTAAAGAAGAAGATGTCTTGCAGAACACTCTTTTATAAATAGAAAGTCCATAGTATCTCCAGAGAAACTATGGAACTGGTACAAAACAATTCTAAACAATGAGTCTATGACACAGAAGAGATCCAACAACGATTACATCCAGCATATACATTGGATGCCTAACTTTTAGTGCCGTGCAGGGAAAATGTGTGAGACCGATCCAGCTCTGAAATTCCTACACTTTGGGTCGATAGGAATGTTATGGTTTATGTTCTAAAGCTAGGCTCAATTGCAGAAACAAAAACAAAGAAAAAAACAAAACAGAAGCGCTGTAACTAAATGTTTAATGTTAGAATTCAACTTTGTAATAATGGTATAATGAGCTCATAGGAAATCTTTGTTAGATAAGAAATATGAACGGACAATATTATGACTAATATCAAACATACATGTATCATGATTGATGTCCAACATACATGTATCATGATTGATATCAAACATGTATCATGACTGATGTCAAACATACTATGACTGATGTCAATCGTTGTTTTGGTCGTACGGGTGGTAAGGTTCAAACATTTATATGTTCATTCAATTTATGTCCGTTATTACAAAATCAACAAAATCTAAGACATTGGCACTTCTTCTACATACTTTTAGAGCCTATATAATACAAGACGTGTAACTAGTACTACTATAACAATTGTGTTTAATATAAGATGCACACACTAGATCAATAGTGGTTACCTTTGCTTTTACGACCGTACCGTACAAGTAGTTACCTTAAAATACATAAACATTTATGAGTGTCCTGAAAGGAACTGTAAAATAAATCATTCGCAGAGCAATACTTTTTCGAACTTGTCTGCAGATTTTGGTTTTCAAGTTTTATGATTACAATAGCGACAAATCATGTTTTGTGTGTGCGTATTGCTGATACTGGAAAAAATGAAACTGACTTAATGAGTCGCTGTTTCCTATATTTAAAAGCAATTATTGATCGTTTTGTCTGACTCATTGGCCAGTAGCACACTTAGATCTGCTTTGAAATGTTTCAACGGTTGATTTATTAGTTTTCTTTTATTCAAAACAGTGTGGCATTGAATAGTATTAGTTGCCAAATATAATAAGATGTGTGTATACCAGGGTTCGAGTCCCGGACGGGTGAAGAACTCAATGTTGAAAGGTATTCCAGCTGACCTGTGGTGCTCCAATGTTGCCATCCAGACATTTTGTGTAAAGATTATATTTATAACAAGAACAAATCTTCCAAATTAATAGTCATGTACCTTTGCATGCAGTTGCTGACTGAAGAAATAAAACAGGCAAGTGACAGACTTAAGGCACCAGGACCAGACTAAGTTTTGATGGTGATCAGCCTTTCTCATGGTTTGTACATTGATAATTGTGGGAGAAAATGTAATCAGAGTATGCCTCCATTAAGAGTATTTAGAACTTTGTTGATAACTGGCAATACCCTTGTATATATTGGCACCACATGTGGATGAACACTCTTATAATTACAAGGTTGAAACGATTCAGATTGCAGTTGAAAAAATTACGGTTAAGACTTTATAAGAAGGAAATTGGTTTCGTTCAGTAGTTCACGCTATGCAGTAAGGCCGATCTTCCGTTAGACCATTTACCGATTGTGCAAATATGCTTGTAGTGGCATTTTACGTTTTATTAACATGCTCATTTACATCAATGGGAGAAGAAACGAAATGTTCTCACTTCAAATTTGAAAAGAACTTACTTGAGATGTTAGTAAGGCTTGAGTTCAAGATGGATCAAATAGACAAGAGGCTTAAACACATAGACAGGCAAGTTAAACAACAATCTGCAGAGCAGCATCAAACACAGAGTCAGTTCGAAGAACAATCGCTGAAGAGATTTGAGGTCATAGAAGAGAGATTTAAACAGGAATCTACACTGCAGGGCTTTAACCATAATCAGCTAAAGGACATCTTTGAGAACTTTAAACAAAGGATCGATGAAAGGTTCGTTGATGTTCAGTTTGCGATAGACAACCAAACTCAGTTCGTGTTACAAGATAAACCGCCAAAACTGAAACACCACAGAAATGTAAGTAAAGTAATATTGTAGAGATGTGACAGTTAACATATAATAAGTAGATAAATGAATTACATGGCAATAATTGATAAACATCAGTGCATATTATATGGTGTCATATATATATAACCATACATAGATATGTAATTATGATATGCATAACTGTGATAATACAATTCATTCATTTATCATTTAATAAAATGTTAATAGCCGCCAAAGCTATGAAAGTTAGCTGTTCGTATTATGCTTAAATGGAATCAAACTTGTAAAGCGGTTGCACGCATTTTCACATGTTCAACAAAATTGACACAGTCTTTTAGTTTTAAAGCTAATCCAAATAGTTTTAAATCCAAATTCTAAAGCGGTGACAATTCATGCAACGAAAAACAGCAAAATCCAGCTGCACGAATCATGATAGTACAAATAATGTCATAGTTAACAGACAGGTTGTATAGGTTTCGTTTATTTAGTTACACATCGCACTTTTGTTTTCAGCTTCACTGGTGTATTTCTTAGTGAAGCATCCAAAATCGTCCCTGCAGGAGAGAAGACCAATATTCAAAATCGTTGTCCACAACGTTGGGGACTCATATGACATTAATGCAGGACTGTTTACTTTCAGAATTGAAGGGCTATACCACTTTGCCTCCAATGTAGTTTCAATTTCAACAGAGCTTGTGTACTGCGATTTGCACAGAAATGGTGAAAATATCATGTTCACTTATGCTACTGGTGGCTTTAACTCAGGGTCGCTGTTTGCCAATCTGTATCTACAGATCGGAGACACCGTAGAAGTCACATACTCTACCAACTTCCAGGACGTTGAACACACTTCAAGTGTTTTCTTTACTGGTGCTTTGGCAACATAAACGTCTCCGACTTATGTTTGAAAAAGTAAAATCAGCGCACACTACTTAGCTGTAAGTTTTATGTTCATACCTTTGTGTTATTCTCCAGACCACTTTTTATATTATAAATAACAGTGTAGCTTTTAGTAGTAAAGTTAGTTTGTGATATAAATAAAAAGTTGTATCGTAAGTGTTTCGTTTTGTTTGTTAAATAAATCACAATATAAAACATTTACAGTATGAATACAGCCACTAATTTAATTCCGACAATTTATTTTGCTTATTAAATGCAATTTCTACTCATTGTGATAGAATATTTACGATTATGCATCTTTTTATACTTGGCGATAGTTTTGTAAAATATAATCATAGCAACTTGTCACTGTGTCTCATCACTTATTTAATTCGGTTCACTGGCATATACATGTAACATAATAGAGTTGCCGGTCTATGCTGGAGAAAATCCACAGACGCTTATTTATAACATAGCTTTGGTGGCTTGTCTCTCTTTTTAATTCTCGTCTCAGTGTCTTGTCACGTTTACATTAAATTGTGTTTCCTGTGTCCAGTGGTAGTTCAAATTTTAATATCTGTGGTAATTCTCAAGGGACATTTTTATATTTACCTGCTGAGATCAACTTTCTATCTGCTATTTAAACATGCATCTCATTTGTAAACGCATGTGATGTATGATCTTTATTATACCTTACTATGCATCAATGCTTTTCATGTTATACCTTATTATGCATAGTAGCTGAATTTGAGGTAATCTGGCATATGCTTACATTCAGATCATGTCGTCATAACACGTGACCTACTTGTACACGCGTGTTTTAAACAGGCGTGCGTGTCGAAAACGTGTATAGACCGGACCTGCTAGGTAATCGGAGAGCGAGCGTCGGCTCCATTTACGGGTGATCCCTGGTCGCGTCATGCCAAGGTCGTTATAAATGTTATTGATAAAGATTACTTGCTAAGGGTAGTTCCGCTTCTGGTACGGCGGGGTCAGGAAAATGCGACTGGGTATCGTATCATGTCAGGTGTTCGCGACATATATTGATATGAACTTTATTTTGGTCGCATTATTTAGGGATGGGATGAGATTTGCCGGCATTTTTGCCGATACTGTGCAGCGACATTTCTATCATTATAGCACAGGGGCACTTATGAGGTGCCCAGGGACTGAACCCGGCCGGTACATTATACTGACACCGGCGAGTCAGGCGTAATGTTGTCCTCTTAGCCCCGAGCGTTAGGAAGGAAGCCACTACTACCAACTTTAAAGTCTTTGATTTGACCCGGCCGGGGTTTGGACCCGCAACCTCCCGATCCGCAAGCCGACGCTCTACCGATTGAGCTATTGCGGCCGGTGCATTGTTTTAAGGTTTAGGATAACGCATAATTGTACAACTTTCAATCAAAGTTTTAAAGACATTTTCTTTGTCAGTATTTTTTGAGTATATATTTGATCGTCATAATAACATGGGAATACATAAAATGTGGAGATAATAAGCGAAATGGCCGAAACACTAATTTTCGGAGAGTTAGTAGGGACGGAGGCAGTGGTTGTGGCATTAAAAAGGTAATTTATGAGTAACAAAAAAGATCCAGACAGTAGAAAAGAAAAAAAACGGCGAGAGAAGAAAGGATTAAAAGTACAAATAAATAGGAAGAAGACAAAAGAGACTTTGGGCAGGGCAAAGACAAAAAATATTGAGCAAATACAGCTTAGTAGACCGAGATGAGTACCATAAACGCGATAGTAATATAAACACGATTAAATAATGATTTAAAAACACATGTATTCATAAAAAAAACACCATATTTATATTCAAATATTTTATGACAAATGTATATACAACATTCCTTTCCAAAGTAAGATATACCTTTTCCAAAATGCAAAAATAATTTTCAACATATGTTTGTGACAAACGTATGTCTAACAAAATGTGTGTCTAAAATTTCAATGGTCTTGAAGCTAAAATCAAAGCAGTAATATACATGTATGTGTATATGCATAAAACAATTTAAAACATGTAACAGCCATACAATACAACCAGTAATCACATCACTAACAAATATAGGTTATGAATCATTTTCTAATATTCTATTTCTAATAAAATTAAACAAAACGAAAATAATCCAGTAAATGCTCTGTGGTAAAAGAATAATGCATGATGAGTAAAACTTGCAATTACAATCGTTTTCAACCTGACAGGGATTCTATAGAATTGAATAAAAACGAACTTATTGTAAAAGAAATGTTTTAACTTCTTATATGTATTGAAAGTATGCAAAATAATAATGTCAAACATAAAAATCTGACAACAAAACTGCACTTAAGTGAGAGAAAATGTACCAACACACCAAAACAGCTTTTCCTTTTTTCTTTGTTTTTTCTTGATTCAGGTTTTTTTTCTTCACATAAACTCAGAAGCCCATGAAAGTTTAAAAGGGTATTGCTAAGAAATTTTAAGTAACATGTCCATTTATTATCTTATGTCAGAAAACTGTTAGAGGATTATAGGATAGGCTAACTTTAGAATATTTCATTCAAACCAACCAACTACCTGGTACATACATGAAAACTGACACAGACTTAAGCTGAAGGTTCTATTCTGTAGAAAAGAGTTGAAGATAGATGAGAATGAATCGAACAAATGTTTAGGCCGCCAGGATGTTTTTGGTATAGCTCTAACAGAAAGAATGGTAGTCTGTAGGTCTACAATGTTCAGGCCACCAGGGTGTTTTTGGTATAGCTCTGTCGTGAAGGATGATCCTCTGCAGGTCTATTGTGAGGAGTCCAAACAGGTTCTCCAACAAAGTAGCGATGAGCCTCTATGTAGTTCTGAAATTAAAGTAAAACAAATGTAATATGATGAAACAATATTTTGAAAAAAATAAACACTTGGCAAAAGGTTAACTGTATGGAGGCAGAATTTGTTAACAAAGGACCTCAATGTAACTATTAAATATTAAATAATATCAAGGTTAAACATGCAAAACTCATAAACTATGGAAGCACAGTTAATGGAGAAGAACAACATTTTTTTTAATAAACAAATATTACTGATAGGTATAACAGTGACAGATTTGATGTTTGTTGTTGCATTTATTATCCAGCCAATAGTATTTCAGATTTCTAAAGAGAGTGTCCAATTGAGGAGATATGGTGCTGCCATTGCTGTGTATAGCATGCCATGAACACCAGGTATGATACCACACATGTCAAATTATCCTCACGCTGGGCCAACTAGTCACTTAACTACCCTTTTATTTAAATGATCATTAGCAAGGGAGCTATACCACTACTATTTTTAATTGAAGTTGTATGTTGCAGCCCAGGATCTAACCTGAGTCCTCCTAAACACGGAACCAATGCTCTAAGGATTGTGCTTCCCGGTCCGGTCATAATATTGCCAACAACAATGATCTAAATGACAGTGAAGATGATAACATTATAATGACGATGATGTTGTTATTGATGGCGACAATGTTTTTAATGATGATGATAATGATGTTAGCTGGTAATAGTTTCAATAAATATTATGCTTATGATGTTGCTCCTGATAACTATCATGCTAATTATGACAATCCTACCTTTTCATCCAGGGTGAACCTGTGATAGATACCAGCTGGAAGAATAATCAGGTCTCCCTTTTGTAGCTCAATTCCTGATCCATTGATCATTCTTGTCACGAACATCGAAATATCCACTCCCATCAGTGCACAGCCGAATCTCCTCATCACTATGTAGATGCTCTGTGAAGAACATCTTTAGCTGAAATAATTGGTACTTTTATAAAAAAAGTGTTATATTAATTATATTAATATTATTCATCACAGTTCTAAGTCAGTATGTGACAAACAGGACCAAATGATCTGCACTTTATACAATATTTTTGTGCCACTAATGAGCTAATTAGAGTACTGTGAATGATAGTTCACATGATTTTTATTACAGCATTTGCACAGTTCAAGAAGGGCCAGACTGTTGAGCTTAAAAAAACTTTACAAGTATTGCAGTCTTTTCAAATCTCTCAAACTAAATATAACACAGTCTTTGAAAGAACGGCAAGTTCAGAAATAATTGCATGATCATAGGAGATTCGTTCCCACCCCCTCCACCACCCCACTTTTGAATAAATAAAAAATTCAAATTGGACCAACATTCACCACTTAATTTCGATAATACATGTATTAAATATCTTTTTCTGAAGAAGGATGATAAGCTTAAGCTTTTGCTTGAAGTCTTTGTATAAAATCTTACATTAATAATTGCAAATAACTGTTTATCTGGACCTTAACACATTTTTACTCCCTATGTTACATTCACATCCAATGTAAATGACCTGTGGTAGGGTACAAGTGTTTGAGAAGTGCTTGTGAATTGAATGTTCAGTGTCTGATCTATGGAAATTTGAGGATGTGAGGTGTATGTAGTAGGAAGATGAAGAGAATGTAGATCATTTCTCCTGTTAGCGAAGGGTCACAGGTTCAAATCCCTGACTGGCTTCACATTTTTCTTCCTATGTTACATATTGAAAAACATATATATTGAGACTTCCCAATTTTTTCTAGAATGATAATACAGCAGCTTATAGTCCTATGTGTTCAGGACTACTGCAAGGGGGTGTACCTTATTATCATAGTCTGGTAGTTTGTCAGGCGAGCAGGTGATCAGATCCTGGTATGTGTAGCCGCGCTCCTCTCGCAGTTTCTTCAGCTCTGGGTTGTTGTCCCAGTCTTCAGCTTTGTCAGAATTGCAGTTAATCTGAAACCAAACCCAAAATTGTCATATTCATTAATTTAATCATCATCATTAAACTTAGCAGATTTCTGTTATGGTCATTACTTTTTGTCATCATTATCATCATCATCAAGATCCATTTGCTGTTCATTATCAGCATATCCTCATATAAATATATACATGCAAAATACATATACTGCCTTTGACTTTTTGTGTGCGTGTAGGGTGGGGGTGTTACACTCATCAACCATGTTTGAGAATTTCATACATAAAAATCTCGTAAACATGATATACAGTTTGGTCGCCAGTACCGGACTTTCCCCAGTAACGGATCAAATTCTTAAAACATGATTTCTGCCATTCTTACGAGTAACTGGAATAAAAATTCAAAACTATATTTCTATTATAAGACCTTTGAGAAATATAAATAGACTTTGTTTACTTTCGAAACAATGAGCTATAAATTTTCCCAGCATGCTTTGTCAACACAAATTTGCAAATGCTGAAGAGTTCAGCCTCGTTTTGAAAACGTTGATCGAGAGTAGAAGACAGAACTGAGTTTAAACGAAATTATTTCATGCCAAGTTTATATACGTCTGGAAGGTAAGTTATCATAGATTTCAGTAAATACTAAACTAACCTTTTAACATACTGTTCAATTTCTGTAGTAGTATTTAATTTAACCCTTGTGTAGTCACCAGAAACGGATCACATTTTATGCTTCAATACACAAAACGTAATATCGCGGGATATGATTTGCGCATACAATACTGTTTGAGGGGTTGTCTCAAACATGTTTTACCTGTCAAAAGTGTATTTTACTTCATTAAAACTCAACAGTTTCTTACCTATATTATTATTTTGTTATAAATACACAGCACACATTGTCAATGTATCATAGACATACTGTCCATATATACACATGGCCATTGTATTCTGGATAGACTGTTGGCTTTTTAAATTGCAACACTCAATATCCAACATGAAAGCTGGCAAATGCATGAGCTTTGTGCAGAAATAGTAACTATATATGCATGAGCATTGTGAAGAAATAGTAACTGTACATGTATATTCTAGTCCACTTGTTTTGTTTTGTGAAAGTCATAGTTCATAGTTTGATACTAGTCTTGTTATTCAGTTGAGATGACTCTATTTTAGCAAAAAATATGATCATACTTGATCATTCCATTTAATATTGATCTCTTGTGTGTTGTTTACCTATAGTCATATTGTGTTTTTATTGTTATGTTGTAAAAAATGATAAACTATTTGAACAGCTAAAGGAATGCTGTAATGGCACACGAATGGCCCATGTGGTAACAGAAATGGAACATTTTGTATCACTTCCAATGCCTGTCATTCATTGTTTCATTCATATTTGCTATTGATTTGTTCAGTTACAATAAATCAGCTGTTTTCTGTCATAAATGTGCGTTTTGAGATGGTCTCCCACCTTCAGTGTCACGTGATCCGTTATAGGAGCAACTGATCCAATAAAGGGGAAGTAAGCGGCGGTACAAATGAACCAGTAAAATGTCTGAAAAGTAATTTTTTTTGAAATCATTTGCATTAATCATTAGAAGAGATAATACCTTTATCTGCAACATAAAAACAATCTTGACATTTTGAGTTTACACTAAAAAAATAAACTTTGTTTAAATAGTGATCCGTTACTGGCGACCAAACTGGATCACATTAACTGTCCTACTATATCTATAAAATACCCTACGTCTGAGAAAATACCACGCATTCAAATTATTTGGACTCCAGGTCAATAAGCATACGAAAATATTGCTGGATTAGAATGGTAGGTATGAGATTGTTCTAACCGAGCACTGGAGTCCGGGCCGAAATATTTCCTACTTCGTCCTTGGCCCCTGGGCCGGTTTACTCCAGCCAAGATCTACTTGTTGCATGTTTATTTGTGATCCTTCAAATCGCAAAACAACACGTTTCAACTAATCACTAGAGTCATGCATGATAAACGAAATGCAAAATGACATACAAATTATTTGCCACATTCCACGCGTTACCTTAAAGTAGAGAACGCCGAGTTTTTCAAGTTCTTTCAAAGAAACCGGCCGAGGGGGGTCAAGTTGATGTGGTTTCCTTTGGTCTTCCACAACCTCGTCCATATACCAAGCCGACACCATGTTTGCAGGCTTTAAAATGTCTACCAACTGCGACCCAATTAATGAAATACTACACCGGCGATGGTTATTTCAAGGTAGTGTTAACTAGTGCCGAGTCGGCGAGTGAACTGAAACTAGGTCCCGTGGCGGAAAATACCAGTAGGCGGAGCCTAATTCACATTCGCAGCCATTTAGCGATTTTGACTGAATTATCCGAGTACAATCCGAATTGATTAAGGGGAAATAATATGTATGTTGTATTTTAATTTAGACATGGGTGGATTACCTCCCGTGTACTGTCCATATAATTAATAGACTGAAAATTGAAAGTGTGTAACAGTAGATCTTTTCTTCTGTTACATATGCTCGAAGGTAATTTTACTTTCAATATCAAAAGGTAAATAAGAAAAGAACCTATCAAAGTTTCCACAGATATTTGAATTTAATCTTCCTCTAGAGAAAGGCGAACATGGTAAATACAAATGTGACAAAAACACAGAGACGAGACATAACATACAACAAGAAAAACCATCAGTTACCGCCTTGGGAACGGTCAGTCGGCAAAAGGACCGAATGGGGTGTTTAAACCTGGTTTGTGGAGCGCCCCAACCTCGCACTTCCTGGACTTTTTTTTATCAAACAGACAGTGTTAATAAAAAATATCCCGTTAAAGTGAAACAACTAACAGTAAGCACACTCACAGCGAGTTAAAACAGATAGGCATACAATGAATTTATATACAGATATGTCTTTAAATAGTAAAGTGACTCGAGCTGCTAACCATTTCGCAAGACTGAAACTACGGTCAAATGCTCCACCGACTGAGATAACTAGAAAGAAACCTTTAGTCAGATCATATCCACGTTAAAAACAGCGTATTGCAAAACAGTTTGTAATATTCTCAAAATTTAATTCGACCAGTTACTACCATTAAAGAACTAATATTAGTTTATGCAAAGATACATTTAGGCAATATGAGATAACCCTTACATTCAGGCCCGAATTTAACTTACGGAAGGGTCCGCCTCTGCATAAATTAACAGAAGCAATTTAGCTCTGGAAGGATTTTGTCCGTACTCCTTTGTCAGCAATAACTCAGGCTTTGCATAATTATGTATCTAGTTGCAACAAAGAGAAAAGAGCAGAGGGATGGGATTAGTCGGCATTTTGCCGATACTGTGCAGCGACATTTCTATCATTATAGCACAGGAGCACTGATGTGGTGCCCAGGGACTGAATCCGGCCGGTCCATTATACTGACACCGACGAGTAAGGCGTAATGCTGTCCCATTAGGCCCGAGCGTTTGGAGGGAAGCCACTACTACCAACTTTAAAGTCTTTGGTTTGACCCGGCCGGGGTTTGAACCCACAACCTCCCGATCCGCAAGCCGACGCTCTACCACCTGAGCTTTTGCGAAAAGAGAAGATATACATGTATTGCAATGTTGATTTGAGATTTTATAATTTAGTGATCTGCAGCTGCAGGAAGCACCATGTGTAGCAACGTGCAGTTTCCCTGAGTTCAAAATGTTGTTGTTTCAAACATTTAAACACAACTTTTGTATGTTAAAATATTTAATTATATTTTCTGTTGCCCAAAGTATACAGTATATATGTACGGAAAAATCTTTGCTTGTTTATAAATATTTATCGTAGTTATATTATCTTTAGCTAATACTGTATTGGAACACAGTGGTAGTTTGACGATGTGTGAACAAACGCTTTGCTTGGCTGATGTGCTAAAAATCCATTGAAAGTTTAAAGAAAATGTCTCGAAAATACCTAGTGAAATTTGTTTGTTCTACAATATTTACTGATAGTTTTATAATTCGTCTGGTCTAACATCTAAATAAGCCTTCCTAGCAAATCAGTACCATTTTCACCATTTGGTGTAGGCTCCAATTGAAATCGTGTTACTTTCTATAAGATGAGTTTTAGTTGTAACTTCCATTAATTCTCTACAGCGAAATTATGCACATCACATTCTTGGACACCCAACTAACATCTCAATGCAGACAATATTAATGTATTTTATTAAGCATACAATCCGACAATGCTTGTTTGCTGACAAACTAAGATACTTAAAGATAGCAATACAGTTTGTTTTTTCCTTCCTAATATATCCAATGATATTATATCCAAAATACGATCGATAGAAAAACAAAGGTATAAATGTAATCTAGATTTCTTTTATAATCCAACTCGAAGGAAAGTATGTGTATTTATACAGTCTACAATATAGTTAGTGTTTTAAATAATTACACTTAAATGTAAGCTTATGCAGAAATTATACCCAAATTCGTACAGCATCGCTAAGAGTTATTGTTACATGTATTTGATATTGTTAAACAGTTAAATGCCGCCTTTAAAACACATTGGACATAGTTTAGTATAGGTACATGACACACATAACTACACTGATCCGCACTTCATGTTTATTTCAATTTCCGTATCAATATCTTACCAATTAGTGTAGTGTTTTGGAATGACGTTCACACATGGCGTTACCAACCATATGTTTCGTACTTCATATTTATCTTAAATCATTAAGTCAATATCGAGCCAATTAATGTAACGTTTGAGACCGTCGTATAAACATGCGTATAGAACTTCACGACGCGCACTTCATATTTATTTCGAATTATTGAGTCACTATCGAGCCAATTAGTAAACCGTCCGCGAATGACGTAAACACGTGACATATGTTTCCGTATGTAAAGTTAGGAAATTTACAGAGACGTTGAGCATAAGACGACTAAAACAGTTGAAAAGCGCCGCAGTGATTTTAAATCTTTCAACTATAAGACATTATTTGGTACAGCATATTCTGACTCGGACTCTTTTCTTGTGTAATGTAAACAAATGTAAATAATAAGCGAGCTCAAAAATTATTTCATAATAAAAATTATAAAAAGCTATAATGAAAAGACTTAACGGATTTTAAAGGAATCACAGTGATGAAGCTAATAAAAATCAGCAACTGGAAACAAAATACGATTATCGAAATGTTAACTATTTGTGATTTTCGGTTTAATGCGTATTCCGGTTATTTGCATAAATTTGTGTTCAAATGGTGTTTGCAAATAAGCGGAACAACACTATATATGTTTATATTCGACTGGGTAACTGTTTCCTTATTTCAACCCGCTTTTTGGCTAGAGGCACTGCTTAAGATAGTAAGTACAACTGTTTTTATTCACAACTACTACAGAAGGAATTAGTTAGAAATATGGTACTGAAATTAAAAAGACAAGTAAGCCTACAATTCTCAGGTTTAATGCATTACAAACCCATTTTCACATAACAAGTGCACATTGGAGGTTAAAAGACAATAAAACATCGATGGTATATATGTGATAGCAAGAGTAAAGAAAACAATGAATGTATCCATGCAACACAATTCCAAGAAATATACGGGTGCACAGTGTTTAAACCAACATATGTTAAAATGTAAGAGAGGTTCTTAAAACATCACAATATATATTTTATTCGAGATGTTGTATTTGCTGTTCGTTGTGTTTTGTTTTTGTTGTATTTTTGCTTTTGTTTTTCTTTCACAGTCAAACAGAGGTATATATGAGTAAAACATGTATTTTTTTATTTTCTGAAATAAGATATTTTCTGACCTTTACTGGTCTTAAACTTACACGTTTAGCATAGTTAACTATTTCCATAGATGCACATTTAACATATTGAATCAATGGAACTATAATGAAATTAAAATTAATATGCAAAACTTACAAGGAACTTCCATACAAACATTAAATTCTGAACATATAACATATTATACATGTAGCAAACAAGAGACAGACAAAACAAACTGTTACTTTCACGTCCAGAATTGGCTACAGTAAGGATACAGACGCTTTTTAACAAATAAAAAAGTGTTATAACAATAAAATAGAAATCCTTTAACATCTTAACAAAAAGGGTTTTTAACAACTAAATAAGAAAGCCATTTAACAACTAGATACATGTTGTTAATATTGTTCTACAAATAAGTGAATCAATCTTTTTACGTAAGCTTTTCCTGCTTTTTCATTTACTGGCAAAACACAGAGGCGTTCCTAGTAAAGAAACAAACAATTAAAAACAAACTAGGAACACCTTGCTCATTTCCCTACATTACGGAAATCAGCGGAAAGTGCCGACGTGGTCAGATTTAATAAAAGAAAACGAAAGGTCAACAACACGGAGAAAATTAACGTTACAAAAATAGAATATCACAGTCGGTTTTTAGATAAAAATTGCTACTGTACAATGTCGAACAAAACTCTCACTTAGTATAATGTATAAAACACCAAAACGTAATTAAATGGTGAATAGAATCATGATTTCAAAATGGGGCACGTTAAAAATGTATGTGCTCATAGTAATACAAATGTTTGAGTATCCTAAAGTAATTTTAGTTGTCTTAATGTAAGGTAGATTTCTATCATTGCAGCTGTGAACTTTCAAAGCGTTTTTTAATTGTAGTAACATTGCATTACATTAATCTTAAATATATACATACAACATCTTAATTTGAGTAAAAATACAACCAAGACTTAAAGATGACATCAAATCGGATACCTTTTTATTATTTATCATAATTGGCACTCTAAGGTAATAAAATAAAATCGCAAGTTTTATCTATAGTAGTCGATAAAGCCATAAAAGAATAACAAATTGGAGATGCGAAAATATCGAGTTTCACTCAGATTATTAAACACGTTTTCTAAGGGGCAAATATATGAAAGAATCTGGCAATGTCCAATAAGTTGAGTCAAAACCGCGCATACAAACATTGATATGGTATACAACTGGTTGTTTACAGCCTATAAAATATATAATAATAGAAGCAGTTTAAACAATAAATATGAAAATGATGACATTATCCTTCAGAAAAGCAATTCCTAATATGTGTTATTAATGTAACAAACAAATGCAGTTTTATGTACTTCTAGATGAACCTACGTGTAAGCAGTCATCTTAATACTTATTAAGTTATTACCAATACTGATTTTTAGAATCTCGTGGTTGATAAAAACTCGTTTTATTTTGTCATACAAGCTTTCATTGGCCCGGCGAAATAATCCTAACGCTATTTGTAAGAAACATTTTGATTGGCTAGTTTGGATCACGTGGTTATGCAACGGCCTGTGGTTGGCTGTCTTCCTTCTTTTTCTTTTGTAGTTCCTTCATGCAGTCATAAACGGCCTTCCTTGACCCAGGAGTGTTCTGAAGATAGGCGAAGTACGCAGCGCGCATGTGCGGTCGGCTAAACCGATGATACTCGTCCACTCTGTTAGAGAAAGGAAATGTGTTAAAGGTGGTATCCGACACTTTCATCCCTACTTTTTCTCTCTCAACCAAAGTTAATTATTATTACAAGAATAGATCCCGCTAAATGCTGTTTATTGGTACAATAAATCTAAGTGAAATCCTGAAACATAAACACCCAACTGGTCATTACAAACATATATTTCCTGTCTGAGCCACGCTGCAGAGATAGCAAATTTTGTGACCGACTTCTGAGATCGACGTTTTATGATTATGTCCATAATTCGCTGTGAAGTCGATATCAATTTTCAGCAGAAATCCCCATTGTGTTTCATTATAGATTAGGAAGGAATGACTAATTAAAATATATGTTTTTTCATAATTTGTACTGGCTAACCATCGAGGTAGTGTTCAAAATGGTCTCTGCTTAGATAACAGTATGTGTTTATGTACAAACTATGCCCAGATTCCCCAAAACAAGTACAAAATATCGCCTCATGTATTTTATAAAGGCAAACTGTCCGATACCACTATCTAGAACCACCGGCGCACAACGGGACAGACGGGAGGTCTGTCCTGTCCATATGGAAGTTATAGACTGACCGGGACTCGAACCCACGCGGTGCGGGGAAGATAAACGACTAGCCGATGAAAACTAAATGCTCGGCCACGTTTTTTCATATAGTCGAAACAACCTCACAGACGACTTGACCGCCTAACAATACTGACCTATCCAGCTCCATCCTGTAGAAATCCTGTCGTGTACGGTTGTAGTCCTCCTTAATGCGACCATCTCCATTGTGACTGAAGCTTTTATGGAGTTCGTCACTGCAATCAAAATAATTCGTCATTAGTTTGTTTAAAATTTCTTCAGACATAAATGGTTGAAGTACTTTCCGTCAGTTTACCATTCTTTTGGTATCATACAAAGACGTCGGTTCGAACATTTATTGACATTCCACACCTTTGATGCCATATACTCGCTTCAAGTCATTTCCTTTTTTGACGTCGTTATATAACTGAAATCGTATTCATACAGCTTGTTTAAGGAACAACTTAGGGATATCAGACATATTGCGACTGCCATGTACAGTATAGCCAAATGTGTTTATTTATAGTGTAGTTGGTACTGTTTTACTCATATAAATGATAATTGTATATTTTTGTCGTTAATTTAGGTAACTGAATTTAAAAATGGTATCCGACAGTTTAGACCAAACATCTTTTTATTAAACGAACAAATAAATTATTGTTACCTGAAAAATCTAGCGAAATGCAGTTTATTGATGTTCTACACCTGTATGGAGGGCGAACCAGAATCGTCATTACAAAAATATATCTTCTATCTGAGCCACGCTGCATAGTTAGCTATTTTTAAAATAAGAAAACCACGTGGCCACTTATGTTTTAGTCCATCATCCATTCTGACGTCGATGTCTGTTTTTAGCAGGAATCTTATTGTAAGAATTAGAATGAATGAACATTTTAAGTGTTTATTAAAGAATTTTACAGCCCTAAAATTCGGATATTGTTTGCAAATCGTCTAAGCTTAGAATAAAGTATGATATTTCTGCAGAATCTATGCAGCAATATGAGAAACAGAGAACATATATTGTTACATATATCTGACATTGACAAACTGTCGGATACCACCTCTAAATATGACATATGGTCCAATTCATTCATAAGCTTGGATATTTGATCGGAGGCAATATTTACCTTAGATTAAAACGATAACATTTCCGTTCCGTTTTCATCAATTGTATCTCTTTAACCGCTTTGCCCCGCTTGCAGAATTATTTCTAAGTTTAGATTGTCACCAAGCTCAAATATTTATCTCAAGAAAACCTTTTACATAGACATAATGTTACAATTTCACATGTTTATGGACCATCAACTTGGAAACGCTGCGGTATTAAGATGTTATAATACAGTGCTAGAGATGCAATAAGTAAAAAAGTGCAATAAAAAGGAGCTTGAGTAACACTCAACTAAGAAATTATTATATCATTGAGGCATAGGCTCTGACTGTATAACTAACTGACCTAACCATAAGTACATTTTTAGTTTAAACCTATTTTAATGCCAGAATTATTATTGTAATATATAGTTTATTAATTTTGGTGTTGTTAAAAGTCAAAACATCACAATCTGCCAGTTGATAATGCCTGGATTCATTTCCTCAATCTCATATACCAATTCAATTTGAAATACTTGGTATGCGTACCTTGATAGATACCATACTATATGAAAATAAATTAATAGAGTCCATAAATAGACCATAAATGTATGGTCTCGATATTCTCGAAGTGTAGCTCAAACCCGCACATGCAAAGGACATCGCTTGACAAATTATCGTCGATTAGGACCCTGACGCCCTGTCAAGACCATTATGCGACTCTCCTGGATCTGACAAAACACCGTTGAATATTTTATCTTAAACTGTTTTCGTATATAAAAAAGCAATATTCGCGGACTGCAGCTATCAAATAGGCTAGAAAAAATAAAATGACTTAGAATTGATAAAAAATGAAGCAAAGACTTACCGAAACACTGCGTGAACAACTCTCGGCTACTACCTTTAACTTACCGTAGCATGGGCACATCGCCGTAGAAAAGATCTTTTTTGGTCAACTCCGTATTTGGAGGCATGATCACGGGAAACTTTGGAAGCCGAGTACTGCCCTGCTTCGCTTCCGGTCGCTTTCTCCCGTTTTCCGGCTCTGAAAAAAACCAAAAACATGTCACAGTCACGTGACTTAGCTGATTATCTGAGGTAAGACGAAACTCGGGTGTCTTTATTTAAATAAATTGAGTGAATGGATCTATGTAGACAATACAGTTACTTTAAATGTTGTCGAGAAAATACACTATGACTACAAATACACAAACGCTTATTACATTTTGCCATTGTATTTAAAGCTGCCAAAAAGACGCCAACAGATTTTAAAATACACACGTCGATTCAGATAACAAATTTGCCATGGCATTTTTAGTTTACAAAATGACGTCAAAAGAATTTCAAATACACACACGTTTATTCAGAAAACAAATTCGCCATGATATTTTAAGCTTTCTAAAAGACGTCAAAAGATTTCAAAATGCACACACGTCTATTCAGATAACAAATTCGCCATGGTATTTTTAGCTTTCAAAAAGGCGCCAAAAGATTTTCAAAAGCACACACGTTTTTTTAGATAACAAATTTGCCATGGCATTTTAAGCTTTCAACAAGACGCCAATTTTTTTTAAAAATACACACGTTTATTCAGATAAAAAACTGCCATGGTATTGTAAGCTGACAAGAAGGCACGAAATGATTAAAAACACAAACGTCTTTCCAGATAACAAATTTGCCAGTTGCCACAGCTTACATTTCTTTAACCATATCTGTTAAATCATTTCGGGGGATAAAATTGGGATAAATTTATAATTTGTTGTTTTTGTTTGGTCAGTTAAATATACTTGCAACGAAAGTTCAAAAGCAAGTAAACTTACGCCGCCTCTTTCTCGTCCCCGCTAGATCTGCTGGTTCCGCTGTATAATAATTTATATGATTTGTACATAAACACCTCAATAAATACACCCCACTTGTAAACAATCTTATACATATTATCGCTTTAATATGAATAAAACAGAATGGACATCCCCCACCAGAAAGCCTATCGTTAGTTGTGTTTTTGTAATACACGCAACATTTGAAAAAAAATGTCGTTGGTACTATAAAAATCCTTTTTATACATTTTTATCGATAATTCTAACTTGTTTTTTTTAACACGAATATATGGTTATAGACCTATAATTATGTGTAGTTTACAAGTAGGATGTTTACATACACACTTTGTTAATACAAACTAAGCAAGGCAAAAAGTTCTAGGACATACGTGTTTACCCCCAAAATTGAGTCGTATCTACTTTGCTTAAACACAAACTCAACTCCAGTTTTTCGAATTACAGATATGTGTCAAGTTATCTCCCTTGATGATATATATATATATTTACATTACTTTATATAGAAATATTCTTAATTCAATTTTTTTATCATAACGCTTAAGAAAGATGTTTTCCCAGTTTTTCTGTAACAGCTTGAGAACGTGACAGACATATAAAATTGTATCATGTTGAATTAGATCCGAGTAAACTGCACAAGGAAAGTAAGACAATGTATTTTGAATAAATACAGTAATGTCCCTTTATGAAAGAAAGGAAGGGACTAGTTTAGGTGCTCAATAATATTGTCTCGATGAATAAATTTAAGATTGCTTTGCGTTCCCCACAAGCGTTTGTGTGAGAATTCTTAAGCAACCTGCCACACTGATCTCAAATCCCCCGCATATTCTGATTTCTGTTTAACTGTCACCCAAGAATCTTAACTGATTAAGTGAACAATGTACCAGTTATATAATGCGAACGGGGCATTTGATGGCTTTCTTGTTATACGTGTAAGCTCTGGTGGAATGAAATCATGCACATTCGGATAATGAGTAATAACATATAAAGTTTATTTTAAAGTGTGCAGAAACATTTTGTTTGTCATACATATCGTCTTATAAACGGCCAATTTAAAGAATGCATACAACGGGAAAGTTAGACAAAGTTCATTGGCCCGAAACGAAAGAAGCGGCAAAACAGTCAAATTAGCGTTATATTTGAATCTACATGATAACCTTATTGAGTCGAGTAAGTATTTGTGTAGTTTAAATAGTAGTACTATCTTTTATTGTTAATGTAATTTATTGGGCAAGAACTCTAGTTCGGCTAAGCAATCCTGACAATACTGAACAGCACTTGGCGTTTCTAGGATAGCAATTATAAAACATAAAAACGTGTTATTGATGAGTCAGTTAGCTTCTTGCTACAAAAGAACAATTAAAGATCAATTCTCATAATTTAAAAAATATCAATTTAAAGGCAGCAATAAAAAAAGTTTAATCGCTCCCTAAAGGTTTTCTGTAGATCCAAACAAATTCCACACCAAGAACATTTATAAGCTGACATGTATTACATAATCAATAGACAACATACATCCTTTACACACATACACACACACACTCAAGCTTCGAATATGTCTAAAACTGATTTCAAACTAATCAAGCCAGTACAAATTTCCAAAAAGATTTAAGCCTATATGAATAACAAACATTGAAACGTAAAATTCACTCAAATAGTTCTCTAATTCATTTGATCAACAAAGTCGAAGGTCAAGGTTACGACTTACGATTTAGGTTTTTGTGCCGCGTGGATCATTTCCATTCGCTTTCTCTTCATCTCGGCGGTCTCCAGTTTCGGAAGCACCTCTCGGTCCATCGACAGACTGATGGCTGGGTCACACAGACCAATGGCCGTGCAACGGGTAGTGTACATAAGATCACGCTGCAAAAGAGGTCAAAAGTCAGAACTGATAGGTCAAAGGTCACAAGATTTGAGGTAATTTGTATGTCCACATTCTGTCATTATTAATCTTTTACGCTATATTTTAGATCTCCCAGATTGCGCCGCTGCTTCCTGTACAGAAGACCATGCTGCAAACGAACCAAAGCTCTATGATGCTAAAAGTAATCTCAGAATATAGTTTTATTAAAAATCTTCATATTGTATTTCAATGGAAATACGTGAACACGTGTGCTTGTACGTCGTTTACATATATCTTGCACTAAACTGTCTCGTTGATTAAGAAATACACTTCAAGTGACTAGGTGTCTCCTCGAGAGCTCCAGTGACCGAGCGTTTAGAGCCGCCTACTTGTAGCTCCTTGCCGCGTGAGTTTGAGTCATGTTCATGGACTAGAATTTCCATGTGTGGGGTTCTAACAGTTGACATGTGCTGTGCTAGTCTTTCTATCCAGACATATGTCTGGGGTCTTTCCTTCACCAATAATCCGCGGGACGATGCCATAACTGTGTCGGTGCAATACAACAACAACAACAATAAATCAAACATACTGTTTCCTCATCCTCAGTCGACTTCCTGTTAGCAACCTCCGCGGGCTGTTTCTCCTTGTATCCCAACTCAGGCTGTAAATACAAACAAAACATCTACATAAATGGCATTCTTAATGATGTTAGATTCGGAAATTTAGAAGGAAAAGGTCGTTTTTCTTTGAATAAAATTTCATGGAAAAGAGTAATTGTTGACGTATTTTGTAACTGCTGAGAACACCTACAAATAAATGGCTGCTTTGAACTGTTGATAAATAACTACTGTTGAAAACTATTTTTAGCTGCTGATGCTTTGCTGTTGTTTAACCCAAATCTCGGCGAAAAGTCATATGTAATTGGACGACAACATCAACATTGTATTGTTTTTCAAAAATATGGTCGAATGAAAATGTAAGCCCAACATGATGCTGTTTTTAAAGATATTACTGATAACCTATCTCAATTAATGTCTGATCTGGAAATTTGTATAATTCTTTCTAACGATGTATACAAGGACGACTACCGTACCATGTTTATGAGGTAGTTGGCTGTGTAAGTGTTGTAATAAGGCGCCAAACTTGTAAACACATCCGGGTAATGGTCTCGTCTGGAAATATAGCCACATTCGAGCGTATTAACATGCCGATAAATAACCATTGAGTACTAACACTTACTGCAAGTTCTTCGTACAAAAAGCTTAAGGTTTACATCTTTAAATCTCTGCATGCATACTAATTTTACACACATATTCGTGCTCGTAGCATGTTATAACAGGTTTTATTAATATCACACCTTATATGCAACATATACATGTATGTACAGGTATGTTAAACACGTACAGAAAATGTATATGTGTAGAAACTATTCGTGTATTGTCAAAATAAGTTTGGATTTATGATACTTTAACATCATTTTTATTTAAATATATTTATAAAAGCATACCTCTTGTAAACTTAACAACTTACACTTTTGGCTTCTTGATCTTCTTCGATTCTTTCTTCAAACTCTCCTTTAGGCGTTTTAATTCGGCATAGAAGAACTCTCGCTCCTTTCTTCTCCTCTCTTCTTGAAATAAGAACAAACACCATTATAAACTACAAACATACATTAACGCATTAAACACAATAGAAACAAAACAACTTCAAATGAACCCTACAGACACAAATACTAAGAAGTCTTGCTTTATAATTCTACACTTAAATCGAGATCTTAACAACAGAAGTGTGTTTTGTTTGTTTTGGGGAGCCTTTATTTATCTTGACATAGTTTTAAGATATATTCTTTTTGTCTCATCTTTATTATTCAGTAAGCTCCAATCTACTGCAACTGGACATACTATAATGTATAAGACTAACAGTTGATATGACAGCAACATTCCAACAATTGCTAAAGTAACAATGTAATCACTGTCTGCTTTGGCTCCAGGATTTCTCTTTGCTAGAAGTAAGGACTGTTTGTTTAAAGTATAGGATTCCACATTTTTGTTTCAGCTATGCAATATTCACCTAAGCAATAGAATCTCTAAGACTGGTAGTTGCTAAGCAACAAACAGTTCAGGGTAGCTAAAACTATTTGGGTTTTTTTGTGTTATAATTGCTAGAACTATACCAGAACAACAATCAGAGAGAGAACACTCATCTTTTACAACTTTTAGGTCAGTTAGATTGACATATTCTTTTTCTTATAGCCAATATGGATTATTGTAAAAATGTCGAATATACCAGTGTATTCAAACACATGATATGGAAACGCGACGTCATGTTCTATTCCACTAATACACCACAAGTAGGAGTTTAACAAAGGCTAAGGTACGTTATAAAGATTGTGTAAACCACTTATCAGGTCATTGGTTTTCTCTTATCTACTGTAAACGTGCATACCTTTACACAAACGTGACACTAATTTGTTAGACAAGATTGGCATCTCCTGCGATTTAAACACACAGATCGGTTTGACACTGTGGCATGGATCGCCATAGCTGCCTTGTGAAAACGAATTGCATGTAGTCGGTATAGTACCTGAACAAAACGACGTGCAAATCGACTACACGATACAGCCATGGTATTATATACAGTCCTGTATACTTGTATTCTATCTGATTCTTTATGCATACCTTTAAGATATATGAAAGTCAATGTAAGTA
Source organism: Sinonovacula constricta (assembly GCA_007844125.1). Classification (NCBI taxonomy): domain Eukaryota; kingdom Metazoa; phylum Mollusca; class Bivalvia; order Cardiida; family Solecurtidae; genus Sinonovacula; species Sinonovacula constricta. The sequence goes on along the minus strand of CM017555.1, from coordinate 23,984,542 downwards.
ATATCAGTAAATATTATTATAAATAAATAGGATTTTGCTCGAATGCTTAAAGTTTTCTTCTTTTTTTTCTTTTTTTTTTTTACTCATAGTGACGCCGTTCCAAATTACATCTGGGAGTATTTACTAATATTCTGTTTTACAGTTTAACACAGCCGACAGTTACGCTGTCATAATAAAATATATGTTGTTTTGAACTTCATCGTTATACTGATTTCATCAACCAAGTTTTGTTATGCTATTTGTTCAGATGTTTCAATGACGAAGGCACAAATACGGGTTATCTTATACCACTTCATGGGACGTTCGTGTATTAAAACTATCATCAAGGTACACATTGAGAAAATGTTGCCAAAACCCACAAAGTTAATAAGATCGAATTCAGCGAAATATTTAATACAGCTCGTCCGTTCCCACTAGGGTTCAATGCTGTTGCTTTGCCCCTCAACCTACAAGAAGTCCAATTTTAATTTTATTAATCATTAATAATTATTAACAACATCTCTTAGATCGATAAAACCCAATAATATACTTATGCCTTACGTTATTAAGTTATGTTTGTTTGTTTATTGGGTTTATCGTCTTACCAACAGTATTTCAGTTATCTGGAGGCGGTGTCCACTTGAAGCACATATAGTGCTGCCTTCACTGTGTTTAGCATGCCGTGAACACCAGTCACATTATCCTGGCACCGGACCAACCAGTCGTGGAACTACCCTTATATTTGCTTGAGCGTTAGCAAGGGAGCTATATAACTACCATTTTAGCGACTTTGGTATGTCGCGGCCCGATATCGAACACGGGGCCTCCGGTACCTGGAGCCGACGCTCTACCGATTGCGCTACCAGGTCCGGTACTAAAAATATAACTACATTTCCTGAATAAACGAGACATTGTAGAACACGTGACAACAAAGGTGAAACAAGGAGAAGGCTGTGATTGGCGGAGAGGAAACACGTGCTCTGACGCGTGAAGGGACATAAAACGTAAAATAGTTCGTGATATTAATTGCTTCACAATTATAATTATCTATGACGAAACAGTAAACTATTCATTGTCGAAAATACTTAAACACGAGTGCAACCCTGTGTAAGTTGTAGAACTGGATTCTTTAAATACTTAATAAATATGAACAATGTGCAGTGTATCTTGTGATAATGGACATAAACGGTTCAAGGTTTTACGTGAAGGTGAATATCATTTCAAAGGAGATGATTGTTACTTGCTTGTAAATCACTTTGTCATTACTATATGTTTAAATAAATAACTGCAACACAATTATAGCCAGTATGACGATGTTCAACTAGTATTGGTATATTACTGGATGACGAAAAGGAATGGCAAATGACGCTCTAGTCAGCGGCTGTTAATCGGATTTTAATCCTTGAATTATTAAAGTCATACGTTCTGATGATTTTGCATTTTGAAGTAGTGGTTTGAAAAGACCACCCCACAAAAAAGTTCGAAAAAGTTATGAACGTCAATTTTCGGGAGAACTTACCAAAATGTTAGCTTAAGAAACTAAACGCCTAAATGATAGAATATTAATTAATCCTTCAGATATTGCAAGACTTATTTTGATTGTTTGTCCCTAAGTCAGAGTAAATGAAAAAGTTAAATCACTGAAGCAGAGAAAAGAAATCAGCTAAAACATTTAAGGGTATGCAAATAAAATATGCTAGACAAATATAAAAGCCACGCGTTCGAATAATATAGAGAACATGCATATTTCTTTATACTGCAACTAAACTTACATTTCTTTTAAACACTATTTAATTTATAAATGTTTCATATTGAGTAACGTGTCATTTAAAAACGAATTTCGGTTGATCAATATCATACATTAAAAAAAATATAATAAAGGTTTTCTAATTCTTGATATTTATATTATGGTTTCGATGTATTATATCTTACACAACCTGTGTTTACGATTATTTTTTCAAGGACATTAACTCTTTTGTTATGTATCTTTTATGACGTGTTATTATATCTTTGAATTTACGGTTACAATTAAAACTGAGCTGTACATTTTGCAACCTTACAGAGAAACAAATCTGAAGTAAAGCTATAAAAGCAATTATGAAAACTTTCGAATCGGCAATAACAAAATGCAATGATCTAGTAACGATCCATTAAAATCTTTGTAAGAGGAACTACTATTCTAAAGGAAGAGGTCGTCACTTCTGAGAATCACACAGGAAATAGTTATGGATAACAAGACATATACAGACGGAGACGAATAAAACTGGCAAAATATACCCGTACTACTATAACAGTTGAATGCGATAAGAGTTCTCCTTGCAGCATCCATTAAAAAGAAATATACCTAAAATATATGAAGTACATACAATCATTCCAGAAACAAAAGAAAGAGATAATTGATATTGATCAGGATAAAGAGAAAGATGTAATAGAAACTGGGATAAAGGCCAGAGCTTTGGTTGAATACTGAATTATATCGAATCAAATCTAAACATCTAGAAACAATATTCCATAACATTTATGCTGAAAGGGACAACAACAAAGAAATCATTTAATTAAAATTTAATACATTATAATAACTTAAATGAAAAAAGAAAATTTCTGAACAAAAATTGCTTGAAAAGATTCGAACTAAAACAATAACTAAAAGGAATGACGATTTAACCTGCACTATTCTGATTTAAATGAACGGATGTCAAATGTATAATAAATTAAACGATATATAAATAAATGGTACAATACATATGTGTTCGTTCTTTACGTAAGAAGGTATGGAGTTTTAAGGGGGAAAATAAAGAAAGTGCTGTCATGCATCGATAAGAGAAGTGCAGAAGGGGATTAGAACGACAGACAAGAGAAATTATTTTTTAAGTGTCAGCACTGCATTCGACAACCAAACTAAACGTTAATACAGTAGATGTGAACAAAGAACATACACCGATGGCTTAAAAGTTAAAAGGCAAAACAGTAACATGCAAATGGTTAGTAAATTAACGTGCAATTATGGTGAAGCATATTTGTAGGTGAAGCTAAAACCAGAAGCAAGCGGGCGCATTATGTTGGGTTCGACACAGGTAGTTTAGTAATTGTATCAAGACCAAGCGTAATTTTCTGCTGAATACGGACTGAGAATGTGCATAATGTGCATAAAATTACGGATTTCTTATTAAGTTTTATTTATTGCCAGCTGCCATTTCAAACGATTTAAACACTTTATTTTTTCTAGAAAGCTTGGATTCGATCAGATACCAGTGATTTCGAAAATCTAAACATCATACATTTATATCATTGAAACATCTGATTACTCTTACATTGTTAATTCTAGTGCAAACAGTCTTATTATATATACTTTCTTACTTTTTGATAGTTAATTTTAGCAGTTACTCTTTGCTTCAGAACGTAGCATATCAGACCATTTGGCATCAGATTTAACTGATATATTAAAAATAGTATCTTTTCAAAGTGATCAGAACATGAAGTCCAAAACAACTTTTGACCATTGCATTTATAATTCACCTGACGGTATTCCTAGCGCAGTTCGAGCACGACTGGGTGGTTGGGATATGCGGGAGGAAGCACGTGACGACGTAACACGCGATGAAGAACATCCTCTATCACGTGACATTTGGTAGTTCCCGCCCCGCTCGTAGCTGTATCTGGCACTCTGGGCTTGTCTTTTCGGAAGCATCTTATTGTCTCTCGGTGAAGGTTTTGTTTCTGTTGGTTTGGGCTGAGGTCTTGGTTTCACGTATTTAGTAGTAATGGTATAGCTTCCGTTTGTGTCTTTGTCTGTTTTCCCATTGCCTGAATTTGATTTGACACCACGTGCATTTGAATTATTCACAGTCTTCGGTTTTACCTCAGCATTTACTGGTTCTTTCCTTGTTTGGTCACCATCCTCTGGATTTCTTTGTTAACCGTCTCTTCGGGCATATTAATTTGTCCTAGTTCATTGTTTGCGCCACTGCGTTTTGCACTCCCCATTTCATCGCCCTCTACAGATTCTTTAAAATCGCCTTGATATTGCGCTACCTCGTTATTATCATTGTCTTCCTTCGTGTTATTTTTGTCATGTTTACCATCAAGCTGTTCATTATCTGATGCCTGTTTTGCTTTGTCGTCATCAGAAATAGGTCCAGACTCTTGAACCATGTCAGCTGTATCTGATTTAGTGTGTGACTGTGCATTTGATCTGCTATTTAATGAATAACTACTGTCAGTTTTGTATCCAGAAGTGCCTTGCGCAGATTGCGACTTATCTTTATTACTATCGTTTTTTCGCGCTAAATCATCTTTAGCTTCGTTTACAGTAACGTCACTTGCAATTTGAACAGATATGGTTACTGTATTTGCTTTTTGATCGTTACTCTCAGCACATTCATCGTCTGTATTTGGCTTATCTAAAGTCTCCGTTTGTTTGGTATCGGGCATCGAAGACGTTTCGTTGACAGTATTTCCATTTTCATAATCAGATTTGATTGAATCTTCTGTCTGCCTCTCTTCGACTTTTTGATACTCGTCTTCGCCATGCACTTTTTGTTCACTGTTTTCTTTTTGGACACTATCTGTCTCGTTCTTTGGTGCATTTACTAGTGTTGCACTTGACAAAGTTGGCTGTTCAGCTTCATTTGCATTATTGTTAAGTTTATCTGTACTTTCCTGACTGCATATACTCATCGCAGCCTTTTCATCGTCGGTAGCAAGAGAGAAACTCTGTTCAGTGTCTATATATTCATTTTCTTTCACAACTGTTGCTTCAGTTTTCTCACTTGGATTAGAGCTCAATTCGCCTTGAAATAAAAGTCAAAACGTCAAGCAAGCTTTTGATAAGTCTTTTATTTTAAAAAAATACACTTTAGCCGCCTATTTGTACGTTGCATTGTTAAAACGTACGTTTTTACTGCTTTATGTGGAAACCACCTGTTTACACCATTTCAAGGCATAACATGTCGATATCTATTGTGGTGGAGATTGTTTGCTAAAATTATAATTATGTTATGCTTTTCGCAAAATGCGTACGTGTTATGATTAAAACACAGTGCAATGTGCACCCATAACCCCAAGATTAAACCATTCCCGTTTTGAAGCTAACCATTGAAAGGAAAGACATCATTAAATTGGGAATAAAGCCATACCGAAACATGATGCAATTATGTTTGTCAGATAAAAACTAAACTAACAACAAAATTATTATTACAAACCATCAAATAGGTTATATTTTATTATAAATTAAGCGTATAGCGTGACTTAACGCGATGTTGAAAAAGTGGATCTCTAGATGACTCCAATTTACCTACCAATGACGTCAATAAATAAAACTCATATTCAAAAAGTATGTGTTACACATGATACCTTTTGTCTACTGTTAAACATTATTTTTTATTATAAAGGCATATATTACGTCTTCATTTGCCATTGTGCAATACGGTAGTAAATACTTATCATACGAGTTTTAATTATGTTAATGGTTGAAGTATTGCTCGGTATGGCTTGAAAGGATTTAAAATGGAAATTAACATATTTTAATCAACCAAACTGAAAAATAAATGCGTATAGTTAGGAAGTTAGAATTTAGATTAAAACACGGTGCAAGATAAAAGACTTCAAAGAAAGATCATTTCATATTTGATACATTTTGGTGATAAACTGTTAGCATTTGTACTGTATAATCTAATATAAATATGCATGCATATGCATTAATCTGTTTTTATCTTGGTAACACTTGATACTCTCCGACACACTGGTGACAGCTGTAACACAGGTTGTTTGCAAGGACGTACGTCCGTTTATTTTGCTGTTTAAACATTACCACAGCAAATCAAATTAATGCATATGCAAAAATAGAGATTAATACAAGATTTCCCCCAAGTTTTAAATGAACTTTCTTTGAAAATGTTGACGTGTAACATAAAAGTATGAAGTACAAGTATAAAAGAGATGTATAGATATATATAAAGAGTGATATATAAGATTGAATGAATATCGGGTCGATTACATTAATATAATTATAATAGATTGACAGAAATAATTAATTTGATTTACACAGGGTATACTAGTTGGGGATAAATGGATATTGTACCGTTGATATGGAAACAGAAAAATGAAGACTAGTAAATTAACAATCTATCGCATTATCACAGAAATAAAAAAGAGAACAATCTTATATAATACTGTGTATATGTTATTAATCCTTATATTGGTATGTTATGTTTTGGGAATCATAATTCGACAAAGGACTACAATTTATTAATACGAACTTATTTGCTTTATAGTTTTACGCGTATTACTTTAAATGATAGATTTCACAACTTGTCAAATTTGTAGGATTTTGCTAATCAATACTTTATCAGTTGCACGTTGAGGTGGTGTTTTTAAAAATATGTCATCGTTAATACGTCATTTTTAAATTAGATAGTGTCATATCAGTTCTATGCCATGGCAATTTAAACGAAAATCACATGTATAATTAGATTTACATATTATATATACATACCCTACAAATAAAAATATAAAATCGTTAAAATATAAAGGTTACAGCTAACACTATAGTTTGCTATACGTAGAGACAACTACACGCTATATTTTATATTTCCTTTATTCTAAGCATCTATTTCCCTCTAAAGTGAAAGGACATAAAGCATTAGAGCTAAGTCATTCAAAACAAGATTTTAGAGCAAAGGAAGCAATGTTATGCGGCAAATTGCATTATGTCATGCCAAATGGTGCAAAATACGAGTAAATCGTAGAACAATACTGAATAGAGAATGCAGTTTTAAGAGAATAAAACAATTACATGCATTATTAACGAAATGAGGGTACATATATTAAACTGCTTATGCTTAATGCTAATACAGATGATTTCCGCTGTTATAACTATCAACGAATGTGATTTTCAGAGAGGAGGGAAGAGTATCGCTGGCTATTGAGTTTATTGTGGGTATTACAAAATGTACGTTTATAAATATTGGGTGCGTTTTATACAAATCTTAAGAGCCATTTTCGCAAATGTCTACGTTGAGCTTCCGCTTTTTAGTGCATTTCATTATGCTATGGGTGTAGTGATTTATTAACATAGCATTTGAAGCTATATTTAACCTCATAATTTTTTGTAAGTAAAACGGGAATTACATGGCACAGAAGATTGACAAAACTTACAGCGATGGATTCCACTTTAAGTGACCCAATGTTATTTCAAATCAATTGAAAGCTGTAGCTGAAGTCCGTCAGAATCATAACATAGGTTATGTTGAAAGTTGCATACTGGCCACATTGGTCACAAAGTATATTTTAAACTACATTATACAGATACATATTAAGTCTGCCTGTAGAAATTGGATGCTTTACAAGAGATCCCGTTTTAAATACTTTTACAAATACTTGTAAGATTTTTATTTTATTATAAATCATTTACAATTTTTATTTCTCTTTTCACTTGCTAGCATGTATTCCAGGTCCAAAATATATCGATCAATATATTGTTTTGTATTATTTTAAAACCATATGCCCATTTTAAACTGCAATAAGAGGGCGCTCGTTGTGTAGCCGCAACACAATATTAAAGTAGGTAAGCAAAGTGCCAGCAAATAATTGTATGGTTGTAAATCCTATGCACTCAGGATTGATGTTGAAAACAAAATAAAAGTATTTCTATTACGAAGATGCTCTTAAGATTTAGATGGAACACGTTAAAGCTTTAAAAAAGGATGGTTTGTTCAACTAGCGAAGTAAATGTAAGATTGAAATCTACTGTCATGTACAGTGTAACTCAAACATTGCCATTTAGATTTTTGAAGGGTGTTGATTTCCTAAGCATACCCTTGATTTTTGAAGGGTGTTGATTTCCTAAGCATACCCTTGTGTCTATAGTTAGCCTAGATTACAAAGCGCCTGTACTTGGGGTATATATATATATATATATATATATATATATATATATATATATATATATATATATATATATATATATATATATATATATATATATATATATTCTTTTCTAAAGCTACGACTGCCATTCTTTGTTCCGTATTAGGTTTGTATAAATATGCAATGCGACATGATACTTTCCCTATGTTAAAGCTATACATATTTACAAAGACATATATTTTAAGGTAATAACTGCTGTAATTAATTCTTAAAAAACATGCAATACATATCTCCTTTATGCACGAGGTTATGGAACAAATTTTAAAGAGATAGGGATGCCCATAAAATTGATGCAGAACTAAGTTACACTATAAGAAAACATGGTAAGCCAAATAGTGCTTAACTTTTCAATGTAAACCGGGTTTAAACTAAATATATGTATTGTATAGCTTGAACTAGTTGTGTACGCCTCGGCTGGAAATGGTGTCCGCAACTTGCTGCTAACAGAGCAAGGATAAAACCTTTGAACACAATATGTTCAATATAATTGTTGTCAATGGTATGGTCTTTATCATGAAGCATTGCCTTTAAATATACATACGCCCCTATTATCAAGCATGTATGATGTATGTAGCATGCCACCTTTGTTGTCAATTACTGAAGCATGCGAAAATTACTGTTGACAAATTTACCGGAAGTAGAACGGCCAGCAGAACTGGTTCTACTCGCGCGAGATGCACGCGAAGCACGTGATGCACGCCCTATGGACAAATAAAAGGTGAAATCACGTAACCTTTCCTGTAAAAAATTCAATAGTGTGGTCATGAATGCTTTATATTTGGAATCACAGTTATTCAACGTGGTCTTGTGAACAGAACACACAGTGAATTGAAAGTAAATCACTGGCTTTTAGCTTCAGACAAATGTAAACAAGTGACCTACTTTCGCTAAACGCTTTACTACTTGGATCATTTTTGTTCAGAAACAAAATTCCAAAGCCATTTTACTTTTATTTGAACTAACGAATGAGAAAAGTATATGTTGGTAAACTTTAACGGATTCTGTTAATTAAAAGAAAAGTTTCAATCCGTGTAAATGTTACTCTAATTATATCAACAATGTATATATACTATCTGCTTAGAAATAAGTCAAGGAATCTTATAGGTGTGAAAACATTTTATAATATTTTATGTAGAACAACTGTTTCTCGGAAAGGCAGAATTGAAGTTAAAGCGTTTTTTGAATTGACAAAAATAGCTTATTGATTGCTTTGAAATGGTTGCATCTTCAAATAACATTTACATTTGTTGTGTATTGTAAACCTATCGGATACTGTACAATATATGTAAGAAAGAGTTAATAACTTATCTGTGTTTAGATATGAATACACGTGAATGTAGAAGTATATAAAATCTGCTATTTTGGTGTGTTATTTTATAACGAAAAGGCGGTAATAATTGGGTTTTAAAGGTGCACAAGTAAGACTTTCAAAAATGAGGTTTTTGTTTCAAGAACAATTGATGCATTCAATAAGTTTACTGACATTACCTAAAACATATTATTTATTTTCTGATATGAGTTGACAAAGAGCTTGAAACAGTCTTATTTCTTTTTTTCTCATGCAAGGATAACACACTTAAGTCCCAATGTTGTGTCCTTATAGCATGCTTCCTGGGTAAAACCAGTATCCAGGCAACAACTACCCAGTGGAATGAGCAATAAAGAGTTTTGCTAAAAACTAACATTTTATCATATGGGGTTTGCACCCGGGACCACCTGGTCACGAGTCCATCGTCTCACATCACGGTCTTTAGGTAAACAGAGCTTATTGTTTGCTTCCTACACTTATATTATATTGCATTGAACGGCCTTATTGTTTATATTCTCATGTTAAAGAAGTGTTAATGTATTGGTTGATGAAGAAAGTATTTCAAGGTAAAGCGATCTTAACATTGAACTAGTTTAAAAAGACAACCGTAACAACAATATGTGCATCTTGTGGGCATTTACACTTTATCTACATTGATTTGACGGCAAGATTGTCCTTAAGGTGAAGTTGCCTTATTAAATCCTTAATTGTTATGATCCTGGTAATGATGTATTTTCTATTAAAATTAGAAAGTGGCCAACTTAGATAAAATGATGAATAAGTCTTCTAATCACCGGTATGATGCATCTAATAGCATGGAATCATCCGCAACATCTCGGCTCTTTCCGTTCACGCTCAGGAAAACTATTGCTGAACGTAACATAGCCGAGGTGTTCCGAATGCCGAACATAACAAGAAATGTTGTTTGCTTTAGTATTTCCTCTAAACATTTCGCTTAATCTGGTGATAGATGTAAGCAGTTCGCTCGAAGAGTCAGCCCTTACGCTGCAAAACAACTCGAATAAAAACTCTTCTGTTAATAGAGAATTTGTTACTATTGGTTAATGACTTTATAAGGTAATAATTTGGAAATTCCATAAATAATTAGGGGTGTGATTAAAAGAGGATTTGTCTGTGAGACATTGCCTCTCGAATTAAATAGCATATTATTTATAAATTATGTATTAATTTATACAGCCTACTACTCGTTGCTGTGTGTTATAAATAGAGGAGTGGTTTACTTTAAGGGAACTATAACATGTATTAATATTATTTACACAACACTACCTTCATCATCGGTCTCAGACTTGTCATGCTCGTCTTTTCTTTTTCTTTTTCATACGTCACTTCTTTCTTTTCCTCATTAAATTTAACTTTCTTCTCTTCATCACCCGCGTCCTGCTGTAAAAGAAGACCAAAGCATATTAAAAAGCATAAAGCAACGTTATCAACTATCTTCATATGGCAATTAACTATAAACGATATTTCAGTAGAGTGTGGAAAGCGTGAAATATAAACATTTGAGAAGGTAATACCTTAACATAATAATCTTCCATTTGACAAGGAAAACATGACACAGCCTACGGAAAAACAACAACATCGATATTATATTTATTTGTATTTGTAAGAAAAAAGGGAAAATCAACACACTAAAACTATGAAAAAAGATTTCTCTAGTTCAAGGGTCGCCCTGGTGGAGGGAGAAGTCTCGGATTTATAACTGTGACTACTCTGTCCTCTCACCGCTTGGGTTCGAGTCCCTAATAGGGGCGATGGACTTGTGTATGAAAGTCTTCCAGCGGACCTGACTGCCTGTGGTCTTCCACCACCCAAAACCAGCATGAGTATTGTTGTGTCTTGATTCAAATCTAATTAACATGATGCATTTCTTAAAGTAAAGCCAATACAAAGCAGTGTTTCTGGAGACCGCGTGAGAGGAGTCAGGTCAATGTGATAAAAAATAAGAACAAATAAAAAAGATAAGCCCTTATCGTCTGATTTAATTTATGGTATAAGCTGAAATAACTTTGCAAGACTCAGCGAAATTCAATCTTAAACAACAATTTTAATTACCCTTTACTGCACAATGCATGCCGCAATCGGTATTCTGACTTGTCTGCGCTACACTGCTTACCCTTAAAACCTTTAATTAGTTAATTAACATTCAGTAAAAATATTTCATTGATTTAACGTATATTTAATTATGGTATTTTAATTTCCAGTGCACCGGAAGCGCCCAGCTTGAAAATATAAAGTTAATTAAGAAAGCCATGTCAATTCAACGTCGATAAATTATCTAAATTGCTTAAGTTCCAATGTGGTGTTCAGTGTTATGTCAATATTTACTTGACCAGAAATGGAAAACCACGTTGATAATACATCGTTCGTTTTGCATTCGTTAAACAGCGTTGTTTTCTTTTTCCTTCTCAACGGGTCAATCAATTTAAATTGCATATTATCGATTATTTTTGCAGACATGCGTCGCACTGTCAAAGAAGGTGTCGCACTTAAGGTTCACATTGCGACAGCAATCGATTGTGTTTTAACCCTGTTTTCCGACCTACTGATAAATAGATTTAGTTATTCTGTTCATGCCGAACAGAAATTGATCAAACTTATATATTTAAATCAGGATTGATACTGTCTGATCAGGGCTTCCACTCTATATTGTTATGTATTTATCATATATACTAAGCTCTTTCATAAAATATAGAGACAATGTCTTGTTTTCAATTATCTAGATACCACTAACGCCCTAAATACCAATTTTCAATAAAATTATATTTATTTTCGACAAGTCATGCAATTACTGTCGATATCTTTTATATCTTATTACTTAGCAATAAATTCGAGAGCAAATAAATTGAAAAGTAGGGTGGGGTTATTTAAGCAACAGAACAGACCATTCCAGATTTGAACGGAGTCCACCATATTAATGACAGTTCAGAACAAAACTTGCCAAGTCAAATTAATGACTGGTTGTATAGCTTGAACGAGATATAAATTCTATGTTTATAGAAAATCAATACAACAAACATATGATACAATAAATTGTATATTGATAGTCGGACTAGTACAATATTCGGCTATAGCGTATTGCATACAATTACAATTCAGAAGTTAACATGAAAATTTGACCGTCGCAGCCGGGACTCGAACCGCGGGCTTCTCGATATCTTGTGATCCCATAAGGCAGCTCTCTGGGGGAATAAATTGTACTTTATACGTAAATGGAAATAATATTGACGATTTTAAGACGCAACTGTGAAAGAAAAAGATTAGAAAAAAGTGCATAGAGCAAACAAAACGAGCATGCCTCAGTTTCGGAGTAAAATTTGCATATCTCAACCGCAGTAAAGTGGACAAGTTTTTGGCGACCGGCATGCCAATATCCAATCGTGACACTTCGCATGTTAATCATGAGAGGTTTTCCAATTAAAGTGCAATTATCGATTGCATTATTAAATAAAACGGTATTCAGACTGCAACAGCTCGGAGAAAAACAAAATCATGATCTTATATGTAGGTTTATACCAATAGCGTAGATCAAAATCAGCCAGTTTCCGCTACAGCGTGGGCTGGATTATCTGAAGCTACACTATAAGCCGTAACCTTACCAGCACGAGCTTAAAAGCAAGCTAATGATTAGACAGATAAAATTGCTTTTAAGCAAAACTAAACACAAGTGATGAGGAAAAACATCATTGGTTTAATATATAAACTACTTGATGCCGGAAGTCGCCAGTTGAAAGCTCGTCAGGCCCTCACCAAATGAGTTCGATTATCTGTCTTGTCGAGGACGTTTCAGTGAGGAGCTCTTTTAACTGACCTGCGGCGGTTCGCTCTTTTCTACCCAGACATATGTCACGGATTCTTCTTCCATAATTAATGAGGACACCGCCGATTGACGACAAATGTGATCGCACGAAAAATATATCAATGACTAAAGAAAATGATGATGTACGAAGAGGACCATATCCTAAGCGTACCCGGACGAAGCGTACCACCCGGCCGAACAAAATACTTAAATACGTGGATACTTCGGTATCTAGAGTTCTAATGCTGTTTGCTGTGTCTTGATCAAGCGACAAAAATAAGCACTGGGATTAAATAAACGTTCTCTGGTGATTTAGAATAATCCCTGTTTAATTCCTTTGCATTCAGCGACGTGAATGTTTAAGCCAAATGATTAGACATATTGATCAATAATATACCTGTTTAAGTTCCGTAAAAGAAGAATGTTCAATTGTGGTTGCACTTGATGAACAAAGGCCTACTTTCTATCTTTTAAGGGCGTACTTTGCTGAATAAATGCAAGCGGAAACGTCGCCTCACCCCGCCTATTCAAAGGCAAAGTCTATCGCTTGAGTTCGATATAAAGTGATATTTTATTAACATATTTAATATTTATTCATTTTAACATTTTATATATTCATAATACTATTTGACTAATATTCACAGCATATTTACATTCTACTTTTCCTGTTCAAAGTTTTGTAAGACAAATGAATAATTTAAAAATACATGCATTTTGCCATCCAAATATAAAACGTACGGTTCTTCGTGCATTTAATTCGAAGCCTGTTACATTTTTTTAAACCTAAAGACTCTACACTTGAGTAGCATTTTGTTTTCAGAACGCAAAACAGTGAAACACTTCTTTTATTCTAACATACGTCAAAACAAATCTGCCTCACCAAGTAAAATTGGCACGCGCAAGTGGCAAATAAGACATCATGAATTATGTCAAAAACTAAACAGCTATAAAGCTGACATGTTTATAAAATGTTTACTACACTATAGACTCTCTTCGTAACATTCAAGTTATTGCGCTGACATTTTAAGACTCCGGTTTTGAAACTACTTACACTTCAAGAGTAAACAAGGCGCCGCAGAGAGCATGCGTTTTTAAACAAGAATATGACCTCAAGTAACTAAACACTCTCTTACACTGTTGACTCATTGTATAAATATTTAAGAGTAATGAACCGTAACTCTGATGGGAACTACGTAGCTTTCTGTCTTGTTGTCTGCTATATCTACAATTACAAGCTGCATTGTTAACATCGGCATATTCAGTTTCTTCTGTTAAACAAGACCTCGCCAAACAGCTGCAGAATTAAAATAATACCTGCTAGCTTAAATTTTATTAATTGCAGGCTAGTTATTGTTGCAAGCTACACTGTTACAAAACGGAATACTCGGTCCTTTCCTCAAAAGGTCTCACAGAACGGTTGTGATTTTTTGTTATTGTCTGCTACACTTTTTTCCTCAAAAGATTGCATTCCAAAACATCGTTCCCCAGAGCGTCGCGTCGCCAACAACACGTTAGATTTTCGAAAAGTGATCAGCACACAGTTATCGTGACTTCAAAACCTTATCACAAGAGTTTCGACGAGAATTACTTAATGAGATAAAAAAATAGTTTAGCATTCATAATAGTATACGCAGGAAATAATGAAATTAGTTGAAAAAGCTAAGTTATAAAAACTTGATGCCAAATTAACAATGAGTATACAACGATATTGCAAAGTAAAATATTGTAAAAGTGTGCAAACTATTTTAGTTTTTAGTTCATCTCTTCTCACACCAAGTTTAATCATCTTACTTGCTGACAACCTTAATGCAGCTTATATAACATGTAGGCAGCCATAGACGCATAGTCGCGTTGCTGTCAGGTTTAATTTTCGAGTTTTTATTTCCTACTTATCGATTTCATTTTTCACCGTCTATCTTTTATTATTGTTTTACTAATAATCTTTTATTATTGTTTTATTAATCATTATTATAATTGTTTAATTTATACAAAAATTAGGAAACTCCTTTAAAACATGTGACGAAATAAGAAAAAATATATACCATAATTAACCGGTTTACAATGTTTCTAAAATATCCCAACAAATACATGAGCAGGCAAGATACATTAAGCTAAAAAAAAACTCAGATAGTTTACATTCTCTCCTGCTACCGAATTAATCTACCCCCACTTGTTAGATTAAACATATTTTACTGCTATTTATTTCTTTACAATCTAAGAAAAAAGCATAGGCAAACTGAGTCCGAGATGATAAAACTTTGTTCTCAAGTTTGAGGTCATTTTCAAGGATTTGATTGGCTGAATTTTAATGAAATTTTAAATTTGACCAATCAGATGCAGGGTGTTGATCTCGGACCCAAGCTCAACGTTTTATAAGATCAGACCCCGGGTAAAGTAACAAGTTCTAAAACTAAGCTTGAAGACTCCCTCACTTGTTGACAATATTTTTGAAGCCAAATGATCCCCTACTTAACCACAAGACAAGAATATTCAGTAGACAGCCAAAGACACTTTGTTTCATTATGCCACGGGGGTTTTGTTTGAATTTCCGACACAGTTCTGTTTATATAAAAGATCTATATAGACGGCAAATGTTGGGTGTTTTAATTTGATCGATTCCCCCCACACCGTTTGAAGACCATTATAGGTTAAGCGATTTATACCCCTCTTTAAAAAGTTGTTCTATTTCAATATCACAATGATTTCTACTTTAATTAGAATTTTTCATTCGTAACTACTCGACTATTTTCGGAATGATCGTTAATAGGGATGACCGAGGTATTCCAAATGGAGCAATTCTATCTCTCAGAATTTGTCGGTCATTTTAACGGTTTCATATTATGTCAGAATAGTTTAAAATGGAACAGTTACAAGTGGGTCTAAAAATAGTTATTTCATAAGCGATTATATCACGTTTCAGCTTAGGTAGTTGACACGGAACCAAACGATCCGCACTTCATACGTTTCTAAACTATTCTGCACTATCGAGCCAATCACTGTACTATTTGTGAATGACGTGTACTCATGACGTGTATTCCCGTATGCGTAGTTCGGAGCGAGGGTAAACAAAACCATTCGACGAGGAAATATACTTGGTTGTTGAGGTTCAAATGCATAAGACATAAATGAATCAACTGTAAACCATCACAACGCGTAAAGTACTTTTAACTTTACCCGCACACTCAATCTTAAAAAAAAAAACATGTTAATATATGTTCTTTTATTAATATTTTCAATCCATTATTCAATATAGTTTAATTAAAATTATTTTTAAAACAATAATTTACAAAAGGACATTAAAACCAGCTGCTACCTAGTCGTTTTAAAAATGTTTATCAACAATATGGCTGAAGTTTTAAGTCCTAAGCCACTTATTTTTTCAGACTCCTCGTCACTTAGCAATACAAAGTGAACAAATGTTTATACATACATCCCTTTTATTATATTCATTTATGCCCGATTATAAATGTATGTGCACATAACAAACATGCAACATATAACAATCCATGGTTCAACCTCAAAAACAAACAACAATAAGGAAGCATTAATGCAATATGAAGACTCACTAAGCAGCTCACTTTAATTGACATGAAATGCAAATATTCAACTAACCATTTGAAACCATTTAAAACTAACAGATAAATGCCCCCCTCCACCTTCTTCCTTTCTCTTTCTCTCTCTCTATTTCTCCCTCCCTCTCTCTCTCTCTTCTCTATCTCTCCAACACTTTACCTGTCTATCTCTCCCCCCCCCCCCTTTCACTACCACACCTATCTCTTTCTATCTATTCCTACCTATCCTCTTTCCCCTCCCTCCTTATCTAATCAGGCCAGTTTCAAATTAATACGAAATAAGGATCAATGTACATATTACCATACCGCATCCAGCGTCTAAAACAGATTTACAAGAAAGGGGGCAAAAAGCCTTAAAAACACGACAGACACCGTAAAACTTAGTCAAAATAGGCAAATGTAAGAAGAAAATATATAAACCACCGTGCAAATTTAAGAATAAAAGTAAAGTCAAATATACTTCGATTAACTCTGTCAAGTTGGCTGTCCTGTATCGTTTAACACCATTGACGGGGGTATTTCAAGAGAACATTATTCTAATGCAAACATACCTTTTATAGGGGCGCTCTTTTCATATTAGGAGGAGTTCTATACAGACAACTAATGGCACACGGTAGCAATTTATACGCACAATCTATGGTAAATAATGTAAACAGAAAAAGCATACATTCGCTGTGTAGCCATACAGAAGTTACATAAAATGACACCGTCTTTTATACAACAGGACAAGTTCGATTCATCGCTTGATTGAAGGTGTGACGTCTTCAATTATAAAGGCAGCGGCGTTGATTCAAAAGAGATCGGGTTTTTGAAAGATTGCCGACTGACAAATTTTACCCATAAGTGTCCTTTAGTACGGGTTTATGTTTGAAGTAAGCAGATATTGGGGTTTACACTGTCAGGTGAAATTGGGTATTGAGATAAACTGGGAATGAGATTAAGGAGAAATAAGAGGTAAATAAGCCGCACCAAACAGCACCGAAACTAACCTAATCGAACCAGCACAGAGACTTTATCACATTGTAGATTGTGTTTTTCTATGTTCATTATGTCATGACATGAAGATGCTATTATAATGTCTTATTATATCAAATTTTACACAAAAAGGCACACTGAAAAAGTGGAGTATAACACCACATGGTTACGATATTTTAAAAATATTAAGCTTGATTTTATTGTATAACATTTTCAAACTGTACTCCAACTTCTCGGAGATTTAGACCACCTTAAATGTAACACTGCGTTAAAATCATCATTTAAGTAAAATTGATTCAAAACCATGAGTAATTTATTTCCAAATTGACCCAATTAAACAACCTAGTAAACTCATTACGAAGCAAGTCTCATTTTATAGACAATGTAAGGTTCGAGTATCATTCGTGCGTACACGGGTTGTGTTTACATTCAAATCCAAACACAATACAAGGCCATTCAATACATGTATTGATTTCTGTCTTATCATGCAGCATCTATAGTGTGCCAATGTCTATTATAATGCATATAGCTATCTACCCAACAGCTCGTATTATCGGAACTAAGCAATGATTCTACCTTGTGTAGATTTCCCCACTAATTCATGTCTAATTATTCACTATGTCTAATTTATTTACCATACAATTATACTATCCGCCCATGAGGCGAATCAGTACGTAATGATTGTTTTACGACAGTGTTGTACCGCACCCTTCTAATGCAGAATTGCTGAAAATGGCTGCAAAGAACCACCATTGAAGAGTGAATTTTACATACGATTTGTTTCGATAAGGAAATTAGTCATCACTGATACAAAGTATACTTTGATTCTTAATTATGTACCTGTACTCTTGTAACAGAAGTTTAATTTAACAGCGAGAATCTATGTTTTCATAATCAAGCTCGACAACGATACAGGGGTATTCTGTACATGCACTGAAGTCCTCTTATATCTATGTTGTTCCAAATCTATTTCTTCGGACCAGTTAGCAATATGATATGTTCAGTGTGTATATACAAGTGCAGAAATATAATATATTCACAGATGTGTGTTTACCACAGACCCTTACTCCACACAAGTATAACAAAACAGAAAGAACCACTGCACCACTCATGACATAAATATATATATGTCTGTGGATAAGGAACTTAATTTCTGTACATTTATACATTCCTTGGGAGTACATTATTTTCGTTCGTATATTAATAACTAATTTAAAGTGTTACCTTTCATAGTTAAAGAACATGTGTTTATTAAAACTACAGAAGTTGATAGAGCGCCCCGTAGCTTGACATGTCTTTATGCCTAAATGTAACCTGCATGTAGCCGAGACTAGACAGTGTCATATAATACGTACACACATTTCTGTCTAATCATGGTGTATATAGTTTTATTATTCTTATAACTGATCAATGCCAAATGTAAAATGACCATGCAATTACGTGTAAGACCTTAACGTTATAGAAATATATGTATACATGTACATGAACAATTGTATTGTACCCTCATTAATGTTTTTAAAGATCCCCATCTATTAGATAAGAAGAAAAGAGAACAAACAATATGTACATGTAGTCCAAAAAACTAATGAACAAAATCCTAAACCAACTATAACGTTTTCTAAATTGAATATATTTCTATGACAACGGAATTACTTCAAAACGGTCGAAAGTAAATGTACCTATGTTTTGTGGAATCTAAACGAATGAGTGTTATCGTAAACAATGTTAAAACATTTACTTTGAACGCATTTGTTAAGCGGTAGTTGAAATTAAATAATTGTGGTTATTCTCATAGGATCTGTTTTTTCCTATTGATTTGTACTGTCTAAAAGAACTGGCTACAACCAGAAACCAAACTACGTAGACTAATTAACTCACTTCCTTTAAGCAACGATTAACAAGTAAAGATTATATATACAAATAATGCACAGTTTCTGTTATAATTAAACAAGCCGAGAGTAAAAGCAAAATCGAATATGAAAGAAATTCTATTTTATTAAATATAAAATATATCGTAGTTCTTGTCCAATTTTCGGTCTTTAAATAAATAAAAAGGTAGAGGAAATTTGTAAAGATTTAATAAACTCTTTTGTATTTACTTATTTATTGAACAAAATGCAGCTTGTTCATGCTTTTCATATCCGTATTGATCGACAAAAATACACAAAGAAAGTACTTATAATTCAATTGCTTTTGATATTTCTACCCATAGACAACAAACAAAACAAAAGAATTCATTTAAACGCGAGCATGTTGATTATTGTATTTGCTTTTAATAGTTCTATAAAGAAAAAACAAACAAAACAAAGGCACATCTGAATGCAACAGCGATTTAAAAATCTGCTCAAAAACGTCAACGGAAGTATAGTTGGATATGGAGACATTTGAAAAGCGTTGAGCAAAGCGTAGATTTATATGAATACACATTTAGGTTCTAATGTTCCTTAGGCCGAATAGAACTGAAGGTATAACAATACATTTATAAGCTGGATAATAGATCAGAAAAATCAGGCCGCTAATCGATGATAAGCGACACCAAGACATAAGCTCCGATACAGCAATACAGAGAGAGGTTTTAAACTTTAAACAACGCGTATGTTTTAATGACGCTATGATAATTACGTCCGAGATATCGTTGATTTTAAACAGGAAATCAATACCAGGCATCTTATTGGTTAGATTCAAACAAAGTTTAAAATCTGACCAATTATATCGCCGGCAAAGATGTCAGATTGTTTTTCTTAATTAAAAAGAGCAAAAATCTCAAAAATTGTGACTGTTAATATCTATGCATTTGGTGGCGTATGGGGATGGTAGGAGGGTGGAGGGTTTGGGTATAGCAAAATGACAAATGTAGACTTTTGCTTCATTTCCATTCTTTAATGATATGTTGACCACAAATCCACTAAAAGGCAAGAGTCGTTAACATTTCGCCTCTAAATCTCTCGCGATGTCTGAGTCTAGAAGTGCGATCTTGGCGGAGCAAGAAAATAATGATTTATTGGTAAGATGTTTGTTTAAACCAAACATCCGCTTGTTTGTGAGTTATACCAGTACAAGCCAAAACTACAGAAGTGAGTTATCATCAGTTAAACAAGATATCAATAAAGTCGTCGGGAAACAGTTCATTGATGACGTTCATGTAATTACTGTCTTTTCTTTATGTTACATGGTCGGATCCAAGATGCAACTTTCGGGGACACGCGATTTTTTTTATCTAATGTCTGTTTAGCTTTTTGTGTACACATGTATTTTAAACGGGGACTTTCAATTATTTCCCAGTCATAGACAGGGTATAGCGTTTTAAGAAAACGACACAAGAAGAATTGGAACTATGTTTTAAATGTCCAATAGTTGAGTCGCGACATTTGTTTTCCCTATACTAAAATTGCAGGTATGTTAAAAGAAAAGATGCCAACACTTGCCATTTAAAAGTGATTATATTCTCTAGTTTGAGAGGAGAAATAATTTGAAAAATAGGATAAATAAAATACAACAACAACACCAACAACAATGATAATAGCTGCTGCTGCTGCTGCTGCTGCTGCTGCTGCTGCTGGTGATGATGATGATGATGATAATCGTAAAGAAGATGAGATATGAGTTGTATGAGAAAATAGAAAAAGTTCCAAGTTTTGCATATAAAATACATTTAAAAATGTAAAATAAAGTTCAGGGAGCTTTAGATAAGTAAGGTGAGTAGGATACCATCTTGTAGATACCAGGGTATAAACTCGAACTAGTCCGCTTACAGAATGACAGCGAAGATACCGAGGAATGTCCAAAATTGAGTATACACTTAGGAAAATCTTCCCTATTGAAACATGTCAACCAGTTTATATGAAGACTTCTAAGGATGAGACATTAACCCAGGAAGTTTTGGCCTTTCGGAATTTTAATTATTAACCAGTGTCTTTCTTGCAAGTTAGTTGCCTTGTGCGACAAGAGCCGTTATGAGTTATGAGTTGAAATGTACTATATATCTTACATGCGGCCGAGCGGTTAGTTTTGTTTAAGCCTATTAGTTTATAGTGGATTAGGAACCAAGTTCTTTAAATGTATTCAACTTTCCACTTCCTGGGTAGAACCAGTACTCCGCTTTTAACTACATGGAACAGGGTGCAGTAAATTAGCTGGCTCAAGAACTAAAACCTCGTAGTCGGTGTGAATTCGAACCCGGGACTCCCCACCCGGAAATCAGGCATGTAGCTTTAACTCTTGTGCCCCTCACCGCGTGGGTTCGAGTCGCGGCTTGGATCAAAACTTTTCTGTATGGACGCTTTCCAGCTAACCTGCCGTGTGTTGGTGGTTCTACCCGGGCGATAATCTAGGATCTTTGGCACCTTATACAAGCTGGATGTTATAGTTGTAGCTGCACATTGTGTTGGTGATATGTATTTCAAGAAGACAAATTTAAAAAAAAATACAACAAAAAAACAACAACAAGAAAGCAGACGTGAGTTTATTAAGTGGGTTGGCTCGAACGTATAAACGTGTATATAAAAATGATTTCCAGTATTTTATTAATCTTAATTTGTCAGTATTTATTCGCCATACAAAATCAAGACAGCCAGTCACAGAATAAACAGTTAACAATGCAACAAAATGAAATCTATAAATTAACTGTCATAACCACTTGGTCCCAGTTGGTTTAATTGGCATATTTATATATTTTGATTTTTGTTATTAAGGAAAACTTGTTGAACCACAATTGAATTCTGAAATTAAAAATGACTAGATAATATGTAAACACGCTATTTTTGGGCTTTCTTTAGGTTGGGTGGACCAAGAGCGCCCCGTCGCTTTTCACTGATTTTGGCTGTTTTAGCCCAATTTAGTAGGTGTAAACTGCGCATGTGGTTAAGTGTAAAAGTCCGTCACAATACGATGACTGGCTTGATGGCGACACATTAAATTAAAGGCATGTAAAGTGCGGATCTTTGGTTCTATGTATTTGCAATTAGCTAAATACATAGGCATATCTTACAAAACAAACAAACTGATGTATATAACTAGTATTTTCTATGCAAAATATACAATTAATAGATGGTATAGTATTTAAAGTTATACATGTATATTTTACCTTGTATGCCATCTCATGTTGTTATATGCATGTTCGTTCTTGTTCTCTTTGATTTTTCTTTTACATTGTAGTATAACATGTTTATCTTGTATACATAATTAATATGCTAAAATTGAAGGAAATAAAGATATTGGATTGAAATGAATTGTGATCAAGTAACAATGTGTGCCATTGTTTTCAAAACCTTATTTAAACTTCTAATAATGTATGTTATCTCATTAGAAAAAACATATGACAGATGGCTTTGTTAAGAAATCTACATAACTTGTTATGTTATTTTCTCTCTGGGCACAAAACAATTAGCATTCATTTTATGTCGCTTACTCGTAGATCTTACAAAACGAGCAACTTTATGGCGGAATAAAAAAGACATACACCCTCCTATTGACAAAAGATCCCCCATTGAAACCAGGCACCTTAAGAGTATAATGATTGTTTTATTCTTAACAAAACGAATAGGTCGAACATCGAGCGGAGTGTAAGTGGTCGGGTAGAGGGTCATTATGTCGATAAATCAATTCTTGGGTTTAGTTGAAAGAAAATGAAGAAAGACTGGGTTTAAGAAATTGTAGTAAAGATAAATATTAAAACAAGAGAGTATCTGGGTTTGTGGTGGCTGTTTTTAGCATAGATGAAGAGATAGAGAGAGAGAGAGAGAGTGAGTAAGATATGAAAAGAGATAAAGATAGAATGGAAAGGTGAGTAAGGAAGAAAGAGAGATAAAGAGATAAGAGAGAGAGAGAGAGAGAGAGAGAGAGAGAGAGAGAGCGAATGAGGGGTGTAAGAAAGGGAGTCAAAGAAAGAAAAACGAAAGAGAGAAAGGAGGTGAGTAAGGTAGGAAGAGAGAAGAAAAGAAAATAGCGAGAAAGGGTGCGAGGGGAGGTAAAAATATATACAAAGAAGAGAGTGACAAGAAAGCTAAAGAGGAAGAGAGGAGTGAGGTGAAATAGAGAGACTATAAAGAGCGAAAAGAGACCGGTAGCAGAGTGAGAAGAAGAGATGGGGGAAAGGTAGAAAACAAGGGGAAAAAGAAGGAAGGTAGGGACTTCATACAGAGAGTGTGTGAAAGTAGGAGAGAGAGAGTGGAAGGGAAGAAGAGAGGGTGAGAAAGGGAAGGAGAGAGGGTGAGTAAGGGTAGATAGAAAGATACACTCAGAAAAAGCCTACAAGAAAGCAAACAAGAGTGAAAGACAGCTACAACAAATTAAAACAAGTGTATATAAGAAAAGGATATACATAACGTTCTATCTGTGTTAAAACACTAGAGGTATACTTTAAACAAAGAATCTTTACAGCTGGAACAAACAGTCAATATATAAAAGCACATTTCAAATTAGATCAGGGTGTGAGTGTAATGTGGTACAAATGTAAATACTATCTCTGTCATAATTGCCATACGTGTACTCGTCAAGTCAGAATAGCGGCCGTTTGTCTTAATGGCAAGCTTGATTCACCAATTTTATCTGCTCAATATACAATATCAATGGACGGGGAATAGTCTGTATGTAAGAACCTGTCATATTTGGTTGTAAATTGCAATTACACATTCCTACCAAGCTATATACAAGGTCTATTCGCAAAATATTTAGTGTATTTATGTTACGGTCGGTTTAATGGTATTATTTAAGCGACATAATAGCATTAAATCGGTTCTTGGCGGATTTTCAGGGATTAAGATCGGGTTTAAAAGAACCGGCAAGTAACGAATAAAATACAGACCTATGTACATGTACACATATTGTTTCCGTAATGCACTATTTGCATAATTATATTTGCAGAAAATGACTTCTGCGGGAATAAAGTTTAAAAAAAGTTGATGTAGTTTGTTGACTACATTGATAAAGAAATCCTTACTTTATAAAACTGGAGAGAACGATACACACGTTTGTAGGTCTGACATCCATATTTTAAGGCATTGACATAAATATGGTATTCCTTTCACAAATGTAAACTAGAAAGTCAAATGCCTAGTTATATGCAATGCATGTATTCATAGAGCATTCACTTCGACCCGAGCCTAAGACTGAGACATTAATGAAAAACACAAAGAACGCATTATAGCGCAGTTTGAGTTGATATTCTAACAAGTATAACTGACAAAAAAAACAAAAAAACAAAAAAAAACATGACGAAACACACAGCTACACAAAGCTGAGAAAATCAATTAAATTTTGAAACAATAAAATTGAACATAAAAAAGTTTCATCAAAATCTATTCCATTATGATTTGGCCAATATGTGCCATATGTAGTGGCATGTTCAGATTCGATATGACTAAAATTGCCAAAAAAGTTACAATCTTTTTACTCCCGCCTACCAAATTAATCAACTTATCAAGACATACGTGTCAACATGTGCATTGTTTCAACATTATATATTTCAAAAGTGTTTAATCTTGATACTAACCTGAAAGATTGGAGAGAGATTAAATTACTCTGGCACAAAGTCAAACGGCAATCGATACCTTTATTGCATGTTTTTCATAGATGTCTACATATAACAATTCCCGTTGAACAAACGATATACATTGTTTCATATTTATCAATAAATCACCGCACAGCTACATATATTTCCTTCGAAAATGCCGAAGTAAAATATAGAAAAAATCATAAACATACCTTGGGTTCTTTATTCGCCTCACTCATTGTCGTATTTTGTTTTTCCTTTTTGAATAACTACTTGCTATCAACTTGCACAGAACGGTCTATACAACAATCTACCCTGGGGAGATTTAACCACTAAGCGTCGCGTGTCGCCCTAGCGACAACCGGTGCATAAGTAGATTGTTACCTTACGCCGCGAGTTTAAAGGGGCGGGTCGCTGCTTTGAAGGTGTAAGCTGCGGTTTAAAAGAACGATTTGTTTGTTTATATGTTTTGTCTGTGTAATCCGAAAATGTACTGAATTACAGTTTGTTCTGTCTTTTTAAGATACGTGTAGTTTGACATTTAAATAATTTGACGTGCGTGTTAATTACGTTTAATTGATTTTAACTACTTAAATGTTCATGTATTATGAGCTTATATAGGACCGCCTTTGATCCATTCACATGACGTGAACTCATTATATAATAGGAATACTGATAAATTATCCGGAAACAATTCTGAAATTTAAAAGTAAATATTTATTCACTGACAGCTGATGGAATGCCCATGTCAAAGCGTCGATTTGTGATTTCCTCGACCCTTTGAACGCGAAAGTTCGAGTGCCGGAAACGTGCTTAACGTCCACGTGGGGATGAATTCATGTCGAATTTCAGTGATTTTTTACGCAAACATCTTCTCTGTGTTAACAACCGCAATTTTCTTTAGATTTTCCAAATAAAATGTAGTTTGTGTAAAATGTATTAGTAATCCTAATTGTTTCATAGACTTAATATAAACAACAACAATTATTTTAATGCATTTCTATAAGTTGCTCACGCAATACTATCTCATATTAACCAGTTTCATTTTACGTGCATGTTGCTGGCTGAAACTTTATCAATTGCTGCTTTGTGAAAAAGTGGAAAAAATAACATTTTAACACAGCAGGCATAATATTAATAAACACCTACCCTAAAGGGACGAAAGACAAAGCAATTTGACATGTTAGATTTACGTCCCTTCATTAAAGAAAGAGATAAAAATGGTCGGACGTTATCGGACGTTATCGTCATGACAATTTACTTGTCGCCGTGATGTTTTAATGGAGCACTGTTTCATGCTTTTAATTATTCTAGCCTATACTAAGCTTAAGAGTTTCCTATGTCAACCCTATTAGTCAGTAGCATTCCGTATCCCGTCATGCCATCTAGTCCATTCACTCTGGTCAATCATTCAAGTTAGTCGGTTCCGTCAAACCTTCGTCCCATAAGTCATTCTGGTTAGTACTGTCTCGTCAGTCAGTCCCGTTAGTCCGCACCGTCAGTCCCTCCCGTCAGTAAGCAACGCAAGCCCCCCACCCCCTTCCACAAGTTAGTCTGTCCCGTCGGTCCGTCCAGTCCTGTTAGTCCGTCCCGTCGGTCCAACTGTCCCGTCAGTCAGTCCACCTTGTTAGTCAGTCAGTCCTGTCAGCCCATCTCGTTAGATCGTCCCGTCATTCCATCCATCCAGTCAGTCCCGCCAGTCCGTCCGATCACTCAGTCCGTCAGTTAAGTCAGTCTGGTCAGTCAGTCAGTCATCCGTCCAGTCAGTCACACAGTCTGTCCGTCTCGTCAGCCGTCCCGTCAACTTATTTGGTTGTTTGAGATCAGATATCTGGTCCAAACTGCCGGATGCCACCTTTAAGGCGAACATGAATGGAACAATAAAGTGTGTGTGTGTGTGTGGAGGGGGATATTGTTATATCACGGTTCAATAAATTAGTATGCTATATTTATCGTTATATAATCAATAGAAGTACCGTTAGTCTGATTTGACCAAAAATTGAGACTGCATGAGAACAGTGCGGTCTCTACAACTGATTACCAATTGCATGAGCTGTGATTTGTTTCTTTTCTGCACTTTAATAATACAGACATGTTTAGGAGTACAATGGTTGTGCTGTTCATATCTGATCCAGTTTTGTTTACAGGCACGAGGCCGTTAATTTTCGACCCGATTTCACACCAAACAACAAACAATTAACTAAGTTGTAACTACGCTATAAATCTGACATTTTTGTGTGAACCACAACTACTATACCAATCAGAGAAAAAAAAACGTTATAAGAAAAACGACCAAGTTGGCATTGCCGATGAGAACAAAACAAAACAACAAGCAAAAGTTGCACACAGCTTAACAGCGCTTATGATAAAAAATTGTACTTACATTTATCATTCCTCTCCCGTCTTATCCCTCATTTCTCAGCACTTTACATTAGACAAACTCAACGTTGCACTTTGATTTCTAAAAACCGTATTTAATATATAATTTATGCCCTATTTATCATAGCAACATATGTCATTCATTGCACAATTTGACTCTGTTTTGTCCAGTAATCGTCAACAAACAGCACAGAATGACGACCACAAATACGAGTACACTTTTAGATCAATATTAAATTCTAATGCACACAATATGCACTACAAACCTTTCAGATTTAAATTCACAGTTCTTTAATCAAATAATGTCTAATATGCGCCTTTGGCGCAAACATTTGCTTCTCGCCCGTTTATTGCGCGCGCAGATTTCAGAAAGAACTCTGGCTGCAAGTTTCCGGGCTCTGTCAACTTTTACCAGGACAACGCGATGCAAAGTGATAAATCTGTTAAACATTACCAATTTATTTTTATTCTATTAGATTATACGCGTTCATTGTACAATATAACGGCATAGGGCTTGTATAAGGTTAGAAAAAACATATTGTTCGGTATTTATATTCAAACATTGGCATTCTTCGTACATAGTCCTTGCCAATACATTTAAATGTGGCATACAATAAAATAAATCTGCCCTTTAAATTCATGTAAAATGAACACGTTCTTTTGCAAACAACAGCAAGCAATACTATTTAAAAAGACTTAACGTCGCTATCACTAAGCCTTTATACCGTACACCGAATTGATAAAAACCCCATAGAGAATATCTGCTATAAATAAATGTATTAATAAGGCAGCAGAAGAAAAAGTAGTAAACTAATATGAAACAAACATGTACCAAGACTCAGTGGTTTATCTAGAAGTGTCCTGGACTGCCATGCAAGAGGTCACGGGCTCGAATCCTACACAAACCAACATTTATTATTAGTACTTAGAGTTTTGTCCCTTTCTTTCTTTTTTCATATCAAAACCCAATTAATCAAAAATAAATTTCATGAAGGAATTCATGTTTACATAATTTAACATCATACAAATTAATAAAACTAACCTGGATATGGTAAAACACCGTAACTGCCGGGGATGCTAGGGCTTTAGGATATATGGCCTTGGCATGACTTGGCCTTGGCATGACTTGACCTTGGCATGACTTGGCCTTGGCATGACTCGGCCTTGGCATCACTTGACCTTGGCATCACTTGGCCTGGCATCACTTGGCCTTGGCATCACTTGTCCTGGCATGACTTGGCCTTGGCATCACTTGGCCTGGCATCACTTGGCCTTGGCATCACTTGGCCTTGGCATCACTTGGCCTGGCATCACTTGGCCTTGGCATCACTTGGCCTGGCATCACTTGGCCTTGGCATCACTTGGCCTGGCATCACTTGGGTTGGCATCACTTGGCTTTGACATCACTTGACCTTGGCATCACTTGGGCTTTCATTTTCGAAGATGCGTTCTTTTCTAGAACACCTCATTATGCAGTTCATGTGCCATGTGTTATTTTTTATTAGCGCAATTTTATCGAAAATCACATATTGGACCAAAACAAGATTACGATTACTTAATTAAACATCCTATGTACAGTACCGAAAGTATGCAACAATAAAGGATTCCAGATAACTAATATGACTGGAAAATGTTCCACTAATTGGTGATAATGAGATTCAAACGCAACAAAAAAACGCGTTAAAAACGCCTTTTCTCCTTTCGGACTTTTAGCTGCAAAAAGAGTCAAAGGTAGGTTCAAGCGGACTTTGTTTTGAAATTTCAAGTTTAAAAGTATCATGTTCAATAATTTTGCTCAACGTCAGAATATTCCAATCCGATAGGTCCTTTAAAAGCAGGTACAATTCACCAAACGTGAGTATTGCAATATCCCGTTAATTTTCGCACTTAAGTTTAAAAAAAATATATTTAAGCTTATTCATATTTAGAAATTCAGAGCTTTTTCAAAGATGTCTTAAATTTGTGCATGACAAATATTTGTAGTGTTTACATGAAGTTCATTAATCACATTTGTATTACGTTATCTCTATGTTTACATTAATTGCATTTCTCCCTCAGTTTTGTCAAACTCTTTGTAATGTCATAACTTTAATTGGTCCAGTTTTAATAAATACTACTTGCAGTGATTACATAACTTGTTTTGTCATTGTTGCATTAAATCACTGACACATTTTGAAGCAAAAAACACACACGCTCTGATACTTTTACATGTAGTAGCAGCATAACTAAAAATATTATTTACCTCCATTAAATATTTCAAAGGTGAATAACTTTGCCTTTAATAATTTAGTAGTTTATTTGCAGTTATCTCCCTTTAAACGCCAAAAAGTCATTATACTGATTAATTATTAATTACTTGCATGAAGACAATTATTCCGTTGCGGAAATGAACCATCATGGGTCTAATCAACAGATGTCTCTGATGTCTCTGATTTACATACATAAACTCTTCAACTTTGTTAGGTAAATGACGCAACAACAGAATGTATCATGATTTGTCAACAGTAAGAAATAAATACTCCATTTGTATAAAACAAGCTCGTATGAAGGTCTAAAATGTGGATTCACTAATTGTTCTTTAAGACTAATCCAGTCCGCACATAAAAGATTAACAAAAAAGTAAATATTAAATAAAAACAATCAAACATGATTTAGCAAAGTAAATAACAAAGGGATAGCAGTTTGACTTAATTACCACTATGTGTGTAGAATAATTTTATTAAAGTAAGACAACATGAAACTGGGAGCGTTTACTTCGTCAAGTTGTTTGACTAGTTTGATATATAGTGTGCTGTTTTGTTTTTGTTTTGTTTTCTGTGTTTGTTATGATTTTTGTTCTGTTTTTGTTGTTGTTTGTTGTTTTTGTTGTTGTTGTTGTTTTTTGTTGCTGTTTTTTGTTCTGTTTTTTTTTTCTTTTTTTTTTTTGAAACATTAAAGGTTGTTAAATATTATAATAAATATAATATAATAAATAAAATATAATAAATATATAATAAATTATTATTTCCTAAAAAGGAACCACTTACTTTTAAGATCACATTATACATGTATAATCATCCAGGTATTATCCGCGCTGGCGGCGATATCTATTTCTAGCAGGTAATACATGTTTGCAATGACGATATTATTTAATAATTGAATAGACGTAGGACATCAATAAACAGCATTTTGCGGGATTATATTCGAGTATCAATACTTTATTTGGTTGTTTGGGGAAAATGGTCCAAAACGCCTAAGACCACCTTTAAATCTAAGTAATATGCAAAATCTACGGGAGACAACTGAATACAAGTTCTGTCTCTCTTGTTTGTAGCCTCCCTTTACCAGTGCAGTGGGGTGCGATGCTTTTTAGTGTGGGAGCACAATTGGGTGAGGATAAACCGTACGTTCAACTGGTTGATCAATGTTCCTTGCAATCATCGTCCAAACTTTGTGGTGCGTTCGTCGACGAAAAGCAAGGTAAGTTTGCAAAATTATTTGTTTTTCCAAGCTTTCCTAAATGCAACAAAGATCTGTAGATCTGCGCATGTGCAGGTGTTCTAATTACATGCTGTTTTTTTTCCAAAAGCTCTGTTAATTCCGACAACGTTTAAATCCTACTTGAGCACTCTGAAAATAATGCAATGGAACATTTCAACACACTCACCTTGTTAATCATTAAAAATTATCTTAAAACAGTTTTAACTATCAAAAGTAATTAATCAGTCTAGATTTATTCTTGGAAATCGCTCTAAAAGATAGTATGCCGATGTTTTCTTCGTGTTTTTGCGTCTCCTAATGTTGTATAATTGTATGAAAATCTAGAGTGAATAACTTTGTTTCCATGATCGCATAGATTTAACAACAATAACAATAACATAAGTTAACCATAATCCCCTTGAAAATGATCAAAATGTGTAACATATCTCTTATTTGATATCACAATTGATATAACACTATAATATTCATGTAGCATGCATATAGTGCTATGTCAGAATGTTATTTCGATACTGAAAACATTTTTTATTTTATATTTCATCGAAAAAAAATAGGTTGCCACATTTAAAAGAAGATACAAAATATTTCGTCTATACTTATTTAAGACATGTTAGGTTTACTATATTAGCAAGATATTAAGAACTATCAATTGAAATGTGTTGTTGTATGCATTTTCTTAAAAAGTCCGTCAGCGTTTCTTCACATGTAAACTTTTTGTTTAGAAATAGTTCCAATTTTACTCGTAATTCTGTGACCTGTTGTTCTCTTTGTTATTTATTCTTTTGATATAGATTGTCTTTACATATTTAGTACTGTTTGTTAGTATTTAAGAGGAAGAAATACATTCAAATTTTAAACCAGCAAGCACACCCCCCCTGATTTTTTTCCCTGCAAAAAGAAAATACAGTTGCAAGTCCGCCCGAGTATTCATGTATTTGCTTGACCTGAACGGGAGAATGAGGTCACATTAACATACGAAAATAACAACATGACCCCATTGCATATTTAAAGGGGAGAGAGGGAGCGCCTGAAGTATTGGAGTTAATAATTTTAAGATAAGCAATCGCCTCGAACAAAATTAAACACTAAAGAAACTATTCACGAGTATGAATGCCTGTCGTATTATTAGTGTGTAGGAAGCAATGAAAATAATTAATTTTATTTAAATCTAACTTTTGAAAAGCAGAATTTCAAATCGTTGTGTTTTGCCCCATGCCAAATGTTTACGACACATGCAAGCTCTACTTCTGTTACATAAAATACAAAAATCCCAATACACAGTTGAAATGTTTAAACATAACCAAACTTTATATATCGCATTTTAAACATATATTCAATATCAATACATAACACCCAAAAACGATTAAATTAGCATTTGATTACTGGCTTTTTATTACATATGTTAAGGCATTTAGAAACATTCAATTTTTCTGCAAAAATTGTTAATCTTCTAACGACATAAATGGTATCTTTGTGATTTAGCACTGGTTATACTACGGTTTCTTTTCATTCTATATTTATTTTTTATTAGATCCACACTACTTTAATTGTCATTATTAACATGTTTAAATCTTAAAAAGAACAATGTCAAATAAAAACATTGATTAAATTGCAATGTCTTCTATAAATAAATTTACGTTTAATCTCCATTTCATTGTATGCAGCCAACATTTCTTCATAAAACATTAAACCGTGAGTAGCCTCCTTTAATTTTAATAAACAAGCGAGCCCCACTCGCGCCCCTAATCAAGCTTCTTCCTGGCAAACCCCTCCCCCCTAGTGAAATCACGCTATCATCATACGAGCGATTTCTTGCTTTCTGATTGGCTGCAAGAGTACACGTGGCCTAGTTATTAGGAAGTAAACCGCTCAGCTGTTTTTTTTTTCGCCGTGACGGTGTTAACAAATGTAACGTTGCCTCATACGATGTAGCTACTCGTGCAACAGATGTAGTAGAAAATAAGTATTTCTAAAACTTGACGTGGACACCTTGTATTTAGCACATTATAGTCGTTTTATTTTTGTAGGCTATCAAACAACGCTTGTGCCTTGGTAGAACCACCGACGGCAAGTATGGCTACCGTTCGACTTAAAACCTCTTAGCCTACTGAGCAATACTATGCTAGATCATGTTAAGACTAACAGTGGAGACCAGGATCTATAATGTTTGAATCTGATTCTCTAGCAAGGTAGTTATTAATAGAAAAGCTATTCTGCTCTTGGATGGAAAGTACACATAGTCCTTGAAAGGTGTGTAAATTGGGTTGACGGGTTTATAATTCCCCCAAAAATATCTCAAATATAAAAGTGTCAATTTGCCAAAAATATCTCAAATATAAAAAGTGTCAATTTGAAACTGATATAGTACTGCCTTTGCTAAATAAATCAAACCCGAACAACTGGCACCCCACACGCACGCACACACACACTCGATTGAACAGCGTTAGCGAGGGAGCTATACCACTTACATTTTCAACGATTTTGTTATGTCAAGATCCTGGTTTGGAATTGTGTTTTCCAGCACCTGGAGCCTTTGCCCTATCTATTATAGGCTACAAGGCCGTGATAGAAACGTTAAAAACGAATCAGGTCAAATCATAAACCATCCAAGATCTTACCACAAGACAATTCAAACATGTATTAACACAATAACACATTATGTTTATTTAAAGGTCGTATACGACAATTTAGACCATTTTTTCTCTAATGCAACCACATTTTGTTACCTGAAAAGATCCCTCCAATTATTGGTGCCATACATCCATTTGTAAGGTAAAGCATAAGCCCCACTTGTAAATACAAAAAAACACACAAAAAAACCCCCCAACAACAACAAAAAAAAAAACACAAAAAAAAAAAACAAACACACAAAACAAAAACAAATCAACAACAACAGCAACAACAACAAACACACAAAAACAACTATTTCCTATCCGAGTCACGCCACACAGTTGGATAGTTTCAAACTAAGAAAACCACGTGGCCATTTACATTTAAGATCACTTTACATGATCTTCCAGGCAAGCAGCTGAGACGTAATATCTATTTTTAGCTGAAACCCCCATCATGCTTATTTGTAGATTTACAAATAATGTTCGTTAAAAGCGATATATTTCAACATTCACTACATTTGATTTTTTTATTTGCACCATGTAACCTTTGTTATGTTATAAACAGTCTTAACTCAAATAAAGTATAAATTTATTCCGGAATTTCACCCATATTCCCCAGAATAGGGATTAGATGTTGTCGCATGTATTAGATAGAAGCAAACTGTCGGATATTGCCTTTAAACCTATTGTAAATACCACTCACTCAGAATCTAGCACAATCCTGTATATTAAACTACCGGCATGTTTTTTCTTTCAAACAACCGTATAAATTATTATTCTCTAAAAGGATTTCGCCAAAAGCTGTCTATTCGCGTGTAACATCTGTGTGAATAGTTGAGTCTATCACAGCAGTTGTTATTACAATTATTATTTCTGAGCCTCGCTTGACTGAAAACAAAGTTTTCACGATTTGTTCTGTCTAACAATTAAGGTAGTGTTCAAACTTGCGTGAACAATGCGTCAGATTTTGCAGAAATTACGCCCAAATTATCCAAGCTGCTAGTAAAGTTATGTTAATATCATCATCATCATCATCATCATCATCATCATCATCATCATCATCATCATCATCATCATCATCATCATCTATCATCTCATCATCATCATCATCATCCATCATCATCTTCATCATCATCATCATCATCATCATCATCATCTCATCATCATCATCATCATCATCATCATCAACAACAACAACAACCCCAAAACGTTAACAACTGTTTACTTTGTGTTTTTATCGAATTCGAACATATGACGATTTCTTAACTCTTAATTCAGATTCGAAGAAAAGAACCCTCTGGACAATCGTCAACATTTACTTGTACAATGGCGTAACAAAACTACTTCGATGGTCAAGGATAGTGTTTACCACCATAGTATTAACCAATCGCTGATTATCGACATTGGGTATCCCAGTTTAATTATTGTTTGTATTTGAACCAAACAAGGCACCTTTATGCTACGCCAACTTCTGCTAAATTTTACAGTGTCATGAAATACTTAAATGGTGCTTGTTTGTTGTTGTAGTTTTCATAGATACAGTTCAGTTTGTTGGTGATGGTAGAATTGATGGCCATGGTTGTAAAAAAAATGTACATAAAAAGTAAAAGTACATAGAAACGCTGTTTGGTTTTGTACTCGTGGGTAATACTGTACTTTAATGTATCTTAGACTAATATTAAAGGTCATGTCTAAGCCTGTTTAAAAACAAGCTTGATATGAGTCAACTTATGTAAACAATTTATATAATAACCTTTTTTTTTAAATTATATAAACATTACTTGTCGCCAGTTCGTTAAAAATTAAAATAATAATAGCGACGGTCGTAGTTGTGGATGGGTGAAGGTATAGAAGTAGAACTGGTGAAGGCGGTGGTGATGGTGGTTGTCTGTAGTGTTAGTCCTAGTCATCGTTGTAATAATGTCGTGGTGGTGGTAGTAGTAGTAGTAGTAGTAGTAGTAGTAGTACTTGTTGTTGTAGTTGTAGTAGTGCTAGCAGTTGTAGTAGTAATAGTAGTAGTAGTAGTAGTAGTAGAAGTAGTAGAGTGGTAGTTGTTGTTGTTGTAGTAGTAGAAGTTGTAGTAGTAGTAGTTGTAGTAGTAGTAGTAGTGGTAGAAGTAATATTAGTAGTTGTAGTAGTGGTGGTGGGGGTGGTTGTAGTAGTAGAAGAAGAAGTAGTAGTAGTAGTAGTAGTAGTAGTAGTAGTAGTAGTAGTAGTAGTAGTAGTAGTAGTAGAAGTAGTAGTAGTAGTAGTAGTAGTAGTAGTAGTAGTAGTAGTAGAGTGGTAGTTGTAGAAGTAATAATAGTAGTTGTAGTTGTGGTGGTTGTATTAGTAGTAGAAGTAGTAGTTGTTGTTGTTGTAGTAGTAGAAGTTGTAGTAGTAGTAGTTGTCGTCGTCGTCGTCGTGGTCGCCGTCCTCTTCGTCGTTGTCGTCGTGGTGGTGGGGGTGGTTGTCGTCGCCGCCGCCGTCGTCGTCGTCGTCGTCGTCGTCGCCGTCGTCGTCGTCGTCGTCGTCTCGTCGCCGTCGTCGTCGTCTCGTCGTCGTTCGTCGTCGTCGCCGCCGTCGTCTTCGTTGTCGTCGTCGTCGTTGTCTTGTTGCTGTTGCTGTCGTCGTCTGTTGTCGTCGTCGTCTTTGTCGTCTCGTTGTCGTCGTCGTCGTTGTCGTCGTGTCTTGTTGCTGTTGCTGTCGTTGTCGTCGTCGTCGTTGTCGTGTTGTCTTTGTTGCTGTTGCTGTCGTCGTCGTCTCGTCGTCGTCGTCGTCCGTTCGTCGTAGTAGTAGTCGTCTCGTCGTCGTCGTTGTCTTTGTTGCTGTTTCTGTCGTCGTCGTTTCGTCTAGTCGTCGTGTCGTCGGCTGTTGTCTGACGCTTGCGTGCGGTTGCGCCCGAGGATATTGAGGATGGGGAGGTTATGGAGGGAGGTTGAGGAGAAGGTTTAAGAGAAAGCTGGTGAGGAGGAGATTTAGGAGGATGAGGTTAAGAAGAAGTTCAGGAAAACACGATACGGAGTTGGGTTGAGAATGAGGAGGTTGTGGTGGAAATTGAGAAGGAGGTCTTAAAGGAGGAGGTTGAGGAGGATATGGTCTGGTGACGGTTGAGGAGGAGGTTGCTGAGGATAAGGCGGCTATTGAAAAGGGTGTGTTAAAGGTTGATTTTGTACAGGTTGGGAAGGATGACTGAGGTTGAGGAAGAGGGGGTTATGTAAAGGTTGAGCAGAAGGTTGTCGTTCTCAGGTTTGGAGAGGAGATTGAGCAAGAAGTTTAGAGGCTGGGAGGGGAGTTTGAGTAGGAGGAGGATATTGTTATTAAAAGTACCAACAAAACGAACTATCTGCAGCAATTTGTTGATGTTGTTTATAAGAACCTGTATATATGCATGCCTGCCATTTATTTCAAAACCCCACAACTGGAGGAGTGACGTGGGGGTCAGTTTTTCGAAACAGTTTACTATAAAGTAGCTCCTGTTGCTATGTACTGGGCATTTGTCCAAGCATAACAGAAAAAAAATCCCCGAACAAAGTCAAGTTTAAGGACATTTCTACACCAGATATTGACAATCCTTTAAATGTTATAACGTCCATACCTGGCCTTCATGACAATGGTGCCGGGTTTATGCCTAGTATTGGTTTACAATCAATCGACCCACTCCGAAGGTATGGTTAAGGTCATAAATATATTCTGTCCTCGGGTGGCAATATTTACAGAGTCGTCAAGGTTCAATGACGGTTTGTGGGTGCTATCATAAGTCGTGACAAGGTCGAATTTCCAAAATTTGGTTCAGAAAGTAAGTTCAACAAAAGAACAAAGTAAAACAACAACAGCAACAAAACACCTATTAACAACAACAAAAAGGAGAAAAAACATTGAAGCGCAATCGGTAGAGCGTCGGCTCCAATTACGGGAGGCCCCGGATTCGATCCTGGGTCGCGACACACCAAAGTTGTTAAAAAAATGGTAGTGGTATAGCTCCCATGCTATCGCTCAAACTAATATAAGGGTAGTTCCACGACTGGTTAGCCCGGTGTAAGGATAATGTTAGTGGTATCATGCAAGGTGTTCACAGCATGCTATACACAGTGAAGGCAGCACTGTATCTGATTCAAGTGTTCACCGTCTGCAGATAACAGAAATACTGTTGGTGGGACGATAAACCCAACAAAGAATAAAATGAAAACACTGCTTTAACTTATTTCAGAACTCAGCGCAATCTTACGAGAAATGGGACAGCTGCGTCTGATCGATGCATATAAAAGTAGAATACTGCTAGATTTTTCATCATCATCATCATCATCATCATCATCATCATCACCACCACCACCACCACCATGTATGTAGATAGAAAAAAAAACAACACACCATATGACTTGAAGTCATATTCAATTTACATTCATTTAAACAAGATTATAATTCAACAAACTCACTCGTATGACCACACCGCGGTCTTTCGCTACCGTGAGATCACGTGTGTGCTAAAAAATAAATGCGCTTAAAATAGAATCGGCCCATGTACTGACTGGGTCGCAAAAGGTTCATAGCTGATCGCCTGGTTATAACAGAACACTCAATGGCAAATCGTGTACATAGACTTCAGTCATTCTACAAACAGGTTGAAAATTAGGACATATCTTTATATCTTCGCTGCATAGATGAGTTGAATCTGTTCGCCAACAGTTGTGTAGGCCGATTGAAGTAAGGTTTCGAGGAGGATGCTGCGTTTCGTGACTCGGAAGTTTAACAAGACTATGTGCGGAAACTAAATTAAAGCTATATCGGATATATCTACCTGTACGATTTCGAAAGTGAAATGTCGCTTGTTGATTAACATACAGACAAGCTAATCAAGCTAAGTGATACGTTGGGATATGAGAGATAGACACACATCCAGGAAGTCTTAAACCAATCCTGTGTTGACTAGAGTTGTTTCTCAGTAACATTGTTTCGGCGATAAACAGATTGCAATAGTTTAACTGACAACCATTTAAGAAGGGGAAGTTCGATTCACGAGAAATTACAGCTTAATCCAGCATTGCGTAATTTAGAATGGAAGGAATATACGTATGAAATAATAGCAAGAAAACATCGAACATTTTATAGGAAAAACATTAATATATTTACAACAGCTGACATCTAAAGAAAGTTAGTGAAGACGTTCGTAGCTTATTAGCAAACACGTTATAAATGCATATTGACATCGTCAAGGCCCTACTGAAAAGGTAAACATTTTAATTTACATTTTTCACTCAAATGTATTTTTACATAGATTAAAATATCCGAATCGTAATATAGATCTAACAGTTTTTAAATTAAAGAATGCATTTAGCATAAAAAGACACTACATAGATTTGTACGTTCATAAAATAACTATTTCTATAGTAATATAATTATTTTACATTGAAATTAAATTAAAAATTTACAATTTACACTTTAATATGGTAATGATATGTACTATAAACAAGAACAAGATTTATCTTTTCAACTACTTGCCGTGTGCCGCTGGTTCTACCCAGATATATAAGTCTGGGGTCTCCCCCCACCAAAATAGCTGGACGTCGCCAAATGAACCATAATTATGTCGATGCGATGTAAAAAAAAAACTAATAATAGGTGTACATTTTTTTTATACCTTGTATTTATTTGTCACATGGGTATTTGATCATTTGGGTTTAAAATTAAACACTTGAAAACTTGAAACTTATAAACATGAAAACAAATGAATGCAAAATAGTAGAAAGGGTAAAAAGTTATTTTATTTTGATTGTAAATACAAGTTTTTATTTTCTGTATAAAACATGTTCTCGTTTCAATCACAATGTACCGGTCATGGAATTGTCAGTTTTCACCTCAAGAACATTTCCAAGAATTTTATTGGTCAGTAATTACGATTTTCAGATATTAAAAGTTTATATTGTTTTGTTTAAATTTGAAGAAAACTTATAAAAAATTAAACATACATTTTATTTTCTTAAATTAAAGTATTAAATCAAACTTTTTAGACACTGTACATCAATTCTTTATATTAGATTAAAGTGACTCTTTTGAATTGGCCAAGCTCTTTTTTTCATTATTTTTTTTAACCATTTATGTATATAACCGAAAATATGCAAAAATATCGAATTACAGGTAACAGATTTACAAAGATAATACAGTAAATGTAAAAAAACAAAGAACAACCCGACAAAAGATATGTAACGTGTTTATATTGAGTTATAAGTAAGTTCAATCGGTCATTGATTTGAAATAAAAATTTTCGCAATATCATGTTCAATCATTATTCTTTTCCATGTTAAAGTCAGAATGTAACATTTTACACTTTAATTCAACTGAGTCCCTAAGTTATGCCGTAAAGGACGCTAGGTTTGATTTATTGTTCTACACTCCAAAACTCATTGCAAGTGTTCTTTCTTTTTATACATAGTGCTGCAGTCTGTGGCAAATTGAAAACAAATGTTAGATATCTTTTTTTAGCTTAATGAATTTTAACATTAACAATTTGTTATAAAACAAAGAAAATGTAGTGTTTTAAATTTAAATTTAAAAAAGACCATGTTATTTTACTCGTATTGAATTGCTGATATTTTGTTTCGTAGTATTTACAAACAGAAAAAATACTCAAAATTTAATATAAAGTCAAGATGGAAATACATGTGTTTGTTTAATATTAAAAACAATTCACAATCGATGCAGTATTTGACCCGCATGTCTGACGTGTGTAATTGTCCCTCGTACATTGGCTCTTTCAATGGTGTAATTTTAGTTTTTCCCAATAGATCAACACGACTATTTGCTGATAAATATGTGGAAACACACCATTGAAAAATGATATTGAATATTTTCCTAACTTTGTTTACTTTTGGTTTGCCAACATGTTTGCATACGTATTCATAGAGAGTACATACACGCATGCTTATATATATATATATACACACAACAACAGTACACAATAATTGCAAATATACATATAAGAACGTATACAAATATATCCACATGTTAGTGTAGTTTACAAGACTTCAAGTATACATTCGGTCATACATTTAAGTTTGCATATTCGGGCATATCCACTTGTAACTGTTATTTATAAGAGTTCAATTATATCTTTAAGCATGCATATTAGTATACTTAAAGACCAACATTTCCATCTGCAACTGTAATTTACAATTGTTCAAGTATTTGAAAAACATGCATATTAGTATACATGTATACAAACATTTCCACATATTAATGTAATTTACAACTAAGAACGATACATTCAAATATACATACATATAATCTAACTAAACATACGAACACACGCAAATATAAAACAATGTCTTGCAAAATATGAAGCATCCAAAATCAACATAAATACGAGCATATATGTAATAATAACAGTACACGCTACTTACAATTTTGTAAATTAGTATGTACACTTTCAGCTTTAAGTTATTTATTTGCATATAGATGAACATGCCCGCTAACATGCGTTCTTAGTTGCATAACACTTACAGGCATTCTTTAATCTTTAAGCATACAGACGAGCATGCACACGCACTTGCATACATTGCGACATTCATGCATCCATTAAAGAGGATACGAGTGTAATTATGTGCAAATTTAAGCAATTGGGACTATAGTAAATATGTTTAATATTATGCATTATTGTGTAGTACATTATCAACGGAAGATGATATTAGTATGGAAGAGTATATTAGTATGAACCCAGATGTGCAATGCTTGATGTGTCCATTCTATTAGCCTAAGCTTATTTAAAGAAGGGAAAATATATGAACACGGCAAGAAATCACTTCGGTCGGCTCTACAGTAAGTATTGTCCCATATTTTGACACGACGTGATTCGCCTTAGTATAAGAGTCATTACAGAACGGAAAGTAAAGCACGTGTACATGGAATATTACAGTGTACAATAAGGAGACTGAGTAAGTTTGTCTGGCTAGATTAGCATAAAACTATTAAAATAGTTTCAAAACAAAAATAACAAGTCAAGTTCAAATCTACGGACAATCAAATACAAGTACTTACATACTAATAAATACTGCTTATAAATAAACGCATACATTAACATTTTGTACGTTTCTGTCCCAAGAACTTAAAAACGAACGTAATAAAATGAATTATCTTATTTACAACATCAAGTCCGAATACATGCAAGTATTAGCCTAATTTCTTTTTTTTTCTAGATAAGAACCTATTTAAGGGTCTAAAAAACAACAGACAATATATGTATCACTACATTTGAAAATTCCTAACACACGTTTATACACACCCAGATAACACCAACATTTATTATTCCAAACGCAGATGTGGCGTGCATTAGTCGATCAATAAGTGTTAGCCTAGTTTCTATTTTTCGAGATAAGGAACTATTCAAGGATCTTACATAAACAAATAGACAATACACGTATCACGTTGAAAAATCTCGAAACACGTGCATACATAGACACGCAGATATCAATAAAATTCTGTTAAGAATCGTTAACATGCAAATCCTGTGGCATTGAATATAGGTTCGAGCCCCGTTCGGAGAAGAATTTTTATGTTGAAGTGCGATGCGTCGATTATTCTACCCAGGTATTTGTGTTGGGTCTTTTTTTCAACCATTACAGCTCGAAGTTGCTTATGCGACAATACCAACTTCGGTACATCGAAAATGCAAATACATTTGACATCTAGTCGATGATTAATAAAATGGTTATGCATGGGATTATAAAGAAACTGCTCCTTAAATTTTTAGTTTATTTGAAGAAAGAAAACTATATTATATGGACAAACAACAAGAAAGGTCTCATACATATTTCGGTCTGGCAAGAACGTGAGTAAATGCACCCGCAGTTGAATAACATGTACGGACCAGTGTTTGATATTTGATAAGGTAAACATAATCAGTTTTGGAAAGGATGGGATGGGTTGGTTTTGGAAAGGAACAAATGTGTATTGATACGTCGAAAATGCGAACACATGTACAAACTTGCAAAACCAATAAAACATACACTAAGATCGCTGGTTTTGAAAACAGGTTGTGTTATAATGTACAGCTAAAAGGAGATGTCTTAAGATCACACTCACAATCAAAATTCTATGTTGTCGCTCAAAGATGAAAGGTCACTGCCAAACGTAAACAGGCAATACTGCATTCTTCAATCAGTGTGTTTTTTTTTGTAATAAAAATGTAGTACAAAATTAACGACTTGTAAATTACCTACAATGACGACAACTAAAAGGTGCGTTTGTTTGGTTTATCGTGATTTGAATACAAATGCACAAAACTTATAATCTCCTGATCTAAATGTAGATTTACCACAATTTTAAGATAAAACAAAAACAAAACAAATACACTTCTATTAGTAATTTGTCTTAACAATTTGTGTGGTATGGTAAAACAAATCCTTTACAAATGACTACCGCTCGTTGAAGGTGCCAAGTACGACCAATAAAATGCAAACCCGGTCAATTTATAAAACACGTATCCCCATTAACCTTTCAAAGCATGGCCCATATTTAATGTGGCTCAGCAATGTGCTATAAGTACATGTACATTTTTAATAGTTTGGGTACTAGAAACTTGGATTTTAAAAAAAATCACGATTTATTGTTTCCATTATTGTTATTAGTATTGTATTATTGTTGTTCTTGTTGTCCTCGTCGTCCTCGTAGTAGTAGTAATCGTTGTTGTCGTCATCATGATTATGATGATGACGATTTTAATCGCCGTCATCAGTCATTAAAAGACAGTTATTTGTATATTTTTTCAGTTTGATTTTATAGGCATCTATGAAATAATTCTATAGATCAGCATATATTGATAGAACTCTCAAAACCATGTAAACAGGTAGCCTATGAAATTGCTAATTATAGTACTGTTGTTTTTTTCCAAAATCAGATTGTTTTTCCAAAATCAAACAAACTGAAAGTAGCCCCTATTATGAGAACTAACCCAAAGAAAAGCAAAACGAGTCATTAGCGTACTAAGTGCACCTTTAAACGACAAAGGAAATAAAAAAAACCCACAGCGTAGCGTTTTTGAAGTATGAATCACTACATATCTGGCCCAGCTTACCCTGATAAAATTGTAAATTTTTAATCTATTTTTATTCTAGATACGTTCAAAGCTGATCGTTTTCACGAATCAATTATTAATCGCGCTTTTTGCCGATTGAATGATAAAATGCCCCCATCGTCAAGCGTATTCTACTTTTTTTCCATCTTTTTTCATACATCACGTTCATATCTATGTTCTTCTTCTTCTTCTTCATTCATGACGCTTGTTTAGTTTCTTATTATGTTCTTCCTCGTCTTCTTCTATCTTTTCTCTTTCCCAGTGTCTTTCTTTCTCTCCCTTCTTTCTGCAATCCTTCTCTTTCTTTATTCTCTTTCTTCCTTTTTATTTTTTAAAATTATCTTCATTCTTCTTCTAATTCTTCCTCACCATGTTTCCCTTCTTTTTGTCGATTTCGAATAGAGCTCCATACAATGGAAGTGCATTTTGTTTTGTTAAGCAATATATCCTATAGTTCTCACATTTATGTTCAGGGTGTTCATTTAAATTGTCATCTTTGGGTATAATCAAACATTATTGTAGTGAAATATTGGGAGTGATCGTATGTGCAGGCAGTCCCGCCTTTTATTTAGAGCGCTGATCTTAACTAACTGTAGCTGCATTGCACATTTGTATTATGAACACGAAAACTAAACAAAAACAAGCCATGACACTTAAGGTACACGCACAAACGTTTATGTACACATTCCAGATAAGGTATTTTACCGTTACATAATCAAATCCCTAGGTATCTTACCCTCACTACCCTGTCATCTGTCTTATTGAATTATCGCCCGACGGGACAATTTACGTCATCCAAGTGACAGAAATGTCACGTTGACCTTGGATTGACCTCGCGGTGACCTTTAATTGCTCGACCATTATGTATTAGGATGACCTGACGTGACCGGACACATTAATTAATCCG
Source organism: Sinonovacula constricta (assembly GCA_007844125.1). Lineage (NCBI taxonomy): Eukaryota > Metazoa > Mollusca > Bivalvia > Cardiida > Solecurtidae > Sinonovacula > Sinonovacula constricta. Next base: position 23,940,055 of record CM017555.1, on the reverse strand, counting down.
ATGACTAACCACTCCTTCAGCACGTGGGTACGTCTCCTACTTACGTTTGGACGATGTCATAAGCGGAACAAAACTTGCTTGCAGATTTATTGCAAATAAATTCATTTCACAACTTACATGCTACAGGCGGTCCTACCTTGTCTAGATAGACATGAAAGACTCGGGTGTTCATCCACCATTTATTGTCGGACGTCTCCAACATGATCATAATTGTTTTTGTTCTATGTGCAAAAAGCAGAAGCGACAACAACAGCAGCAACAAAAATACCAAAATCAGTTCATATCGTCAAGGTGACCACATTTACGTGACACACAGAACCACACGATTCGCACTTATATGTATTTGAAATATTGGTTCACTCTCCAGTCTACCGTACATGGTAAATCACAGGTCTGGGAGGCTCCGGGATCAATCCCGGGACGCGACATTCCAAATTGCTAAAATTAAAGTGGTTAGCTCCCTTGCTCCAGCAAATATAAGCTTAGTTTCAGGGCTCGCTTCAGGATAATGTGACTGGGTATGAAATCATGTTAAGTGTTCACGGCATGCTATACACAGTGATAGCAGCACTATATCTGCTTCAGGTGAACGCCATCTTTAGATAACGCAAATATTGTTGGTGGGACAAACAAACTATCCAGCCAATCAATGTATTGTTCATGACGTGTACGCATAAAGTATATCATTGCATGCAGTTCGAAACTATACTAGTTTATAGGGCTACAAACTTCTAAAAATAGTTGAAAAGCGTTCCGACAATTTTGATTCTCCAAACCTATAAGGACAAATCAATCTTTTGAAGGACACCGATATGCTAGTGATTAGAAATAATATTTTAATTCATTATTGGTAGTTTAACAAAATATTGTATCTATTTTATTTGGAACGTTCAGAGAATATTACTAGTATTGTAATAATTTATTATTCAAAGAGTCTATGCATAATAATTAATTAACATTTTGACATTTTGTCGTTTTTAGAAAGAAGCGATAAATGTGTTATCGTACATGTTGACCAATACAGACGTTTAATCTTTTTCGAATCAAAACAATAAATTAAACAAATGTGTTTTACTATGATGTAAGGTATATAGACCTGTAAAGAGTTTATACATACATACATACATACATACATACATACATACATACATACATACATACATACATACATACATACATACATACATACATAACATACATAACATACATACATACATACATATACATACATACATACACATATATATATATATATATATATATATATATATATATATATATATATATATATATATATATATATATAATATATATATATATATATATATATACTATATATATATATATATATATTATTGTAAAGGCATAGCTTTGGCAAAGCAAATGCACCAATAGTAACAGTGAATTCCTTTCTTTTTAAGCAATTAATATGACCAAGCAGTCAATAACGTTTTTGGTTAAATAAATATTAAACAAATTAACACTTATTATACTGACGTTTGAATAAAACTGAAATCGATATTATATCCAGTTGGCATATACTACCTACCGTACTTTTCAGGGTTTTTTTTTATATTTTCCTCCGAAACGTCGGCGTCTTAATATATTATGACATCTTTAAAGGTGGCACCCGAAAGTTTTCTTTTATTAAATACACGTTACCTTGGTTTGTGGGAATTTAGGCATAATTTCTGCAAAAGGTCAAAATCAAGTCCACGAAAAGACGATTAAGAATACTTTCTGAATTTAAAAAACAATGGAAATTTTGAAAAAATGGCTCTAATTGTAAATTCTTTCCAATCATATAAATAAGCATGAATAGAATTTCTGCTAAAATAGACATTGTCGTCAGAATGGAATACCCGGATGATGGTACAAAGTAAGTGGTCACGTGGTTTTATTAGTTTAAAATGGCTTACTGTGCATCGTGACGAAGATAGGAAATGCATTTTTGTAATGGTTATGTCAATGTGTTATACTTCGCTTTTCACATAGATGTAGGATATCAATAAACAACATTTTGTGGGATCTTTTCAGGCTACAATAACTTATTTCGTTGTTGAGAGAGAAAAAAATCTTTATAAAACTGGCGGATACCACCTTTAAGAATAAGTGTTAATTCGTCGCTAATGTGTAGTCTTGACAGCACTATGGCATATTCCACTAACTGTAGGTTTAACAAGGCCAGAGGTTCGAGCCTCAACAACGCCAAACGTATTTTCCTACTTATAGATGTAATATGCAGGGATAAATTAATCGTCTTTATGTTCTGTTTTAAATGCATAAATTTGTACATTTGTATGTTTTCATATTTAAATTTACAAAACAATGCTTATTTTATTGTAATTTGAAAATAGACGCTAAAACATTATTTTTTCAATATTATCGTATTGTTTATTCTGTTCGGCACATCGCCAATTTGACATTGTAACGTGAAATTTCCGCGCAGGAATACATTTTAGGTGGTGTTGGTGACATAAAACTTCCCGTATTTAATTACAGTTTTCATGACGTGAAACTGTATGAAGATACAAAAGAGCACAAATTATCGATTATAATGAAAGAAAGGTCTTTTGACGTGGCAGAGAAATCGTCACCACAGGATATATTCGCTATACATGGCTACACAAACACACGCCTCATTGCAATTTCTTCAAATCGTACACCAAGTACTACTACCTGTTAACTGTTTGTTCAAACTTAAAGGGAGTAATACTTCTCACAGCCTTGAGAAAAGAAAACTTCAACATTGATTTACGGTTTACAATATGTACATGGTCTTTACAAAAGCTTCAAATGTTAGTTTTATGAATGGCCTTGGTCTTGCTGACAAACTAACGATAATGTACATTAAACAAACCTTGCTCAAGCATTCTGTCCCGTTCGTCTGTCTGTGTGCGCGTTTGGTTGTATATTTGTCTGTCTGTCCGTCCGTCCGTCCGTCCGTCCTTACGTCCGTCCGTCGGTCGGTCGGACTGTCGGTCGGCGGTCGGTCTCTCTTTCTCTCTCTTCTCTTTCCTTCACTACGTCTCTTCCGACATATATTATATCACGAATAAAGCCTGATCATTAACTATAGCGCTTTACTTTTGATATAAAGCTAATTTATATACACGCAAATCTTTGTTGAAGCAAATTGAAAAATGAATTCATATGTTGCCTCTGGTCGTTCAGCATGTGAACATGCTTTAAATGGTTGTGTAGTCTTGAGTTTGGGGAGAACCAAAAGCCGCGCGCCATTTTCAATAAATTTTACCGATTTGCAGCCATTAAGCTCAACATCCTGGTAAAAATCCGAACTACACAATGATAATTTAAATAAATACGAAAGTCGGATCGCGTGGTTCTAGTATCATTCACACTTACAAAACTGTGAGCAAATTCACCTATTTCAAAATCAACCTTTTGTAAACAATACAGCACCCACACATTTAACCTGTGTTTAATTTCCGCGCCTCTTTTTGAATTACAGACTTGCAAACGATTTGTAAAGTGTTCTTATATTACGGCCTGAAAGACGTAGAACACCCGGCCAAGTATGGTATTTGCACTAATGACAAATGGCTTCACGAACAAGCACGTATGTAAAATCGCTATTATTGATTATAAGCCATAAATAGAATTCTTTAAGGGCTTTTTTCTTTCTCTCAAGCTTTCGTTGATCGAGTGTTTGTGTTCCATTGAAAGCAGTCCTACTTTAGGAATCCATTGCTCATTTATGTTCTGTTTTTTTTTTCTTTTATTAAGTTCTTAAACGTTATTTTTGCTGATAAAAGATTAACACTCACCCGGTCCACGTCAAGTGTTGTCTCACAAGTAAAAGGTCCGGTACATTTGGGGTAAAAACTTTCTCTCAAGAAGGCATTGGATATTAGAGGTTGTATTTGACAGTTTGGAACAAAGTTATGTTTCTAAAACAAAATTATAAACTCTTTTTCTCTAAAAGTTCCCGCGAAATGTTGTTTATTGATACTTTGCATCTATGTGAAAGTGAAGCATATGCTAATATCTTACTCGTCATTATAAACACGTATTTCCTATATGAGCCGTGCTGTCCAGTTAGCTATATTTAAACTAAGAAAACTGCTTGTACACTTTATTTTGAGAAACTCATCATCGCTCAGACTTCGATATCTATTTTGTCAGAAATCCCCTTATTGCTTTGTAGCAACCACTCTTGTAATAACGCCCAGAGTTGTAATAAAATTGTAACAAAAGTATTACAAAACTGGTTGCGCTAGTCTAACCACTTTTGTATCACAAACCAGAATTGTAATAAACTTTTTCAATGTCTCCAAAAATGGATTTAAAGCATATATATGAACCAGAGTCATGTTAAATATATAAGTAGAAATGTCAAGGTTTTCTGTGAGCCATTGTGTCAATGTCAGTGATGTTTGATCAGGTAACCGCTGCCTTAAACGTTTAACCTGATATCTTTAACCTAAGTATGAAACATTGAAAAAGTTTATTACAATTCTGGTTTGTGTTACAAAAGTGGTTAGACTAGCGCAACCAGTTTTGTAATACTTTTGTTACAATTTTGTTACTATTATGGTTGATGTTTTTTCTTGCTCAAATATTCAAAATTATATAATAAAAAGTATATAACACATATATATTCACTCATTGGCACTATATATAACGCTGTTGTAGTGGTCCGATCAAAGGAAATGGAGAAACAAACATATGAAATGTCTTAGACTTTTTCGCCCTACCGCCAGCCTGAACAGTGCGGACATAAAAATTTTCGCATCACGGCCAAGCCAGTTGAGTGAGGACTTACAAAAAATCGTGAAATCCGATTTTTCAAAAAAAAATTTTTTTTCAAAATAACATTTTATTTCAGTAAAATAAGCATGAAAACATATATTTAAAATGACTCTGGTTCATATATATGCTTTTAACCCATTTTTGGAGACATTGAAAAAGTTTATTACAATTCTGGTTTGTGGTACAAAAGTGGTTAGACTAGCGCAACCAGTTTTGTAATACTTTTATTACAATTTTATTACAACTCTGGGCGTTATTACAAAAGTGGTTGCTACATTGCTTATTTATAGATTTAGAAAGAATTAACATTTAGAACGAGTTATTTCATAATTTGGACAGTGTCACAACTAAGTTAGTGTCAAAATCGTCTTTTCGAGTACGTAACCAAAAGTAGGAGTTTGTGAAGAAGAACTTATGCCGTAAGATATTGTTCCATGTATTAGATTATGGCAAACTATACCATCCTTTATATCCGGTTATTTTACATTGTATGGCTACAAATATTGGTAATATTTTCTGCCAATAACATTTGTTATGTTCAATATGTAACCTTGTCTAACATCACGCTGTAATCTTATTTCCAGCGCTATTAAAGGTGGTACCCGATAACTTGCCTATATCTAATACATTTAACAACACCTTACCTCTGTTCTGGGGAATTTGTGCAGAATTGCTGCATAAACTGGTACTTTATTGTAAGTAAATGCTGTTAATAACAGTATAAATCAGTGGAATATATCGTTTTAAATGTGCGTTATTTCTAAATCTATACATCAAGCACCATGGGGGGATTTCAGCTAAAACAGATATCGATCGTCTGAGCTGATTATCCGGATGATCATGTAACATGATCGCAAAAGAAAGTGGAAAGTGGTCACGTGGTTTTGTTTGTGTTAAAAAAATGAGACTAAAACCATGTTTGTTCTGTAAACAAGAAAGTTCACAGATGAGTGACATCAAAGGTGACACAGAGAGCACGCGCTTTAAACAAAGTAATGAAACGACTAAGGTACCTAACTGATAATTTGGTATTTAATAATTTCAAGACTCATATAAACTAACCTTACAGTATAGAATATAAATTTGTTCGTACCTACAAAACTGCGCTAGGTATTGAACCAAATTGATCACACAAATTATTGGTTATATCTCAAATTTCAAATATCCAGCATGCAAAGTAATCCGATAAATTCGTCAGGAACAAAAAGGGACACAGTTCCCAACTAATGGATTTTCAAATATTGACTGTGTTCAGTATTGATTGGGTTTCATGGAATTTCTTTTCAGAACCATAGTATTGGGCATATGGTCTCCAAAACACAATTGGTTTTATCGATATTTAAACGAGAACTCTAAAAGTGCAACTAAAAACTTCAAATATTTACGATTTTACGTTTACTAGTTATTGCACAATATGTAACCAACACAAATAAATATGTCTTGTTAACAGTCAAGCAATTTTGCATTTTGTTTCTTAAAAATGAAAACTTTCCTGAACATGCTGCATTTCAAAAGATTTTGTTGGAAAAATCAAAAGTGTCGCAACGCTGTCAAGTTATTTTAGATATTTGAGCTGGTGTTAGCTTCACTTCCTAGTTCATAACTGCGATATATTTCGTGTGATTTCATTTCAGCTCTAAACATGCGCAGATCGGATTGATACTAATTCAAAAATTGTCTGTCGGGTTTATCGTCTTTCCAACAGTATGTTAGTAATTTGGTGAAGGTGTCCACTTGAAGCAGATATAGTGCTGCCTTCACTGTGTATACCATGCCATAAAGACGTGGCATGAAACCACACACTGTCACATTATCCTGACACCAGGCCAGTCAGTCATTGAAGCTGTAGCACTACTTATTTAACACCTTTGGTATGTCGTGACCTGGGATCAAACCCGGGACCTGTCGTACCTGTGCAATAATTTAAAAAGTGCTTATAACATGGTTATGCTGATGTATTCGCAATCATATAAAACTGCTTTGCGGTATATATACTTATATGGTAGAAATGACAGAGGGGACCCGGTAAAATGATCCGCAACAGGTTTCTCCGCTGTCTCGACGTTTGTTCACAGTGACTGCTGCTGCCTTTTCTTTTATAGAAAACAGCCCCCGATGAATGCTGTGCTTTTCATAATGTTGATAATATATGTCAGTTTATTATTGATTGTGTGACTTCATGGTCATTGTGTTAAAATTCCAATCAAACCTTGGTAATATATTTCATGATTTTATCTTATTCAGTACATTACCAAATTTACATTTTGGCCCCCTTCCAAATTTCACATTTTCGATTTGTTAGTACTTGAACATGTATATTTATTTTCAGTTTATGTTTTTGTTCCTGTCGGTTTTATTCGCGACTCTCGTATTTTCTGCTGTTTGTGTTAAAGGTCGTGTACAACAGTCTGATCTATATTTTTCCGTTCAAATTATATAAAATAAATGTTGTTGCTCGAACAGATCCCACGAAATTAAATTTATTGATGTCCTACATATACGTGAAAAGTGAAGCATAACACTTCAGTCGTCATTACAAACATGTAGTTTTATGGTTTAATCGCCCCCAACCCCCAACCCCGCCCCAAACAAGGGTGCCCCAAACAAGGTTAGGGTATGTGAATGAGCAAACTGTCGGTTACCACTTATAATGATTGGTGAAATAACAAGCCGTAAAAGTGTACATCTAATCACAAAACTGTCTGTCTGTCCATCTGTCTGTCTGTCTGTCTGTGTCCATCTGCCTGTCTGTCTGGTCAGTCTGTCTGTCTGGTCTGTGTCTGTCTTTCTGTCTGTGTCCATCTGGCTGTCTGTCTACCTGTCTGTCCATCTGTCTGTCTGCCTGTCCATGTGTCTCTCCATCTGTCTGTCTGTTCTGGTCTGTCTGTCTGTCTTTCTGGTCTGTCTGTGTCTGTTTGTCTGTCTGGTCTGTCCGTCTGTCTCTCTGTCAGTGTCTGTCTGTCTGGTCTGGTCTGATTCTGTCTTTCTATCTGTCTGTTTTTCTCTCTGTCTCTCAATCTGTCTGTCTGTCTGTCTGTCTGTCTGTCTGTGTTTACAGAAAATTACACAAGACACGAGGTCATGATACGTTATTTTGATTTCAAAATCTTCCAAAGGGCTGATTTCAAAATCTCTAAGTGTTAGGAGTGTCACCGTATGGAAGGTCAATAAGGATGACAAACAAAGAGAAATGATTGGTTTATACCAGGATACACATAGAGACACTTGGTAATACAACGGGTTAAAAAGTAGATCAGCATCGATTGCGCTGTTATATCGTATCTCTAGACGTTTTATTATCTTGTTTTTCATGAAACATTATTGTGTGTGATAACCTGAAAAAACAAAGCAGAATACCTCATTGACGACTGCGTCCTCACTTGTGATAAAGTAAGGGAGCTGTCATTGGGTTATCGTCAATAAGAAAACCGTACCAGCATAATTAGTGTAAGGTTCATTACTGTAAGATATAGGAAGTACTTAAATAGCACGTGGAATACAGCTTGATTTACATAAAGGTAAGTTACTGCTTAGAAAAGTCAGCACGGGCATTCACCCGGAGAAAGAAACACGGAGTAGTTTTAAAAGGTCGCGAATGCACGTTAACACGTTTTCAGCATTTGTTCTCAGAAAATGGAGAATGGGGGATATCCTTCGTAAATGAAAAAAATGAATAAGCAAGTGTAGACAATTCCCTTTTAGAAGCTACGTCATTAGTACACTGTACTTATTCGACAATGGTACATTGTACTGCTACGTCATTGGTGCATTGTACTGCTACGTTATTGGTGCTATGTACTGCTACGTCATTGGTGCTTTGTACTGCTACGTCATTGGTGCCTTTTAATGCTACGCCATTGGTACTTTGTACTGCTACGTCATTGGTGCATTGTACTGCTACGTCTTTGGAGGCTTGTACGGCTACGTCATTGGTGCTTTGTACTGCTACGTCAGTGGTGCTTTTTAATGCTACGTCATTGGTAATTTGTAATGCTACGTCATTGGTGCATTGTACTGCTACGTCGGTGGAGGTTTGTACTGCTACGTCATTGGAGGTTTGTACTGCTACGTCATTGGCGAATTGTACTGCTACGTCATTGGTGCTTTGTACTGGTACGTCATTGGTGCAGTGTACTGCTACGTCATTGGTGCATTGTACTGCTACGTTATTGGTGCATTGTACTGCTACGTCATTGGTGCATTGTACTGCTACGTTATTGGTGCATTGTACTGCTACGTTATTGGTACTTTGTACTGCTACTTCATTGGTGCATTGTACGGCTACGTCATTGGGGCTTTGTACTGATAGTCATTGGTGCTATGTACAGCTACGTCATTGGTGCTTTGTACTGCTACGTCAGTGGTGCATTGTACTGCTACGTTATTGGTGCATTGTACTGCTTCGTCATTGGTGCAATGTACTGCTACGTTATTGGTGCATTGTACTGCTACGTCATTAGTGCATTGTACTGCTACGTCATTGGTGCATTGTACTGCTACGTCATTGGTGCATTGTACTGCTACGTCATTAGTGCATTGCACTGCTACGTTATTGGTGCATTGTACTGCTACATTATTGGTGCATTGTACTGTTACATTATTGGTGCATTGTATTGTTACGTTATTGGTGCATTGTACTGCTACATTATTGGTGCATTGTACTGTTACGTCATTGGTGCATTGTACTGCTACGTAGTTGGTGCATTGTACTGCTACGTCAATGTTGCACTGTCACTGTAAATAATAAGAAGTATAAACGTGCACAGACCCGTTAGTTTTTAATGATGCCTAATATACTGCTTTGATGCTAACCACTACTAGAGTTTTTTTCCGGGAGAACTTTAAAGCGTTTTCTTATTCTACCGGACAAAAAAAGGAAGAAAAAAGGATTTGTGCCTAACCTTGCATCAGATTCATTCGAAAAGTAAAATAGGAATTCCCCCTTTTATTGTATCTTTTGTTGTAAATGTTATTATTTCTATTGTGTTACTCTGGTTTCTAAATATAAATAACTTAAAACTCAATTACTTTTCTTTTTTTTTTCTTTTCAACCATTGCTTAAATCGCAAAACGTTGATTAATAGACAACATAGTAATGGTTAAATATTGAATTTAGTCACTAGATGCTGTATTTTTATATGGCTTTTTTAATTGGAACCTTTAGGAGATTCAAAGGCGTTGCAACTGTTTTCAGCTAGTTTAACATTTAAAACTCAGCAACTGTCTGTAGCTCCAACTTTATCTTTTGCTGAATTTAAGCGTTGCTTTAGGCGGCTCAAGTAAATACTATCCGAAATCAGGCAATAAATATTGACAATGAATTATGAGGCCATATATTCATGTTTAACAGTTTACTCAATTTAATCTGTTCTTCCTGTTAGCAATTAATCATTACTAACGTTTAGTTGATTTTGCTTTGGATAACGCACGTATACATGTTTGGTTTGAGCAACAGTCCCTACCAATAGAGTAGAAAGAGTAGGAACTAAGTATTATTTATTTATAAATGAATTATTATTATTATTATTATTATTATTATTATTTTATTTTGAACGATTTATTATTATTATTATTATTATTATTATTATTATTATTATTATTATTATTATTATTATTATTATTATTATATAATAATATAATTATTATTATTATTATTATTATTATTATTGTTATTATTATTTGTTTGTTTGTTTGATTGTATTAAAATATGAAAAAGAACAGGTCACAACGTGTAAAGACTGCTGTGATCTTCGTTTCATTTATGAATTCTTTTGTCTGATGGGAATCGTCGAAAATTTATAACATTTTAGACATTGAAAAAAAAACATGAATAGTTTAGCGAATTGTTCTTTTTTAATCTTGGCAACTCATAATGACAGAATTGCATCCATGAGATAACGACAGCAATGAATTGTTGTTGTTGTTGTTTTAAGCTTTTTTCCCTCTCACATTTATTGTATAATGTAGGGATGAGTCTACTTGCATGCACATGTTATACTGGAAACAGACGTTTTATCAAAGAACGTCACTTTAGCGTTAACATTTTAATCCTTGAACAACGACATAATATGGTTATTTAGTTAGAAATGCATACAGTTCATCGAGATATATACCGTAAACCTATTTATAAAATCAATTTTCAATTAAGTACTGAAACAAATTATGTCCAAATTTCTTTAAAGCTTCACATCATTGCCTTTCTTGTCAATGTATTCAATTGCCTCTTAGTTTTGTCTTATTTTTCTTCTCTCATCTAATTACAGTCGTCGAGCAAGCACGCTGGGAAACTCAGTAAGAACTCAATCAATGGACAAGCATGATCTCCATAAGGATGCATGCATGTTGCTTGGTCTTCTGCGACGTGACGAGGACAGCCTTAACGACGCTGGACGTCAACTAGTACGTCATAACCGGGACTATGCACGTCAAGTGTTTATGCATGAGGTTGACGGCTGGACACCGTTTCACGCGTTTGTATTGCGCGGTGCGCGCAAAATGGTTAAACATTGTCTACGTGCTGGCGTTGACGTCAATTCGTCCATGGGATCACCAGATGGACTTCCAGGAGGCTGCTGTGCGCTCCATCTGGCGGCTCATCGCGGTGACGTTAGCATTATTGACGTTCTTTTATCGAACGGGGCAGATGTGAACAAAAAAGACAATTCAAATAAAACGCCCATCATGTACGCTTTGCAAGAAAAAAATAAACTAGCCGTGAGGACTCTCCAGCGCGCAGGCGCAGATATGACAGGATGTGACCACATCCAGTCGATGTCAAATGACGATATGGCGTCACCAGCTATGTGTTTTCTTCCGTTTGTTTGTGTTGGTATAAGACGATGACGTCATAGATAGAGAAGTAACAGGTCTTAAAGTGTCTTCATTCAAAAAAGGATAACCTTAAATAGTATATACTTGCTCGAGTATAAACTGCATTGATGTTTGTTTTTGTGAAATGTAATCTGAAACATATCTTTTTGTATTATCTCAAACATTAACATGAAATTATGAAAATATTAGAATCCGTTTGATCTAAATCGATTTTTTTCTCCCAAAATAAATATGGTGAACGTTTGGAATATTAAACACATTTACCTTTTTATGTAACTCGAAGTTTATGGTCTTGAAGTTTAAACACACGATTTTAGTATTTGAGATTCTGAGGTTCGATCAGGGCCAATAAATGAAACTAATCTCCAGCTTATTACAAAACAAACAAACGCGTTTATAGAATTATTATTATCAAGTGATAACACTACATAAGACTATTAACATGTATTTGGGGGCGGAATCTTCATTTTAATCGTACGTTTCCAACCAAGTTTATGGTAGCTAAGCGTTATGTCATTAACTATCTGTGATATATCTTACGTACTTAATGATGCAGTGCTGCTGCATACTTTGTGACATCAGTGTCATTTTATTCATGCCACAGATCTACATTACATTGTGTCACCTACCACAATGTACATTCCAAGACCCATAGCGTGCTAAATGACAAATGTATGTATGTTATTCGTTTTCGTTTTAAGTTATTTTCGATTTGTGTTTATTGTAACCTTAAACTTTTGTTTTTGGTATTGTGATTTTTAATTTACTTTTTTTGTTTGTTTTTGTTTTTTAAATCTACATTTTAAATTCAAAGTTCGCGACTATTTTTGTATCAAAAGTAAAATAAACGCATTCAGTTTCCGATAAATCTAAAATCTAATCTATATGAACATCTTATATATGTATTTGTTATGACTAATGAAACGTTAAAGTGAATCATATAACGAGTGATTGATAGCTCAAGTGATGTCTGGGTACGAGTGATGCAATAAATCGACGGGTTCGATCTTACAATGGACGTGATTTAGCGAGAGGTGTGATCTTACGATGGACGTGATTTAGCGACTGGTGTGATCTTACGATGGACGTGATTTAGCGAGAGGTGTAATCTAACAAGGGTTGTGGCCTATGGAGGACATATTCAAACGAATGATTTTATATAACGAGTTATTCAGAAGTTCCAGTGATGCAATATTACGAGAGTGCGATCTAATAAGTTGATCAACATAATGCATAATTTTATAGTTCGAGTGATATTTTTTGTATGAATTTTGCAAAATAATGACAAGAAATCGTTTATATTGTAAATAATTAGATGTAGTTATATAAAATCGACGAAGACGGATGTGATATAGAGAGTGATGTTGTTTGGCCTCTGATGACAGGGTGCACTATAACGCCCGAGCCCATTTATAAAGTTTGATCGCATACCTTTATTGAAATAAGTTTGTTGGAAAAAATCATATTCTTATTTTGCGGATAAAAAGGTACACGTTGTTGTTACAAAATATCAATCGAGGTTTTTTTACAATATATCAATCTAGGTTCTTTACAATATATCAATCTAGGTTCTTTACAATACATCAAGCTAGGTTCCTTTAAATATATCAAGTTAGGTTTTTTTACAATATATCAAGCAAGGTTCTTTAAAATATATCAAGTTAGGTTTTTTTTTATAATATATCAAGCTAGGTTGTTTAAAATAAATTATGCCAGGTTCTTAAAGGTGGTATCCGACAGTTTGAAACAAAAATATTTTCATAAATCATCTTAATAAACTATTGTTATCTGAACAGATCTCGCAAAATGACGTTTATTGATGTCCTACACCTGCCTGAAAAAATGTACTATAGCGCCACAATCGTCATTTCAAAACATGACTGTATTACGTATATGAGCCACGCTGCACAGTAAGCTATTTTTAAACTAAGTAAACCACTTATGTTTTAGCTCATCCACGTTAACCACTGTGACGTCGATGTGTTAAGCAGAAATACCAATCATTCTTATTTATAGATTTGAGAAACTTGAATATTTTAAGTGCTAATTAACAGGTTTCACTGTCTCATAATTGAGATTCTGCTTGAAAATCGTCAAAACTTAGACTAACGTTTGATGTTTTCTACAGAAATTATGCACAAATACCCCAAACATAGGTCAGGTACATATATTAGATATAGGCAACCTGTCGTATACCACATTTAAAGGATGGTTCTTAATGGATGTTTGGTGTATCCTCACTGTTCTATATGAGTAAATAAACATCATGAAAAGAAATTATAAGTTGACATATTTACATATTTAATTAGTTAAAATTTTCGATTCTAGTATGAGAGTTATGGACCTCGGAGTATTTCAGTTAATTTATTGTGTTTAAAATTATGTATTGCATGCATAGTTATTTTTCAAGGATCATCATAATTATCATCATCATCATCACTTATCATCCTCGTCCTTAATTATCGTAATTATTTAATATATTTAATACATAATTATATGATATGTAATTATTATTATTATTATTATTATTATTACTACTATCATCATTAGAAGCAGCAGCAGTACCACCCCTGCCATCATCGCCATCGCTCACACACACATACATTACCAACCACCTATCTTTTATCGTCATCATGCAAAATCGTTATCACCACTATCTCAAAGATCGTCACTGACATACAAATCATTATACACAAACATGTAGTTGAAAATACACTGTTATATTGCAGCTGGATATCTTTTTTACATAAACACGACATGTGTATAATAGGTATAATATATTTATACTACATGCGATATTTTTGTAGACTTTACTACTAAATAAAGAGGGAACTTTATGCAAATTTGTGTTGTTTTGTATATGAGATATTTCCTTTATTGTTCTTTCTTTAATACGGTATGGACTAAATATCATCACCGCTTACGAGAACTTGATTTTATGTAGAATATTTTTTCTTATTAGTGATTTCGCAACTGTTTAGTCAGGTAATGACGTATGTAACACTACCCAGCTATTATTAGTAATATAAAGATACACGCGAATGTCATGTAGAATCACGAACGCACCACGTTTAGACCTCACAGTATGAAAGTTTTTCTCGTCGTTTGGTACCCGTACGGACGCAGAGAAGGGGCTATTGCTGTGGAGAGGACATACAGGAAGGCGTCTCTTACAGCTTGGAACTGCTGCCTTTTGTTGAGCGGGGGTTAGGGTTGAGGGTTGAGTTTTTTCTCAATTAATATCTAAACCTCAGAGGTTGTCCTAGGATTTTAACCTTCAGCGGCTTTAGCCTGAGTTTTCAAAACTTTGAAGTTTTGGCGATCTCACTTCAAAGTTATCGCAGTTTCCACCTCGTACCTGTGATTTATATATAACATACATGGAGTTAGCCCTTTCTGAACAGGCGCCAGTACCATTTTACTATTTTTCAAATGAATTAATATTCTTCATCGAACGTGTGTTACGGGAATTTTATGCTGGTGCCCTCTCCCCACCACACATACTTTACGTCAAAATCGTCATACATGTAGAAATGGTGTAATGAAATATAAAATCATTGTAAGCAAAGACAATGCCATGCGTATCATAATTGATGGATTGGTGGCTGGTGTGCATGGGAATGCAACGGCAGTGAGTGACTTTCTGTAGATAACTTGTGCAGCACTTACAGGTTATTTCGCGCAAACTTAGTTGATGTTATAAACACAAAACGGATTTTACAAGTTTACCAATTGTTAAAATTTCTGAAGATATTTATGGTTAAGAGGTACGGATGGGTGTTGGGCATCGAACAAGACACGTGACAAAAATATGGTGGATTTTTATTTAAGTATGATACATATATATTTGAGTATAAACGATAAAAAGGGTTCGAATGAAAGTAGAACCACAAATATTAAAAAACGTGGATAAAGGGAAGTAACCCATTTTAAGAATTTATTATAAGTTTGTGCATTCTTTTTATTTCTTTGACAGTCCACATATAAATCATGTCAAAACTGTCTACGATTGTTGTTTTTATCTTAGAAAGTTTTTTTTGATGAATAAAACACAATGTTATATCAATGTTACAAACTACTAAGTAATTTTAACTTTAAAAGAATGTAGAACAATTTATTTTTATATTTTGAAAATATGCATCTCTGTTTGATTACATAGATAGATTAACTACAGCATAAAAATGAAGAGAAAAAACAAAACATACAGCTTATAAAAATATAATTCAGAAGTCTCTCTGTTTGCACGACAGTGGAATTAAAATGTTCAATTCGGGTATGTGACGTCATTTTCATATATTCAAGGGAGACTACTCGAAATGTGTTGTAGCAGTTTTTTCTTTTATCACTATAGATTTAAAACAGTGTAACTACTTATCTCCTTTACGGATAGCAAATTAAGAAATACAGGCAAACGCACATTATGTTTCAGACAGTTTCTATTTTCAACAATGTCGCTGTCATTTGACCATGGTAACTTACAAATGCCGTGTTGGCAATGGTGAAAGTGGAGTGGGACGAGTCAATAACTGTCTGAGTTTCCAAGAGAGACAACTCATTCGTTCTGCACCGGCTGCTTAGTGGAATCCCTTATTGGAGAAACCAGTGACAGAACTGCTGCGGTCACTGTAAGACAAGGCTCGAATCCTCATAGCGAGGAACATGCTGATAGAGAGAACCAGCAGCAGCAGAATCACCAGAGCCTGTGAAACCAATCAAATCAATGAATAAATCAATGATATCTAATCAATTAACCAAACATTAACCAAACAATACAATCAACAAAAACAACCAATATATTTCTCGGAAAAAAATACTATTGCACAATACTAAAGAGCATTTTTTAGTATTCAATATATTCTAAACAGAATTAGCATAGCTTTTAAAACAAATCAAATCTATCAGTAGATATATTTCAATGATTTTAATTAATCAAGCAAGCAATCAATAAATCATTTGTTAAAGATAAATTACTATTCCTTTAAAAACATATTTATTGTTTTCGAGTTTAAATATATTTTTTAAAAATGTCAAACAGGCAACACACAAGGCGCTTGAAGTTTGAACTTCAGCGCAGGAATAAGCCCAGGTACATGTACAGTCAGCATAAACATACTCTGTTGGAACTCCCCTGACAGTTTAGCAAACTAATCCCGAATGCAATGTCTCATCCCATTTACAAACAAGTAATCGTCTAATAAATAGGGCGGGTATTAACAATGCTGACTTAAAAACTACTTTGAAAGATCTACTTTTATCCTTACAGACAAAATAATATTCATAAACGTTTTGTCAATCCTGTCACAAATGCAATTAATTACGAAAGATCGTCCTTTTAAGTTTAACTGAACTGAGACCAACTGTCTATTTAAATACAAATTGCAACTATTTAAGCCCTTAAATGACCTTCCGAGATAATGTCTGTTGTGAACAAAACTACTTAATCGGCGCATTTATACGAACTAATTAATTTTGTTTGCTGCTTAACTGTATTTTGCACAATACTTACCACAACCAAGCCGATGAATGTCACTTGTTCAAAGCAACCCTCCTGGGTAACTGGAACTAGAAATGAGAATATTGCTAATGAAACTGTTGGCCGTCCTCTATACATATATGTGTATATATGTAGCACATGTGATATAACATAAAGAAATAAATTGTGAAAATGCAAACACATGTATGTTTATGCAACCCAGTGTTTTTTATAATGTTCATTTAATAGTTAGAACGAGTGTGGTGTTTTAAATATTCAATGGCCCGCCATGTTCTATTTATTAAACCGAGCGCTGTTGGTCATGTGCCTGGTACTTTTTCTCAGTCAGGTTTGAGTTTCTGCTGAGGAAGTTCTAATTTTCGAAGTATCTATCTGTTGTTATTATTATAGAAACTTTTCTAAGGGTGTTTAACCAATTGTAAGAGCCTGTAATACAACACTACACCAAAGAGTGAGAGAAGTGTCATATGAGGCTAGAGAGAGGCTGGTCCACAACTGGTGTGTAATTGTTGTACATGTATATGTTAATTTACTCTTAATTATTAAGAGTTATAAATGAATAATGTTTTATATGTGTACATTATTTACACTGTAGCCACTGATCTCAAAGACATAATTCATGTTTTATATTGTTTTTCTACAGAGAGGTATCCATTAAATGGATACAATGTCTAAATATAAATATGTGTTATTGTATTAACTATGTAAGTCCTACACTGTATTGTCTATTGTTTATTGGTTTATTTGCAGGGCTCAGTCTAGAAATAGAACTAGAACTAATCGAGAACAGGAGGAAGGTGAATGTCTAAATTAAACTAAACTTAAGTGGAACTACACCACCTTCGGACTTTTTGTATCGAAGCCCGTCCTAGAAATTAATATTATAGGAGGCTACATTTATTTCTTGAACAACTTGATAATTATATACCATCTCCCGACCCAGTGGTCTACAGTTAAATTACTGTTCTTGATGGAATTTATTCGCTAAGCTTACACGTTAAAACTGGAGTTAGGACGTTTATACATTTACCCTCGTAAATTAATGTTATTACATATTATTGTTTGTCTCAAAAGAGTATACAATCTGTAGTTCCTTTTAAAATACAATTAGATCCAGTTAAGATCCGTAGTGCATGATGCAGCAAAATTGCATGGTCTCCTTTCCACAGACTTGTGGAAAACGACTCAGAACCCTGACTTTACGGAATCTCCGCACTGATTTTTGGATTTTTTTTTATCAAAACTTCCCAAAATTTAAAAAAAGAGTTTTTTCCCCTTTTATGCTATTGTATAAAATACTTACACAAAAATACTTCGTCACTATTTAATTAATCTTTTGCACCTGTTTAAGATGTTACCTTTTCCGACAATTTCCCTATTGAAATTAAGATGAATATGATATTTTTCAGTCAATCATATGATTAAACAACGAATGTAAAAATATATACAAAAATGTCATAAAATGAAAGAAAGGACCCAGGTATGAGTTCAAATGGTATGCTAGTGCTATAAACGCACAATATTACATGTTTTTCGTCACTCTATACGAAGAAGGTGAAATCACTTAAATTAAGTTCCCTCACTACTATGGCATGTCACAGCTAGCCGTGTCTGTGGATTTGTGCAATTGCGTTGTCAAATACTTCGAGGCATAAATAAAAATATACTAAAGTTTTATAAGTATGTAGAACGTTTTGTTGTCAACAATTTTTGTAGTCCTTGCCCATAATCCTTAAAACGTTCACACGGACTGATCATTCGGTCTTGTGCTGACACAGTCCTCATTACACCAATATTAACGTCAGAAATCATTCATTTCAGAAGGCAATATCCTCAGCTTCGCGAAGAAAAAGGAATATCGCCTCAAACGAGATTAAAAGGAGATCTTGCTATATATTTAGTTCGTTTTCAAAATATATAACCAAACTTCCAACTTGTACATAATACTCTTCTAATTATTAATTGCTGCTTTAAATACATCGCACCGACACAGTTATGACTATATCGGCGACTTCAATTTAATCTTTGACAGAGAATGACTCTAAATAAAAGTCAAGGTAGAACCCACTCGGTAAGGGGCTGAGGAAGTACAAGTTTCTGATAATAACAGTTAAGCGCCACTATTCCAGTCTAAAAGAGAAATATTCAATTACCTGATGGATATTCATTAAGAATAGTAATTGTAGTAGAAATGGTTTCAGTGTTTGTTTCTATCGCTGATGTGTCATCCTGCCTCCTTCTTCGGCCTGCGACTGGACAAGTGTTGGTCTAAAAAAATAATAAAACATAAAGCATTAATGTTATAATAATTGTGATGATGATACTGGTACTGACAATACCGGTGATACTTCTACTACAACTGCTGATGGTACTACTACTACTACTACTACTACTACTACTACTACTACTACTACTACTACTACTACTACTACTACTACTATTACTACTACTGCTGCTTCTACGCTACTACTACTACTACCACTTCTATTACTACTACTCTACTACTACTTTTACTACTACTACTACTACTACTACTACTACTACTACTACTACTACTACTACTACTACTACTACTACTACTACTACTACTAAAAACACAACATTCCTACAGGTTTTTCGATTAGTAGGCGGATACAGCTGAAAAGTAACGATGGCTAAAAAGCGCAATCGTAACGTAAAAAGCGATCAAACCCAATCGGAGTGCCTCAGTCATCAAAGGACGGAATTACCCGAGGAGTTTCGATTGAGATCAAACTATTTTAAAATGCCATACTTACGAAGCATGATGCGGCTGTGGAAGAGGTGCAATAATCGATCTGGCAGGTCATTGTCATCTGAATATTTGTGTTACGTCCTTTACGAGCAATTGACACAACTTCATGTCCCTTAGTTCTACAGAAGAAAAACATTATATCAAACCTATAGTAATCACAGTACAAGGTATGTAACATACCAGAAATGTCTACTTTAAATCTAAAGGGAAAGGAGTTTCGACCTTAGAAGAGGGTTGATATTTGTCATTGTTTTATTTCTGGAATGCCGGAAATAAGCTAACACCTATATCTGGACGAAATTCATACAATTTTCTTGTTTAATACTTTGAAACATACAATGGGTGCTTATGAGCGTACATAGCCTCTCAAGCGGGGGAGGGGGGGGGGGGGGGGTGCAGAGTTCAAATAGAGGAAAAAAAGGATTTCATGTGCGAATTTCTTCCAGCTGAACTATGGTGCGCAAGTGCTTCTTTTCAGACAATTGTTCATGATCTTCATCCACACAAATAATTGTCTGTGATGTATGTTAAATCAACAAACAAAAAACAACACCAAAAACAAACAATACAAAGCAAACGTTAATTAAAGTCAGGCGTAAATAGTAGGGATGGATATACATGGGAGATATATAAAGGGAATATACAGGAGAGACATTATAGTTGACATATACAAGGCAGACATTATAGTTGGGATTTACAGGAGAGACATTAAAGTTGGGATATACAGGACAGGCATTATAGTTGGGATATACAGGAAAGACATTATAGTGGGGATATATAGGAGAGACATTATAGTTGGGATATACAGGAGAGACATTATAGTTGGGATATACAGGAGAGACATTATAGTTGAGATATACAAGACAGACATTATAGTTGGGATATACAGGAGAGACATTACAGTTGGGATATACAGGACAGGCATTATAGTGGGGATATACAGGACAGACATTATAGTTGGGATTTACAGGAGAGACATTATAGTTGGGATATACAGGGCAGGCATTATAGTGGGGATATACAGGACAGACATTATAGTTGGAATTTACAGGAGAGACATTATAGTTGGGATATACAGGACAGACATTATAGTTGGGATTTACAGGAGAGACATTATAGTTGGGATATACAGGAGAGACATTATAGTTGGGATATACAGGACAAACATTATAGTTTGGATATACAGGAGAGACATTACAGTTGAGATATACAGGGCAGGCATTATAGTTGGGATATACAGGAGAGACATTATAGTTGGGATATACAGGACAGGCATTATAGTTGGGATATACAGGAGAGACATTACAGTTGGGATATACAGGGCAGGCATTATAGTTGGGATATACAGGAGAGACATTATAGTTGGGATATACAGGACAGGCATTATAGTTGGGATATACAGGAGAGACATTATAGTTGGGATATACAGGAGAGACATTATAGTTGGGATATATAGGACAGACATTATAGTGGGGATATACAGGACAGACATTATAGTTGGGATATACAGGGCAGGCATTATAGTTGGGATATACAGGAGAGACATTACAGTTGGGATATACAGGAGAGACATTATAGTTGGGATATACAAGA
The DNA here is from genome assembly GCA_007844125.1 of Sinonovacula constricta. Classification (NCBI taxonomy): domain Eukaryota; kingdom Metazoa; phylum Mollusca; class Bivalvia; order Cardiida; family Solecurtidae; genus Sinonovacula; species Sinonovacula constricta. The sequence continues at coordinate 23,918,591 of CM017555.1, read as the reverse complement.
GAGACATTATAGTTGGGATATACAGGACAGGCATTATAGTTGGGATATACAGGAGAGACATTATAGTTAGGATATACAGGGCAGGCATTATAGTGGGGATATACAGGACAGACATTATAGTTGATATATACATGAGACATTATATTTGATATGTACAGGACAGACATTATAGTTGATATATACAAGACAGACATTATAGTTGGGATATTCAAGACAGACATTATAGTTGATATATATATGAGACATTATATTTGATATATACCGGACAGACATTATAGTTGATATATACAGGACAGACATTATAGTTGGGATATACTGGAGAGACAAAAAAATTGTGAACATACAGGAGAAACATTATTGTGTGAAAATGAAGGAGAGACAGCATAGTGGGGATATAGAGGACAGCCATTATAGTGGGCATAGACAGGGATCAAATTAAGTGGGGATAGATAGCGGAAACAATTTAGTGAAGGCAAACCGGGGAGAAATAGTGGGGTTATACAAGAAAGTCATTTTAGTAACGATATACAGGACATACATTATGGTGGGGATATACAGGAGAGACATTATAAGAGCGTAGACATTATGGGGTGGGGTGGGGGTGGGGGTAGACGGTGTAGACATAATAGTAGGATTTACAGGACAGGCAGTGAGAAATTATAGTGGGGATATACAGGAAAGACGACGTTATAGTGGAGATAAACAGGACATAATAGGGATACGCAGGAAAGACATTAAAGCGCGGATTTTCAAGAGAGACAATATAGTGGGAATAGAGAGGAGATTCATTACAGTAGAGTTTATAGGGCATACATTTTTAGTGGATTTATACAAGACAAAGGAGATATTATAGTGGGGATATATATAACAGATATGACAGAGGGGATATACAGGAGAGACATTATAGTGCGGATATATAGAAGAAGCATTATAGTCAGAATATACACGAAAGAAAATATAGAGGGGATACAATGGAAAGGTATTATAGTGGGGATATAGAGGAGAGACATGATAGTGGGGATATAGGGGAGAGACATTATAGTCGGGATATACACGAGAGAAAATATAGAGGGGATATAAGGGAAAGCATTATAGTGGGGATACAGAGGAAAGACATGATAGTGGGGATTTACAGAAGACACATTATAGTGAGGGGAATACGGGAGAGACATTATAGTGGGATTGACAGTGCAGACATTATTTTGTGGATTTACAGAAGACACAAATATTATAGTGGGAGTATACAGGGGGCGATTTACAGGATACATTATAGTGGGGACATTTAGGAGAAACATTTTAGTGGGGCAGACAGTGCCGACATTATAATGGGATAGACAGTGTCGACATTATAGTGGGATAGACGGGGGGTTGGGGGGGGGGGGGCGTATACAGGAATAGACGTTTAAGTAGGACACACAGGAGAGATTTATATCAGCCTAAACAGGACAGACATTATTATGTAATGACGGATAGGTGAAAAAATGCAATGGCGGTTAGACAGGAAAATCAATTTAGTAAAGCTAAACAGGGAGACATTATTGTAAGAATACAGGTTAGAAAATATTAAGGGGACATAGGGGAGACTGTATAGTGGGAACAGACAGGGGAGACAATATAGTGCGGGTAAACAGGGGATTCAATACAGGGGAGTGGGTTGGGTTGACAAAGACAGGAAATCCAATATAATGGGGGTAGACAGGAGGGACCAATATAGTGGTGAAGACAGGGGAATCCAATATAGTGGTGGTAACCAGGAGGGACCAATATAGTGGTGTAGACAGGGGAATCCAATATAGTGTTGGTAACCAGTAGGGACCAATATAGTGGTGAAGACAGGCGAATCCAATATAGTGGTGGTAACAAGTAGGGACCAATATAGTGGTGTAGACAGGCGAATCCAATATAGTGGTGGTAACAAGTAGGGACCAATATAGTAATGTAGGCAGGGGAATCCAATATAGTGGTGGTAACAAGTAGGGACCAATATAGTGGTGTAGGCAGGGGAATCCAATATAGTGGTGGTAACAAGGAGGGACCAATATAGTGGTGTAGACAGGGGAATCCAATATAGTGGTGGTAACCAGGAGGGACCAATATAGTGGTGTAAACAGGGGAATCCAAAATAGTGGTGGTAACCAGGAGGGACCAATATAGTGGTGTAGACAGGGGAATCCAATATAGTGGTGGTAACCAGGAAGGACCAATATAGTGGGGTAGACAGGGGAATCCAAAACAGTGGTGGTAACCAGGAGGGACCAATATAGTGGTGTAGACAGGGGAATCCAATAAAGTGGTGGTAACCAGAAGGGACCAATATAGTGGGGTAGACAGAAGGGACCAATATAGTGGTGTAGACAGGGGAATTCAATACAATGGTGGTAACCAGGAGGGACCAATATAGTGGTGTAGACAGGGGAATCCAATAAAGTGTTGGTTACCAGAAGGGACCAATATAGTGGTGTAGACAGGGGAATCCAATATAGTGGTGGTAACCAGGAGGGACCAATATAGTGGTGTAGACAGGGGAATCCAATATAGTGGTGGTAACCAGGAGGGACCAATATAGTGGTGTAGACAGGGGAATCCAATAAAGTGGTGGTAACCAGGAGGGACCAATATAGTGGTGTAGACAGGGGAATCCCATATAGTGGTGGTAACCAGGAGGGACCAATATAGTGGTGTAGACAGGGGAATCCAACAAAGTGTTGGTAACCAGAAGGGACCAATATAGTGGTGTAGACAGGGGAATCCAATAAAGTGTTGGTAACCAGAAGGGACCAATATAGTGGTGTAGACAGGGGAATCCGATATAGTGGTGGTAACCAGGAGGGACCAATATAGTTAGGGTAGTCAGGGGAATCCAATATAGTGGGGTAGACAGAAGGGACCAATATAGTGGTGTAGACAGGGGAATCCAATATAGTGGTGGTAACCGGGGGAGACCAATATAGTGATGTAGACAGGGGAATCCAATATAGTGGTGGTAACAAGGAGGGACCAATAATGTGGTGTAGACAGGGAAATCCAATATAGTGGTGGTAACCAGGAGGGACCAATATAGTGGTGTAGACAGGGGAATCAAAAATAGTGGTGGTAACCAGGAGGGACCAATATAGTGGTGTAGACAGGGGAATCCAATATAGTGGTGGTAACCAGGAGGGACCAATATAGGGGTTTAGACAGGGGAATCCAATATAGAGGTGGTAACCAGGAGGGACCAATATAGTAGTGTAGACAGGGGAATCCAATATAGTGGTGGTAACCAGGAGGGACCAATATAGTGGTGTAGACAGGGCAATCCGATATAGTGGTGGTAACCAGGAAGGACCAATATAGTAGTGTAGACAGGGGAATCCAATAAAGTGTTGGTAACCAGAAGGGACCAATATAGTGGTGTAGACAGGGGAATCCAATATAGTGGGGTAGACAGCAGGGACCAATATAGTGGTGTAGACAGGGGAATCCGATATAGTGGTCGTAACCAGGAGGGACCAATATAGTTAGGGTAGACAGGGGAATTCAATATAGTGGGGTAGACAGAAGGGACCAATATAGTGGTGTTGACAGGGGAATCCAATATAGTGGTGGTAACCAGAGGAGACCAATATAGTGGTGTAGACAGGGGAATCCAATATAGTGGTGGTAACCAGGAGACACCAATATAGTGGTGTAGACAGGTGAATCCAATATAGTGAGGTTAGACAGGGGAATACAATATAGTGGTGGTAACCAGAAGAGACCAATATAGTGGTGTAGACAGGGGAATCCAATATAGTGGTGGTAACCAGAGATGACCAATACAGTGGTGTAGACAGGGTAATCCAATATAGTTGTGGTAACCAGGAGGGACCAATATAGTGGTGTAGACAGGGGAATCCAATATAGTGGTGTTAACTAGGAGAGACTAATATAGTGGTGTAGACAGGGGAATCCAATATAGTGGTGTAGACAGGGGAATCCAATATAGTGGTGGTAACCAGGAGAGACCAATATAGTGATGTAGACAGGGAAATCCAATATAGTGGTGGTAACCAGGAGATACCAATATAGTGGTGTAGACAGGGGAATCCAATATAGTGGTGGTTACCAGGGGATACCAATATAGTGGTGTAGACAGGGGAATCCAATATAGTGGGTAGACAGGAGGGACCAATATAGTTGTGTAGACAGGGGAATCCAATATAGTGGTGTTAACCAGGAGAGACCATATTATAGTGTAGACAGGGGAATCCGATATAGTGGTGGTAACAAGGAGATACCAATATAGTGGAGTAGACTGGGGAATCCAATATAGTTGGGGAGACAGGAGGGACCAATATGGTAGTGTAGACAGGGGAGACCAATATAGTGAGGGTAGACCGGAGAGACCAATATAACGGGGTAGAGAGGGGATACCAGTATAGTGGTGTAGACAGGGGACACCAATATAGTATTGGTAGACAGGAGGGACCAATATATTGGTGGTAGACAGTAAGAGACCAATAAAGCGGGGTAGAAAGGGGAATGCAATATAGTGTGGGTCGAAAGAAGAAACGAATATAGTGGGGTAGACAGGAGGGACCAATATAGTGGGGGTCGACAGGAGAAACTAATATTGTGGGTTATACAGGGTAGACCAATATAGTGGTGTAGATAGGGGATTCAAATATAGGGGTGGTAGACAGGGGAAGCCAATAAAGGGGGGTAGACAGGGGAAACCAATATAGTGGGGTAGGCAGGATAGACCAATAAAGTGGGGTATACAAGGTAGACCAATATAGTGGTGTAGACAGGGGATTCAAATATAGGGGTGATAGACAGGGGAAGCCAATAAAGTGGGGTAGACAGGGGAAACCAATATAGTGGGGTAGGCAGGATAGACCAATATAGTGCGGTATACAGGGTAGACCAATATAGTGGTGTAGACAGGGGATTCAAATATAGGGGTGATAGACAGGGGAAGCCAATAAAGTGGGGTAGACAGGGGAGACCAATATAGTGGGGTAGGCAGGAAAGACCAATATAGTGCGGTATACAGGGTAGACCAATATAGTGGTGTAGACAGGGGATTCAAATATAGGGGTGATAAACAGGGGAAGCCAATAAAGTGGGGTATACAGGGGAGACCAATATATTGGGGGTGGGTGGGAGAGTGGAGGGTAGATACCAATATAGTGGGGATAGACACCAATACAGTAGGGGTAGACAAGCGTTCCCTTCCAATGTATAGTTAGTCTGCACTTGGTAGCCAAGTGATGATAGGGGAGATAATATTGGGTGCGTAAACAGAGGAAACAAAATAGAGTGCACCGTGAAGGCAGATACGACAATATAAGGGATAGGGAGGCAGGGAGACTTGTGAGATAATATAGCTAGGGTAGACAAGGAATAGTATGCTGTACAATAGATAACTATTTGAAGAATAAACGTTGAAATGTGTATACAATACTCACAGCCAACAGTTGGGGGAGCGTAGCTTGTCATCTTGAGTACTGCTCAGACCATCGTCTTTGTACAGGAAGAAATCTTCGTTACTGCTAGCTTCTAGGAACGGCAAAACTGCACTACCACACCTAGTAACACATCAACAACAATAAGATAATATTCATTGTCGATATTAAAATATTCCTTTATCCCTATACTTATCGCCATGCTGTGTTTTACTCATCATTTGAATTAGCAAGAACAAACTAAACAGACTGGGCATACTAATGTAAGCATTTTATACTTTTTCTGCTTTTAACGGGTGTTAAGCTGTGTGACTATTATTTGTTTCACATTATATCTCATCATCGAACACCCACTACAATTCCATTCCGTTACCCTCCATTCATCGCCCGTGGGATAATTAGTTCTCTTTCCGCTGTTTCCGTTAATGATAGTTCATTGGTTGCTTCATAATCCGCTGAAGATTTCAATCCAATGATAAAGCTCGTTCTTTCATTGTTTCTGCTTTCCTTCCGAAATGACGTCATCAATGCAAAGAGAATTCAAGGTTCCAGATACTTAGCTTCTTCCATATGTACGAGTAGTGGAAATGTAAGCGTTGCTTTGATTGGCTGATATCTATTAAAATTTAACTCTCAATACGGCGATTATCGAAGATAAAAATCCCACGGTGTATGAATGGAGTGAAACGTATTCAGTAGCCGTGGTCCCCGGCGATGATTATATCATAGAAATATCAGAATAATAGCAGAACTTCATTTTGTCGCGCTAACTACAGTGAAGGAATAGTTGAACTGTGTAAAGTCGGCTGTATTAGCGCATAGCAGTAATACCATAGATATTCACCGCCTTGCCACTCTCCGTGTCTGAGAAATTATCCTATCAATGTTTGCTCTGTTAAAGCTGTAAGTTATGCTAACTACCAGTTTTAGCCGTATTACACACCCCAATGGTCGTCTATGGTGTATGAGTGTGCGTGTGTATGTATACGCGCAATCAAACATTTGCATGTGTGTGGTGTGTGTGTGTGTGTGTGTGTGCGCGCGCGCGCGCGCTCTGTTGTTTATTGCGCAATACACATTTTCAATACAATTGCTTAATATTAAAAAATATATGCTAAGTCATACTTCATTCATATAAAAATAATGTTACATTTAAACAGTATTATTCAACGGACCGTTCCGCGATTTGTACCAAACTTCTCCCTCTATTGTTGTTTAGACAGTTTTAGATCACGCCTTTCTCAAATGCTCACCAAGAGCATCGCAAACAAGTCAAACACGTGTTCTATTGTATAAAATAGGCCAATCATTCATCACGTGGTTTACACTTAACACCGATTGAATAAGCCGGATTATGTAATCGGTCTTCACCGATCCTTTTGGAACGATCCATAAAATTGGCTTAGTCATACTTTATTTGCATAAACATATAACATCTGAACAACAACATTTGTTTGTACACTTTTATGCATTGTGATTTAAGTGAACATGGGTCAAAATCAAACACATGTAATGGTTTTAAGAGATTTATTTCGAACATTCGAAATGCAACTAATTCCTATAAAAGCCTAAATCGAAAATAAAGTGCCATTTGTCCGGATACCGCCGAAAAGTAACAAATGTCTCAAAAGCATGATCTCGGCCTTGTGAGTAAATACGAATGATTTAAAGAGTAGTTAAACGTGCTTTGGAAGCATACACTCGTCTGGATATTTCTGAGTAGTTACAAATGCTTTAAAATATATATTCGTCCAGATAACGTCGTATAATTATAAATGCCAAGAACGCATAAACTAGTCCTGATACAACTATGTTTAAAAGCAAACACGTGTACACATGACCGAGGAGTTAAAATTGCTTTAAAGCAAACTGCCACGCAGACATGGCCGAGTCGATACTAATCTGCTTAGAAATATAGCACATAACAAGATGGCGTAACATGGTGGTCAATGCCTGGACTGATTTGAGACCAAAACGCAAGCGTAAGTCTATAAGAGAAACTTTTGACGATCCTATACATAACCTTTATCAGTTCCTGAAAAAGCAGAAAAAAGAACCCAGTGGCAGAAATCCGCTCCTTTCCAAGGACTAGAAACTCTGTTTAATCTTATGAACATGGAATAATGCCTGACACTTGAATCAGCCATGTTAAACAGTATATAAATATACAAATATACAAAGGAATAAGGCATTCCTTTCTGGAATAAAAACACAGTTCTGCTCTGAAGCGTTTTTGCACACACCATTGTCCCATTACTTTCTTTGCAAATATAAGGGGTCATTTAAGAGTTCAAGAAAAGCTCAAAAAGGGATAACCTGACCTCGGTCAAATATAGAAAAAGAAAACCCAACTTTTTACCAGTTGAAGTAGAAAGATGGAAAGGCGTAGATATCTCCAAATGGAACAATTAATTGTAAAAAAGAATGACATAAACAATTCCTACAATTACTCTTTGTCCATATTCAAAATTTACCACCCGGATGCCACTATGTCAATCCAAGCATTCGTATGCAAGCAATTCGAAATGAAATTTAACTTTGATAAGTTTGTTTATTTAAGAAAATGTTTGCATGAAGAAATGAACAGTTATTTGATCGATGATACTCATTCGGGAAGGCTAAGTAAAAACCTGATAAACTACTCCACCTTATGGTTGTTGAAGAGTTCAAACATTGTATCCAATCTGACGTTTAGATATAAAGAGACACAGAAGCTTCAAAATCTCAATCTTATTTCCACTGCCGTTTCTGAGGAGACCTCTTCTTGTAGTAATTTTATTTTGCAGGGTGTGGAGTGGGAATTCTTTATGTACCTCTCCATAAAATTCATCTACCATCTGCCTTGTTTACTGGGCCAGTGTCTGTAGGTCTTTGACCTTCTTTACTAATTAACCATTTGTTGCTGACTTAGCTGGAGATGGGTTCGTGGTTTATCTATTTGTATCTGACACACCTATCATGAACTATTAATCTGATTCCACTGAACAGGAAATATTCCTTATCGTTATCCTTCATGTCCTGTTACCCCAGCAATGACAAAAGTAATTAACAAAACAGTTGATACAGCTGTCAAATGTGACGACAAAGTCACTTCTGATGTTGATTTAGCTGACACTTTCATAGGTCATATTAATAACGGGATCAACATCATCAGTTGATGACAATTCACCAACCTTCCAAAGTCCAACTTATTCTAGTTCAACATAATGATCGTGATATGTTTTGCTTGTTCGAAAAGGTTTTACCTGAGATCGAGGTTTCACAAATTTCAGTTGGTTATTATGAACGAAATGGTGATACAATGGAAGCCACCTGATGATGTAGGTGATGGTGAATGGATGGTTAGTCTTAGAATTGTTGTTCCCAGGCAATATCGAAATGAAATTCTCAGTGTGGCTCTTTAAACACTTTCGTCAGTTCACCTAAACATTATTTGTAAATTTCTGGTCTGGTCTAAAAGCAGATGTGTCTCGGTATTGTAATCTTGTAAAATGGTTGGTAAACCAAACAAACTATCACAAAAGCACAGTTACTACTCATTTTTGTATTTGATGAACCCCATAGACGATTTAAAATTGAATGTTTTCGACCTTTGTCAAAAACAAAATCTTCAAATTAGTATGTTTTGACTATAAACCGTGCTTCGTTATCTCGAAGCTATGCGTTTGAGGTGTAAATGTTCAGTATGCATTTAGACAGGAAATGTGTAATTTTTTGTCAGTGTACGTTTAAGTCCTTGCATTGAAAACTTTTTAGTCACAAAACGAGAATACATTTAACTAAGAACCCGAAACGCAGCATTGTGTCTCTGTACTGAAAGCTATCGTGTACATGTAAGATCGTAGTGACAGTAACTAGACGTGAAGCGATGCAATAGGTCTAGACCGATAACTTTGAAGCAAACAGCAAACTTAACAAAAGCTTTGGAACTGAAAATGGTTACCCATTTGCATCTGAAATGGTGGCGGTGGAGGTAACGCCAGCTAATACGTCAGCGCTTGGAACTGAGACGACACATGAGTGGATGTTCACACCGATCGGGGTTAGTCCGTCCTCTGAAAAAACAACAACATAAACACCGTTTAGATACATTGACTCACTCAATCAATCTCTCAATCAATCAATCAATCGATCAATCAATCAATCAATCAATCAATCAATCAATCACACAGCCAATCCATCCTTCTCAAATGATCAATCAACCAATCAAACCCTCAAATATTAAAATGAAATCATTTTTGAATACTCAAGTCAATGATTCTATGAAATATGAATCAATGTCAATATAAACTGATCAAGCACTGTTCAAGATAAATAAATAATTGTAAAAATCATAAACTTATCCGTTCGAAATGTTACAAGTTTATAAATCAGTCAATCGATTAATAACAAATATATCAATTAATCATAAAACCGATCATCAATTTCACGTAAAATATAAAATATGCACGGACAGGGAACAGTATCAAGTCATATACAATATCACATTTCATCCTAATATGTTATAACATATAACATTTTATATCGTATTGACAAGATATCAAAGGAGGATATTGTTCCTTGGCCAGATATCAACCATTTGCTAAAGTGCTTAATGGTGATATCCGACAAGTTTGGATTAAGTTTATCTCCACAAACTACCAAATACATTATTCTTTCGGGAAAAGAATCCATTAACTTATCTTTATATGTATCTATAATTATATATGTGAAAATTGAACACTACTACACAACAAACCTGTTTACAAACATGTAATTCTCATTTGAGTCATACTGCATAGTTTGCTATTTTTAAACTAAGAAAGCCGCGTGACCACTTAATTTTGAGATAATTACATACCATCATCTGGGTAATCAGCTCTTACGTCGATATCTTTTTAAGCGGAACTCCCCAGTGTGCTTATTTATAGACTAGAAAAGAATGAACATGTAGTGGGATTGTATTCACGGCACGTACTGTCTTACAGTTAAGGTAGTGTTGAAATTGTCTTGACTTATACAGGTATATTAGTTTGAGTTTATTCGGAAATTATGCCAAGATTCCTCAAAACAGTGAGAAAATATTGTTGCTGTATTTGATAGGGGCAAACTAATGGATACCACCTTTAAATACAATCAACATGAAATTTTAAAGACCAAAACGTGTAAAAGTGGAACTGGGGATTATAATACGCAACATAATATATGGAACCATACTATTTACTTATATTGACGTCTTTTGCGTTGGAGGTATAATATATATTGTCCTCGTGTATATTCTGTATTGTGATTATACCGGCTGTTCTGTGAAATTACACGCAGAGACGGTATGGGCGAATGGTTTAAAGTGTTGAAACAGCAGTAAGGAAATACATTTACGACTTTGGCATGAAATAATATAATTGCTGTAATATCATTACATTCACCAATTAACAATGCGTCAACTATTTTATGTTTTGTAAAAAGACAAATAAGGCATGGCCTTTGCACAAACGCACAATTTATAATGCGGGAGCACACATCTTCAAAATCAGCTCATTGGGATCCGTTAGAACAGAGGTGGCTAAAAATAGTGACGTCATGGTCTGTTTCAGCAAACAGAGAGGACTAGCCGACTTCCTGTATCTAGGCACACTTTCGCTAATAAACAAGCATAACTAGTGTGTTTCCTAGGCAATTTACTCTCCTGCTCATAGACTTAGGCTGTAACTTTTCAGATCTGTGTTAATACATCGATGAATGGAACCATTACAGTTATGTAACTAATAGGGCTAATAAACCAAAAGCCGAACGTGATGAGACAATGGTATTTCTCAGCAGTTATTAACAACATCAATATGTGCCGCGCATTGACGTTGTATCACGTACCAATATGGAAGGAATTTAGGGTAAAATTTCGAACATGGAAATTAACATCTTAAAATTATAATTGCTTGTGTATGATTAATATTTTCAGATCAAATTATTTTTTTTGGTAATTTTAACAGGTTTATTATTTTAATCTCTTTATTATTTTTAATCATATATATATATATATATATATATATATATATATATATATATATATATATATATATATATATATATATATATATATATATATATATATATATATATATATATACATACATACACACAAACATTTCAATTATATTACGACGGCGAAGAAATACAATCAATAGCTCGATATGACTCTCCCTCTCTCTCCCTCTCTCTACCCCTCTCTCCCTCTCTTTCTATCATTGGGTTTTTCTTCGATATTTTGCTGTAGCTATGATGGACATTTAGGCTTTCACACCTTTTAATTCAAAGGGCATAACAGTTACATAATCAAACTGCGTTGACATAAAAATCCTTCGCTAAAATTCTCCTTCGAATATGGACATTGACTAGATTTCCGGATGTATGTATCACAGGTGTGCGGCACTAACCACGGATAGTTTGTGTGTGTACAACATAAAAGCCCACTATCCTAAAATAGCATTAAATAAAAAAAAATCCACTATGATTATTAGCCCGATAGTCTTCATTTTTCCCGGAATGCATTTCTCTTTAATGTAGTAGTGGAATGTAGTATATGACCCATCCACCAACTTGTCTAGTAACATCTCAAGCATCTTTCTTTCGAAGATACTCCACTTATCTCCTTAAGTCTTCTTCATAAATAACGTTTGCGTTTTGGTCACATAAGTCACATCAACAGCATCATCATCATCATCATGTTATTACTCACATCTTCATCATCAACATAGTCTTGTCATCATTGTCACCATCCTTATTGTTTACATCATCATCAGCAGCACCAGCATTTGTTAAGTGGTACTTAAAATTACAGTAGACTTATCTAGTTACATTAGCAGGAGCCTTTTTTCCTGTTGAATAGGGATGTCTGAGTTAAATCCCTTATTAAAATGACAAAAAAAATTACCATATATAATCAAATAAACCATATATTTTTGGCAATTATTTAGATATATTTTTCCTTTAAAAATAAAATGTATTCCGGTAAAAATACGTTTACCTAATAAACAAAACACACGTATTTTCAGAATATAGAAATATATATGTGATAATCATGCGAACCGATAAACATATTAGCCCAGAAAAATTCCATCCGCAATTATTTTATTTGTCGAGGAAACATTGGGATTAACACCGCCACATAGTTCGCAGCGTTTAAATATAACTGGCTTTGTATTATGGTAACTTTTGAATTATAATGAGGATAATGTTATTGTAGCACAATCATTTTCATAAGGATGACATACTTCTATTTTTTATTTATGTTTTGGTGCTGATTGACTTGTTATTATCAAATTGCTTCTTCTATTGAATGAAGCATACTAAAAGCAATGTTGAGTTACACAATTATTATTTCAAACACAAGAATAAAGACAATATTGACAGAATGAAACAAAAGGTAGAACATCAACTTACTATTTTTACAAAAATAATTAAAAATGTTAAAGTATAGAATTGCAATTTAATTTACATAATATTGACTGACATTCAAGTGTAAGAAATCAACACGTTAAAATGTGAATCAACATGTTCGAATTTTTACCCTAAATCCTCTCCATATACTAAAGCCGAGCGGAAATCCTCGGCTAATTCATTCCTCCACTTTGATGTGTCTTGTGCATTGATATGTTCCGAAATGCTACTCTTATCTGAATACCCGATAAAAAAGGGACCATAATAATCTATTAATGTAGTATGTATGATTTTTTCGTTCTATATACTTTCATTTATCAGTTTGCATTACACATTTAGCTAGATATACATGTACAACTGTTACTCCATACTAAGTAGAGAAAACGTGGTCGTTGTGTTGATGTCGTCATAGGCACTGACATGTTTTTGAGGTTTCCTGTCGTATACCAGAGAGAAGAATCTTGACTTACCCGAGGCGTTCCGTTTGGTACAACGCATGACTGCCCACACTAAGTTTGACGGACCGGCAATTCAATCTCTTTTAATAATAACCATGTGTGTTGTTTTGACGGTTTGTTATTAGGCAGAAATTTTTGTTTATGTAGAAGTTCTTTAGAAGACACAACAAAAGAAACAAAACACTTAAGTATAAATGAAACAATGTGTTCTTTAACAGCTGAAATAGAATAATAATTTACGTTTCGGTTTGCAGATAATCCTCCTGACAAGGACTATGAGATACAATGTCTAGATGGCAAAATTCACAGACCAAACGAATATTGTGTTGGTAACATTTTTTCCTTGACACAGGCTTACTTCATACATAGTTAAAAATAAGTTTCTACGGCCATTGTTAGACTTCTTGTCTGTAACAGTTACATGATGATTCATTCATGCTCGTCAATGGAGGACTCAGAATAAGACTTCATTCAACAGTTTAGAGCAAATTCTGGTACGCCTACCATAATGCATTACTTTCTTGTCTGGTTCCCGCACATTCAATCAACGCATGAAATCCATATTTTATGTTGCCTTTTTCTTATCTGAAGACAGCAATCACTAAAAACAGAAAAAGTGCTACTTTGTGAGTGAAAGCACTCATTCTTTTACCTATGTCTCCCTCTCCCTTTATCTCCTCTCTCTCCATCTCTTTCTGTCGCTCTGTCTGTCGGTCTGTTTGTGTGTCTCTCTTTGTTTTTCCATCTTATTCATTATCTCCTTCATATAATTTTCTCGCTCTGTCTCTCCATATTAGAGAACGACTGTAAATGGGACATAACATTTAAAAACATAAAAAATGCTCAATTGATACGTTCATGGACATTAATCGACTTGACAGATTTCGAGCAAAAGGTAACTATCTGAATACTAGTTTACCGAAAAAGGCCGTGGAGGATGTGGCGAGACAGATCTGAAAGAAGATTGTGTCCCCTAACATGTAGACCGAAGGGCTCGTGACTCCGCTACTGGAGCTAGTTATTCGTGGATTTGGAGATGGTATGATGGCTGGAGAAGGGTCCAATTTAAAGGCCTCGAATGTAAGGTCCCAGGAACGGGACACCACGTTTATAGAAGGTCCACTGAAAGCAATCAAATTTTATCGGAGGAATATAAATCACGATTTATCAATGCAGTTCAAATAACATTTTATACATGCATTAATCAACTCTTTGGAAAAAAACCCCAACCCAATAATAAACCAACAATTAACCACACAAACAAAATCCCATGCATGCAAAAAAGTTCTTGTATTTCGGTAAATAGATTTTAATGTCGGCAAATAGCTTTTTCAAAGCTAATGTATTTTGTCTTACAAATACTAAGATATATTTCATTAAACCGACTATAAATAAAGCATGTACTGTATTTTATTATACCGAGCAGTCCATTGCTAAAACCAGCAATACAAAACAAATATTTTACCATTTTTCTTGCAGTAAGCATTGTTGCTAAATTCACAAAACGATTTAAAACAATTCATTATATTAAGCAACCCATCGCTAACAACACAATGTAAAATAATGTAAAATAATCAATATACTCAGTAAACTATTACTGTATCAAACTATTAGCTACAGTCTCCTACCCTGTGGTTCAGTCGTTGTCCGAGACTTGTCGAATTCTAATAACAGTCTTGGTATAGTATAAAGATAAGGGTGGCATGGCTCAGTTTAAAAATAGTAGTAATATAGTTCAGTCTAAAAGGTAGTGGTATAGCTTTATCTAAAATTAGCGGTAAAGCTTAGTCTTAAAATAGTAGTGGTATAGCTCCGCTTAAAAAAGTAGTGGTAGATCCAACAAGAATTGTAGTGATATAGCTCCGCCTAAACAGTAGTGTAAATCCGACAAGAATTGTAGTGTTATAGCTCCGCCTAAAAATAATAGTGGTACACTTCAGTTAAAAAGAAAGCTCAGTCTAAAAAGTAGTTGTATAGCTAAGTATAAATAAAGTTGTATCGCTCAGTTTAAAAAGTAGAAGCGGTACGGATGGAAATTCTAGATGGTGGGACGCTATTCTCATCTGCCATAAGCAAATATACTATCATGAAAGTTAACAATTCCACACAAGGGATTCACTGAAATTAATAAAAAGAAATCCTTGGTTTGATTAAAAAAGATCTTGCGGTCATATGAAACCTTTTTCACATATAAAGAGTGGCAATAAAACACAAACGTTCTTCATATAAATGCAATAAAACATAACCTCTCTTTATATGGATGCAGTTAAACGAAAATCCTCTCTAAAAAGAGAAATAAAACTAAATTTCTTCTTATACAGATAAAGTAAAACCAAATCTATCTTTATATAGATGCAGTTAGACAGACAGAGAGAAACAGAGAGAGAGAAAGAGACAGAGACAGAGACGCCGAGAGAGAGAGAGAAGAGAGAGAGAGTCAGACAGAGACAGTGACAGAGAGACAGATACGGACAGACAGACAGACAGACAGACAGACAGACAGACAGACAGACAGACAGACAGACAGACAGACAGACAGACAGACAGACAGACAGACAGACAGACAGACAGACAGACAGACAGACAGACAGACAGACAGACAGACAGACAGACAGACAGACAGACAGACTGACAGACAGACAGAGACATAAAGCTGTTTATATTACCAACTGTGACCAGTGTGTTTAAAATCAGTTGGGCTTTGATGAAGTCATAAAAACAACAGAAAAATCCAACTTACAGCACACTGACGGCGGCTGAGTCCTGAGTAAGGATCATAAGATCTGTCTTGTCGCACTTGAACAGGAATGTGGCATCATGATAGCTATCAAACCCAAGGTTCCTCTGACAGTGAATCGTCCACCGTGTAATCGTTGCCCTACAATAAAAACATATCTAGCAGATCTGACAAGAGTTGTCATTTAGTACAAACATTTATTGAACGAGGTCAGGAAAATAATAGTAAGCGAGCCTATGGCGAGCCTACTATCTTTTTTTCTTGGACGTGTTTTATAAATGTTTGTATTGAAAGACAACGAGTTTCATATTCATATATTATCACATGATTTTAAAAGCTAATATACGATTTAACGTATTGATAACCTACAATACTTGGTAAAATCGTTGTATAAGACCATCTGCATTAAAATGATGTCGATGACGTAATCAATTAAAAGCTGTTAAACATTAGAGTAACATAAGAAAATATGTAATAGTTGTATTGAATAGAAAACAATGGGAATCATGTGATTAAATCTTCTAATTGCGTAGATGAGAGCCCTGGTCTGTGTGAATGACTGCATTATGGGCTGATACTACAGTTGATCAGCGGTGCACCGGCGGTTCTACCCATCCAGTTTAAGGCGTTCCTCGTACAGATGCGTACATATTAATTTCCGATTAAAACCGCTGCAGCTCCATACCTCCACACGTCTCATTTTTTACTCAAATTTTCTTCCCCATCCATTTCACTTTGCCTTCCTGGACATTTGCTCACTATCATTATAAGGGTTAAAATACTTCAAAACTGGGGGTTAAGGGTTCGACTTTTGGCATGGGCATGCATGGTTAATTTTTTTCCTTCCTTCTCTTTCATAATGACAACTATTTTTGCATCACTCTACTAGATTGAGAAGGAGATGGGTGATTTAAAAAAGAAACAATGAAATGAAATTTAACTACACAATTGTTCATTATCTGGTATATTAGATCTAACAATATTGTAAAATTGTCTATTGTACAGCATCAACATTTTGTGCAGTTCTGAAATAAGTCAAGAGCTCGGTGATTTTTAAAC
The DNA here is from genome assembly GCA_007844125.1 of Sinonovacula constricta. Lineage (NCBI taxonomy): Eukaryota > Metazoa > Mollusca > Bivalvia > Cardiida > Solecurtidae > Sinonovacula > Sinonovacula constricta. Next base: position 23,901,495 of record CM017555.1, on the reverse strand, counting down.
GAGCACAAAGGTAGTAAAAATGGGAAAATCAGTCTAACTGGGATAGTTTGCCTCAAACTATTCAAGTATTAGGTTTTGTTTTGTTTAATGCTATAATTTATTTCCATACAATACCCAATAGCAAACTACTTCTTCTAAATGGGATATAACATAATATTTGGATTTTTTTTTCTAAAGGAGAGATACTTTATTATCAACTTAAAAAGAAAATATACCCATACATTTACACCTGGATGGATAGTTTTCTAAATAATTGGCATACACTTCTACATTAAGGAATACAACACACAAACTGTGTTAATGTTTACATTTTTTATAACTTTTACATTTGCTTAATATGGACCACTTAGTCGTTAACGACCTTCACGATTAAATTATTATGCATCTGAACTAGAAACCGTGATAAGATCCCGTAGATATAAAACTTCATTTTTTATTTCATTTTAGCAAAATGCTTCTTTGATTATCGAAGTGGAAAATATAGTGTTAGTATTGTAAATGATATTCGTTATCTGCTGACGACGCCATGTGCATGTTTTGGTAACAATGCACACGTATTGTTAACGACTAAGCAGCAAATAGCGCGCATCAGTTCAATCTGGCTAGTCTGGATCTACACTTAATGCATAGGCCTGGTTAATTCCTGCTTCGCTGCCTAAGCGGGAATTAGTATAGAATAAAACTTACGTTGGCAATCACCACCACATGGAACTGTTCCGGGAGTCTCTGGGACATTCGTGATGAGATGTTCCCACAAATTATTTTCTATGGTAGTACTGGCTGCGGTGGCATCTACTTTAGCTAGATCGCAACTTGGCTGGACAACACGCATTGGCCCCGCATTTTGTATATAAGCGGATGTTGATATGAAGCGACATGTCTCATATCTGGAATCAAAACAGTATCAGAACTATTGCAATATTATGTGAACTAGACGATCTACTACTTTGCTTTGTCCCTTCTTGTCTGCTACATCTGTAATTACAAGCTGCGTTGTTAACATCGGCATATTCGGTTTCTTTAGTTTAAAAATACCTCGCCAAACAGCTGTAAATTCATATTATTGGCTTTATGCACTACCCTTTTATAATTGCAAACTACACTTTATTGTTGCAAGCCACTTACTACAGCAACAGCAACAACAACAAAAATCAAACATGCGTGGTCTTAATGGCCACGTGCTTTTAGAGACAGCGGTCTGAACACTTCGGCTCTTTACGCCGCGTTTCCCAAATATTCAATAGCTGAGGTGTTCCGAGCAATCAGAACACGTCGGATAATTCACGAATCATCTCTCGGATGTGCGTAGGTAGCCGGATTACCTCGGCCATTTCCCTAATTGGGAATACTTTTTGACAGACATCAAAACAAAAAGGCAGCTCGGATCATAGCTCACTGCAGCGGATAAACATTGTTTTCTACATAATGCAACAAGAAACGTCGTTGATGCACAGCATCAAAGGCGAAAAAAGAACAAAAACAGACTGAAGTAATATGGTAGCAAGTAACAAAGACATATATGAAAAGTTATGGCTTTCATTTGAAAGTTTTCAGTATACGATTAATCGCCAGAAAAAAAATATGTATACAGTAAAACCTCTCCACAGCAACATCTGGCGGAGGCACGAAAAAGTGTTGCTGCTGAGAGGTGTTGCTGCTGAGAGGTTTCAATGAGACGGAAAAAAAAGTGTTTTTTTTTTAGATAGTTTTGTACTTTAGGCAATCAGCATTTGCTTGTCTATTTAAAAAACAATATCCGATATTATCGTCAGTAACGGACCTGTATCTGAGTTCTGCCGCAGCCCAACTCAGTAGCAATAGACTGTGCTTATCTTCCTTGTTCTAATAACTAAATTGCAGTAACACTCTGCTCTAACGTAAGGTAAACATTTTTATCAGACATTTCAAGACAAAATGACCAGTATTCCAGTATTGAGTCAGGCAAAGACTGATTTACCATTCAAAATCGAATTTATAGTCAGCATTTAGCACTTAACGTAAACATCTTTTTAAGTAAGCAATCAATACAGTGATATCTTTTAATCTTTCGATCATTTAAAGAAAACAAACAAACTTGTTAACATCATCAATAGTTGACACTTCTTTCACACGTTCCCGCAATACCCTAGATCTACAACGGCATGTCTGTAGCGTGCAGCTGGTTTCCCGTCCAACTGCAACTTGATTACAATTAACACCTTCTCAACAGGGTACAAGCAGGGATCAGCCGACCGCGTGACATTTCTGGTGTACGCGACAGACTGTTCTAAAAATAGCTGCACTGGTGTTGCTACGCAGAGGTTAAACTAGCCTCAGGGAAGAGATTTACACGGCCGCTTACCGCTTCGCGGAGGAGTTGCTGCTTAGAGGTTAAAATGCGCTGAAAACTACTGGGGGGGTAATTTAACTGCTGCTGCTTAGAGGTAGCCGCTGCTTAGAGGTGCCGCCTGAGAGGTTTTACTGTAATATCAATTCCCGAGACCATAGAATGATTTCAAACAAAATAAAAAGCAAAAACCGACACCATTTAGGTTTTCCAAGATATTACATACATTAGAAGAAGAAAAAAGGTAGCCAACATGATCATAGTTAACTTTAAAACTAAAGTTTACAAGCTGCTTAGCAGAATATTCACACATGCAGAAGCCTCATATTACACACAGCATTATTGTTCAGATAGTATCTTTCTAGAAAATGCTATGTTTTTACTTTTTCGGTATATTATCTTTTATTTTCAAAGTTTTATGTATGGAAGCATTTTTGTATCAAGATTTTGTATACAGTGAACAATTTGATTATTTCGTAAACTTAACCTACTCCACACATTTAAAGTAAAGTGGATGAAGACAAATTGAGAGAAACAGTAAAATGAGAACGAACTGGTATGGCCTTAATGCCGATGGAACTAATGTTGAATGACGTTACGCAGAGATTGAATGTCGAACTAGACATGAATACCCAGCTGGCTGGGAATTGGGTATTCGAAATAGTTTTAGTATATAAACAATTCAAACAGAGTTCGAATATCGAGCTAGACCCGAATACCTAGCTGGCTGGGAATTGGTTTTTCGAGATATTTTACTATCGGGACTATTCCACGCAGAGTTTGAATATTGAGCTAGATGTGTATACCTAGCTGGTTTGGAATTGGGTATTCAAAATATTGTCTGTAAAGATACTTGACAATCTTATACCTCGGAACAACATTTACATTATTAATTAACAGAACAATTCATTTGGCCTATTCACAGATCCGGTTTGAATAAATCAATAAATCATCAGCCAAATCAACCTTCCATATAGTATTCTTAATACACGATAATTTCCCGAACTGTTGGTCTATGCCTGTATTTATTTGCTATTCTCTGCCATTTCAATTGCTAAGTTATACCGATATTCTTTCGTATATATGCCCACTGACTTTGTATATATTTATGCAGTTATGTACTTAAGTGCACATTTAAGTTGTTATTACTGGTCATTAAATGCAGACATATATAAAACCATGTAAAATGTATCCATTTGTTATCCACAGCACATTAATTTCAGTCGGAAACAAATTGAACTAGATGTCTATCTGTAAATTCATATTTGGCACAATTTAAATTAGCACCATTAGACCTAGGTCACATGAGTGTCTAGAAATTGGATGAAAAAATCTCAACTACAGAACGATATGATGATATGATATTATCTGTATACCAATCGCGAACTGTCATCTCATTTTGCAGGCACTAAATACGTAGTAATAACTATAAAAAGTATAATCAAACTCGCCGTTCTCAGCAACCCAAATACATGCCAAGTCTCCGCACTATTGGTATAGCAGGAGGTCTTTGCTGGGCCGAGTGGGACATATCTAGGAAGATCTAGTGACCTACATTCGTGCGGGGTCATCCCTAAACTCATCCCTTATTTGAATATCGATCACTTAGAATCTAATTTTTGAAGGCAAATATTTTTTTGCAAACTAATCAAAGAAGAAGATATGGGGGATATGCAGTGTTATCATTAAAAACTATTCATGGTGATTTAGAACTTAAAGCCAGCCTGACAGCGCTATGCTCAAGGTACAATCGACAATAAGCACTTTTGTCTTGAGTACACCTACTCTAAAAGAAAAAAACAACAACAGGTTTGACTGGAATCTAGAAACTGCTTTAACGACAACATAAATGACAACGTCTCCTTCATCATTAAAATGAAAATCTATCCGTCGGTAACATTCGTCAATGATCCGTCATTATCTATAAAGACGTCACTGTCTCCAAAGGCATCACAGAATTTATCAAATATTTAATTCATCTTCGGCAACACATCTCAAACTGTCGGCAAAACTTTACACTCTCCGTCGGCAATACCTTTCCGGTTTTCGTCGGCAACACTATTCAATCCAGTTGATAAAACTCATTGTAGTGTTCGTCGGCAAAATTAACACTCCGCCGTCCATTCTATTCAGATATCTAACGGCTGCACCGTCTATAACATCATATTTTCGTCGGAAATACAGTCTGCACCATTCTGCAATTAAATTAATCGCCGGCAAAAGCATTCGGACAACGTCGGCAACACTTTCTAATTGATTATAAGATAATACGACGATAAATCGATATGGCTATTTATGTCCGCAACGGTATGGCAAACTGTATCACCGTATGAATCATATGCAAATATTTCGAATGCTCAATTTCCAGCCAGCTAGGTATTCCGGCCCAGCTCGCTATTAAAACTCTGCTTGAATAGTTACTATGCTAAAAATATTTCGAATAGCCATTTCCCAGCCACATAGGTATTCAGGTCTAGCTCGATAATCAAACTCTGCGTTGAATAATATCTTTGCAGAAAAGCTCGAATACTAAATTCCAAGCCAGAAAGGTATTCAGGTATAGCATGATATTCAAACTCTGTGTTGAATAGTATCATTACAGAATTTTTTTTGAATAACCAATACTCAGCCAGCTAGGTAATCAGGTCTAGCTCGATATTCAAAATCTGCGGTTAATTGTTCCTATAATAAACATATTTTAATACCCAATTCCCAGGCAGCTAGGTATTCATGTCCAGCTCGATATTCAAACACTGCGTTGAATAGTCCCTTTACTGAATAGATTTCGAATACCCTATTCCCGGCCAGATAGGTATTCCGGTCAAGCTCGTTATTCAAACTCTGCGTTGAATATTATCTTTGCAGAAAATATTTTGAATACCACATTCCCTGCCAGCTAGGTATTCGGGTCTAGCTCGATATTCAGACTGCGTGAAAAGTTTATATACTTGAACTATTTCGAATACCCAATTCCTAACCAGATAGTATTCAGATCTAGCCCGATATTCAAACTCTGCATTGAATAGTCCCTATACTAAAAATATTTTAAATACCCAATTCCCAGCCAGATGGGTATTCAGGTCTATCTCGATATTCAGAATATGCGTTTAATTGTGCCTATAATAAAAATATTTTGAATACCTAATTTCAAGCAAGCTGAGTATTCATGTCTAGCTCGATATTCAATCTCTGCGTTGAATAGTATCTTTACAGAAAACTTTTCGAATAGCCAATTCCCAGTCAGAAAGGTATTCAGGTTTAGCTCGATAATTAAACTCTGCGTTGAATAGTCCACATTCCAAATAATTCGTATACCCTTTTGCCAGCAAGCTATGTATTCAGGTCTAGCTCGAAAATCAGACTATGCGTTGAATAGTTCCTATACTAAAACTATTTTGAATACCCAATTCCCAGCCAGATAGGTATTCGGGTCTAGCTCGAAATTCAGACTCTGCGTTGAATAGTTCCTATACTAAAACTATTTTGAATACCCAATTCCCAGCCAGATAGGTATTCGGGTCTAGCTCGAAATTCAGACTCTGCGTTAAATAGTTCCCATACTAAAACTATTTTAAATACCCAATTCCCAGCCAGATAGGTATTCGGGTCTAGCTCGAAATTCAGACCATGCGTTATATAGTTCCTATACTAAAAGTATTTTGAATATCCAGTTCCCAGCCAGATAGGTATTCAGTTCTAGCTCGAAATTCAAACTCTGCATTAAATAGTCCCTTTACTGAAAATATTTCGAATACCCAATTCGCAGCCTGATAGGTATTCAGGTGTAGCTCGATATTCAAATTCTTCGTCGTAGAGTAGTCCTTTTACTGAAAATATTTTGAAAACCCAATTCCCAGCCAGCTGGGAATAAGGCTTGTATCTAGAAATTCGCGAACACCCAATACCTAGCTGGCTGGGTATTCGGTTGTATGTGGATATTGAATACCCAGTACCCAATTGCCGATTCCCAGCCAACTCCACAGACCTCCTTTTGTAAGTGAGGACGTAGAGAGTCTCCATGTACATTAACGTTAAAGGTTTAGAACTTTTAATAACGAACAAGAAATAAACCCAAAATTTTACGTTTTCTTCCATTTTTGCATTAAAGTTACAGACACGCAAAAATAAATATAAAAATAAATGAATATAATAGAACACCGTTTACCGACTTTTGGCCCGTATCTCATCAGGGTTAGAATGTCCGATAAACAGACTTTTTCCATGCGCAAATTTCAGTGAGCATTCTAAATATATAGGCGTCGCGCTCAAGCGTCGCCATTAATAATATTAATATATGGAGTTACAGAAACGCACACATACAGCCAACATATAGGTCTTATATATCAAACCTTTTCAAAAGCCTGTTGGCCACACGACCAGCGTATCTCTCCCCTCAAACAATGCCATTGTTTATGTTTTGATCGATCTACATTTTACTCATATTCTTCTTTCGACTTCCGGCGAACAAAGCGATGATACATCCGAGGGATGATTGTCCCGAGGACGGAATTACCCGAGGAGTTCCGATTGGTGTTTCGATTTGCGATGGATACTTCAGCATAATGTGACATAAACGGTGTAAAGAGTGCGGAGCATAGCCTAACGTTTTTTACGGGCGCGATAATTTGTAGATATTTAATGTAAGTATGTTCATCTTAGAGTGTAAACAAGTTTAAAAAAAAAGATATGGGCGGGGGTTCGAACCAGCAACACATTATCACAAGGACAAGTGGCTAACCGCTGGATCAACCTGTCGATTCTGTATTCCGTAATTTATAACAATTTTGTGTCTTATAACAAATCAATCTATTCTGGTATTGCGTAACGTTAACTGGTTAACTCATTTAGAGTTTATTTAGGCAGGCCAGTGTTTGTAAACAACGGCTAAATTATTGAGCTTTACGTATAACCAATGTAAGGTATGTTAACTGGGAAAAATACCTACCTGATTCGTGTAGTAGTGGCTTTATCTGCGTCAACAAAGGTTTGGTCAGCCTCAAACATCTTGACAGCAACAGAAAAAGATGTATCTGTAGACAACGTCTTATAACACACGAATCCAGCTGAAATGTAATGAAACGTGCGCATGATACTTGATAGAATAACTGCTGCGTCCAATATACTGAGATATTGACACATCTCCTGAACCCCATTTCCGCCCTTTTAATGATAGTATCAAACAGTTTGGACCAACTATTACTTTCTAAAATAATCAAAAAATCAATCTTTAGCTGAAAAGGTCATGCAAAGTGCTGTTCATTAATGTCCTAGATCTGCGTGAACAATGAAGCAAAAATCATCACTCGTCATTGCAAACAGGCATTTCCTATCAGAGCCACGCTGCAGACTTGAGTATTTTAAAAGACAACCTACTTTTGAGATAACGTTGTATCATCATCCGAAAATTCGCTCTGACGTCGATATTTTTTTTTATTAAATCTCAGCCGTAATGTTTATTTATAGATTTGAAAGAATGAACAATCAGAGCAAGTTATTTTACTTTATTTACTTTCTGACAATTGATGTAGTCTTCAAAATCAACTTGACTTAGATTAAACTATGAGTTTATGCAGAAATTATGTCCTAATTTCCTAAGACAGTGGGGATATAAAATTCTCTGCATTTTAATATAGGCAAACTGTCGGATACCACCTTTAAATGTTTAGGAGGTCATAAAGAGTTTACAGAATCACCATATTTTTATCAACATAATTTTACTTATTACTCCATCAATTTATGCTAAAAAAACAGGTTTTTTTTCTATTTTCACCCGTTTTTGTACTGTATTTAAAATAAAATGATATATTCAAGTAAAATGATATATTCAAGTTCAAAGGACAAACGTTTTGATTATTTTGTCGAAATTAGTACACTTGCAACTATTCAGCGTTACTGTTTCAAATGGAAAATAGCAATGAAAAACGTGTAGCCGAAATGGTCAAGTGGAATCGCATAGTAACACTGAGAGAGATTTGTTGCAAAAATATTTTAGGATAACATTATGTGGTCACGAGGCAAAATATCAGTCATTAGTCAGAGTATATATGGGAGGAGATAGGAAGTCGGAGATTCGGATGAGACGGGTAGAGAGTGTGTGGCCAGGCTCGAAAAAGTGCTATTCAAACTTAAGTTAAACGTTGTCATTTACTGTGTACACTCTAATTGAACAAAGTTGTGACCCCAGGAAAGTGTTGTGTTTCTTCAAGAAAACCAATTACACCACCGCAGATATATATATTTTTTTATTTGGTAAATAAAGGCCTCCGGCCCACAATACATCATATTTATATACAAGCATAGATAAAGTGATGCCTCGTAATATCAAGAATAAATACATAATATACGGAAATATTCCATGATAATGAATTGTCGGAAAGGTAAATAATAATTTAGTATTGAATTTTAATATGAAAATCTAGTCTTTAAGAGCACATGTTAGATAATAAACATATTCAGAGATTTTTCTAATAACATTAGGGTCAGCATTTGACATAAGAAGGTAAAAGTTATCTCTACTAATCTCTGATGTATACCAGTTAAACAAATAAGTTTGTCTTATCTTTAGATACTTTCCACATATAAAAAAAGCATGATATTCACATTCAATTATGGCTAAATTGTTATTAAGTAAACAATATGTACATAGTCTATTATGAATATCTATATTCTCTTGGCGTCCTAGTTCTATTTGAAGCTTTGTATTTGAACATCTAAAATTTGCAAGGGCTGTTTTGAACTTTAATGGAATATTAATGCATAGATATTGCTCAACATTTAACATACTTTTAAAGTACTTGTAATGATAACATCGACTGGAGTCGAGAACATGTCCATGCCATCGTTGAGTGTAATATTCAATGAGTCTCCTCCTAAACGCCTTGACAAACAAATTACAATCACCAACATCTTGTGATATCCAAACCAGACCAAACCCATATTCATGTAGTAACTGTTTAATCTTGGTAGCCCAACAGGTTCTTCCATTATCATCAAAGGATTTCAACATCAAGTAGCACTGTCTAGGATACCTGTTTTGGCGCATCCATAGTAATTTACACCAGTATCTTATGCAATTTGTCATATATGTTATACATAATGGGAGCCTGCCACATTCGCCAAGAACCATGCAAGTATGTTATATGTGTATAATAATAAACTTCATGACAGTGCATGTGAAAATACTTACGTTGCAGCTTGGCGATAGCCTGAAATAATCAAATATACAAATGCAATGCATTTCTAAAAACAAACGATAACTAAACATCAAACAATAACACAGCAATAAATATCGAAATCCTTTAAAATAAACGCTTAAAGGTCATGCACGAAAATGTTTGTCTTAATTTTTATTCCCTTTTCGAAATGAACAATCTGACACAATTAAATATTTGTCTTTCAGTAAAAGACACAAAATTAATATCTTATTAACAAAATGTAGCGTAAAACACCAAAATCAACAATTACAACAAATAAGTTTTCATGAAAATGACATCGATGAGAAATCTAAATGAATTCTAGTACTTACAGCGTCCCCTCCCACATGTAGGGTGTTATCGATGATGAATCTTAATGAATCCTTGTACTTTGGGGGACCCCTCCCACTATCTAGTATGTTGTGGACAATGAATCTACATTAACTCTTGTCCCACATCTAGTGTGTTATCGACGAGACACCTTAATTGATGCTAGTACTTACAGTGTCTCCCGTCACATGCCTTGTGTTATCGACAAGAAATCCACCAGAAACTCCACCCCAAACTCCTAGGACGAAACATAACAGAACCCGGAACATCGGAGTGCATCTTCTTTCGGATGTCATCTGAAAACGAAAACAAAAAATAATGTATCTTTCATTGTATTAAGATAATTATCAAAGTGTTTTAATATTTACTTTTTATAGGTACGGGCGAGTCGATTTTAACATTAAAGAAAAATCAATAGTTTTAAAATTACCATAAAATTTCTTCATTGAGGCTCATTTTTAGCAGGTGTAAACTAAATAACAGCCACCGTTTGTAGAGATGATGGAAACCAAAAACGGTGTAAACTAAGAAAATGAACCTTTTGTAGAGAAGGTATAATAATTTAACATAGATTTAAAACCTACTCAAAAACCTTCTATGCTCTGCATAGGTTATTTATGTATTTGTGCAGTTTCATTTTCTATGGCACGCTAAACAAAAGCATTGATTTTGACGTTGTCATTCCAATTAAAATATAAGGTTTACACATTAAGGTTTGTGGTGTAAGCAGAAATATTTGACCTGTATATGTATTTTTTACCTTAGAATCACGCACCGTTTGAAATGTTTGTAGAAAAGGTAAAACTAAGAATATGCGCCGTTTGGAGGGAGAATCAGAATTTAGAACATGTGTTTTTTGTAGAAAAGGTGTACTAGGAACATGTGCCGTTTGTAGCGAGGGTGTAAACTAACACAATGTGCCGTTTGTAAAGACGATGTAAACTAAGAACATGTGCCGTTTGTAGCGAGGGTGTAAACTTAAACATGTTTCGTTTGTAGCAAGGGTGTAAACTAAGAACTTGTGCTGTTTGTAGCGAGGGTGTAAACTAAGAACATGTGCCGTTTGTATCGACGATATAAACTAAGAACATGTGCCGTTTGTAGCGAAGGTGAAAACTAAGAACATGTGCCGTTTGTAGCGAGGGTGTAAACTAAGAACATGTGCCGTTTGTAGCGAGGGTGTAAGCTAAGAACATGTGCCGTTTGTATCGACGATGTAAACTAAAAACAGGTGCCGTTTGTAGCGAAGGTGTAAACTAAGAACCTATGCCGTTTGTAGCGAGGGTGTAAGCTAAGAACATGTGCCGTTTGTAGCGAGGGTGTAAACTAAGAACATGTGCCGTTTGTAGCGAGGGTGTAAACTAAGAACATGTGCCGTTTGTATCGACGATATAAACTAAGAACATGTGCCGTTTGTAGCGAAGGTGTAAACTAAGAACGTGTGCCGTTTGTAGCGAAGGTGTAAACTAAGAACATGTGTCGTTTGTAGCGAGGGTGTAAGCTAAGAACATGTGCCGTTTGTATCGACGATGTAAACTAAGGACAGGTGCCGTATGAAGCGAGGGTGTACGCTAAGAACATGTGCGGTTTGTATCGACGATGTTAACTAAGAACATGTGCCGTTTGTAGCGAAGGTGTAAACTAAGAACATGTGCCGTTTGTAGCGAGGGTGTAAACTAAGAACATGTGCCGCTTGTAGCGAAGGTGTAAACTAAGAACATATGCCGTTTGTAGCGAGGGTGTAAACTAAGAACATGTGTCGTTTGTAGCATGGTTGTAAACTAAGAACATGTGCCGTTTGTAGCGAAGGTGAAAACTAAGAATATGTGTCGTTTGTAGCGAGGGTGTAAACTAAGAACATGTGCCGTTTGTAGCGAAGGTGTAAACTAAGAACATGTGCCGTTTGTAGCGTGGGTGTAAACTAAGAACATGTGCCGTTTATAGCGAAGGTGTAAACTAAGAACATGTTCCGCTTGTAGCGAAGGTGTAAACTAAGAATATGTGGCGTTTGTACAGATGGTAAACTAAGAACATGAGGCGTTTGTAGCGAAGGTATAAATTAAGAATATGTGGCGTTTGTAGCGAGGGTGAAAACTAAGAATATGTGTCGTTTGTAGCGAGGGTGTAAGCTAAGAACATGTGCCGTTTGTAGCGAAGGTGTAAACTAAGAACATGTGTCGTTTGTAGCGAGGGTGTAAGCTAAGAACATGTGCCGTTTGTAGCGAGGGTGTAAACTAAGAACATGTGCCGTTTGTAGCGAGGGTGTAAGCTAAGAACATGTGCCGTTTGTATCGACGATGTAAACTAAAAACAGGTGCCGTTTGTAACGAAGGTGTAAACTAAGAACATGTGCCGTTTGTAGCGAGGGTGTAAACTAAGAACATGTGCCGTTTGTATCGACGATATAAACTAAGAACATGTTCCGTTTGTAGCGAAGGTGTAAACTAAGAACGTGTGCCGTTTGTAGCGAAGGTGTAAACTAAGAACATGTGTCGTTTGTAGCGAGGGTGTAAGCTAAGAACATGTGCCGTTTGTATCGACGATGTAAACTAAGAACAGGTGCCGTATGAAGCGAGGGTGTACGCTAAGAACATGTGCCGTTTGTATCGACGATGTAAACTAAGAACATGTGCCGTTTGTAGCGAAGGTGTAAACTAAGAACATGTGCCGTTTGTAGCGAGGGTGTAAACTAAGAACATGTGCCGTTTGTAGCGAAGGTGTAAACTAAGAACATATGCCGTTTGTAGCGAGGGTGTAAACTAAGAACATGTGCCGTTTGTAGCGTGGTTGTAAACTAAGAACATGTGCCGTTTGTAGCGAAGGTGAAAACTAAGAATATGTGTCGTTTGTAGCGAGGGTGTAAACTAAGAATATGTGCCGTTTGTAGCGAAGGTGTAAACTAAGAACATGTGCCGTTTGTAGCGTGGCTGTAAACTAAGAACATGTGCCGTTTATAGCGAAGGTGTAAACTAAGAACATGTTCCGCTTGTAGCGAAGGTGTAAACTAAGAATATGTGGCGTTTGTACAGATGGTAAACTAAGAACATGAGGCGTTTGTAGCGAAGGTGTAAATTAAGAATATGTGGCGTTTGTAGCGAGGGTGAAAACTAAGAATATGTGTCGTTTGTAGCGAGGGTGTAAACTAAGAACATGTGCCGTTTGTAGCGAAGGTGTAAACTAAGAACATGTGTCGTTTGTAGCGAGGGTGTAAGCTAAGAACATGTGCCGTTTGTATCGACGATGTAAACTAAGAACATGTGCCGTTTGTAGCGAAGGTGTAAACTAAGAACATGTGCCGTTTGTAGCGAGGGTGTTAACTAAGAACATGTGCCGTTTGTAGCGAAGGTGTAAACTAAGAACATGTGCCGTTTGTAGCGAAGGTGTAAACTAAGAACATGTGCCGTTTGTAGCGAGGGTGTAAACTAACACAATGTGCCGTTTGTAAAGACGATGTAAACTAAGAACATGTGCCGTTTGTAGCGAGGGTGTAAACTTAAACATGTTCCGTTTGTAGCAAGGGTGTAAACTAAGAACTTGTGCTGTTTGTAGCGAGGGTGTAAACTAAGAACATGTGCCGTTTGTATCGACGATATAAACTAAGAACATGTGCCGTTTGTAGCGAAGGTGAAAACTAAGAACATGTGCCGTTTGTAGCGAGGGTGTAAACTAAGAACATGTGCCGTTTGTAGCGAGGGTGTAAGCTAAGAACATGTGCCGTTTGTATCGACGATGTAAACTAAAAACAGGTGCCGTTTGTAGCGAAGGTGTAAACTAAGAACCTATGCCGTTTGTAGCGAGGGTGTAAACTAAGAACATGTGCCGTTTGTATCGACGATATAAACTAAGAACATGTGCCGTTTGTAGCGAAGGTGTAAACTAAGAACGTGTGCCGTTTGTAGCGAAGGTGTAAACTAAGAACATGTGTCGTTTGTAGCGAGGGTGTAAGCTAAGAACATGTGCCGTTTGTATCGACGATGTAAACTAAGAACAGGTGCCGTGAGAAGCGAGGGTGTACGCTAAGAACATGTGCCGTTTGTAGCGAGGGTGTAAGCTAAGAACATGTGCCGTTTGTATCGACGATGTAAACTAAGAACAGGTGCCGTATGAAGCGAGAGTGTAAACTAAGAACATGTGCCGTTTATAGCGAGGGTGTAAGCTAAGAACATGTGCCGTTTGTATCGACGATGTAAACTAAGAACAGGTGCCGTATGAAGCGAGGGTGTAAACTAAGAACATGTGCCGTTTGTAGCGAGGGTGTAAGCTAAGAACATGTGCCGTTTGTATCGACGATGTAAACTAAGAACAGGTGCCGTATGAAGCGAGGGTGTAAACTAAGAACAGGTGCCGTATGAAGCGAGGGTGTAAACTAAGAACATGTGCCGTTTGTAGCGAGGGTGTAAGCTAAGAACATGTGCCGTTTGTATCGACGATGTAAACTAAGAACATGTTCCGTTTGTAGCGAGGGTGTACGCTAAGAACATGTGCCGTTTGTAGCGATGGGTGTAAGCTAAGAACATGTGCCGTTTGTATCGACGATGTAAACTAAGAACATGTGCCGTTTGTAGCGAAGGTGTAAACTAAGAACATGTGCCGTTTGTAGCGAGGGTGTAAACTAAGAACATGTGCCGCTTGTAGCGAAGGTGTAAACTAAGAACATATGCCGTTTGTAGCGAGGGTGTAAACTAAGAACATGTGTCTTTTGTAGCATGGTTGTAAACTAAGAACATGTGCCGTTTGTAGCGAAGGTGAAAACTAAGAATATGTGTCGTTTGTAGCGAGGGTGTAAACTAAGAACATGTGCCGTTTGTAGCGAAGGTGTAAACTAAGAACATGTGCCGTTTGTAGCGTGGGTGTAAACTAAGAACATGTGCCGTTTATAGCGAAGGTGTAAACTAAGAACATGTTCCGCTTGTAGCGAAGGTGTAAACTAAGAATATGTGCCGTTTGTAGCGAAGGTGTTAACTAAGAACATGTGCCGTTTGTAGCGAAGGTGTAAACTAAGAACATGTGCCGTTTGTAGCGAAGGTGTAAACTAAGAACATGTGCCGTTTGTAGCGAAGGTGTAAACTAAGAACATGTGCCGTTTGTAGCGAAGGTGTAAACTAAGAACATGTGCCGTTTGTAGCGAGGGTGTAAACTAAGAACATGTGCCGTTTGTAGCGAAGGTGTAAACTAAGAACATGTGCCGTTTGTAGCGAGGGTGTAAACTAAGAACAGGTGCCGTATGAAGCGAGGGTGTACGCTAAGAAGATGTGCCGTTTGTATCGACGATGTAAACTAAGAACATGTGCCGTTTGTAGCGAAGGTGTAAACTAAGAACATGTGCCGTTTGTAGCGAGGGTGTAAACTCAGAACATGTGCCGTTTGTAGCGAAGGTGTAAACTAAGAACATATGCCGTTTGTAGCGAGGGTGTAAACTAAGAACATGTGCCGTTTGTAGCGTGGTTGTAATCTAAGAACATGTGCCGTTTGTAGCGAAGGTGAAAACTAAGAACATGTGCCGTTTGTAGCGAAGGTGTAAACTAAGAACATGTGCCGTTTGTAGCGTGGGTGTAAACTAAGAACATGTGCCGTTTATAGCGAAGGTGTAAACTAAGAACATGTTCCGCTTGTAGCGAAGGTGTAAACTAAGAATATATGGCGTTTGTACAGATGGTAAACTAAGAACATGAGGCGTTTGTAGCGAAGTTGTAAATTAAGAATATGTGGCGTTTGTAGCGTGGGTGTAAACTAAGAACATGTGCCGTTTATAGCGAAGGTGTAAACTAAGAACATGTTCCGCTTGTAGCGAAGGTGTAAACTAAGAATATGTGGCGTTTGTACAGATGGTAAACTAAGAACATGAGGCGTTTGTAGCGAAGGTGTAAATTAAGAATATGTGGCGTTTGTAGCGAGGGTGAAAACTAAGAACATGTGCCGTTTGTAGAGATGGTGTAAACTAAAAACATGAGCCCTTTGTAACGAAGGTGTAAACTAAGAACATGTGTCGTTTGTAGCGAGGGTGTAAGCTAAGAACATGTGCCGTTTGTATCGACGATGTAAACTAAGAACATGTGCCGTTTGTAGCGAAGGTGTAAACTAAGAACATGTGCCGTTTGTAGCGAGGGTGTTAACTAAGAACATGTGCCGTTTGTAGCGAAGGTGTAAACTAAGAACATGTGCCGTTTGTAGCGAAGGTGTAAACTAAGAACATGTGCCGTTTGTAGCGAAGGTGTAAACTAAGAACATGTGCCGTTTGTAGCGAAGGTGTAAACTAAGAACATGTGCCGTTTGTAGCGAGGGTGTAAACTAAGAACAGGTGCCGTATGAAGCGAGGGTGTACGCTAAGAACATGTGCCGTTTGTATCGACGATGTAAACTAAGAACATGTGCCGTTTGTAGCGAAGGTGTAAACTAAGAACATGTGCCGTTTGTAGCGAGGGTGTAAACTCAGAACATGTGCCGTTTGTAGCGAAGGTGTAAACTAAGAACATATGCCGTTTGTAGCGAGGGTGTAAACTAAGAACATGTGCCGTTTGTAGCGTGGTTGTAAACTAAGAACATGTGCCGTTTGTAGCGAAGGTGAAAACTAAGAACATGTGCCGTTTGTAGCGAAGGTGTAAACTAAGAACATGTGCCGTTTGTAGCGTGGGTGTAAACTAAGAACATGTGCCGTTTATAGCGAAGGTGTAAACTAAGAACATGTTCCGCTTGTAGCGAAGGTGTTAAACTAAGAATATATGGCGTTTGTACGATGGTAACTGAAGAACATGAGGCGGTTGTTAAGCGAAGTTGTAAATTAAGAATAATGTGGCGTTTGTAGCGTGGGTGGTAACTAAGAAACATGTGCCGTTATAGCGAAGGTGTAACGAGACATGTGCCGCTTGGTAGCGAAGGTGTAGAACTAAGAACATGTGCCGTTTGTAGCGAGGGTTGTAAACTAAGAACATGTGCCGTTTGTAGCGAAGGTGGTAACTAAGAACATGTGCCGGTTGTACGAGGTGTACTTTTAAGAACAGGTGCCGTATGAAGGCGAGGGTGTACGCTAAGAACATGTGCCGTTGTATCGACGATGTAAACTAAGAACATGTGCGTTTTAGCGAAGGTGTAAACTAAGAACATGTGCCGTTTGTAGCGAGGGTGTAAACTCAGAACATGTGCCGTTTGTAGCGAGGTGTAAACTAAGAACATATGCCGTTTGTAGCGAGGGTGTAAACTAAGAACATGTGCCGTTTGTAGCGTGGTTGTAAACTAAGAACATGTGCCGTTTGTAGCGAAGGTGAAAACTAAGAACATGTGCCGTTTGTAGCGAAGGTGTAAACTAAGAACATGTGCCGTCTGTAGCGTGGGTGTAAACTAAGAACATGTGCCGTTTATAGCGAAGGTGTAAACTAAGAACATGTTCCGCTTGTAGCGAAGGTGTAAACTAAGAATATATGGCGTTTGTACAGATGGTAAACTAAGAACATGAGGCGTTTGTAGCGAAGTTGTAAATTAAGAATATGTGGCGTTTGTAGCGTGGGTGTAAACTAAGAACATGTGCCGTTTATAGCGAAGGTGTAAACTAAGAACATGTTCCGCTTGTAGCGAAGGTGTAAACTAAGAATATGTGGCGTTTGTACAGATGGTAAACTAAGAACATGAGGCGTTTGTAGCGAAGGTGTAAATTAAGAATATGTGGCGTTTGTAGCGAGGGTGAAAACTAAGAACATGTGCCGTTTGTAGAGATGGTGTAAACTAAAAACATGAGCCCTTTGTAACGAAGGTGTAAACTAAGAACATGTGTCGTTTGTAGCGAGGGTGTAAGCTAAGAACATGTGCCGTTTGTATCGACGATGTAAACTAAGAACATGTGCCGTTTGTAGCGAAGGTGTAAACTAAGAACATGTGCCGTTTGTAGCGAGGGTGTTAACTAAGAACATGTGCCGTTTGTAGCGAAGGTGTAAACTAAGAACATGTGCCGTTTGTAGCGAAGGTGTAAACTAAGAACATATGCCGTTTGTAGCGAAGGTGTAAACTAAGAACATGTGCCGTTTGTAGCGAGGGTGTAAACTAAGAACATGTGCCGTTTGTAGCGAGGGTGTAAACTAAGAACAGGTGCCGTATGAAGCGAGGGTGTACGCTAAGAACATGTGCCGTTTGTATCGACGATGTAAACTAAGAACATGTGCCGTTTGTAGCGAAGGTGTAAACTAAGAACATGTGCCGTTTGTAGCGAGGGTGTAAACTCAGAACATGTGCCGTTTGTAGCGAAGGTGTAAACTAAGAACATATGCCGTTTGTAGTGAGGGTGTAAACTAAGAACATGTGCCGTTTGTAGCGTGGTTGTAAACTAAGAACATGTGCCGTTTGTAGCGAAGGTGAAAACTAAGAATATGTGTCGTTTGTAGCGAGGGTGTAAACTAAGAACATGTGCCGTTTGTAGCGAAGGTGTAAACTAAGAACATGTGCCGTTTGTAGCGTGGGTGTAAACTAAGAACATGTGTCGTTTATAGCGAGGGTGTAAACTAAGAACATGTTCCGCTTGTAGCGAAGGTGTAAACTAAGAATATGTGGCGTTTATACAGATGGTAAACTAAGAACATGAGGCGTTTGTAGCGAAGGTGTAAATTAAGAATATGTGGCGTTTGTAGCGAGGGTGAAAACTAAGAACATGTGCCGTTTGTAGAGATGGTGTAAACTAAAAACATGAGCCGTTTGTAACGAAGGTGTAAAGTAAGAACATGTGCTGTTTGTAGTGAAGGTGTAAACTAAGAACACGTGCCGTTTGTAGCGAAGGTGTAAACTAAGAATATGTGGCGTTTGTAGAGAGTGTAAACTAAGAACATGTGACGTTTGTAGCGAGGGTGTATACTAAGAACATGAGCCGTTTGTAGCGAAGGTGTAAACTAAGAATATGTGCCGTTTGTAGCAAAGGTGTTACCTAAGAATATGTGGCGTTTGTAGAGAGTGTAACTAAGAACATGTGACGTTTGTAGCGAAGGTGTAAACTAAGAATATGTGGCGTGTTTAGAGGGTGTAAACTAAGAACATGTGGCCTTTGTAGCGAAGGTGTAAACTAAGAATATGTGGCGTTTGTAGAGAGTGTAAACGAAGAACATGTGGCCGTTTGTAGCGAGGGTGTAAACTAAAAACATGTGCCGTTTGTAGCGAGGGTGTAAACTAAGAACATGTGCCGTTTGTAGCGAGGGTGTAAACTAAGAACATGTGCCGTTTGTAGCGAAGGTGTAAACTAAGAATATGTGCCGTTTGTAGCGAAGGTGTTTACTAAGAATATGTGCCGTTTGTAGAGAGTGTAAACTAAGAACATGTGGCGTTTGTAGCGAAGTTGTAAACTAAGAATATGTGGCGTTTGTAGAGAGTGTAAACTAAGAATATGTGCCGTTTGTAGCGAAGGTGTAAACTAAGAACACGTGCCGTTTGTAGCGTGGGTGTAAACTAAGAACATGTGCCGTTTGTAGCGAGAGTGTAAACTAAGAACATGTGCCGTTTGTAGCGAAGGTGTAAACTAAGAATATGTGCCGTTTATATCCAAGGTGTAAACTAAGAATATGTGGCGTTTGTAGAGAGTGTAAACTAAGAACATGTGGCGTTTGTAGCGAAGGTGTAAACTAAGAACATGTGCCGTTTCTAGCGAGGGTGTAAACTAAGAACATGTGCCGTTTGTAGCGAAGGTGTAAACTAAGAACATGTGCCGTTTCTAGCGAGGGTGTAAACTAGGAACATGTGCCGTTTCTAGCGAAGGTGTAAACTAAGAACATGTGCCGTTTATAGCGAAGGTGTACACTAAGAACATGTGCTGTTTGTAGCGAGGGTGTAAACTAAGAACATGTTCCGTTTGTTGAACGGGTAAACTAAGAACATAAGATATTTGATGAACAGTGTGAAATAAGAACATTCGCCGTTTGTTAAACGGTGTAAACGTGAAAACGTGCCGTTTGTAGATATTGTGTAAACTAAGTATATCCTCTCTTTGTAGACAATGTGAAAGTAAGAATCTGCCGTTTGTGGAACGGTATAAACTAAAACATGTGCCATTTGTAGAGAGGGTGTAAAATAAGAACATCAGCCGTTTGTAGAAATGAGTAAACTAAATCATCCGCCGTTTGTTAAACGGTGTATACTCAAACATGTGCCGTTTGTAGAACGAGTGTCATTGAGAAATCTGCCGTTTGTAGAGACGTTGTCAACTAAGAACATGCGCCGTTTGTAGAGAGGGTGTCAACTTAGAGCATGTGCCGTTTGCTGCACGGTGTAAAAGAATCCACCGTTTGTTGAACGGTGTAAACTGAGAACATGTGCCGTTTGTTGAACGGTGTAAACAAAGAAAACTTACCGTTTGTAGAGAAAGTGTAAACTTAGAACATGTGCTGTTTGTTGAACGGGGTTAACTAAGAAAATGTGCCGTTTGTAGAGAAAGTGTAAACTTAAAACATGTGCTGTTTGTTGAACGGTGTCAACAAAAAACATCCGCCGTTTGTTGAATGGTGTAAATCAAGAACATGCGCCGTTTTTTGAACGGTGTAAACTAAAATGTGCCTTTGTAGAGAAAGTGTAAACTAAGAACATGTGCTGTTTGCTAAACGGTGTAAACTATGAACATCCGCCGTTTGTAGACAACGTGTAAACTAAGAACATGTGTCGTTTATAGAGATTATTAAAGCTAAAACATATTTGAAGAGAGGGTTAAACTAGGAACATGCGCCTTTTGAAGAGAGGATTAAACTTTAAAAATGTGTTAACATGGTGTAAATTAAATTGTTTGTAAAAACATCTAAACTGATACACAAGCACAGTCTTTAGAAATACATCGAAGCGACATATTGTGATAGTTATAGCGACTTATATTATTTGGTGGCGGAAGACCGCAGACATGTGTCTGGGAAGAATCACTGGCGCATCGCAGGTGAGCTGGAAAACCTTCCCCAAACGGTGCTCGAACCCACGCGGTGTGAGTCTTAGCAGTCAGAGGAGTTACAAATTGGCGACTCTACCACTATGCCACGCCCAATGCGCAGTGTGTAGAGAGGCTGGAATCTTAAAAACAGGAGCCGTTTGTGGAGAAGGTGTAAACTGATACTCAAGCGCCGTTTGTACAAAGGGTAAAAAACCCTATACTCAGGCACCGTTAGTGGAGAGGGTGAAAACCGATACTCAGGCGCCGTTAGCTGAGAGGGTGAAAACCTATGCTCAGGCACCATTAGTGGAGAGGGTGAAAACCGATACTCAGGCGCCGTTAGCTGAGAGGGTGAAAACCTATACTCAGGCACCGTTAGTGGAAAGGGTGAAAACCGATACTCAGGCGCCGTTAGTGGAGAGGGTGCAAACCGATACTCAGGCGCCGTTAGCTGAGAGGGTGAAATATCAATATCTTACCACTGCTTTGGGGAATTTGGGCATAATTTCTGCATAAACTCTTACTTAAGACTTAGTAAGGTCGAATTTGTAAACAACCTACGTACTTTTTGTTAGACAGTACAAATCGCGAAAAAATTGCTTTACATGTTCGATTTTCCAAATCTATAAAAAAAAGCACGATGGTGATTTCCGCTTAAAATAGATGACGACCTCAGAACAGAACAGCCGAATGATGCTATAACGAGATGTCAAAAGTATATTGTTGCGTGGTTTTACTAGTTTAAAAATAGCTACCTCTGCAGAGTGGATCAGATAACACATATCTGTTTGCAATGACGAGTAAGGATGTATGCTTCACTGTTCTCACATCTTTAGGGCGTCAAAGAACAACATGTTCTATGACCTTTTCAAGTTGCAATGGCGGTTATTGGAATGACATTTTGTGTTCAAAATGTCGGATATCATTTTTGATGGAGGTGATTATGCGAAAAAACAAATAATAACGACGTTAACTGACTTTGTGTTGACGTCGTGACGACTTCATCCATTTATTGGCCAATGTCGCAAGTAATCTTTCTTTCAGAAGTCTTTATTGATTTAAGAAAGCTTGCATAATGCAAGGAAAGATATCAACAAAAGTCATTTATGACTAGAACTTGAAAAAAGGCTGTGTAGTTAACATGTGTGTTTTGAGCCGATGTGAGCAAGTAAGTGATAAATCAACAAGTTTTCCTTATTGACTGACGTTAGTAATAGTATACCATCACTACAAAAGGGCGAAAAGGCGTGCCTTTTGAGCATATACTCTTTATTTAATATATGTATACCTCACTGTAATGAAAGCAAATATCAAGAAAAAATCAACCATTAGGCGTAAAAAAAAGTTGTTTGTTTCCACTAACCGGACCGACCTTATTTTTTTCGTGCCGACCCTAAACGGTTGTTTCACTATTCAAGCGTATTAGTTCAAGCGCGCAGACGACAGAGATCAAAGAGACGTAAATTGCTGCGTTAGTATTGCGCGTGAAAATGAAAAAATGCAAACATATTCAGCAAGATGTTGACTAACTCGCAGTTTTTAACAACAGCAATATGTCAAACCAGTGTAAAATGAAAACTATATTATATTTTTTTAAGTTTACATTTATATGTTGTCATTTTCCACATGAATATGTATTGCTAGTATTACCTTTGATGCAGTGTTCTCACATTTGTAATTGGCTAATGGTTGTACGGTAAAGAAAAGTTAAGTCCTACCTACCCTATTCTTTTTTGAGACGTTAGCGGAAAAAAAACAACTTTTTTTTTTGCCTTAGAACCAACATATTAACACCGATAAAGCAGAAAGAGCGAGAATATATAAGTTTTAAGCAAACTAATTAAAATTAAAATGTAAATAAATAAAATAGAAAATACAAATAAGATTTTTACCTTGAGCGTGTATCTTACTTCAGCCTTGGCAGCCGTACTGTCACACCCAAAATGCTGGGTCGCTGAAGTTTAACCAGGCGAGGAAGTCAGCCAGCCGGGTCGCTTCGTTCCCATGACAACAGGGTATGACGCAGCAAGTGCGGACTTCGTGGAGGCTGTGGTGTACATGATACATGAAACAACCTAGTTTAAATGAAACCGAAACAAGACTGGTCAAATTAGCGACGTCCGGCTATTTTTATATCAATGTACAAATTTTAATTTTAGGAACAAGTGAGATACTTTCGTTTTTACGGCTTTTTAAGGTGAAAAATGTTATCAACACCGTTTCTTTCTAAAGCTTCTAATTATATTACTGATATTAAGTTATGTTATTTATATAGTTAAAATTAAAAACTTTATTTAAAACCGCCAGTTCTGCCAAATGTTTAAATTTAGGGCGACTTGGTCGAAGTTTTGGGTAGGTACAAGACCCCCAAAAAACATACGGCCCACTCTATATATGTGCTTCAACTATTGTGTCACTATTAAAATTACCAGGACATTTTTATGACTGACGTATACACGTGACATATAATTTCGCATGCGCAGTTCCTGAGATGCATGGAGGTTTTGAGCTAAAAACTGCTGTACTAGAATCGTCGCGACTTTTTTATTCTCTCAACCAAAAGACTGAATTTTTAAAGGTAAGCATGTTCACATATCATCAAGTGACCAGAATGATATTTTATTTGTTTATTCTTTTGTTGTGGTAAAACAAAGTTTAGATTTATTTTTAAACAGAACTTTAAAAAAGTTAAAATATTACTAAGCCGCTTTAAATACCTGCACACACAACATCTTGCTTGGTGTGCTATTGTATATTCGTTCTATCATAAACTACTCCCATACAGTGCGTCGGTAAACATTGTTTGGTCGCCATTTTATTTCTCTCAAACATCCAAATAAAGTATTTTCGCATTTAAAAATCCTGCGAAATGCTGCTATTGATGTCCTACATTTAAATGAAATATGAAGCTTAACACTAAACTCGTCACTACAAACATGTATTTCCTATCTGAGTCACGCTTCAGAGTAAGCTATTTTTAAATTAAGCAAACCATTCTATCACTTACTTTTGAGATCACTTTATGTCACTGTCTGTGTAATTTGCTATGATGTCTATAGCAATTTTAGCAGAAATGCCTGTAGTGCTTATTTATAGATCTAGAAAGAATAAGAATGGGCGTTTAGAGCAAAATCGTCTTTGCTGAGACAATAGTATGTGTGTATGTAGAAATCATTCCACACAGCCCAAAACAGGCATAATGTACTTGATAATGGCAAAATGTCGGATACCTTCTTTGACACAATTTTACCCGTGCAGTCATAAAATACCTATTCAAACAGTCTTAGACTTGTTGACAAAAAGGTCCCGGTTTTGAGTCACAAACTTGAGTAAGTTATTGGTTGTTCATTTACTCTTTTTGCAAACTGCTGAGCACTGGTTCTTCAGAGCAATCGCAAAGGCAAGTGCATGCATGTGTTAAATAATGTTGTGTAATCGACCAAGATCATAAGTTAAATCAAACTATAAAACAAAGCTTAAAGTAAATCTTTTAAAGACCAACTTTAAAAACAAACAGGCAAGTAAACAAACAACGGTAACACACCAACACACCTTACAATTCATATTATTGCAAGATCCGCTACTGTACAGCAAGCCGAGTGTGAAAATACCACCACCCCTCATCTCCCAGGGTTTCTTGTCCCATTGATTTCACTCGACATGGGTGGATCACATACTCGCTTCACTGACTCAGTAAAATTACACCCTAGCTTCCAAAATTAACTCGAGGATTTATTGCCAATCTAACATACTTCACCAAATGTCTAATGTTTATACCGTAGGTATTTAGTAAGGAGATTTGTTGTGTCTGTGTGTGTATGTGTGTGTGTGTGTGTGTGTGTGTGTATGTGATTGTGCGAGTGTGCGTGCGTGCGTGTGTGTGTTTGTGTGAGTGTGTGTGATTTTTTCAAGTTATCGATTTAATTAATGATGAGAAATATAATGTGACCTGTTGAAAAGTATGATTTATTAACAAAATATTAATTTTATTTAAAATGGGATGCGCTCCTAATCAGCAAGAGAGCGAAAGCGATAAAGAGGCATGAAAGAGAAAGAGAGAGAGACAGAGACAAAGACAGAGACAAGTAAAGATAGAGAGAAGATCAGAAATAGATAGAGAAAAGGGAAAGAGAGGGAGAGAAAGAGGGAGAAGGGAGAGAGAAAGAGGGAAAGAGAGAGAGAGAGAGAGAGAGAGAGAGAGAGAGAGAGAGAGAGAGAGAGAGAGAGGGGGAGGGAGGGAGGGAGGGAGAGAAAGAGAGAGACTTTCTAAATATTTTCTTGTTTATTGTTTTGTTGGGTTATATATGCTTTTTAATATCAAGGTTGCTAGATATTATCTAAAATACTAGCACAACAAATCTCTAGGTATTTGCGATGGCGAAGATTAGTTTAATCTATTCGATGTAATGAAAATAGAATGTCCTTAGAAATTTATGAAATCACACGAACATGCAACCACTTTTCGAAATATGACTTATTATTCATGCATTAATAACAAGTGTCACGGCAATATTCTCTTGGGTTGAGGAACAGCGATGCATATTCCTTTAGTGACAAGAACCGCAACATTATTTAACATAATGTTCGTAATAACATCTGCAATATTAATTGAGAAACAACCACAGCACAATATTCTCCAATTGACAACCATTGCAATATTCTCTCACTGATATCTATTACAATCAATGTATTCTTTCAGTGACAAAATTTGCAATTTTCTCTTAGTAACAAACAATGACATGTTTAATAAATAAAAACAGCTGTGAAAAGCACTCCTATATTCGTTTAGTGACAACCAATGCTAATATTATCTTAGGGAAGAACATTACGATATTCTCTTTGTGACCATTACTCTAATGTGGCAACCATTTCATTGTTCTCTTTATTGCAACCGCTCCAGAAGTCTCGTAGTGGCACTGACTCCAATATCATCTTAGGGAAAACCATTTGATATTCTCTTTGTAACAATTGTTCCAATATTTTCTTTGTGACAATTACTCTAATATTCTTTCAAGTGTCCTCTTAATGACAAACACTCATTTGTTCTCTGAATGACAATCACTCCAATGCTCTCTTAATGACAACCATTCCATTGTAATCTTAGTGACAACCACTCCAATGTTCTCTTAGTGACAACCATTCCATTGTAATCTTAGTGACAACCACTCCAATGTTCTCTTAGTGACAACCATTCCATTGTAATCTTAGTGACAACCACTCCAATGTTCTCTTAGTGACAACCATTCCATTGTAATCTTAGTGACAACCACTCCAATGTTCTCTTAATGACAACAATTCCAGTGTTCTTGTTGTGACAACCACTCCAATGTTCTCTTAGTGACAACCATTCCATTGTAATCTTAGTGACAACCACTCCAATGTTCTCTTAATGACAACAATTCCAGTGTTCTTGTTGTGACAACCACTCCAATGTTCTTTTAATGACAACAATTCCAGTGTTCTTGTTGTGACAACCACTCCAATGTTCTCTTAATGACAACAATTCCAGTGGTCTTGTTGTGACAACCACTCCAATGTTCTCTTAATGACAACAATTCCAGTCGTCTTGTTGTGACAACCACTCCAATGTTCTCTTAGTGAAAACAATTCCAGTCGTCTTGTTGTGACAACCAATCTAATGTTCTCTTAGTGAAAACCACTCTATTTTTTATCTTAGTGACAACCACTCCAATGTTCTCTAAGTGACAACCACTCGAATGTCCTGCGGAGGGCCGGTGATTATATTATACTCAGATACGTGTCTGAGGTTTTCTTCCATAAGTTAAAGATGAACGTTGCTAATATGATCATATGGGGAAGGGTGTGTAGAGATAACGTTCGTGTATGTGTGTGTGTGTGCGTGTGTGCTGGTGTGCGCATGTGTGTGCGTGCGTGTGTGCTTGTGTGTATGCGTTTGTGTGTTGTTTTTTGTGTGTGTGTGGAGGGGCGGGGGCACAGTACTCCGGCTGATTTGTGGCGAGCCGGTGGTTCTACCCAGACATGTGTCTAAGGTTTTTCAGCAGCAGTAATACCTGGATGCCGCTAATACTGGCCATAACTGTGCCACCGGGATGTATACTAATAAATAAAAGTAACAGGTAACATTTGTTTTATTCATAATGTATGACTGCAGTCAGTGTATAAAGAAATCAATACGTAGTTGCCCATTGAAAGTAAATTCAATGACATATTGTGAAAACGTTGACTACTTTATGAGAATGTATATTTTCTTTCGAATAATTGGTGCATAAATTCTCGTCGACCAAATATACGTTTACGCAGTTCAGTTCGATTCACACCGCTACCCACGATTGACCAGGGTAACCAGCTACGCCCAACGATATTTTAGCAACCAACCATGACTGTCTTTTGATATTTTTATATAGCAACAATGTTATTTTTTGCATATTACTAATGAGAAATATTTTCTCTTACAAAGTGACAATATGTATAAAAACAACAACAACAAATTGAAATTCTATTGTTCTCTTCTGTTCTATTGTATTTTGAGTATTTAAAGCGCGCAAATACCAGCCGTATGTGTATGGCGATTTTCGATGTACATGTCGTAATCTGATGAAGAGATACATTTATGTCAACTTCTTGATTGACTTTTGCTGTTATTATAACACCATATTCAATGAGTTGCATCAAGTGTTAGTTTCATATGTTGTTATTATGTTGTAGCATCTGCTGTTTGCTTTTTATGTTGTTGTCGTTGATTTACGTTGTTGCATCGTTTTAGCATCTGTTGTTAGATTTTGATGTTGTTGCTGCATTACTGCGTTGTTGCGCACACTGTAAGTCTACTCTGTTTTTTCCCTTATTTTATTGCTTTGTTGCATTTGTGTAAGTTTATCTTCTTGTTGTTTTTTTGCTGTTGTCTTGCATATGTTAAGTTTTATTGTTGTTGTTGTCATTGTTGTTGCGAAATTGCATCTGCTGTTAGTTTTCGTTTTTGTTGTATATTTCTTGCATAGTTTGTTAATGTTGCTGTTGCGCTGCTGCAATTTTTGTTAGTTTTCGATATTGATCTTGCATTGTTGCATCTTTTGTTAGTTTCCTGTGTGATGTTGTTTTTGCGTTGCTGCAACTTTAGCTATTTTCCAATGCATTATTTCATATTTTGTTAGTTTTCTGTAGTACTGTTGCGCTGCTGCATCTTTTGTACCTGATAGCGCAGTCGATAGAAAGTCGGCTCCAGGTACGGGAGGCCCCGGGTTCGATCGCGGGCTGCGACATACCGTCTCCAGATAATTGAAATACTAATGATGGAACGATAAACCCAATAAACAAACAAACATAGTTTCCGATGTTTTTGCGATGTTTCACTTTTTGTTGATTTGCTATGTTGCTGTTGTGTTGTTGCAACTTTTCTTAGTTTCATGTCTTGTTGAAGGTGTGTTGTTGCATCTTTTGCTTTCTTGTGCTGTTGTTGCTATTGAATCGAAGCAACTTTGGTCAATTTTCGATATATACGTTTCTTAGTGTCATCTTTTGTTTATGTCTTTTGTTGTTGTAGCGTTATTTAATCTCTTGTTAGTTTCCAATGTTGCTTTTGCGTTGTTTCCTGTTTTTGTTAATTTTCTATGTAGCTGGTGCGTTGTTTCATCTTTTGTAAGTTTCCTGGGATATCTTTGTACTGTTGCAACTTTGTTAGTTTCGTGTTATGTTGTGTCTTTTGATTGTTGCATCTTTAATTTCCAGTATTATTATTGAGTTGTTGCAACATTTGTTCATTTCTCGTGTTGCTGTTGCTTCATTGCGTTGTTGCAATTTCCTTTGTTGTCGTTGTTGAGTTGTTGCATATTTTGTTCGTCTGCTGTGTTGTTCTTCTTTTTGAGATCTTGCATTCATCGTAGGTGTTTTTGGTGCTGTTGTAATTTTGCTTCATCTCTAGATATGTTTTGTCATTGTTGTTTCGTTTATGTATGTCGTGTTAGATTTTGAGTGGTTCTTTTTGTTTTGATATTGCTATTGTTTTTGTTCTGTAGAAAAATATGTTGGTAATGAAGAAAATTGTTGCTGCTGCTTTCATGTGTAGGTTGTTGTTCCTACTTTATCTGCTGTTGCTATCATATATTATTACTTGTGTTCTTATTGTTGCTGACGACACTGACGAAGCTTTATCATTTTTCCTTTTAGAGTTTTGTTGATTTTTCTGTTAATTTTAAACGTGGCAAACAAAATTCAATTCTTTAAAATAGTGTACGATACACACGCCTCTTTCCAACTTCCTTGCTTATTTGATAACTTTACGGTTTTTGAATAGGTATGTACTTGTTATCAGGTGAGAAATGCGACTCGTTGGACGAAAGGCGATAGTGTGTGACAAAGATCTCTCCCCGCATCGTGGCTTTTTAATTCATGTGTATCAAACATATTTGGGCAACGCCTAGGATGAAATCAAAGTACCCGGGCATTATTCTTGCGTGAACATTCTCTGGGGTACACGAATATGTCTATTTAAAGCAAATCTACAGTGATCAGCAACGATTACCCAATTTACCTTACCAAATTTCTTCTGACAAAACTTAAGTTGAACGCAGCGTACATTCGCTTACAGATTTGGGTGAAAAATATTTTATATTCGTAAAAGTGACTTTTTACAATAAAGCTTGCTAAGGCTGTGTTTTAATGAACGATTGAATCTTATTGCATCTTAATTTATTCCAAGTAAATGTTTGTTCCCATCAGCAATCTTCAGTTAAATTCTTACTTATTGTTCGGGGACACAATATAATTGGTACCAAACCAAAACAAGAAGGATATGACAGAAAACTGATCAACCCTCCCTTCACTGGGCTTGACTTAAATCCAAGTGAACTGATAAGTGCCGGTTGAAACCTGTCAAAATTGTAACAAAGGTTATGTTGAAATTTGATATTTAACTTTTTTTTTCCGGCCTAAATATAAAATATATAATTCAGACAGAGCAATTAGGTACAAAGATTCAGTTGTACAGTCAGTAGAGCACTGGGCTCTCCCTAGTTCGACTCCTACAAAGAAAATAACAACAAAAAACAACAAGAAGCATTTTTATATTTAGTTTTATTACACTTCTTCCAACATCATCACCATCATCATCATCAACGTCATCATCATCATCATCATCATCTTCATCATCATCAACATCATCATCATCATCATCATCATCATCATCGTAATCGCCATCGTCATCCTCGTAGTCGTTTTCACCGTCATCGTCGTGGTCATGATATTTTTGATCGTCCTCGTCGTCATCATCATCATCATCATCATCATCATCATCATCATCATCATCATCATCATCACCTAGCTTTTGATTAGCTGTTGCAGCATATTAAGAAAATGTATTATTATTGGTAGTTTGAGAGGTTTTTATTTTCAAATATGTTGTTGTTTGCTTGTCTGATAATACAATACTGTTTATGAATTTATGCTAACCTCTAAATTTCCACTGCAACATTGAATAGGATTTTTTTAGCTTAATCCTAAATTAAAGTCCTATGTGTTATCTTTTATTATTTTTAGACATTTTACTGTTTTATTCATTGGTACAATAAGATTATTTTATTTTTTAGCCTATTTGGTTTCACATGTTAGGTTTTCTCAAACACCCCGTAATAGAGACCGTGAACTTCTATGCGATTACCGCTCACTAGACTTTTTGGTCATGCATAGTAGCACTCGGAACTCCTCGGGTAATTCCGTCCTCTACGTAATCACCTCGGAAGTAATGCTGTCGCCGCCATATTGACGAACTACATCCAAAATGGCAATCGTACCTACTCGGCGATCTCCGGCAAGCTTCGGATACAGACGTCACCGAAGCGTGATCCGAGTGCATGCAGGGTAATAACTAGTATATTACACTTTTACCAAATCCTGTTGGTAATATACATACAGTATCAACTAAGTTAAAAATATTCTTCAACGAAGCAATCTGCTCTTCTTTCAAGGAGTGTTGAATCTCCATCATATCTTAAGCGTACTGCATGCACTTTGAAAAGTCAGCCATCTTTGTTTACATAATGCAATGAGAAGTTATTCGCAGGGGCAAATCACCAACTGGTGTATTCCTACATACGAGGTGATATATCCGAAGCTTGCCGGAGATCGCCGAGTAGGTACGATTGGCATAGTAGTCACCTCTGGAACTATTACACTCGGAACACCTCGGGTAATTCCGTCCTCGGGACAATCATCCCTCCATGTATCCGACAGCTCACTACAGTACGATGCCAGTAAAACTTCAATGTGTGACGGCTTCAAATTTAAATCGTCCGATTTAAATTTATCCAGCGCAGCAGACACGTAGCTGTCAAACGATGGCAGTGTTTATGTTTTGTGCGAACTACTTAGGCATATTCTTCTTCCGACTTCCGGTGAACAAAACGATCGTGATTTCATTAAGTATTATTGCACTAGATACATCCGAGGGATGCTTGTCCCGAGTTACCCGAATTACCCGAGGAGTTCCGATTGGTGGGCAAACTCTTTTTTTCAAACCGCGCTAGATTCCAACCACACGATTAACCGGTGTTGCTATAAAATATTCCCATGTAGTTTACTATGCGGACAATGTGGATGATAAATATACGGTTCCTCGTACACACAGTTTGGTTAAAATAAGTGGTTTGACACAGTTAAGTTTTGGTTATGTGGTCATTAAATACAGACTTTATGGCCATGTCTATAATTGAATATCGTCGTACGGTTTGACGCAATAAATTGTCAGTAAATATTGTCACAATGGCCTTTAGTTTTAATTGAGTATCGCCGTGTGGTTTGACACAGTGAAGTTTCAATAATTAGGGACATAGTGGCTTTTACTATTATTGAATGTCGCTGTGTGGATTGAGAGATTAAAAATTCAGTAATTATGGACAAAATGGCCTTTACAATTTTTGAATATCGCCGTGTGGTTTGACACAGTGAAATTTCAGTTAGTATGGAAAAAATGGCCTTTACAATATTTGAATATCGCCGTGTGGTTTGACACAGTGAAATTTCAGAAATGATGAATAAAATGGTCCTTACAATATTTGAATATCTCCGTGTGGTTTGATGCTGTGAAGTTTCAGTTAGTGTGGACAAAATGGCCTTTACAATAATTGATTATCGCCGTGTGGTTTGACACAGTGAAATTTCAGTAATGATGGATGAAATGGTCTTTACAATGTTTAAATATCGTCGTGTGGTTTGACACAGTGAAATTTCAGAAATGATGAATAAAATGGTCCTTACAATATTTGAATATCTCCGTGTGGTTTGATGCCGTGAAGTTTCAGTTAGTGTGGACAAAATGGCCTTTACAATTATTGAATAACGCCGTGTGGTTTGACACAGTGAAATTTCAGTAGTTATGGACAAAATGGCCTTTACAATTATTGAATAACGCCGTGTGGTTTGACACAGTGAAATTTCAGTAGTTATGGACAAAATGGCATATACAATATTTGAATATCGCAGTGTGGTTTGACACAGTGAAATTTCAGTAATGATGGATAAAATGGGCTTTACAATATTTGAATATCGCCGTGTGGTTCGACACAGTGAAATTTCAGTTAATATGGACAAAATGGCCTTACAAAATTTGAATATTGCCGTGTGGTTTGACACAGTGAAATTTCAGTAATGATGGATAAAATGGCCTTTACAATAATTGAATATCGCCGTGTGGTTTGACACAGTGAAATTTCAGTCATTATGGACAAAATGGCCTTTACAGTAATTGAATATCGCCATGTGGTTTGACACAGTGAAATTTCAGTAACGATGGATAAAATGGGCTTTACAATAATTGAATATCGCCATGTGGTTTGACACAGTTAAATTTCAGTAACGATGGATAAAATGGGCTTTACAATAATTGAATATTGCCGTGTGACTTGACACAGTGAAATTTCAGTAACGATGGATAAAATGGGCTTTACAATAATTGAATATTGCCGTGTGGTTTGACACAGTGAAATTTCTGTAATTAAGGATAAAATGATCTTTAATAGATTTGAATATCGCCGTGTGGTTTGACACAGTGAAATTTCAGTAATTATAGACAAAATGGCCTTTACAATATTTGAATATCGCCTTGTGATTTGACAGTGAAATTTCAGTAATTATGGACAAAATGGCCTTTACAATATTTGAATATCGCCTTGTGATTTGACAGTGAAATTTCAGTAATTATGGACAAAATGGCCTTTAATATACAATTGAGTATTGCCGTGTGGTTTGAGACAGTAAATAAGCAATACCATAGACATACTGGCCTTTACTATAGTCGAATATTTCTAATAGCCGTTTTTACTGACGTTGTTTGATGCGGTAAATTACCAATAACAGTCGTTATGGACATGTCCGAGATTGAATATCGCCCTTTTTTGGCGCAGAAAATTAACACTAAATAAGCACAACATGACTATTTCTGTTATTTAATATCGCCATATGTTTTCATAAACTGGGCTGAGGATAATACTGGCATGATCCTTTTATTAATCAGCAAATTTTGATAAATTGTGTTTGTTCTCAATAATTCATTAGTAACGCTTGTCTATTACGACGCCTACTGAAATAGACACACATTTTATTAGGCATTAACTTATACAGTTTCTTGTCCAACATAATAATTATAATAATTATATAGATAATACTAAATGGCAGGTGTCTAGCTCTTGTTGTCATACATATGGAGGCAGGACACCTGGTGCAAAAGTACATGATAAGCAAATAACATAAACAAAACAGTTTTGTATAACTCTACAGATGCTGACAAAACAATTTATAACTGTTATAGCCAAATTAGGTACAATAACACATTCTGATCAAGGTTAAACATATAACGATAAATAGAATTATATCACTTAAGTACGTAGGAGAAAAATATATTTCAAATTTATAAACTATCGTAAACGTATATATTTAACACTGTGTTATTTGACATTTGCAAATCAATAATGCAGGCATTGCTTTGTTTGCTGCTATCGTCTCGGTTTAGGTGCTTAGTCAATGCATAAAGGTTTGTACGCATTTTTTATGATGGCACAGAAAGCAGTTTCCTAGTGCTTGGCGGTGTGTAGCTGAAATAGAGTAAACAGTATGTTCAATGATGACATGTGTGTAAATCTGTACTAATATAATTCTATTGTCTGGCTGTGTGTGTTTGTGCTAGTGTGTGTGTGTGTGTGTGTTTGCGTGCAGGTGTTGTATGCCCGTGTGTTTGTTAATGTGTGTGCCTACGCTACGTGCAGGGCTATAATGAAGATCTGATTTGACATAGAAGAAAACAAAATTTGTCCCAAACCAAATAATCGGAGTTACATGAAAGTACTAGTAACTTAATCGATTTTTGCAATTTTACGTCATAATCATTTAGCAAATATAATTACTACATGTAATTGATCGCAATAGATATACACCTCTCACTGAAATAAGTTTTCTATTGCATTTTAAATCTTTTTTATGTTTTAATTATTTGGGGACAATGTGTATACAATTACATATCATGCATATAGGCTACTACATACCTAGTGTGTGTTTTCAGCCATTTCAACTCAACGGGCATATAAAACAAAATGATTGTATAAAAGACCAAAGTATTGCAAATACGAGTATTATTCGATCTCGATGTAAGCATACCCAGAATCCTTCTTTGCACAAAATGCAGTGGAAATAGGATGCCTTGCACAAAGGAAGGTCTTCATCTATGCAGAATGGTCTGAAGTGGAATTCCATTTTGCACTCAATGCACTGTACCTGAAAATATAATAAAACTGAAATATCTTGATAATGATAAATGTAATGCGCATTCATTTATTTTCATTTATTTTTTTAATCATGCTCATATACAGGTGTGCGCATGTGTATAGTTCCGCATAATTTGAGAGCATACCTGTAGGTTTTTGCGCGTTTATGTGTTTTGTAGGTTATAGACATATATCAGTCCAGATAAAGTACTCAGTTTTTGTAGTGTACAGAGTAACAAATGTAAGTAGTTACCTTCGTGTCTTCATTGTCAAATGATAGACCACATTTTCGACAGCATCCCCACAAATCATCTGTATGAAGAAATAAAAAATCCAATAAATAATATTTTTTTCTCAAAGGCACCAAATCTTATGAAAACACAGATTATAGATTAAGATTGTTTTGTGCTAGAAAAGTTACAGGAACAACTTACATAAGCTCATATCTTATGTCTCTGATATAATACAAACTTTATTTTATATTACTTTTTATCTCTGTGTATCATTAAATATTAGTGTTTATTTTCTTAATATTTTATTAAATATAACCACCTTTATATTTCACTAGTTCTGTTTCTATTTTTTTTCTCATTAATGACAGTTCTTCTTCTTGAACAAACATCGACAAGGAGGCCATATGTCTCTCTGCAAGTTTAAGTTTTAATTGATCTTTTAATGCAAAATAACTGTTATTTAATCACAACAGTTTTATAATAATTAAATTATTTTATGAAATGTATTAACAAAAATACACTTTGTTTTTGAAAATACAATGAAGGCTTATTTAGTATTTTGCAATTTACTTACCAAAAGACAGAAGATTCCACAGTTGTAGCCATCTTTCTGTAAAGTGTGTGGCCTTTTCTTTATTTGCCATTGTACTGGCATATTTCTGTCACCAAATTTGTTTGTTTTTTACACTAAATATCCTATGTTCATAAAAAAATAAATAAATAAAAGACGTGACAAATCGGTATGTATTGAATGTTCATTTGGAAAAGTAAAAACAGTACAAAGGATAGGTAATAAAGTAGAGAACAATAAATCATAAAAGAACTAATCTTTTGGATTTCTCCATCTGTCGCATTACCTCAGTATTTTCTGTTCT
The DNA here is from genome assembly GCA_007844125.1 of Sinonovacula constricta. Taxonomy (NCBI): domain Eukaryota; kingdom Metazoa; phylum Mollusca; class Bivalvia; order Cardiida; family Solecurtidae; genus Sinonovacula; species Sinonovacula constricta. The sequence continues at coordinate 23,865,935 of CM017555.1, read as the reverse complement.
GCAAGTTAATTGTAGCAGTTGTTATAGGTTTTCGCGCCATGACCTTTGGAGTTGGGCGGCTGATGGTGTCGCTGTAAAATATACAATAACTGTTTTTATTTATAGTTATTTTAAGCAAAATTTAAATTAAAACAACAGTCATTAGAATAAAAATATCAAGCTATAAAAATATACACAATTTACATTATTTTTTATGCATGAAGTATATTTATGTCTTTAAATATATTAACTGTGACAATAAAACAAACACTGTAAAACTGAAGCAGCAGAAATTTCTGGAAGTGTGCTGGTCAGTTTCTTCTTCTGTTCTCAAATTTGCTTCTGACATCAATGTTTTCTCTTCAGAGTCGATTTCTGTAAGATTAGATATTGGATCTATCCAGAAATGCTTAATTCTGTTAATTCAATTTATTAAAATTGTTAGAATATAAAAGTATTCAATATTTTTTTTAAAATCTCCCCGTGCATGTAATCTATATTGTCATTTAATTCATCCTATAAGTATTGTTACGTGTATTTCCTTTGATGGACATTGAACTTTGGTTCTTCAATTCCATCTTCTCATGAACAGGATGCTACAACCATTTATTCGTCTCTGGTCATGTTTGTTCATGATTCAGAAAGTTAATTTTATTTGTGGTCAACCATTTTTGTGTTGTTTTTCAAATCGAAATAATACCATATTCCTTTTCTGAACACTATGTGGACATTATTTTTCGATGACGTCACTACTTTCGTAATAACGTATAGAAAATATCAGCGCATGGACATTTTGTTTTCAAATAGATCGTTTTTCTTTTCGTTGCTTGCATTTGAGAAACTCGTCAGGAAATGCGAGGTTAGAGGTCTGTAAAACCGGTTTAAGCACCCCAGTCGGTCCATATTGCGGACTGACCATTCCAAGGCGAACTGTCGGGTTTGCTTGTTTTCCTTAAATGACTCATCACAAATTTGTTCTTACTTTTCGCTTGGCTTGCATGCGAAATACCTTTGTTCTGTGCCTTTTCAGAGTTTGGTATATGTTGCAATACTCATAGGACTTTGTCATATATTCTTATTCATGATCACAACAATGTTACTTGTGCAGTGTGGCGGTCCTAAAAAATCTCCCCGTGCATGTAATCTATGTTGTCATTTAATTCATCCTATAAGTATTGTTACGTGTATTTCCTTTGATGGACAAGTCCGACATTGAACTTTGGTTCTTCAATTCCATCTTCACATGAACAGGATGCTACATCCATTTATTCGTCTCTGGTCATGTTTGTTCATGATTCAGAAAATTAATTTTACTTGTGGTCAACCATTTTTGTGTTGTTTTTCAAATCGAAATAATACCATATTCCTTTTCTGAACACTATGTGGACATTATTTTTCGATGACGTCACTACTTTCGTAATAACGTATAGAAAATATCTGTGCATGGACATTTTGTTTTCAAATAGATCGTTTTTCTTTTCGTTGCTTGCATTTGAGAAACTCGTCAGGAAGTGCGAGGTTAGAGCTCTCTAAAACCGGTTTAAGCACCCCAGTCGGTCCATATTGCCGACTGATCGTTCCAAGGCGAACTGTCGGGTTTGCTTTTTTTCCTTAAATGACTCATCACAAATTTGTTCTTACTTTTCGCTTGGCTTGCATGCGAAATACCTTTGTTCTGTGCCTTTTCAGAGTTTGGTATATGTTGCAATACTCATAGGACTTTGTCATATATTCTTATTCATGATCAAAACAATGTTACTTGTGCAGTGTGGCGGTCCTAAAAAATCTCCCCGTGCATGGAATCTATGTTGTCATTTAATTCATCCTATAAGTATTGTTACGTGTATTTCCTTTGATGGACATTGAACTTTGGATCTTCAATTCCATCTTCACATGAACAGGATGCTACAACCATTTCTTCGTCTCTGGTCATGTTTGTTCATGATTCAGAAAATAAATTTTACTTGTGGTCAACCATTTTTGTGTTGTTTTTCAAATCGAAATAATACCATATTCTTTTTCTGAACACTATGTGGACATTATTTTTCGATGACGTCACTACTTTCGTAATAACGTATAGAAAATATCAGCGCATGGACATTTTGTTTTCAAATAGATCGTTTTTCTTTTCGTTGCTTGCATTTGAGAAACTCGTCAGGAAGTGCGAGGTTAGAGCTCTCTAAAACCGGTTTTAGCACCCCAAGCGGTCCATACTGCCGACTGATCGTTCCAGGGCGAACTGTCGGGTTTGCTTTTTTTCCTTAAATGACTCATCACAAATTTGTTTTTACTTTTCGCTTGGCTTGCATGCGAAATACCGTTGTTCTGTGCCTTTTCAGAGTTTGGTATATGTTGCAATACTCATAGGACTTTGTCATATATTCTTATTCATGATCACAACAATGTTTCTTGTGCAGAGTGGCGGTCGTAAAAAATCTCCCCGTGCATGTAACCTATGTTGTCATTTAATTCATCCTATAAGTATTGTTACGTGTATTTCCTTTGATGGACATTGAACTTTGGTTCTTCAATTCCATCTTCACATGAACAGGATGCTACATCCATTTATTCGTCTCTGATCATGTTTGTTCATGATTCAGAAAGTTAATTTTATTTGTGGTCAACCATTTTTGTGTTGTTTTTCAAATCGAAATAATACCATATTCCTTTTCTGAACACTATGTGGACATTATTTTTCGATGACGTCACTACTTTCGTAATAACGTATAGAAAATATCAGCGCATGGACATTTTGTTTTCAAATGGATCGTTTTTCTTTTCGTTGCATGCATTTGAGAAACTCGTCAGGAAGTGCGAGGTTAGAGCTCTGTAAAACCGGTTTAAGCACCCCAGTCGGTCCATATTGCCGACTGATCGTTCCAAGGCGAACTGTCGGGTTTGCTTTTTTTCCTTAAATGACTCATCACAAATTTGTTCTTACTTTTCGCTTGGCTTGCATGTGAAATACCTTTGTTCTGTGCCTTTTCAGAGTTTGGTATATGTTGCCATACTCATAGGACTTTGTCATATATTCTTATTCATGATCACAACAATGTTACTTGTGCAGTGTGGCGGTCGTAAAAAAATCTCCCCGTGCATGTTATCTTTGTTGTCATTTAATTCATCCTATAAGTATTGTTACGTGTATTTCCTTTGATGGACATTGAACTTTGGTTCTTCAATTCCATCTTCACATGAACAGGATGCTACATCCATTTCTTCGTCTCTGGTCATGTTTGTTCATGATTCAGAAAGTTAATTTTATTTGTGGTCAACCATTTTTGTGTTGTTTTTCAAATCGAAATAATACCATATTCCTTTTCTGAACACTATGTGGACATTATTTTTCGATGACGTCACTACTTTCGTAATAGCGTATAGAAAATATCAGCGCATGAACATTTTGTTTTCAAATGGATCGTTTTTCTTTTCGTTGCTTGCATTTGAGAAACTCGTCAGTAAGTGCGAGGTTAGAGCTCGGTAAAACCGGTTTAAGCACCCCAGTCGGTCCATATTGCCGACTGACCGTTCCAAGGCGATCTGTCGGGTTTGCTTTTTTTTCCTTAAATGACTCATCACAAATTTGTTCTTACTTTTCGCTTGGCTTGCATGTGAAATACCTTTGTTCTGTGCCTTTTCAGAGTTTGGTATATGTTGCAATACTCATAGGACTTTGTCATATATTCTTATTCATGATCACAACAATGTTACTTGCGCAGTGTGGCGGTCGTAAAAAATCTCCCCGTGCATGTTATCTATGTTGTCATTTAATTCATCCTATAAGTATTGTTACGTGTATTTCCTTTGATGGACATTGAACTTTGGTTCTTCAATTCCATCTTCACATGAACAGGATGCTACATCCATTTATTCGTCTCTGGTCATGTTTGTTCATGATTCAGAAAGTTAATTTTATTTGTGGTCAACCATTTTTGTGTTGTTTTTCAAATCGAAATAATACCATATTCCTTTTCTGAACACTATGTGGACATTATTTTTCGATGACGTCACTACTTTCGTAATAGCGTATAGAAAATATCAGCGCATGGACATTTTGTTTTCAAATGGATCGTTTTTCTTTTCGTTGCTTGCATTTGAGAAACTCGTCAGTAAGTGCGAGGTTAGAGCTATGTAAAACCGGTCAGTCGGTCCATATTGCCGACTGATCGTTCCAAGGCGAACTGTCGGGTTTGCTTTTTTTCCTTAAATGACTCATCACAAATTTGTTTTTACTTTTCGCTTGGCTTGCATGTGAAATACCTTTGTTCTGTGCCTTTTCAGAGTTTGGTATATGTTGCCATACTCATAGGACTTTGTCATATATTCTTATTCATGATCACAACAATGTTACTTGTGCAGTGTGGCGGTCGTAAAAAAATCTCCCCGTGCATGTTATCTATGTTGTCATTTAATTCATCCTATAAGTATTGTTACGTGTATTTCCTTTGATGGACATTGAACTTTGGTTCTTCAATTCCATCTTCACATGAACAGGATGCTACATCCATTTCTTCGTCTCTGGTCATGTTTGTTCATGATTCAGAAAGTTAATTTTATTTGTGGTCAACCATTTTTGTGTTGTTTTTCAAATCGAAATAATACCATATTCCTTTTCTGAACACTATGTGGACATTATTTTTCGATGACGTCACTACTTTCGTAATAGCGTATAGAAAATATCAGCGCATGAACATTTTGTTTTCAAATGGATCGTTTTTCTTTTCGTTGCTTGCATTTGAGAAACTCGTCAGTAAGTGCGAGGTTAGAGCTCGGTAAAACCGGTTTAAGCACCCCAGTCGGTCCATATTGCCGACTGACCGTTCCAAGGCGATCTGTCGGGTTTGCTTTTTTTTCCTTAAATGACTCATCACAAATTTGTTCTTACTTTTCGCTTGGCTTGCATGTGAAATACCTTTGTTCTGTGCCTTTTCAGAGTTTGGTATATGTTGCAATACTCATAGGACTTTGTCATATATTCTTATTCATGATCACAACAATGTTACTTGCGCAGTGTGGCGGTCGTAAAAAATCTCCCCGTGCATGTTATCTATGTTGTCATTGAATTCATCCTATAAGTATTGTTACGTGTATTTCCTTTGATGGACATTGAACTTTGGTTCTTCAATTCCATCTTCACATGAACAGGATGCTACATCCATTTATTCGTCTCTGGTCATGTTTGTTCATGATTCAGAAAGTTAATTTTATTTGTGGTCAACCATTTTTTGTGTTGTTTTTCAAATCGAAATAATACCATATTCCTTTTCTGAACACTATGTGGACATTATTTTTCGATGACGTCACTACTTTCGTAATAACGTATAGAAAATATCAGCGCATGGACATTTTGTTTTCAAATGGATCGTTTTTCTTTTCGTTGCATGCATTTGAGAAACTCGTCAGGAAGTGCGAGGTTAGAGCTCTGTAAAACCGGTTTAAGCACCCCAGTCGGTCCATATTGCCGACTGATCGTTCCAAGGCGAACTGTCGGGTTTGCTTTTTTTCCTTAAATGACTCATCACAAATTTGTTTTCACTTTTCGCTTGGCTTGCATGTGAAATACCTTTGTTCTGTGCCTTTTCAGAGTTTGGTTTGCAATACTCATAGGACTTTGTCATATATTCTTATTCATGATCACAACAATGTTACTTGTGCAGTGTGGCGGTCGTAAAAAAATCTCCCCGTGCATGTTATCTATGTTGTCATTTAATTCATCCTATAAGTATTTTTACGTGTATTTCCTTTGATGGACATTGAACTTTGGTTCTTCAATTCCATCTTCACATGAACAGGATGCTACATCCATTTATTCGTCTCTGGTCATGTTTGTTCATGATTCAGAAAGTTAATTTTATTTGTGGTCAACCATTTTTGTGTTGTTTTTCAAATCGAAATAATACCATATTCCTTTTCTGAACACTATGTGGACATTATTTTTCGATGACGTCACTACTTTCGTAATAGCGTATAGAAAATATCAGCGCATGAACATTTTGTTTTCAAATGGATCGTTTTTCTTTTCGTTGCTTGCATTTGAGAAACTCGTCAGTAAGTGCGAGGTTAGAGCTCGGTAAAACCGGTCAGTCGGTCCATATTGCCGACTGATCGTTCCAAGGCGAACTGTCGGGTTTGCTTTTTTTCCTTAAATGACTCATCACAAATTTGTTTTTACTTTTCGCTTGGCTTGCATGTGAAATACCTTTGTTCTGTGCCTTTTCAGAGTTTGGTATATGTTGCCATACTCATAGGACTTTGTCATATATTCTTATTCATGATCACAACAATGTTACTTGTGCAGTGTGGCGGTCGTAAAAAAATCTCCCCGTGCATGTTATCTATGTTGTCATTTAATTCATCCTATAAGTATTGTTACGTGTATTTCCTTTGATGGACATTGAACTTTGGTTCTTCAATTCCATCTTCACATGAACAGGATGCTACATCCATTTCTTCGTCTCTGGTCATGTTTGTTCATGATTCAGAAAGTTAATTTTATTTGTGGTCAACCATTTTTGTGTTGTTTTTCAAATCGAAATAATACCATATTCCTTTTCTGAACACTATGTGGACATTATTTTTCGATGACGTCACTACTTTCGTAATAGCGTATAGAAAATATCAGCGCATGAACATTTTGTTTTCAAATGGATCGTTTTTCTTTTCGTTGCTTGCATTTGAGAAACTCGTCAGTAAGTGCGAGGTTAGAGCTCGGTAAAACCGGTTTAAGCACCCCAGTCGGTCCATATTGCCGACTGACCGTTCCAAGGCGATCTGTCGGGTTTGCTTTTTTTTCCTTAAATGACTCATCACAAATTTGTTCTTACTTTTCGCTTGGCTTGCATGTGAAATACCTTTGTTCTGTGCCTTTTCAGAGTTTGGTATATGTTGCAATACTCATAGGACTTTGTCATATATTCTTATTCATGATCACAACAATGTTACTTGCGCAGTGTGGCTGTCGTAAAAAATCTCCCCCTGCATGTTATCTATGTTGTCATTTAATTCATTCTATAAGTATTGTTACGTGTATTTCCTTTGATGGACATTGAATTTTGGTTCTTCAATTCCATCTTCACATGAACAGGATGCTACATCCATTTCTTCGTCTCTGGTCATGTTTGTTCATGATTCAGAAAGTTAATTTTATTTGTGGTCAACCATTTTTTGTGTTGTTTTTCAAATCGAAATAATACCATATTCCTTTTCTGAACATATGTGGACATTATTTTTCGATGACGTCACTACTTTCGTAATAACGTATAGAAAATATCAGCGCATGGACATTTTGTTTTCAAATGGATCGTTTTTCTTTTCGTTGCTTGCATTTGAGAAACTCGTCAGGAAGTGCGAGGTTAGAGCTATGTAAAACCGGACCGTAGAAAATAGTTTGAGATATCCGAAGTTTGAGTTATCCGAATTTAAGGATACTTTGTGTAAATCTTACAAATCGTACCTGCTACACGATGAATGGTAATGACTAAAATTCCTTGTTATATCTGCCACTGTAAACTAAGTTTCTGCAAGTTTGTGTAGTTTTGCATGTTAAAATTGTTATTAGATTAGATAAAATCACTAACGCGACCTCTCATTTTATTTACAAGTTGAGAAGGCCGTGTCAACAAGTTCTCAAAAACTGTTACAACAACAAGTACAAACTGAAACACTTTAATCAGCGTTAATTGATTAACGAAATTGTTGTTCATTAAATCAGCTAATTAAATAATAATCGATTAACCTCTTCTCTAAATTACGTGACATCCTGATTGCCGATAATTGGCGATAAAACTCGTGCCCAAATCTTCGCGAGTTTCACGGTAGGTGTGAAAATCATTATAGTTGCCGTTTTGCATCTTATAGCAGTTAGAAGTTTGAGATAGACCAACTGATTTCAACAGTTTTTTACGTGTGGGGACAAAGAATTTAGTTTGATATATCCGATAATTTGACACACCCGAATTTGATCTAAGCGGAGTCGAACTGTATAGAAACTATATGGGAAAAAACGGGACCGTAGAAATCAGTTCGACATAACCGGAATTTTGAATTAACCGATTTTGATTTAACGAAAGTTGACTATATATGTTTTAGTTTTGGTAATGAAAATGCAATATATTGTTATAAGAGAAAAAAGAAGATGATTTTTTAAATAATTTATTGATGATGAAGTTATATTACACACAAAAACTTAAAAATGTATGTACATGATGAGAACGCAAGCTGTTAAACAGAGAAAAAACTTGTAAACGTATGCTTAGAGGTTAAAATGCGCTGAAAACCACTGGGGGAAATTTAACTGCCGCTGCTTAGAGGTGCCGCTTCGAGAGGTTTTACTGTATATATATATATATATATATATATATATATATATATATATATATATATATATATATATATATATATATTGGTGTCCTTGATTAAAAGTTTAAAAGTTAATACAAAAATATTCAAAATCAAAGATACCTTTTGTTAGCTTGAAAAAGGTGGTAAGGCAAAGACATGTATGCTGGTGATATTTGTTGCCACTGAACCATTCCATTCTTTGTCAGTGCTGCAAATATGTGCCTGCATGGCATTTTAGATTGTTTCCAATCATGACATGTGCAGGATGGATAATGGTTGATGTCACCTACGTTCACATTGAAGTTGGTACCATTCTGTCTGATGGTAACATGACCACCTTGCTCTTCCAGCTTACATTCGCTTGTAATAAATAGCCAAAAAATTAAATAAAAGTAAAAATAAATTAAACCATTACACCATTATCAATGTTGTGCATAGGGAGGGAGGATGGGAGAGGTATATATATATATATATAGAGAGAGAGAGAGTGAGCAAGAATGGGAGGGAAATGGAGAGAAAGAATAAAAGAGGAAGAATGAGCGAAATGGGGAGAGGGAAGAGAGGTAGAAACAGAAAGAGAGAAAAACATGATATTATTTTGCAATCAATTATTCAAAAAATTATGATATCCATTTAGCCAATAAGCATCGAAATCATTACAAATACCATGATTTTAAAACTCCTTTGACTCTGAATATCTAATGCAGATATTTGCCGCTCCATACAATGTTTCACAAAGTCTCTTGGTATATTGTGGAGAAAGACAGGGATTTCTGTGTTGTATGGCTTGAACATGGAGTTATATCTGGTGTTCAATTCAACATATCTGAAGAATAGAAATAACTAAATAATGGTTAACTCTGATGTAAAGAAATTCTGCTGAATAAAAAATTACCATTGCTCTGAAGGTGTATCAAGAAAATTATTAATAATAGTCATTAAATAAAAAATTACTAAACATAATATAAAATAATGAACTATTTTTTTTAATTTCCCTACAGAAATGAAAGTTTAATTGTAATCATCTTATTGTACAATGCTGACAGAGTTATAAGTTTTAAGCAACAACTGTTGTGATAAAGTGTGCAAAATATTTTAATGACTAAAGATGGATCTTACTTTTTATATCTCTCTGGCAAGAACTCCTCTACAAGCGTTTTGACAAGCCTCGTCAGTGAGGCGCTTTTCCTTTTCAAGAATGTATTCTTCAGTATCCTATGTGTTGTTTCAACAGCGTTTGTTGTTGTCCCTCGTAGGTGTGGGTCAAATTTGTAGGAACAGCACCATTTCTAAAAAAAAAAGGCTATTCCATGTTTATAATAATTCTTACACATTTTCATAAATAAGTGAATTTTCCGTACTACATGATTTTCAAATATCTGATAATCAATTTTATTATTAAAAATATGATATTATTAAAATATTCCCAGTATAAATTGGTTTGAGATAAAAATTCCTTGAGAGAACATCTTTGTTGTTTGATAAGCAAGCATAATGCACTAAATGTCTGTTAGAAAAATATTATCAGTAAGCTTTTTAACAAAATTAAGGTTAACAAAATGCAAATTATGTTAATCACATAAGCATTTTTTTTAGACCTGTATTCATACAATATACTATTATTTATTACCTCCTTAATAGGCAGCCAAACTTTCTGCAGGTAGGTTTTTAGTTTTACATTTTTATTCATTATAGGCTCAACTTCTTCTTTCAAAAGTTGCTCAAACTTCTCCACAGTGGAAGCATTGGCCAACCTCTCTTAAGCTAGTCCAAACATCTTCTGGCTGACAAACACCATTTTCCAAACGCTTTACAAAGCGTTCCTATGCTTGTTCTCTGTGAAAATCACACAGAAAAAGCTTTGATTCTGAAATAAATAAATTGTAAAATTCAGAAACAGCAATTGAAATAAACAACAAAAACACAATAATATTTTGAACATATGCAAGATTTGGCATTTATCTTAATTCACAAAAAACACCCAAACTAAATGGGTTGGAATCTCAGTCTACATATATAATTTAGTTGCGCTGTCTTCAGGTTGTGTCACTCTACTATAAAAGATAGTTGTATGAGTGTCATTACCAACCCTTCCATGTTAAGTTGCAATAATGATCAGGTTGTGTCAGCAGGTGTGTATCAAGGCAGATGTCTGTACTTACTTAAGTACAGTATAAAATCAAATTGAGTAAACTTAAAAAAAAAAATGAAAAATGCAATAAAAATGTTTCTTGAGGGCAATTGGATGCAGGCATGAGGCATGAACATTTTAGGTATGTGTGAGGTGTTCTGTTAGTTTTGCTGACAGGGAGCGTTATTTCCAAAACTAACGATTTAATATATGCCATGATAAAATAATGATTATTCTTCATTGTGTAATTTGTGTCATAAACATGTATACATAGGTCGTTACTTAAACTGTGTCCAGTAACCATTTAATCTAATTTATATGTAAATGCAAATTTGAAACAAACCCGGAAAAAACAAACTGATAGCATTAATTTAAGCCTTGTCAAAGTCAGTCACAAAGTATCTTGGCTGCCAACATCTGTTGTTGTCTGCTATTACTCTCAGTGCCACACTTATGCAGAATAATTTTCTTTTTCTGTTATGAATGATCCAACCACTTGAAAATCCACATTAGTTTTGACAACAAGGAAAAACAGCGACAAGTCATATACAGTTGTTCGATAAGTTGAGTCCATGAATGCTGTAGCCCCTTATTTTTCAATAAGTCTTTTCTGATCTTGTGTTTAATGGACCAGCATAAATGTCTGCAACAATGGGTACTTTATAAAACAGATAACAATAAGTACATAGCTGACATAATAGTAACTATGGGTACTAATTAATTAATAAATAGATAACAATAATTACAAAGCTAACATATTATATATAGTTATCGTAATTATGATTGTTATTAAATATTATCACTATTTTAACTGATAACAGACAATATAAGAAAACCATTTTTAATGTACAGTAAATAAAAAGGGATGTAAAATGAATTATGGGTTATCACGTAACTTGTCCATAATTAAGACCATATTTACAATTGTCTTTTTTACAATGAATAAGTATCTTTAAGCTGGACTGTCTTTCAATGAGTAAGTATGTTTATACTTGGACTAATTTATTTACATTAATCTTATTTACAATAGATTTTTTTTTTATTTACGCTTGAATCTCCAGAGTCTGTCTTCATCCTGTAGTACTCAAGCACATCATCAGGATGCGTTCTCTTCCTCTCTTGAACCTAGTGTTAGGCAAGATTAACAAATAAATATACTAAACTCACCTTGTCGGAACAAGACTTCTTTGTTATTAAATTTACATATATTGTATATCAGCAAATAGTTTAATTCTATAGCACATTTAAATAACATGTATTTTACCCATGCATTCAGAGCAATCTGTTGATCCTCCTGCATAGTCCTGTAGATGTGATTTGAATAAAACCGAACGTTTGTAGGGTGTGGCAGTGTTGGACAGATTTGTTTAACATAGCTCCTGAGATGCTGCTTCATCTCACCAACAGAAGTTACCCCTTCACCAGTGAGCTCATGAATTTTAATACAGAGCTTTAGATCCAGAGGTTGAGGCTGTGAAACCTAATAAATTATGGATAGCTTCAGGTAAATAAATCTGAAAACATTCTGTGTATGTACTTTGCATTTGCACATTTTTCAGTCATACTTTGCCTAGTATCTTTAGGAAAATAACACAAAAATATAATTGTAGACTAACATTTTAAAGTATTCTGATAAGATTTCAGTTAGAAGGCCTAAATTTGAAGGATTTAAAGTCATGTTTTTAACCCCATTTAACATACATCTTTTACAATAGATATTTATAAATATCATTGTCTTACTTGACTTAAAAAAAACACAACACCATAGCACAAACTGCATAGACAATAAATCATAATGCATCAAGAAATAGAACCGGTCACATTAATTGGTCAGTCCATTTTTATTATACTCCAAGATGTTATAGTAGTCTAGGTGTTCAAGAATTAGACTCCCTCTATAAGGTTATTGGTTAGAGCCGATGCAGGAGTGCATTTTTATTACATCTTAAAGGTGGTATCCGACAGTTTGCCTATATTAAATACATGTAGCAATATCTAACCTCCACATTGGGAAATTTGGTCATACTTTTTGCATTAACCCATACTTTAGTCTTTATAAAGACATTAATGTAATAGTTAGACAGTACTAAACATGAAAAAAATATTCTAAATGTTCAGTCTTTCCAACTCTGCTTAAAAAAGGTATCGACATCAAATCTTTGGCATCAATCAACAGCATTTTAGAAGTCTTTTTCAGGTACCAATGACATATTTGGTTATTTGAGGAAAAAATTGGACCAAACTGTCGGATATCACCTTTAAATTGTCCATTAGTATATATCCTCGTCCAGGAAATGGGCTCTTATGTGATTCTATAATTGTTTGCTAACTTTCATTTAAAGTGAGCTTTAATATCTTGACTAAATTAAATTTAAGATTATCCTGAAGAGTATAAATAATTCCAAAAACACAAGACCTTCCAGTGAATGCAGTTTAAACTCTTGGTTGTATAAAAAAGCTGTCATGAGGATGTTGACTTTTTGACTCAAAGTCAGTGGCAACTTTCTTGGTGACTTTTATGGCATAAACAGCCTTATTCATAACTAGCATTGAAATTGAAATAATAACAGAATATTATGTATTGTAAACTTTCAACTTAATTTTTATGTATATTTTTGGGTTAAAGATAATCACACTATTTTCATGATAGAGGGAAATTATAATTACCACCCCTTATTTATTTTGTCATATTTTTATTTTACCTGACATAAAATATATAATGCATACAAAATTTTAAAATGACTTGGAATGAAACAGGCATTCATAACCATTTAGTAAAAATGGTGTAAAATTAGTTTATATTTATGCTAACTTTATGGCATCTAATCTTAATTTAATTAGCAAGGTTATTATAAACTACTTACAAAAGATCCAACTATAAATGTCACTTTATAACAATTAACTTTAGGGTATGGAGCTAATCCTTCCAAAGACAAGTTGTACCCATGCCCACCTAAGCAACTAGCCCTCACTATAACTGTGTTGGACAATCACGAACCTCGCATCACTCAAGCTGAAACTATGTATTTAAGGTGTGACTTGATGGATTTATTTTTAATTAATAATAGTTGTTAGATTGAGTTCACTACAATTTATAAAATATGATCATTTAGACTAATGACAGATTATTGGTTGAGTGCACTGCTTCAGTTGTTTCTTTTTCTTTTGAACTTAACTTTATAAACAGTTGTGTAATTTAAATATAGTACATGTATAACATTAACCTGCTTCAATGGGTGTCCATTGTGGCTGCTTTCTGGGGGTACGATTAGTATGTATACATTTTGTGTTTGTACAATATCCTTGGCAGCGAGACTGCACCATATTTCCTGTACTGCATGTTGCTGTGCTGTTTTGGTAGGCAGCCCCTCAATTTGTGGATAAAGTATATATACAATTTAATGACCTTGTACATTCACTCTTTATGCTTTCAAAATATCAAGTAAATGAACAATTCATGGAAGAGTGCTTTTACCTAGATAAATGGTGGCATGTGTTCATTTACCTTATGTAATGGAAACCTGTCCAACTCCCTTATGGTGGCAGTAGCCGGACAATTAATTTTCTTGCTGGGTTGTGCCAGAAACTTTCTACTAACATAGTCATGATCAGTTGCCTGAAATGTAATACAATTCACACTTAAAAATGTGAAATAAGTACAGAATATTTATATATATATGATCAAGAATTAGGCTAGTCACTTAATTTCACAAAATAGTCTTATTATATAAAAAAGCAAAATATACATTGAAACTGGCATGCTTACAATTATTAGTATCTAAATATACTAAGTACTGTTAAGTCTTTTATAAGCTAGCCATTTTTAATTATAATGATCAATAAATCTTAACACTTGTTTAATTTGCAAAATCTTGCATATTTGCAAAGACTATAATAGTAGACTGAGTTAGTTAGGTGAAATGAAAGTATATTTACACAAGAAATAGGTAAATAAAATGGAATTAAAATTGTAATATAAAGCAACAGTGAGATTATTACTGCAAATCAATATTTATTTATCTACCAGTTTAGTGTAAATATTTATAAAAACCATCCAGTAACAATTGCATCAAAATCCTATTATCTACAATAAGCAAATTATTACATCAAAAGTTCATATTCCTTCTTGTGGCAGACTGCATAAAAATGTCATCTTTTGTTTTTAATAGCATGTTGTTTCATTAATTATTTTTTATAAGTTGTATGAATATTCATTATTTTTTGTATTACATCAAGTATTTAAATGGTTAATAATGACAGAAGGCATTAGGGTTACATTAACTCATGGAATGCAATATGCATATTGAAATCACAACAGGTCCTAAAATATTTCTTTGACACTTTAAGGTGAACTTTTATTACTAATATGCTACTTCAAAGTATTAAAACTAAGAATATGGACGCGACCAGGACGTGTTTTCTTTCAGTGCTAAGATATGATCGTTTTACGAACTACTCAAGGGGAAAGTGATTCGTAGGTCCACGATCGGGTGATCTTTTTACAGGTTAGAAGCCGTGAATTGAGTATGATAGTTATTATTCTCACCCATTTCTGTGCTTTTGACAATTTTTTACGGCCTAGTTAGGCAAGTGGGTGGGGGTTGAGTACCAAAACAATACTCCGACCCCCGGGATTGCGCAAAAAAAAAATCGTCAAGATCTAATGCACTCAGGTGTATACAGGTAAATAGAAGATCAAGACGTAACCATGTGAAAGGGGAGACAACCCCCTGCGGAACGAGATAAGTATGGCATCGCTTAACCTTCCTGATCGCACAGACCCAAAAGAAGTAGTTAATGCTAAGCTACAAAAATTAAACAAAAAACGAAAGAATAGCATATGCGAATCGGAAAGCTCATTCTCTGACGATGAAGCTACACCTTCTCAGTTCCCTCGACCACAGCAGTTCTTTAAGGACTTAGATGACATACTTCATAACCAACCCCGTGAGACGTATATCCATGAACTATTGAACGCGTATGACCACGAATACGAGAAACTGAGTGACTACAGAGATCAACTCTCAGAGAGAGCAAAGGCTTTTCAGGACTGTCCACAGACTCGATTGGTAAGAAGAAGGAACACTTCTAACAGCACAAGAAAACAAAAATTTGCTAACGACTGCTATGTCCTTCACTCATTCGTTAACGGAGAGAGAAGTAAAGAGATATGCGACGTATATACAACCGATCGAAGTAACGAGACTATAATCAGTACAGAGACTGAAGAAAGTCATAGCAATAAGTTTGTTTCGCCAGACACTACCGCAATTCTAATCAAACTACAATCTGTAGTTATGGATATGGCATGTAAACAAGCTGAACTGATGGTGGGTATAGGCGAAATACGATCAAACGTCATAAGCATGATGTCGACCGTAAAGATTATGCACGGCACAATTAATTCAATTCTTGCTAGGCAGCCAAATGCTTCTGACAAACTCCACATCGGATCCCTCTACCGTGAAATATTAATCCTCGATTCATCCCTAGACAACATGGCAAGCAAGCTGCCAACACCAATCCTTACTGCAACTAGAGTGCCAGAGAAAATGCTTCACCTGTCGAACACATCCGGACTTTGACTATAGAACCTAAAATTAACGACACAGCTCATACCCAGTCCTATGCAAACGCAATTAAAAAGCCGCCATCGGGGCCAAGCGAAGACTTCCGCGTACCTAGAGTT
Organism: Sinonovacula constricta; assembly: GCA_007844125.1. Classification (NCBI taxonomy): domain Eukaryota; kingdom Metazoa; phylum Mollusca; class Bivalvia; order Cardiida; family Solecurtidae; genus Sinonovacula; species Sinonovacula constricta. Next base: position 23,849,796 of record CM017555.1, on the reverse strand, counting down.
CGTCAAACTACCAAACATCACAAAGGTGTGAACTAGCCCACGACGGTAACACGCTGAAACAGAACCACCGTGCGGAGGCACGACACGCCCTTAACGCCACCCATGATGCCTCTCATGGATATAGGTTTGTTGCTGCTAAACGACGTCATACCGTGGCGTATTACATTTCTAACATCGATCGCCATGTCGAGGAACAGGACTTGTACGATTATATGGGTGACATGAAAGTGAATGTATCATTCGTTCGATTATTTCGTGGCAAATATGGATCGTCAGCACGAATTAATGTTTTCTTCGGAATTCTGACAGTGTGGAAAGCAATACGTTTTGGCCATCCAACGTAGCATGCAGACGCTGGATCAGCAAAGAGGAATGGTCAAAAGATAAAGAGACCAACAAATCTAACTGGAAAACACGCCGAGCGAATTAAGACTACGCATACGACAACAACGGTCAGCAAGACTACGACTACGAAGGCAATAGAGAATCTACATGAAGAGATTCGCCAGAAAACTGGAACGACCTGCTAGACAACTAACAATGAATTTAAAACGCTCTCGGCTAGCAAAATTTATGTTGCTCAACTTCATGTGCTGGAACGTGCGGGGATTATGTCATCAGCATATCCATTGTCGGAATTCCTCGATACTAAGAACATCGACATTGCGTGTAAAACGGAACACAAACTACTTCCACGTTCAGCATCGTTTTTGCAATGTATAAACCAGAAATACGATGTCTTATATACTATTGACAATTCTGTGGACCAATATACATATTCGTGTGGGAAAGCATGATCGAAATATTGGCATCGAAATTAAAAATAGACACGAACTGCCAACTTTTATATTTTGTGTATACATGCCAGCATGTAATGACATAAACCTGTATAGCAATACGCTTAGTGATATCAAAGCGCTGATTAGACTGTACAGCACATTGGGGACTATTGTACTAGCAGGAGATTTCAATGCAGAAGTTAATACTCTATCCTGCACAAAGGTCGGAAGAAAATCACGAATTTAACCTGCTCTCTGTACATAATTCACATATGGCACCCTTCCAATATACGTTCACACAAATAGCTCTATTGACCATATAATGATTGAAACATCAGAATCATATAAGTTTAAACGACTTAGCTTTATTGATAAAACCCGATCCTTTAGACCCCTCACTTCGCGCCTAAAAAGACGCAAAACGCATTTTTCGGCGCACTCAAAGACAACACCAAGAGCTATGTAATAATAAGATATTTGATCAACTGAATAGCGCTGCAGATGTAGACCATAAGCTTTTCTGGCGTCTCTTAAAAAACAAAATGGCAAATCACCCAATATCTGCAATAAAATTAACGTTAACAATCAACAATACGAAAATAATAATACATGTAATGGATTCAAGCAGTTCTTTTCTGAAAGATTCGCCAACCTCAACGAGCAAGACTCCCTAAGTGATGACTTTCTCATTGAGCTAGGCGACTACTGCTCACAAGATACACACTGCCCGGACGAACCACTTACGTCGCATTTCACTTATCACGAAATCAAAACCGTTGTTAGATCCCTGTCAAAACGAAAATGTCCAGGTCATGACGGTATACTCAATGAACATATACTATATGCTGGCGATATTATAATATTGTCTCTACTGGCGCTCTTTAATTCAGTTCTTGACCACGAACTCATCCCGACAGCTTGGCGGTCAAGCAATATAATACCATTGTTCAAAGGTTAGGGTAAAAGAAAAGACGACCCAAACAGCTACAGACCAATATCCCTATAAATTATTTGAAAAAATACTACTAAATCGCTTACAAAAACACGTAAAATTAAAATCACCAGGCTTCCCAAGCCCTCAACAACATGGCTTCCAAAGGAATCTTAGCTGCATAACCACAGCATTCAACTTACAAGAAACCATTTTTTACCAAATTGATAGAAAAAGCAATGCTTACGTAGCCATGTTGGACCAGAAGCCGCTTTTGACGTTGTAAGGCATAACGCACTGTTTTTAAAACTGGGGCGGCTTGGAAAACACGGAAAACTACTCCGCGTACTAATTAACACGTACAGCAGCCTCGAGCTCAAAGTTAGAGTCAACAACGTAACCTCCGATAGTATCGATGTCGTGAGAGGGGTACGTCAGGGTGGGGTCCTCTCCACATTTTACTTCCTGGCATATATTGATGAGCTCCTGCATCTTCTAGAGCACTCCGACGATGGAGCGAAAGTCTTGTCAATAAAAGGAAGCAACCCTACATTTGCCGACGACATAGCGCTTATCGCTACCGGCCCAAATAGCTTGCAGTCATTGGTTAATATTGTGTACAATTACTGCGTGAAATGGAACTTAGACATTAATGTAGATAAATCAAATGTCATTGTATTTTCTGAGCGAAGAACAGCACCGCCGGCTAATATAAACTTTGGAGAGCCACGCTTACCAACAACCAATACTGCTGAACACCTAGGGATTATACAAAACTCAAATCTTAAACTAACTTCACGAATAGAAGCCAGGCTGCAAAAAGTCAAGTGCGCATTTTACTCAATGGCGGGTCAAGGAATTCACCCATACCGGGTCAATCCCTTACTTTCAGCTGACCTTTATAAAAAAGATCGTCCTTCCAACTGCTCTCTACGGTTCGGAGCTGTGGAATACTATTTCCATCTCAGACAACGATCGCATCAATAGATTTTAACACTTTATCGTTAAAAAGATACAAGGATTTAATAAATACGTTCGGTCAGACATATGTGAATCAATGTTAGGCCTATATAGACTCACATCCGAAATAGAAAAAACGAAAACTAATATTTCTTCACAAAATATTAAGTCTTCCCCCAGGTTGTATTACTAAAGAAATCTTCATTAGAAAATACATTATGTACACTTCTGACACCTCCCTTATTAGATTGGGTTTTATTCCAGACATCTGCAAACTTATAGAAAAACACAATCTAGAACTGCTGCTAGACAAATTTCTTAACAATAACAACCTACCGTCAAAACTTACTTGGAAAAACATAGTTAAAAATAAAGTTGAAATATTGGAGAATGAACTCTGGGATAAGAGGCTAGCAATGGACTGTGATTTCATATTATTTCGATCACTACATCCTCATATCAAGCCAGCAATTGTTTACCAATCGTTAAATCAAAGTGCCTCACGTAACACTATGCGGTTTGTAGCCAGTTTTTGGTCAAGGCCCGCTTGCCTAGAGAACTCAAAATGCCGTGCTTGTGGGCAAATCATACAAGACTGCGTCCTCCACATAATATGGGACTGCACACAAACAGCATACCTTAGATTTACTCTGACTTCGACTCTCCTCACTTCTTTCGACCAGAACTTTGTTCATGAATTAAAACTTCTCGATCCAATAGCACTAGCCCTTAGATTACAAGGCGCCCCGATAGAACCACTGCTCCATGTTGCCGATAATAAAATATTTCTCTCGCATAGTTACAACTATACCGAAGTGCTTCAAAGCCACGAGCTCATTAAACAGTACCTGCAGTAACACTGCCATTACTACCCAACATATCGCCCATTTAATCAACCCGCATACGTTTGAGCTACCAAATACCGATTGAAAAAATGCACTAAAATGGTCCTTTTCTTGTAAACACCTAGCACATGTTTTCTTTTTATGAGATTAATACTAGTTATTTTTTACCGTTAATCTTTGTTCAGTTAAAAGTTTTAACCAAATGCTTGAACGGACTTCATAATGTTGCAATCGTCCGTGTTCAAGACTCACTGCCTCTTGCTAATTGCTGATCGCACATATATTTATACTGTAAATGCAAATCATGTGCACATATGCAATGTGTACAAGTTTAGATAACCTCTCAAAGTGCGAAGACGCTGATGTTAAATAACATGCATCAACTTAAACGTCATGTCTTGTTTATTGGCCTGGTATTTATTTGCATGACCAGGAGTATATATATTGAAATTTAGACACATATTGTCTTATGCTTCTTTTTTTCTCTTTTTTCTTCTTTTTTTCATTTTTTTTTCTGTTTGTCTCTTTTTGTTTATTTTCATGAATGTTTAGAATATGCATATACCTATTATTTGCGCATGTTGTGATAATATAGTGTTGCTAACCATGCTCAATTATGCATCAATTATGTTCTATGTATGTAAAACTGTTCCTTACGTTGTATTGTAATATCTCCATGTATGGAGGAAATAAAAGTATTGAATTGAATTGAACATGTTGGTATTTAAAATTAAAGTCCAACTTATCATATATTATGCACAATACCTATTCTTCTTAACCCTCCATCTAACTTGAATATTTATACCACATAAAATTAAGAGAAAATATTGTGTGTATATATATCAAAATAACAAGAATAATTAACTGTATATAGACCTTTGATTTGGACAATTTTAAACAGGAAAAATACATATAGAGAAACATCAAATAAAATGGTAAAAAGTGCTTCAAGTCCAATGAGGTACAAAAAAACAAAGTTGATTTGTAGAACAAGATATGATTTAAATGGGAAACATACAATGCAATAAAAAGAAAAAAAAACAACAACAGATAAATAACAAAAAAATATTAAATCAACAATCATGTTGACTTCACAACAATATCATCATAAATACACAATCCATTTTAAATGATGGAAACATGGAAAATAACAGTGTATACCTCATCCTTTTTTTTCTGTCTTTGCTAAACTGGCAGTCAAACACTTTCTGCCCAAGAATGGCATATGGCACACCTCTGTATTCCTGGTATCCATTTGTAACAGATTTTTTGTCACGCCACATAATTTGGCTGATTTAAGACAGGTCTGCAATGCAAGCGATGATAGATACATTAAACACATACAACAAATGGTAAATCAAAACCTAATGAACTAAGATTATTAAATTATTAAAATATGCAGCTTTCTAATGATGTTGAAACAATAAAGAAAATGCTGCCCATAGACAGTGTGGTTCATATTTCTCAGTGCTGGATATTACAATAATATAAACAAAGACAACACATAACATACATAGGGGGCACACCTACTGCAAACAAATAGTTTTACTGCCCTTTTGAGATGGTTCCAGCTTTTTATAATTAACATGTATGCAAAGTTTATAGGGAATTAATTTGCCAGTGTATGAGAAATGAACCAAAACAAAACAAGGTAAAGAAATGCTGATGCAGATGCCGCAGTAAGGGCCATAACTTCGATATTTCTTTAAATGTGGAGAGGACAGGTACAGGTGTCCTATTGAGGGAAATAAACAACATGTACATTACAAACAGAAAAAAAAAAATTGTCTGTATGTAAATGTATTAAAAACAACAACAATATCATGAAATCAAAAATAAAATTAACATAAAAGAATTACATACAGCACCTATCAAGCACTAATTTCGTTATTTGCATTGATATAGAAAACAACATCTAAAAAGGCCATCAATAAAAGGAAAATACATAAATACAAATGTGCATGAATTTATATATTTAGAAGTTAGAATGAATACAATACACATGTTAGTATATATAGATGACCTATCCCACCCAGAGTTGAGCTGAGAATCAAAAATAACTTGAGCGTTCTTCACCAGGGCGTTAGGTCACTATTCAAACATATAAATGATTAACTGCAGTGGTAATTGTACTACAAATTACAGGGTTATAGTATGTGTTGATAACTTGATAGATGCTGGTACTGTGTACTATGTAAACTTTGTTCTAACATGGTCTTTTCATATCTTAAACAGTCCTATAATGGGTATGACTATTTGCTGGATGAGAATTTATATCCGCGAATATGAATCCTGGGTACGGATATGAGCGTAAAAATCATTATTTACACAAATTTATGTCATATTTATGTCTTTTTTAGTAAAATTATTGTATTTTCTATAAATAAAATTAATTTACATTGGGTATTCTTGTATAAAATGTAACTGTGATCGATGTAATAAAAAAGAGACATATGGGAATTCATATCTGTGGACATACAGGGTAGGCATCGTAGAAACACTAAAATTGCCATCTGAAGCATTGTTTGTTTTATTTCCGTTAACTTTGATGAAATGTAATTAATCTAATTACTTTTGTCTTTATCATTTTTTAAAGAGGAATACCTTTTGTACACATTTGCTGTTAATGAATATTTCGATAGCCGCATGGAGGTTCATATCCATGGCGGGCGGGATACGGATATGAACGTAAAAATCAATATCTTTACCACTATCTTTACCACTAACAGATGTATATTTGTTAATTAATTAAACCGATAACAGGTCATGGATATGAATGTAAAAATCATTATGTTACATTTATGTGTGTTACTAGAAAATGTATTTTTTTTTCTAAAAATAAAATAATGTAACTTTGTTTTTCGTATAACATACGATCAGGATTGATTAAACGAACATACTTATTGGGTCATTCACAACCGAACAGCGATAATAACATTAAAATTACTGTCAGCAGTATATGGATAGAAAAATCGAAATAATGAAATTACTGTCTCAATGATTGTTTTACATTGGGTAATTGTAATTTAAAAACTTAAAAAATTCAAACCATTATCACTACCTGTTTTTATATAATACATTGTAAGCAGTATCTCTACACAAAAATACATGCCAGTGGGCTTACGGGGGCATACGGGATACAGATATGAAAACTGGTACCACTTTTTCTTGCAAGAATGGTTTTATATGATATGAAATACTGGTACCGGATAAGCAAAAGAAAATATTTGAAACAATCATGGAGATAGAGTAATTGACATAGATATATGAAATGTGATTGAGAAGGTATTTGATACAGAAATGGGGATACAGGATATTAAATGGCGATACAGGATATATACATGGAGATGTTGAATATGAATATGAGGGATACAGAATATGTACATGGGGATGGTGAAAATAGAAATAAAGGACATGGACATGGGGATATATGCAGGGAATTACACTTCTTTTTTATTTCAGAGGTCCACTGGATTCGGGATCTATGACAACAGGGGTCCAGAAAAAAGGTTTGGGGGTCAAAGTCATTATAGTAGTAGAAATTGAACACTATAGCCATATAATGGCTTCATTAGTATAATTATGTAAATAAACATTGAATAACATTTCCAACTTTTATTTAAAAGAAAACAATGTTCACCCTCAAAACTTCTTACGTCAGTTTGTTTTGACATACCGTTGTAACTTATGCATAAGCTTTTATAAAAATAAAACATGAATTTATCCGAAAAGTAAAGTGTTTCTAACTGTAAGCGAAAGCGCTTAAGCTATTGGCTTTTAATTTTAACATGTGCATTGATTTGCTGGTAAATTTACATACATGATGAAGTGGTAAGAAATTAACGAATCGGAAATGTCAAGGACAAATATTGCTGATAACTAAAACATTTGATATCAAAATGAGCCCTTCTGTCCATATTTTAAGTGTCCACATGGACACAGAATTTATTTTTTGTGCGTACATTGCTGTGATTTATGCATCTGGTAAATCCCTGTACATGATATGAACAGGGGATACAGACCATGGACATGGTGATGCAGGACATAGATATGGGACATACAAGACATGGACATAATAATACAGGACACGCACATGGTGATACAGGACATGGCCATGGATATGAACTCTGGTGCGGCTATATGTAAAATAATTATGTAAAGGTGTGTAAACTTTTATGAACAGGAGTGTTATTAATTGAAAATAATAATATTGCATCCGAGTAAACAAGAATTACGTTCATATACGTACTCCTCTATGTATATGGATATAAACTCTGGTGCGGATACATCTGTATGCGATATCTATGTAAAGGCATCTGCACCTTCATTATCCATAGGGAGTTTTGTTAATTAAAAATAATAACATTGCATCAAAACAAGAATATTACAAATTAAGTTGTAGATAATGTTTTAACGTTCATATCCATACCCCACATGACCACGACATGAACTCTGGTGCGGCTTTATTTAATTTATGATATTTATGTAATAATTATAACAATAATTATGCCTGCATACTTTAATGAAAGGGTATTTCATTAATTAAAATTAATAAAATGTATCAAAGTAAGTAAGAATATTAACAATTAATTTGTAGATAATGATATTAACGCTCATATCTGTACCCCCACCCCCATGTCTATGATCCATATGAAATGTGGTGCGGCTATCTTTATATGCAATAATTATGTAAAGATGAGCATACTATCATCAAAGTTGTTAAATTAATTAAGAAATGATTATATTACAAAAGACTTCACATAAATATAACAAACAATTCTGTAGTTTGCAATTTCATTGTTCATATCCGTACCCTTAATGTCCACGTATATGAACTGACATATAGATATATACATAAAGATCTGTATTTTGGACTATATCTATCTAATTATTAGTACGCACCGGGACGTTTATGGTACGGTTTGAATAACCTCTACGGCAGGGGTAATCTCTAAACCCACACCATTTAACTCCGCACACCGTTTAAGTCTAGTACTGTAGGCGGAGTCATGGTGGTGTGTGGGCGGAGTTAAACGTGTATTCAAATACCAACATGGACCGAAAAGCGCAGATTAGGACAAATGCCCCGTGTAATTTAATGATAACATCAATCCGGTAAAACACACACAATATTTGAAACAGTGAATGGCAAAACTACCTATATAAATAAATTTTGTAGAATATTTGTCAGTATATCCAACGGTATTTTGTGGTTTCACACTGGTGCACATAGTGAACAATATTACATTCAAAAGCTGCACATCAATTCGATCTGTTGAGTAAAAGGTGTCCCTGTATGACTACAAATGCCGCTGATCATTTAGGTCTGTTGGGTATAAGGTGTGAAAAGTGCCCCGTATTACTTTTAAAGCCGAACACAATTTAAGTCTGTTGGGTAAGAGGTTGCCTAGTGCCCCATATTACTTTATAAGCCGCACACCGATTTAGCCCATTAGGTAAAAGGTGTACATAGTGCCCCATATTACGTTAAAAGTCGCACACCATTTAAGTCTGTTGGGTAAAAGGTATACATAGTGCCCCATATTACTTTCAATGCCGCACACCATTTATGTCTGTTGGCTAAAAGGTGTACATAGTGCTCCATATTACTTTAAAAGCCGCACACCTTTTAAATCTGTTGGGTAAAAGGTATACATAGTACCCCATATTCCTTTAAATGCCGCACACCATTTATGTCTGTTGGCTAAAAGGTGTACATAGTGTTCCATATTACTTTAAAAGCCGCACACCATTTAAATCTGTTGGCTAAAAGGTGTACATAGTGCCCCATATTACTTTAAAAGCCGCACACCATTTATGTATGTTGGGTAAAAATGTACATAGTTCCCCATATTACTTTAAAAGCCGCACACCATTTAAGTCTGTTGGGTAAAAGGTGTACATAGTGCCCCATATTACTATAAAAGCCGCACACCATTTACGTCTGTTGGGTAAAAGGTGTACATAGTGCCCCATATTACTTTAAGTATATATATATACAGTCAACTCTCGTTATCTCAAATTTCAAGGGACCGTAGAAAATAGTTTGAGATATCCGAAGTTTGAGTTATCCGATTTTAAGGATAGTTTGTGTAAATCTTAAAAATCTTACCTGCTACACGATGACTGGTAATGACTGAAATTCCTTGTTATATCTGCCACTGTAAACTAAGTTTCTGCAAGTTTGTGTGGTTTTGCATGTTTAAAGTGTTATTAGATTTTTTCCAATGTAATTTAGTATTTTTTCTGCAAGAAAGTTTAATGTCGATCTGACTATCGCCCCAGCACTAAGACCGGGTCCTTCATTAGATTGCTCGACACTTTCTCGTGTCTGGTCTGTTGCCATAACCAATCTTATTTTTTTATTCAATAATCAGTACGTGTATTGTGGGTAGGCAGTGGAAGAATGATAAAATCACTAACGCGACCTCTCATTTTATTTACAAGTTAAAAGGCCGTGTCAACAAGTTCTCAAAAACTGTTACAACAACAAGTACAAACTGAAAAACTTTAATCAGCGTTAATTGATTAACGAAATTGTTGTTCATTAAATCAGCTAATTAAATAATAATCGATTAACCTCTTCTCTAAATTACGTGACATCCTGATTGCCGATAATTGGCGATAAAACTCGCGCCCAAATCTTCGCGAGTTTCACGGTAGGTGTGAAAATCACTATTGTTGCCGTTTTGCATCTTATAGCAATTTGAGGTTTGAAATAGACCAACTGATTTCAACAGTTTTATACGTGTGGGGACAAAGAATTTAGTTTGATATATCCGATAATTTGAGACATCCGAATTTGAGTTAAGAGGAGTCGATCTATATAGAAACCATAGGGATAAAAACGGGACCGTAGAAAACAGTTTGACATAACCGGAAATTTGATATAAACGATTTTGAGATAACGAGAGTTGACTGTTTTTATATATATATATATATATATATATATATATATATATATATATATATATATATATATATATTATATATATATATATATATATATTATGTATTATTATGCTTTGTTTTGGGGGCATTTTCTTGGATTTCTTATTACTGGGTATATATTAGTGATGTAAGTGAACGTATAGTTATGTAACTTTCGAATGTATTTTAAGCATATAGGAAATTGCAAGGAAGACTTAAGCGAGAGAAAAATTAATGTAATGTTACACCTATAATTAAAAAATATCAAAATAAGGGTTAAAAAGCTTTAAAACTGACGGTTAAAGGTTCGAATCCCGGTATCGGCACACATGATTAACTTTCCCCCCTTTTTCACGTTGACGTTGTTGTTTTTCTGCATCAATGTACCAGATATTAGTTAATAAGTTATACATTTTTATTTTGCAAATGAATTTTTTAATTAAATTATTTGTTACTAAATTTGATTAAAAATTTATTACCTGATATATTCAAAGTGGTAAAAAACAAAACCATGTGTTGAAATTATTTCATACTTTGCAACATAAAAAAATACTTTATAGAACATTTTGGGAAATTCTGAAATAAATCGTTTGGCTATCAAGAGCTCGGTGACTTTTTTTAATAAAGTCACGTCAATAGGAAAATGAGCCTAAAACGTGGTGGGTTTGTAAAGAATTAATTACATATTTGGAATAGTTTAAGTCAAACCGATCAAGTAACATGTTTGATTAGTTCGTCTAATGCTATAATTAGTTTCCAAATGATACGCAATAGCGAAACATTACTCCTAAAAGGGATATAATATAATATTTGGAGTTTTCTTATTTCTAAACAAGAGGCACCTTAAATGTCAGATTCCAGATTCGGGATGAAATAATTAATATATAATGTTTCCTTGTGCTTGTTGTTTTTATGTTGATCATCTAAATTTTACTTAAATACGAAAAAACATTGATTGAGACTTAAAACATTTTGTAATATAGAAATATAGAAATAGACGGGTTAATGTATATAAACACCAGGGAAGCAAAATTCACTTACATTAAAGGATTGTGACGCATTTTCTGTGCATGTTTTTTGGTATGAAATTCAGCCAGAATTCTAAAACTGAAAAGCTTTTAGATCTAGCTCTTTCTTGTATTTAATTTATTTGCTATCAAAGTTATCAAAAACACTGATTATCTTATTGCAACACTGATTTTAAGGTCGATCTCTCCTACATATAAGGAATGCAACGAAATCGTTTTGTATCTATTAATTTGTAAAAAGGTGATCTTTAGTTTTGTTTTTAAGAATCCTACCACGTCGAAATATAAAAAAGTTTACGCAACATTTCATATGCATTTGTTAAAAAAATAAAATATTCCAATTTACTTTTCAAGGCAACTATTTTACATGATCAAATCCTACCTTATTGCTTTTATGTGTACCTGGCAGTTGAATAAATCACACAAAAATGATCCTATTAATTGTATTAATATTCTTTGAAAGATTCCATTTAGCAGTATCCTGACAGTTAAACATATTGAGCTCTTCGGCCCCAGTTTGCCCTCTCCACAGCGTAACCCTCTCACTACCCGACTAATTTATGGCCCTGTTATCAACTGATGAAAGTCCACAGGGAACTGGTAATTGAGTTCTGTGATAAGGAACTCTGAGATTAGGAATTGATTTTATTTTGGTATCTTGCAATCATTTTACATTCTTAAAATCAGCCACATTCGATGCTTAGAATAAACAGCATGTTTTTTATTTTTATGAATGCTATTCACACGTGAATTGTATACTTAACAATCAATTTTGTTGGGACATTTTAGTGTCCGTCTATGTAGAATATTCATATTGTTTGCTGGAATATGTTAGCAGTACAAAGCACAAAACCGTTTATAATTGTCGTCTTTTGCTTATATTATAGTTACAATCTCTAGTATACAGCTAGATTATAACACTTGTGCTACTGTTGTGTAAAATGAATAAACAAATATGGTGTATAGCGTAAAAGAAGCTACAATTATATTACTCACAGGCGGTTGCAGATGCTACGGGCGGATAAGGCTGATCTATTATCCAAAGTTATTCAGAGTTAAACCACATCCATAATCACTGTAAGGTTTGTTTGAACTTCTAACGTCACCAGCTTATCTGTTTATAGGATATAAAAGCACTACACAATATTTAACAGTAGAAAACTTACAAATATACATTGTACATAACATTGTATGTTCGTCTCATGTTATTTTTATTTTTCAAATATGTAAACTGCCTATTGTAAAAATGAATCAAAATAAATATTCTAGCTAGGGGATGACATGAGAAATACCTTTGTTCTGTGCCTTTTCGGAGTTTGGTATGTGTTGCAATGCTCATAGGACTTTGTCATATATTCTTATTCATGATCACAACAATGCTACTTGTGCAGTGTGGCGGTTGTAAAAAATCTCCCCGTGCATGTAATCTATGTTGTCGTTTCATTCATCCTATAAGGATTGTTACGTGTACTTCCTTTAATGGACATTGAACTTTGGTTCTTCAATTCCATCTTCACATGAACAGGATGCTACAACCATTTATTCCTCTCTGGTCATGTTCATAATTCAGAAAGTCATTTTTTTTATAGCCAACCATTTTTTGTGTAGTTTTTTTCAAATCGAAATAATACCATATTCTTTTCTAAACACTATGTGGACATTATTTTTCAATTACGTCACTACTTTCGTCATAGCGTATAGAAAGTATCAGCACATGGATATTTTGTTTTTCAAATAGATCGTTTTTCTTTTCATTGCTTGCATTTGAGAAACTCGTCAGGAAGTGCGAGGTTAGACCTCTGTAAAACCGGTTTAAGCACCCCAGTCGGTCCATATTGCCGACTGACCGTTCCAAAGCGGTAACTGTCGGGTTTGCTCTTTTCGTTAAATGACTCATCACAAATTTGTTCTTACTTTTCACTCGGCTTGCATGTGAACTACCTTTGTTCTGTGCCTTTTCGGAGTTTGGTATGTGTTGCAATGCTCATAGGACTTTGTCATATATTCTTATGTAGAAATATTCAATCGAAGAATGGCGTCATAGACAGCTAAAATAACGGAAAACTAAACTAACACGTGTAGAGTTGACATATATCTGTGGATTAAAAAAAGGGAATGTGACACAACACACAATACATGTTTATCAACACGACATGTTGCCATAATGGAAAAGGGCAACAACAACACCCTAATTTGGGGATGACATAAGCATATCTCTGATTGAAAACAGACGTCAATTAAAATGAAGACAAAGAAAATTATCGTAAAAGTCCGCTATATTTTAATGATCCCTGTGTCCCATACAAGGAATGTGACGCGATTATCTAAACGTGTTTGCAAACAACATTAAAATAGCTAATGAAAAAACGCAGCAACAATACCCAAGCTAGGGATTGACACTTAGTAATAGCCGGTCAACAACAGACGTAAGTAACTGTAACGTCACAGAAAATTACACTGAAAATAGGATATATTTGACAGACCCTTGTGCCTTGTACAGGGAATGTACGCAATAAACTATACATATTTGTTAAAAGGAAACATAGACTTTATGAAAATATGCAACAAGGATACCCTAACCTGGGGAGGACATAACGAAATCTGCAATAAAAAAGACGTCCAAGTCAGTAAATTCACAGCAAATTAGCCTGGGAGCCGAGTATATTTATATTGTCGGGACACAGTGCCTTTTACAGGGAATGTGACGCAATGAACGATATATGTTTATACACAAGACGAATTGAACTAACAGAAAAATATATAATAAATATTCTAGCTAGGGGATGACATGTAGAGAATGACGTCATAGACAGCTTAAATAACAGAAAACTAAGCTAACATGTGCAGATTTGACATATATCTGTGGATTAAAAAATGAAATGTGACACAACACACAATACATGTTTATCAACACGACATGTTGCAATAATGGAAAAGGGCAACAACAACACTCTAGCTTGGGGATGACATAAGCATATCTCTGATTGAAAAAAAGACGTCAATTAAAAAGAAGACAAAGAAAGTTATAATAAAAGTCCGCTATATTTTAATGATCTCTGTGTCCCATACAAGGAATGTGACGCGATTATCTATACATGTTTGCAAACAACATTAAAATAGCTAATGAAAAGACGAAGCAACAATACCCAAACTGGGGGTTGACATAGAGCCTTAGCCGGTCAACAACAGACGTCAGTAAAGTCACAGAAAATTACACTGAAAATAAGATATAATTGACAGACCCTTGTGCCTTGTACAGGTAATATGACGCAATAAACTATACATATTTGTTAAAAGGAAAGATAGACTTTATGAAAATCTGCAATAAGGATACCCCCGCTTGTGGAGGACATAACGAAATCTGCCATTAAATAAAGACGTCCAAGTCAGGAAATTCTCAGCAAATTAGCCTGGAAGCCGAGTATGTTTATATTGTTGGGACACAGTGCCTCTTACAGAGAATGTGACGCAATGAACGATACATGAACGATACATGTTTATACACAAGACGAATTGAACTAACAGAAAAATATAAAATACATATTCTAGCTAGGGGATGACATGTAGAAAGATTAAATCGAAAAATGACGTCATAGACAGCTTAAATAACGGAAAACTAAGCTAGCATGTGTAGATTTGACATATATCTGTGGAAACAACTTTTGCAGGTCCTGTATAATGACAAGCACAAACTATGATAAAACAACAAGAGTAACTGCTGAAAGGAAGAAAAAAAAACATGCTGAACAATGACATGACTATTTCTACAATTTTTAAATGTAATAAAACTGTTTTCCAACTTTGATCTTACTTACAGCCATGACTGAAGGTACTTAAACTTGGATTTCTTTGTTTCTCCAAGTGGGTTTAGGTACCGAAGTACCTTTGTTGTGAAATCAACCATCTATACATTTATGAAAATAGAACATATCGTCATTTACCAGAACTTATCATTTAACATGTGTCTCTACAATTTTAATATAAATTCATTGTCTATCACTGTGAAGACAATGATAAGGCATTGACAGTACAGTGAATTATAATATATATATATATATATATATATATATATATATATATATATATATATATATATATATATATATATATATATATATAAACAAGCTTTAGCTATCCAAAAAGTAAATCAATCATTAGCATATTACTAAAAAGAATATTAAAGCATTTTGTGTTTGCAGTTTCGTCCCTGCGAAAATTGCTCAAAAAACAATCTACCACAAGTAGCGTTCTATCAAGCCAGTTTGGATGGCTTCCAAACAGAGCGCCCTAGGAAAACATAAACATTATGTGCTAATCACATCAATTACCAATTGCCAGTATACTCTATATAGAGGGATGCAATTACTAGAATTGATGAATTAATGATGAACATGTGAACCAATGTACACTTAGCCTGGGTCTTGCTATACTATACTATAATAGTAAGCAGATTAAATTGTGCCGACAATCTGCCTGTATTTATTTTTTCTGCTTAGGTGTTATATAATTTATAAATGTAATGTTTAAAACGAGTTTTCACATACATGTAAGAGGTTTAAAATGTACATGCAAAACATGTGTTTTCTACCAAAAGCAAACACTTTTAAGAACACAAGATGTCAGTAGGCAAGATTTGACCTACTTTTTTATTCAATGTGACTCATATACAAACTAATTTAAGATTTCGTGCAGACAAACACTCTATGATTGGGCAATAAATGGAGCATATAGATTGTTTGTGACCATCTTTTGGTCACTACATGATCGAGTTATAATCTTGTATAAGTTTTGAAGCACAAACACATTCTGACCTAGCTTGGTAAAGATTGGACCATGCATTAGGCCTCTAGTGTGTTCACAAGCCTTTTCTAAGATTTGTCCTAGGGACCGACTTTTTATCCTACATGTCCCAGTTACAAATCCATTCAATATATTATTTACAAACATTCTGACCAAGTTTTTTGTAGGTTGGTAAATATAACTTCTAGGGTGTTTACAATCTTTTTCTATTTTTCTAAGATTTGACCTAGTTACCTACTGTTTGACCCCACATGATCCAGTTACAAACTAGAATTATCACTTAAGGTGATTAAGTACCCCCACATGGGTGCTTGATACTGGATTAGGAAAACTTAGAATGTATGGCCTGAACTTACAATAAGTATAAATTGAATCATTCTGAAACATTTTTTTTCTTTTCTTTAGTAACAGTGACCTTGACCTTAAACCCACAGGCCTCAAAGTCGAACTTGACCTGTATCTTGTGATATTACACCTGTGTACCAAACATTTTCAATATAGTTGATGCCTTTCAGCAGTTATCGTCCGGAAACCATTTTTCTATTTTAGTTACAGTGACCTTGACACAGTGACCTTGACACTTACCCCACCAGCACCAAAATCGAACTTGACCTGTATCTTCTGACGTTACACCTGTACTCGATGAGATTTAGCTATATAAGGCTGTATGTACCTGTTCTGGATGAGATTTACCTATATCAGGCTTATGTGCCTTTAATGGATGAGATTTAGCTATATCAGGCTTATGTGCCTGTAATGTATGAGATTTAGCTATATAAGGCTGTATGTACCTGTACTGGATGAGATTTACTTATAACAGGCTTTGTGCCTGTAATCGATGAGATTTAGCTATATAAGGCTGTATATACCTGTACTCGATGAGATTTAGCTATATAAGGCAGTATGTACCTGTACTGGATGAGATTTACCTATATCAGGCTTATGTGCCTGTAATGGATGAGATTTAGCTATATTAGGCTTTATGTATCTGTACTGGGTGATATTTACCTATATCAGGCTTATGTGCCTGTAATGGATGAGATTTAGCTATATAAGGCTGTAATGTATCTGTACTGGGTGAGATTTAGCTATATCAGGCTTATGTGCCTGTAATGGATGAGATTTAGCTATATAAGGTTGTTTGTACCTGCATTGAATGAGATTTATCTATATCAGGCTTATGTGCCTGTAATGGATGAGATTTAGCTTAATGAGGCTGTATGTACCTGTACTCGATGGGATTGACATATTTAAGGCTGAATGTACCTGTAATGGATGAGATTTAGCTATATAAGGCCTATGGACCTGTACCGGATGAGATTTACCCATATCAGACTGAATGTACCTGTACTAGATGAGATTCCGTTATACAAAGCAGTATGTACCTGTAGTTGATGATATTTATCTATATCAGGCTTATGGACCTGTAATGGATGAGAATAGCTAGATAAGGTCGTATGTACCTGTAGTAGATGAGATGTACCTATATCAGGCTTATGGACCTGTAATGGATGAGATTTACCTATATAAGGCTGTTTGTACCTGTACTGGATGAGATTTACCTATATCAGGCTTATGTGCCTGTAATGGATGAGATTTAGCTATATAAGACAGTATGTACCTGTACTCGATGAGATTTACCTATATCAGGATTATGTGCCTGTAATGGTTGAGATTTAGCTATATAAGGCTGTATGTACCTGTAATGGATGAGATTTACCTATATCAGGCTTATGTGCCTGTAATGTATGAGATTTAGCTATATAAGGCTGTATGTACCTTTACTCGATGAGATTAAGCTATATCAGGCTTATGTGCCTGTAATGGATGAGATTTAGCTATAAAAGGCTGCATGTACCTGTACTCGATGAGATTTAGCTATATAAGGCTTATGTACCTGTACTGGATAAGATTTACCTATATCAGGCTTATGTGCCTGTAATGGATAAGATTTAGCTATATAAGGCTGTATGTACCTGTACTCGATGAGATTTAGCTATATAAGGCTGTATGTACCTATACTGGATGAGATTTAGCTATATCAGGCTTATGTGCCTGTAATGGATGAGATTTAGCTATATAAGGCTGTATGTACCTATACTGGATGAGATTTAGCTATATCAGGCTTATGTGCCTGTAATGGATGAGATTCATCTATATAAGGCTGCATGTACCTGTACTCGATGAGATTTACCTATATCAGGGTTATGGACTTGTAGTGGATGATATTTAGCTATATAAGGCTGTCTGTACCTGTAATGGATGAGATTTAGCTATATGGCGGCGGCGATGGAAACGGTAAGTTTACGAGCTAATAGCAAAAAGTGGTTCATTGTGATAGTATTGATTTTCTGGTCAATATCAATGTTGTAGTTTTCATTCGTGTAAAGCGTTGTTAAGGAGCTATTTCTTATGATTTGATTTTACATTGCGGACAAGTTGAATATTTTTCGGACAAATTTACACATAGTGTAATTTCGGACAATATTTATTTAATTGATAAATATTAAGTTAAAAGATAACTTAAGTGAAAATTTCAGTTCCCCATATTTCCTTCATTAGGTAATTTATATTGAAAATCATTACATCTGTGTGAAATGCATTCATAAAACATTTCTTTTATGCAAAAAATAAGTGATTTTAAAACAAAAGTATAAATGTAATGGCGTTAAGAAAATTTTAATAATTTTAAGTTTTGACTTAAGATGCTTTGTGAATACGACCCCTAGGAGTGGCATGTTTAATTTGGTAAGGATATCTTATTATTACTTTATTATCGCCATTTTCACTATATTTGTCCATTTTTAAACTTGATCATGTTATACAGTCCTATAGAAGTTATTAGTAATAGGTTTGCAGCAAAAAATATTTTTTTTTGCAGCTAGGATGTTGTTTTAGCTGAAAAATTGTATGCAACATGACAATATGCACTGTGTGGTGTATAGTATTAATTTGAAGAGCTAAAAAGGATGGTTTTCAGCATTATGTTGTATCATTTAAAAATTACTAATTTTGCATAGCAAAATATTATATTTTGCATGAACAATTTATACTCATTGGTTATATTTCACTATAAACATTTCTTTCTAGTTTTATAAGCTTTTTGTTTCATCAATTTTTAAGAAAAAAATTAAAAAAAATGACAGGGGTTTGTATACAAGTAGAGTTTGTTATACATTTTGACAATTTCTTTCAAACTGAAATTAAGAAGCCAATGAATTAAAAAAGAAATTAATATTAAAATGATTTGCAGTTTATTTTTCAAGATTTATATGTATTTAACACAAAAACATACCTAACTTTGAACTAGCTTTTGTGTGCAATGTTTTTAATCATGTCATTCCTGCACACCTGCAAAGGGTAATATTTTGTAGTGTCCGCAACAGAGCTTCACACATTACAAAACCAGGAGATACAAAGTTTACTTTGCTGTTATATAAATTGCCTTGGGCACATGTTTCTACAATCCAAGCGCTTTCACCAAATTTCTTAAGTTTTTTTTTCGCATTTAAAGAAAAGCTTTGTCTGCAACGGTGTAGTGTCCGCAACACAAATATTAATATGCTTCTAAATAATACATTTTTCATGTTCTCAAAGTTGTTTTTGCTAATAAATGTTTGGTTTGATTGCAGTTATATAAAAAAGTGAAATAAATATTATTGTCTAGTCTGATTTTCTGCTAAACAGGGCATAACAGTGAAATTAATGTACTTCTTACATGGGCAAATCAGGATATTAAATGTATTTTAACATATATAATGTATATACCAATTGAATGATGAAAGACAGTCCAGGTAACTTAAAAGAAAAAAAAAAGATGTGACTTACCTGAGACCAGAAAAAGGGTTTACACATTTATTTTTTTTAACTATGTGTTGCGGACACTACAAGATGTCTTTCATCATTCATGTACCAATAATAGGTCTAATTGTTGAAGAACTGATGCAATAATACTTCTATTTTAAAAAGCTTCATCTCAAAAAGCTTAATTGATACCAATTGCAGTCAGGATCAAACACCATTTTTTGCATTTATCATCTTAATCACATCAATATAAGTTGGTCATTCAAAGGGAGTACTGTTGTAAGAATTCTTAAAAAATCTGGGCTTACCAGTATGTTGATTTCTCTTTTGTTTTTGCCAGACCACTGAACTATTTAGATATGCAAATTAATAAATCGATAGACTATTTACATGAAACATGCATATAATGATATTACATTATCTAATGAGAAATAAGAAGTTAAATTAAGCCCAAATGTCAGTTAATGTGTAACATAATACTAATATGGCAACTTATATTAACACGAAGTCTGGTCAGTATAATTATTATTTATGTACATTGAGTTAGTTCTTCTAAGCACTGGGAATTGAAGCAAACATTTATGCATGATAATTCTAAATCAAACTACGGTATACGATTATCTAAAACATAAGCAAGTTAACTACCATCCCTTGTCATCACCAGCAATGTCATTTGAAATGTTTTAAAATATTACTGTGTGCATGTATACTCAACTCACAGGACAATTATTTTAATGTCTTTTTTGTGATTTCTTTTAGATCTGATTAATGGAATTTGTTAAAAATGATTTGAGTGTTTATCATTATTTTGATTTTTTTTTTAATAACAATGTCAGGTATTCAGAAAGGTATTATTGCCACTAATTTGGTTTTCATTCAATTTGAATTTTTAATAACAATATTAAATAATGATTTAAGAGAATAGAGTGTGTCATTTACACAACTAGTGTGACATTTGCCAAATTTTTCCTTTGAAGGTTACAAAAATTAACAAGAAATGCTATTATAAAATGAAATACTGGTAATGTTTCTGTAAGAAAAGTCCTCAGGAAGCATGAAGTCCA
Source organism: Sinonovacula constricta (assembly GCA_007844125.1). NCBI lineage: Eukaryota > Metazoa > Mollusca > Bivalvia > Cardiida > Solecurtidae > Sinonovacula > Sinonovacula constricta. Next base: position 23,828,655 of record CM017555.1, on the reverse strand, counting down.
AACAAATGAGTGCAAAACACTTACTTAATTTGACTTAGCATTTGCATATTCATTGTTATTATTTGCTATCAATTTTTAAGTGTTTTTATATAAATTAACAACATTAAAACACACAATTTTATCTTCAGTACTTTAGGAAACCTATTTTTTAAAGTTTGCATTGATTTTAGACAACAAAACTGAAGTTTCTACAACATTTAAGACTCCTTATTTTTTATGTTCACTTATTTGTTAGTTTGTATGTTCTACTCTTAAGTGTTTGCATTTTGGCATTGTAAGGATTCTATTAAAATTATTCTATCAACACAAAAAGGAGGAGCATGTGTCTAGGTGGATCAAACAGTAAGAATAACAGTACATATTGTGCAATTCTTAGAATGCCCTAATTTCGAAATAGTGCTCTTTCATACACATGGTAAATGATGAAATATTCAAGTAAGTTAATAAAATGACATAACAAGCATCCCACAATAACTGTATAAGCACAATATCTTTGATTATATTGTAACATTTACAATTAAGATAATATATGTAGTGTCCGTTGGCAATGTAATACTTTCTCAATAAACATAACTAAAACACATTCGTATTGATCACAATGCAAAACAAAATCATTTTATAATCATTTTACAAGAGAACTTATGATCACATATCCGAAATATCACAATCTTCGTATTTGTCCGAAAAGAACTCAACTTATTGAAATTAAAACAAAATAACATACGGAAATGATCCACGAAAAGAAACTTTATCTTAAGGAATTTTATATATACATATCGATTGAAAATTTAACAATATCCCGATGAACCACTTTTTTAATATATTTGGTTAACTTACAGCTATCATTGCGTCGGCCATTGTTTCGTCAATGCCAGACTTCTATTATGTTTACAATAAAAGCTGGGAACCAGACTACGACTTAGCTACGTTTTTCTGTTTCCAGTTACCACGTGGTTGTCTCTCGCGAGATTTCACTATCGGCCGAATGAAAAATACAAACCCCGGGGTAAAAAGATAGCACTTTAAGCAAAAGCACAAACACTTTGACACTTCAAAAAAATCACTGCACTCTTTCGTGTTGCGAAACGTGCGACCAAATTACTGTTTGGTTCTTCGTAGAGTTATTGCTGGCTGTCTTGTTGAATCAGGCGAATTCGTTCAGCGACAGAGCTCTCCGTTGCTGACGAGGTGACGTCTTAAACACATGGAACGTTGGGCGCCATTTGTTCCGGGTCGTGGTGGGAGTCAAAATTTATTTGAAAACCAGTCCGTGCAAGGTTTAGAGACTTTTATTTGTTTATGCTCTACGAAGAAAAACCAAACAGAACTGGTTATATACCAATAATGTAAATACAGCCAGAGACTACGTCTCTGGTAAGTTGAACTATAAGCATGCTGTATCGCAAGTTCTACATTATTTAACTAATTCTCTTTCGAGATTTATCAGAAAGTTAAAGTTAACGTAAAAGTAAATGAGTTGTTGTCGGTTGGTGAGTGGCAGGTGCAATCTTTGATGGTAAGGATGTGGTAAAAAAAGAAAACGTTCAACTCTCGTACCATATCTATCTCTCATGAGAACATATATCTAGACAGACATGACAAAAACAGGGTTGACAAGTCCCGTGCATTACGCAGACAAGGCGCAAACAACCACGCCCACATGCACAGACCTTACATAAAACACACAGACTATAAGTCACAAGCTGCCCGACACTAACAAAACGGACAATAACAAAACTGACTAAAGCACAACGTACATTTAAACTGAAAATGAAGCACTGGTGAAATACGTAAAAGTGACTTTTTACAATAGCCATAAGCTTGCTAAGACTGTGTTTTAATGAACGATTTAATCTTATTGCATCTTAATTTATTCCAAGTAAATGTTTGTTCCCATCAGCAATCTTCCTTTATATTCTTACTATGTCCGGGGACACAATATAATTGGTACCAAACAATTTTAAACAAGAAGGATATGACAGAAAACTGATCAACCCTCCCTTCACCGGGCTTGACTTAAATCGAAGTGAACTGATAAGTACCGGTTGAAACCTGTCAAAATTGTAACAGAGATTATGTTGAAATTTGATATTTAACTTTTTTTCCGGCCTAAATATAAAATATAAAATTCAGACAGAGCAATTATGTACCAGGATTCAGTTGTGCAGTCAGTAGAGCACTGGGCTCTCCCTAGTTCGACTCCTACAAAACAACAACAACAAAAACAACAACAAGAAGAAGCATTTTTATATTTAGTTTTATTACGCTTCTTCCAACATAATCATCATCATCAACGTCATAATAATAATAATAATAATAATAATAATAATCATCATCATTATCCTCGTCGTTCTCGTCATCGCTATCGTCATCCTCGTAGTCGTTTTCACCGTCATCGTCATGATATTATTGATCGTCCTCCTCCTCCACCTCCTCCTCACCTAGCCTTTGATTAGCTGTTGCTGCATATTAAGAAAATGTATTATTATTGGTTGTTTACGAAGTTTTTATTATCAAATATGTTGTTGTTTTTTGTCTGATAATACAATACTGTTTATGAATTTATGCTAACCCCTAACTAAATTTCCACTGCAACATTGAATAGGATTTGTTTTTTTAGCTTAGTCCTAAATAAAAGTCCTATGTGTTATCTTTTATTATTTTTAGACATTTTAATGTTTTATTTTTTGGTACAATAAGATTATTTTATTTTATTTTTTAGCCTATTTGTTTCACATGGTAGATTTTCTCAAGCACCCCGTAATAAAGACCGTGACCCTCTATGCGATCACCGCTCATTAGACTTTTTGGTCATGCAGAGTAGCCACCCCTGGAACTACAGACAAAAAAGCCTGTGGATTCTGGCTTTTGAAATTTTCTACTTTACCATTCCATGTTTATTTTTTTTATTTCGACTTAGATTGTTAATCTTTAAAAAGGACACAATATATGCGGAGAAGGTTAGGAATTAACATAATTTTAACATTTTGTATGGTTGTCCTTCTAAGTGATGCTACAGATGGATGTTTATTCTCCTGCTTTTGGAGGGAGACTCACTGTTTTTAGGTTCAAAATTATTTGAAAAAGAGGGGTGTTTTACACAGCTTTTGGAAATCTCCCTACTCGGAAACTGATGACTTCCTCCTATGTTTATATGAACATTACAAATCTCCCACTTTGCAAGAGAAAATCTCACACTTTAGACCCAGAAATAGTTCACATGTATTCTTTTGTCATGTCAATATCTAGTAGTTTCTTATATATTTAGCTCTTCAAGAATTTGTATTTCATATTTGTTTCCAAATGACAACATGATAAAAGAAATATTAGATTTTACAATGTGCATAAAAATTAAAACTGTTTATTGGGTTAATCATCCCACCAACAGTATTTCAGTTATAAGGAGACGGTGTCAACTTGAACTTTAATTTGAAGCAGATATAGTGCTGCCTTTACTGTGTATAGCATGCCATGAACACCTGGCATAATACAACACAGTTACGTTATCCTGACACCGGCTAACCATTAGTGGAACTACCCTTATATTTGCTTGAGCATTAGCCAGAAGGCTTAACCACTACCATTTTTACAGGGCTGCCAATTTTCTGTGGATCTGTAAATGTTTGCGGGTAGCCATTTTTTTAGATTGAAGTAATTTCGAGGCGAAAATTTGAGGGGGACGGGGGAACTTCGGTCTGTTTGGTATCAATGACCGATCATAGACTACCGCAGAAAATTCAGTAATAGGCCCGCTTGCGAAACCTCGTGTTTAGAAGAGACACAGGGTTTGTAAGCCTGTCTTCACTTCCGGAAAATGGAGGTGTTCCCAAAGCAAATGGTCTGTTCCCAATGATATCCAGCAAACATTTTTTTCCAGTTGAATACATTCTTTCTTTTCAGAATTTCTTCAGAAATCATAAAATTTACCAAAATACACAGTAAACAATTGTTTCTCCACATTAAGAGTTACTTCTCTTTTGCCTATGACTTAGGAAATGCGAGCGATTAGTGACCCAGATGCAAGTAGATCTATAGCGATAAATTATAAACTCTTCCAAATAACTTTGCTTAATGTATTTTCGTGACTGTGATAGCTCAGCACAACAGCAAATACTACAGTACAAAAATACGCAAGCGAGATGCATAAGGGTGCACAAGAATTGCATCAATGTTTGATTGTCGTCCGAATCTGTATATGATCAGACAGCAGCAGCATATAAAGCAAAATATGGACCGGTGGAAAGTTGAAAGCTTGTGCATCAGTTGAAAAGAGTCCCCTTCTCACTTTATATGGATGAAGCTACCAGTTCCAGTAAAAAAAGGTTTTGACAGTGTTAGTTTCATCCTGTGTTGAGGTTGCAAAACATGTGAAAGTGGAGCATTTTGCTGCAGTGGAAATAAAAGAAAGCAGATGCACATACCAAATATCATGAAGTGGTTGAATTAATTGAAGACAGTGAGATTCCTTGGTCAAATCTTACCTCAATTTTTATGGACTCTTGAAGTGTGATGTAAGGAAGCAAGACTGGGGTGGAGCAAAGACTAAAAAATGAAAAGGCCCCTCACATGTTGACTGTTGACCGGGACACTTGTCAACCTATGCATAATAGCAGCAAAAAACTGTGGACCTTTTGATGGTTATCTCCAGAGGAGTTTCAATGACCTCCATGCAGACTTCCAGTGCTGCACAGAATTTGATGGGTAACTTTCTGAGATTTGTGATATTGCAGCGATTGCTTTCAATTAACCAGGTAGATTAATTCCGCATAGGTGGCTGTCTGCATATGACCTGTCCCTCCAAATTACTACATTGTATGATGGATATTTAATGTTCTATTACAGCTTTCTGAAAGTAGATGACAAGCAGACATTAAGGGATGTTGTTAAGCAAACACTAATAGACAGAAACGTAAGTGTTAATGGAAGAACTGGCTACAAGTGATCCAGGCAACAGTCTCCTCCAAGAAAATGGCAGGTGACTGCAAACTGCCGAAAAAAAGAATATGTCAGAAAGTCTTCATGACTGACAACACTACTAAACTTCAGTTGTCTTTTTGCTGTACGGTGTTGCAGAATACATCTCTGTTTTCCAATCTGCAGACACAAGGGCTCACCAGCTTCATGAATCACAGTTTGTTACATTTAAGACTTTCTTAGCTTGCATCATGAAAGCAGATTCCCTTCATATGCTAACATCAAAATCAGTCCTCAACGTTAAATTTGATGATAATGATGCAAATCTGCTTAAATCGCACAATTTCTTCATGATTGCAACAGCAGAGTTATAAAAATGTGTCGCAAAGATGATCCCTCAGTGCTAAACTTTTTAGACCTAGCAAAGAATGGTTATATTAAATGTGTCAGTCATATGCAGAGGACATTACCACAGAACTACAGAGTGCTCAAGTCACTTTGCTTTGGACCCTATTGTTTCCACAGATTCCCAAGGTTTGCAGTTGCTTCAAAAACTCCCACTTTAGCACTTTCCACATCTGGTGACAGGCAGTGAAAAGGAAACAGTTGGCTAAGAGATCCTGAGGTACTTGGTTGACCAAACTCTTCATTCTCCAGCAAAAAATAATGTAATACAGAGGTGGTCTAAAGTTTTGGGTCAAAAGTGCTATGCAATACTGTATAGAGTGGGGATGGCAGCTCTGTCAATCTTTCATGATCCAGCAGTGGAGTCAACATTCAACCCACTTGGAGATGTATGTGACAGTAAGGCATCCAGTATGGAGAACAGCACATACAGTACATATCAGACAATTTGGTATGCCATGTCAGCCAGAAAAAAACAACAGCACTAGATTATTTTTGAAGCAAAAAATGACAAAAATAATGTGTTAGTCGATAAAAACATGTGTCAGTATGCATATGTCTGCACAGCAGTACAAGAAAGTGCAGGAAGAAAGAAGAGAAATGCTTAGAAAAGAAATTGACTATAACAGTGTTTTGGAGTGGCGCTAATCATAATGCTTGATGGTCATGGATAAGAAGTTCTTTTGACAGATTTCGAGAGAGACTTTGTACGTAATAGAATATGAACCACCATGAAAATATTGATGCATAATATCATTTAGTCAGAGATTTTTGTCTTTATCTTATTCATATGCTTACTCAGTTTAAAATGATCACTTTTTCCCCAGTTTTATTGCATTTTTGTTTGTTGACAGTTATGTCACAGCTGTGATGCAAATTGTCAGATTGTATAGACTATATAATCTCAAATTACTGTAAACATTGTACCTAGAAACATTTGTTTCAATATTTAGTATATAATAGTTGGTTACATGAAATGTTTCTAGTCAGTAACAATGCCATGGATAGTTTACGATTGTATTCTGGTTTTGTTAAATGTTTCTACTAAATAACAATGTTTTAGATAGTTGAAGATTGTATTGCGGGTTTTGAAAATGTTTCTAGTCTGACACTTCCACAGTTTCAAGGTTGTTGAAATATGTTTCTTATTTGAATAAAGTTATAAAACATTAGAGATTTCAGAAATTCAAATAAGACTTAAGCAGTGCTGTATCAATGTTAATATAGAAGAACAGCCCTCTGAATTCCAGTCATGTAATCTGCCATTCTGGGGTAGTTAGATATTTTTACAAGGCATTTATATCACATGCAAAAACTTTATATCAATGCAATCAACACATTAAGTGATATTTTGGTTTATCTTCTACAAACATGCTGCTTACCACGTAAATATACTGTACTTTTACTTTTGGCAATGTTTAACAACTTAAGGCTTTCTTAAAAAGAACACTCTTTCCGACTAGTAGTTTACTTCCATTTTTATCTATAAGCTGGTTTAACATCTGTTGCTAACTGATATTAAAATGTATTATGCAGAAAAATATGGTAAGAAATAACAGAAATAGAAAAAGTTTAAACTCCTTAGTGTTCATTTGCACAGCAGGACATGCTCCAGCAATAAAAAAATACTACAGACACATAAACAACAAGAAGCTGACCACCTGAAACAACAGTATTTTTAACAGGAAGTTTGTAATGAGCTTGGTCATTATTACAAGTGTTTGAAACTTTCTTTTTCTTAAAAAAGAAGTTTAAGGGTGCTTGTTTCCTCCCAAACAAAGGACAAGGGATCTAACAAGTACATTTTCTCTTAAATGCTGCTATAAACACTGTCAGGGGACTAATGTCTGAAGCGCTTGAAATGATATCTGTAGTCCTTTTAAACATCAGAATCAAAAAGCTTGCGGGGGCTTCACCCACTAGGCCCCCACCAGATCCATGCCCTGGATCCACAAGAGGACCTATGGCCCTATGACCCCCTCTTTATTCACTTTTTGCTGCTGGCTGCCCTGTTTTTAAAAACATTAAAGCTGTAATCTTTTAGAATTTGCTGAAAAATGGTAAAGTGATATAAATGCTAAAACAAGAGTATATTATGAAAACAGATAAATACTTCTTGCTTAGCATTTTATGCACACATTTCCCTTTAAAATTATAACAGTTTATTTACCAAGAAAAATGCAGTGAAAGCATAACCAATGTTTTCATTTTCCTTCTTTGACTGGGTCAGTCAAAGACCTGTTCGTAATTGACTATGTACCTGTTCCCTATCTTGATTGTACCCTTCACAATTGCAAAAGATGTTAATTTTTAACCAAATCTTTTTTTTATAAATCTTCTTTTTAATTTTATTTGTCATTTCAATCTTCACCTACCACTGTAAAGCAAGGTAAATGGGCATATTTTTCCATTTAGTCCAAAATTTTAGCATTCAAAACAATGTTCACTGGCTGTTGAAATTTTCATTGTTGTAAGGTGAAATAATATGAACAAATGAAGGGCTATACAGGGGTAATTGGAATGCTAAAGGGTTAATCCTTCAATTTCTCTAAGCATGAACAACTTGCCAAAGCTGTTTTTATTAGTTAATATATGTTACTGTTAAATTCACATAGCTAATATTGTTTTTGGTTAAAAAATGCATATCAGATCCAAGGGAGGATGTTTGTCATCCATTAGAGTGAGGATATCTGCAGCATTGCAGTGCTAAATATTATAACATTTTTTTACATAGAATATAAGGGAAGAATGATGGGACTGGTTGATTATTATCTGTAGTAGCCCAGACAACAAAAGTTGATAACCTATACTTTCTTTATGAATCTGTTTTTCTTTTTAATTTTTAGGAAAGATGGAGGAAAATCCTGAGTTAAAGAATGTGAAGTCAATGTTACGCTCCGTATTGATGAGTTGTAAAGAGGGAGTCCCTGCAGCCATTTTACAGAGTAAGTCAAAGTTATGTATCTTATTGAATAATAATTAGCATATTTTACCTATGATAGAACAAGCGTTCTTTTTAAAAATTGAAAATTTACTTCTACTGTCAAAGTTATGAAAAACTATTTGAGCAAATAACCATTTTGGAATTAAAGAAACAGTTAACAAAGATCATGACACATTATTCAATTTTGAGGATTATAATGTTCCTTATAATAATGCCTAGATGATAGTTATATAGAGTACTGGTGATTATTTTGATGATGGTAAATTAAGATGATGCATCTTGTCAACTTCTTAGGTTGATGCTGATTTTAACAATAACACATAAATGATGATATTGATGATGATCATGATGATGGTGACTGATGATAATGACAAAGATGATGGTGATGATGATGATGGAAAATTGTACATATGATGATGGTTATGATTATGACCCATATGAGTGTGTACTATGGTGATGATCATATAATATCGATTATGATAAGGATCGGGATGGGCATGAGGATGAGGATAAGTATAATGATCATTGTTATGATTATAATTATTTTATGAATGTTTGTGATCATTATCAACTTTGTCATTATGATAACAATTAATAATTACCGGTATAACTACCACTTTCACCTGACACATTTCAGGAGATTACAAAGAAGTTGTAGGAGAGTTCCTGCCATTCAAAAAGCTGGGGTATTCAAATCTCGAAGATTTTATTCTTTCCATTCCAGATGTTGTGAGAGTTAGCAAGTATGATTTGGTTTATTTATTTTTACCATAGTTCTATGGGCCATTCACATCATTTCCCGATTGAAAAAATGACAAAATTTTACCGTATGTACATTTTAATTTGTTGGCAAGAAGTAATGTTTGTATTTTTCATAACTATTTGCACGTTTAGTTTTGAAGTATGTCACTGTGACAAATTTATGATCATTATAGTGATGTCAAGCTATTATTTATAGAAGAATACCCTAGATCAATATTTTGGTAGAACCACAGCGGCAGCACAGGTCAATTTGAAGACCTCCCACATGTAGATTGTTTTACCCGGACCAGGATTTAAACCCCTGTTGGGGCGGTGACTCCATCTCTCTGCAACTGGTACCCCTTTAACTGTTTGCATGTTAAAAAAAATGTTTTATCAAATTGCACAGATAGATTATTCTACTTTTATAAAGATTTTCTTCTTTGGTAGAATTCACAGAAAAAAGAATTGAATAAAGAAAATAAGGCATTATTTATTTGTTAACATTTTTTGTAAGACTTGATATATTCTTAGTAACTTTTGTTTTTAGGAAAGGCAATGAGTACATTTTCAATGCCGTGGCCGATGAATCCACAGCTCATATACAGAAGCTTGTCAGCAAGCAGAGGAGCAAGAAAGTGAAGGTTACACCTTATTTTTACTTCATTTTCAACTCATTTTATCATCAGGGATTCATTTCGCCATCTTGGATTTCGAGGTGGCTAGTTTTTGGATAAAGCACACCCATACACATGTTTGAAGAGAATTTCAGGTTTGCATGATAACATGCATGATTTTTTCATTTATTTTAGCTCATTTCATTTAGGTTTTGGTTTACAGTGAATGTACATTAAATATACATGAACATATCACCAAATAGTGTTGGGAAATTGGTTGCAAATCATAATAGACCATCTGTTGGAATCGGTTGCCACTTTTGAGGTGATTTCACCTATTATAATCGGTTTATTAATCTACGAGTGTTATGTTCACAAATGGTTTTTGATTAGTTGCTTAAATAATTACTCGATACTATAGTGTACTTGCTGCCACTTTCTACAAAACATTTGGTGTTTCAAGGACAAGATACACATTTTTCACTTGCTTTTTTTTTTTATATGCTCGTTAATCTCACGGGCCACCATTTAAATTTTCAGAGTGATTTCCCGTTACCGCCGAATTAGTGTAAAAGCCAGAACCCATACCTTTATTTGGAGTGCTTTCGCACTCTTCTGTTAATTATGAGAGAATGACATTGATAAGCTACATCGAGAAGCTTTTACACGCCGCTAATCGATATCTTCCGATCATCGGTGCAATGCTATCACTGAACCTGGTAGCGCAATCAGTAGAGTGTCGGCTCCAGGTGCGGGAGGCCCCTGGTTTGATTCTGGACCACAACTTACCAAAGTTGTTAAAAATGGTAGTGGTATAGCTCCCTTGCTTACACTCAAGCAAATATAAGGGTAGTTCCACGACTGGTTGGCCTGGTGTCAGGATAATGTGACTGGGTGTGGTATCATGCCATACACAGTGAAGGTAGCACTGTCTATGCTTCAAGTGGACATCCTTTCCAGATAACTAAAATACTGTTGATGGGATGATAAACCAAATCAACAATATGTACATATCCTAAATCATATTGTTTTAGGCCAAAACATCATACCTGAATATCTCATGTCAAATCCTTTTAGGTATTTTTTAGATGTTTATGCCGAAGGTTTTCAATTTCTTGTGCCATTTCTCTTGCTACTGACATGGAGAATGATCAACAAACTGACTGAAGGAACTATTCAAATGCTAACAAGTTCTTCTATTTGCAAAATCAGATTTAAATTTTATATTTGATAAGTTATTTTGGCTGCAATTGATAATTTTTTTTATGATACTCAGTCAATATTTATTCATTAATTGGTGTGATGTAAAGATCATTTTTATATTAGTGATGATATAAATCTGAGTTATATACAGCCAAATGAAAATATGCTCATAACTCAATTACTGTTTATTTCATGAAGATATTTTTACTCTATGTAATGATGTAATGTTAATTTCATAGATAAGTTGTCACTCACCTACTGAAAGATCAAAGATAGATTCATAGGTTATATTGCTAGCATAAATGTGCACTACAAGAACTTAAAATAACTAGTTGTTCCCTCAGACATTTGTATGAATATGTCAAATTGAATTTCTACAAACATGCACTCATTAATTATTCCATTTTTAAAAACATAGAAAAAATGGTCCTTTGAATCATGAAAATAAAAACTGATAACTTGAGTCAAATTATAAAAAAGATAATTAAAATTAAATTTAAAAATTTAAAAGCCAAACAAAAATTTATTTGAATTTTCACAAAAATACTCTCATTTGTCATTCATCAGAAGCCAGTGAGACGTCCCAGAGGTGGTGGAAGGGGAGGATCGTCATTTATGCCACGCCAACCTGGTTTGTTAACACCAAGACCTCCAGTATACACCCCTTATGTGCCAAACATACCTGGGCGGGGTCGTCGTGGAGCCCGGAATGGGATTCCCAGTTTTATGCCTCAGTTAGTCAAGTAGGTTGTGTAGTGAATAGAAATGTTTCCATTTTGAGAGCTGTCATGCATTGGAAAGATCTTGTTTATCAAGCAATACTGGCATATGTTATAAATATTACTGCAGAACACAAGTTAAAATGTTAAACCATTGTTCTTGACATAAATATTGAAATATAACTTTAATAACAATTCTCCATTTTCTATATGAAATGACTGCATTAACTCTCTAACTTGAGGCTATGTATAATGTTTTTCCATTATACATCTACTTTATATCAGAAATATTCTATTTTTTATTTGATGACTATGCTCATGCACTTTTATCCATTATTTTCACATTAAACTAGATGCAATTTAATAAGTATGTTGCAGTCTGAAACATAAATAATATTTAAAAAGCGAAAATGTCATTTCTACTTTAACAACATTCTTTATTTGCATGTGTCTACTTACAAGGGAGGTAACACAATGTATTTTGACTAGTTTAGAATGGTTAGAGTATTGAGGAAAAGAAAATACGTAACACTAAGGGAAAGAGTTGCATACAAATATTGTGGAACTGTCCATTGTTAAGCCTGTAAAGAAAATCTAGCTTGTATTTATTCTTCACTCCACTTTCCAAAGTCATAAAAGTAGACATGTTGTCATGACCTTTTCTTGTCTTCATGGTGTTGGTTGACCTTGTTGTTAAGGTCCCATTTTCAGAAACATTTAAGCTTCTTTAAACTTGGGCTCCCCTTTTGATTGTGAGCAAGTATTCCATTTTAAAAAGGCAGGTAACCCAAAAATTATTTTTGCCATAGTTGTGCTCCTTTTTTAACTTGGAGTTTTTATTATGCTATCCTGTTTCTTATATCTTTCTATTAGGGATGTAAATCGAATCCCAAAATGATATTCGAATATTCGTAACGTGTATTCGACATCATATTCGAATATTCGGAACGAATTTATATCATTGTGGCATTAAACATGGTAATTTTCCATTACATTCAATGTGTTTATTCATTGTAATATGTTTATTTCTGGCCACGATTTACATTGCTAGCCTTACTTAATGCAGAAGCGGCAGTAGATTTATGATTTTAGCATAGCATTTAATTTTAAAATGACGATTTCTTCTTTTTGAAATACAAACGGCAATATTATCAATCCGCCATTATCCTGTTTATAGTGAAGGACCAGACGTGTTTCTTTACTTGGTCAGCGGTAATTTGCAAGAAAATACTGTCAGTGAAGAATGCCAGTAAATGCGTTAACAATGTCATTGTTATTATTATTTTTATTATTATTATTATTGAAACTCTTATAAAAACTATACAGTAACCAATCAATGTTAAGATGACCTGCAAAGTCTCACATAATATATATATACATTATCAATTAGTCACCTTAAACTTGGGTATCTTTTTGTTACGTGTTGTACTTCGTGTAATAACCTTTACAATTTAAAGGCATTTTGCGTAAATAATTACTTATTTGTATTAGCATATTTAAAAGGCTACTTAAGCTCCTTTTAATGTTAACATATCGATTAAATAAAACCATATCATAATTTTATTAGATAAAACTGTAGAACACATGCAAAATAGCTCACAATTTTAATATTTTACTCTACTAACCGCAAACTATGTATAACAACAAACAGTCAATTATGTTTTGTGAACTAATCTTATAAAATAATTAATGATTAAAAGATGCATTGTTAAAGGGCAAAATGTGGGTGATACTGGAACGACTGTAAGACAATTAGGCAAACCACGAAGGTTTTATGAAGGGAAATCGCTCAAGTGTACCGCCAATTAACGGTGTTGATTGGTTGGTGGTCGGATTGATGTTTAACTGTGATTGGCTGATATCGCTTAGGGCTTTTATACTAATGCTTCGGATAAACGCCCTTAGCGATATCAGCCAATCACAGTTAAACATCCATCCGACCACTAACCAATCGAGACATTTAGTTACCAAAACACAAGTGGCAATTACGAACCTGCTCGCCATTTGCCTATGGGTGAAAGGTGAAGGTAAACAAAAATATTTGATGACGACAATTACTGTGATTGGCTAGTGTCAAGGTTACCTGACTGTTCATAAATTGATGAAGTACCAACCAATATATAGATAGTTTCCACATCAGTGAAAATCCCTTATCTTGGCAGCCATCTTTGATGGTAACTTCAAGGGATTTTCATATGAATTGTATAGAAGGGTAAATTTTATTTTCTTGTAATTTCATCATTTGTGGTCCAAAAAATAAAAGCTATACACCATTGGAAAGCTCTTGAAATTCATATTTTTAGAATACACAGGCTTTCAAGCGGGCCCTACTTTTCCCTACTTTTTTGGGTTTGGCCCTACTTTTCCCTACTTTTTTTTTTAGAGCCCTATTATCCCTACTTTTTGAGAAAAAAAGTCATATTTAATTTTTTTACATGATCTTACATGAACATAAATTTGTTTTAAAATAAAAGTTAATACATTTTTCTGCATTTTTCTTTTAAAAACTAGTTGCTAGTATATTTCAAGGACACAAAGGATGGTACCAGTAGTTGGTCTTCAGTGGTGCAGGGAGATTCCATTATGAGGATGGTTGGAGCTGACAAGACATTAAGCCAGACAAGGTTTATCGCCCAACTCATCCTTGTGGAATCCCTGTTGAGACACTGATGACCACTTTTCAGGTGTCATGAACATGTCCTTTTTTAGGAAAAAATCCCTACTTTTATCCCTACTTTTTTCTTTGTGGTCACTTGAAAGCCTGAATACAATATTTTTACAACTGATAAATGCACACAAAATTCATACACAGAAACCTTTTAAACTAGCAAAATATAGTTTTGATATTTAAAATACTTTATAAAAGCTGTTAAATTTGATATAAAGTGCAGTAAAATAAACTAAAAAATAAAAACACTGTGGTGAGTTTAATACAGCACATATTTCCCGATTTCGGCCTGCATTAGCTTCTGCTCACAAAGATGGCTGCCTTATCAGTGTCGATGACACTATCTATATATAAAGAATGATTAAAATTGTAAGCTCGTGAGTTTCAATTGTGTTAAGTAAACCAATGACGAACAATTAAAAATTATATAGATTTACTTTTTCTTATTCGGAGAGAACGAAGCAAAAACAGAGAACAGAAAATTGCGGTGACAAAAATAACAGATGCAGGCCTGCTATTTTTCCGGCCTGGGCCAGATTTCCAGTTTTTTAGGTCGCCCAGGACCGATCCTGAGATTTGTGCAGATCCGTTGAGAAAATTTGTGGGGGGGGGGGGGGGGGGAGGAGAGGGGATCATATTTTGAATGATCAGGATCGCGGAGATATTCTGGTTAATAACCGCATGTTAAACCTGTCAACATATTTGTAACACCTTTTTTCATTGGTCTAAATACATCTATTTGTCCAATCAAATGTACGTTAACAGACAATCAGTGTCCCACAAACGCTTATTGTTTTTTATCAGCTTTTCAAACGCCTAGCTAGTAGATTGTTTGTGATTTGCTGATTGAAGAAAAGAATTTCCAAAAATGGAATAAGTTGTGAACGATTAAGTTTATTATATTATTACGTCTGTTTAGCGGAAGAGTTTTGTATCTGTATTAGACAGGAAAAAGTATCCATGACTAAAATACCTACAAAAGACGATCATGATCATGAAAGACTTCCATTTTGACCTTTCACATTTTCATCCAAACATACTAGTAATTTAAAATAATATTTATATTTTTTCTGGAACTTATTGAATTTTGATTGTCAGATCATAAATGGCATGGATGCAACCCCACCCTCTTCCATTTCTCTGCCTTCTCCCTGCTTTCCTTTCCATGCACCTTCTGCTGACTGGGACGGGTATGATTTAAATTGAAATGTTTGTAAATATTTGTCCCGAATCTATGAGCCCAGCAGCATTAGGTGATAAAACAAATGTACATAGAAAAATGTCATATATGAAGGCAACATATGCCCAAATTTGGAATTTTTAGGAGGACCCATGCCCGATTTTTAAATTTAATCTTGTTATCAGGGCTTCCTGGTCCCCCTACCAGGGCTTTGCCTCTGGACCCCATAGGGGGCCTAGGCGGCCCCCAAGCCCTCGGCCAGGACTTTTTAGGCCTGGCTTTAAACCTCCAATAGCAGGCCTGCAGATGTCGCGGTATTGTATAGGAATAAAATAACAAGTATGAAGTAGAGTGACAAAAACAGAAAGTGTTTGCAATTACAGTTTGTTTGACAGTGATCTAGTTGTGCTTTCTAAAAATAGAAGAAGTTCTGGTGGACTGTTATCAATAAGTATAGCCTTATATAATGTATTTATCACACACTATACAGCTGGGTAGAGACAGTGTTATGTAATTGCTGTAGCTAATTGTCGCAGCATTAAACTGACATGTGTGTTTATTGTATTTTGGCATCTGTTTCCACAGCTGTATGGTGATGTGGGTGATGTGACTGGGTCTAAGTGGGAGAGGGGGCAGAGAAGGAGCTGTGCGGTAAGGTGATTTCATGCTGTTAATCAGATGGCAATTCGTTATCAGGAGACATGACCCACCCCCTCTATCTAAGAGCGAGCGCGATCACATATCGCTAGCGTCTTAAGTCGCTGGGAGACACTACAATCAACTAAAGAAATGTCTTTTCAATTTTCCTTCGAACTTAGCAAAAATGAAATAAAAATTATAAAATATTCGAATCCCCAAATCTCTATTCGAATAGCGCCTTGATATTCGAAAATTCGGTAACATCCCTACTTTCTATATATTTTAGCAGCAGGGGTGTTGACGATACTTTTTTGCCACATCTTTTAACACCCCAAACCAACCAAAAAGCCTCCCACAGGGAACGTGCCCCTCGCCGCATCTTTTAACCCCCTAAACCAACCAACAATAAAGTATGGTCACTCCACCCTGCTGCTTTAGGGACGGCCCACCACCCTTGCCGGCTCTAGTTGGATGAGCTCGCTGACTTTGGAGGTTTACTTGTCAAAATCAAATGCGGCATCGCTTTCTAGTTCTTGTAGCACTGGGAGCTTGATGCACAGTACTTCAGCGTCGGCGAGCACGGAGGTACCCATGTTCGACAAACAGACGCTCCCTAAGTCGATCACTCCAGACATCCTAGAATGGGACGTGATGAGGTGGAGGTTGTGGGTGTCTACGAGCACCTTGGAGCTCGAGGGGCAGGAGCCTTTTCTTACTGCCTTCGATGATGAACGGCTGGCTCCAGTCCAGGGTCTTGGTCTTGATGGACGCCCTCATTGTCTTCATCATCTTTGTTAACAATCTTGTCGTCAAGGATGCGCCTTTCAATCTCGTGGAGGAAGTACTCTTCCAAGTAGCCAATCATCTCCTGGTACACGGACGTTGGAGGCAACGGCTCCCCATCCACAAGGGGGGCTGTGTATTTTTGAACATTCATGGTTGGGTTGCGGTTGCGCAGCTTGAGAGCGGATAGCTGGTTAGCCAACATGCGCTCTTTCATGCGGACCAACTCGTCCTCTTCTAGAGGGGCCATCTGGTTGACATGGAGCTCATCCGAAATCCGGACCATCAGGCGATCTCTCTTGTCAGTCTCTGAGAGTCGGCAGTACAGGCCCAAGTACTCGGTACCGTTATGGTCGAAACTGCGGGGGACGGTGTCGATGGAGAAGATGGCGGATAAAGGATGTGTAGACTCCAAGGATTCGGCAATCTTCTCCTCGTTATAAGGGAAAGCTGACCTGGACTGGGCGGCGGCGCAGGAGGCTACCATTGCATGGGCATTAAATATCTTCATGCTGCCTGGTTTGTATAACCTTATGTGATCCTATGTTCAATAGGACTACCTAGCTGCTGCCAGCCGCTCTTCACCGGCCCACAAGACGATGCCTAGATAGAGGCCTCCACCCTGCTGCTGCTCCAGCTTCTCTATTTAGATGAATATGTACATATATCACATACGGGGTGCTATGAAGGGGAAAGACAATTGCTCTTGGCTCTTGCTCAGCTCCACGGAGCTTTGCGACCGGTCCTGCCTCAATAGCTTCGGCAAAATTCACCTCATGAGATTTCGCAAAGGTGGCGGCTTGAGACCCTGCCAATTCTGCGGGTAGGTATAAAAAATTCTTTAGGCCGTTGCATGACCTGTGGCTATAGGAGAGAGGAGGCAAAATATTACTTGGGTAAGCAGAGAGCCTTTACCAAGAAGGCCAGACGCCTAGCGGCCTAGGTATGTGGAGGGGAGCGGCGAGGTAGATTTGCCAGATGGCCTGCTTTTTAAGGAAGTCCGGGGCCTTGGCCTCAGAAACCCTAGCCGCGGCGGCCAGTTTTTGAATCGCCATTATCCCCTTCCAGTAGCCCCTGGGGCTGTAGTATATTCTTGCGAGCTTCTGATTCATGGAGATATTCCAAGAGCGTGAGCAACCTCCAACACGCAGAAGCCACAGGTTCGGGTAGCTGCCCAGTTGTTACCCAGAAGTTAGTCGGGCCTGCTAGCACTCTATCTGCGAAACTCCTCATGATCCTTTCATCCCTCCGCCAGCTATTGAGTGAATTATGCGCGACATTAATCATAGTGGGAGCTAAGGGCCCAGGAACTTCCAGCATCTTGGTAAACAGCTCCTCGGGAAGACCCATGATAATGTATATAAGGAGTGGAAAAGAAGCGGAGACATTATTAATTTATCTGCTTTTCTAGATAGTAACCCGCGAGCCCGGCCGCTCCAAGCGCTCATACGATAAATCCAATCTCTCTAGCTTGCTGGTCGTCGGATGGATGGTAGTCAGCTGGGGCTCGAGCCCAATGGGATTAAGCTTTTTGTTTGGCATGACCAGAGCATACTCCTGCATGGCAGTGTCTACATCCTGGAAGGTTTGGACAGCGTGCCCTTGCCGGCGAAGCTCGTCCTGAATGAAATCGATGCGCTGGGTCCTTTGTTGGGCCCACGCAGCCTGAGTGGCCTGAAGCTGTTCTACGGCAAGGTCATGGGGTCGACGTTCTTCTTCGATGTCAGAGTCCTTAAACAGGCTAAACAGATAATTGCTTTCGGTGAACGCCAACGCATTGCCTAGCGCGCCACCCAACATCATTGCAATGCCGGCCATGGTATTATGCATAGGCGCCCTACTTCAATATGTCAGCAGGGATTATTCCTTGCAATGGTCATGCCAACGTCTGGTTGGGAGTATTCCAGTTTAGGGTACGCCCCTCCGAGGGCTGCCTTGCTTAGGCGGGCATAGCCGATTGTGAGTCCAACTACCACGGCGCCGTGATATATCAAATTGACTACTTCCTTTCCGTCTGGACTTGCTTGGGTAGACATTGTTAGTCCATGCGATGGTGGTCATATCTATAAGAGTCGCGGTCTACCCATCTTCAATTCGAGGACAGGGGGTGGGGATGCAGGGGTGCCTTAACCCTCCAAAAGATTCCAGCTAGGGCTACTCTGACAGCAGCGATCATCAGCCAATGAGGCATTGCTGAAGGTGGCGGAGGTTTGTGCTCGTCTGACAGGATGGGTGGCTTGTGGTCATTCACAGGGCGCTCCTCCTCCGCCTTAAGACTCAAATCATCTAGGAGCTTTTTCTAGCATTAGCTCCAGCCCGCCCAGCCTTGCTCCTAGTCACCTTCTCTGGCGGCGCCTCATCCTTCTGTTCTAGTGGTGCCTCCTCCGTTGGCTCCAAACCCGGTGTCCCCACCGTCACTGTGGTAGGTTCCGTCATCTTGCTTAGTAGATACTTGCTTGGATGCTTGGCAATGTTTAAAAGCATTACTGTAATAGGTGCATATAGTATATATAATAGCGGTGGTATAGCTCGCAGGTGATGGTTAGGGCATGCCCAACGAACGGATCTGCCTCAAGGTCAGCGATCAGTAAATCCTGCCGAACAGCCAGGATCGGGAGCAGCTAGCTAACCACCATAGTGTAAATCTGGAGCGCTGTGGAGCCAAGAGTCTTTATCATACTAGCCCCCAGTCGAGCCTCGTATCAGGGTGTAGAGCTTGCCGATCTCCTCATTGGGAAGGCTATCGATCTGATCCGTAGAAATCTCTCTGCCTATGTACTGCCTTGACTGACCCCCCATGGCAAGTGCAGGCCAACCTCTGCCTTTGCCTTTGTCGTTCTGCATTTGCAGGCTCCTCTCCGCCGTGTAGTGGCCTCCAGGGTGAGCTATGGCCCGCGCAGGCTCTTTGGCAAGAAGCTCGTCAATAATGTCGTCGCATTCCATCGCTATAGGTCATGTAGACACCGAGTCTAATTGTGATGAAAATAAGGAGAGTTGCCATCCCTCCCCTGACGCAGATGGCACTGATGTATAGGCGCGTCATGTCAACACGACATAACAACTTGGCTGCGAGGTATTTAACAGCAGCTTCGCATGTTTTGATTTGGCGAGCTGCTCCCACATGGCAGGCCTGTCGTCTGCGGGTATGATGTCATTTTCACGCAAGCACTCGTCAAAACTATCCCGATCCTTGCAGTGGAAGAGAGCGACCCAACGCGTTTGCTCTCGGAGGTCTTTGAGGACGGCTTTGTACCTCTGAGCCAGGACCCAGACCAATTGCTTGGCAGCCGCTGAATGCCAGCTCGGAGAGCATGTCTTTTTTCTTGGTGAGCTGTTTGCTGGCGGCCATGTCATCAATGACATACAACGTTGGCTGACCCTGAAACACTCGGTAGAGAGCTCGCAAGAAGTCATGAAGTCAGTTCACCTGGATCTAGAACATAAACCTCATCGTCTGTCCACACCCACGGGCGCACCTGGTAGGTCCTGTTATGCCTGGTAGTGGGACAGAGGATACGATGAGATCGAAACGGCCGCGGAATGGGCCCTCGAGGAGGTCAAGCGCGAAATTGCGTTTTCCCGCAGCAAGTCATGCCTCAAATTATCACCGATTGGGACTCTTCAGTAAATAGCTGACATGAATCGTTCATTCTCGATGTTGAGCTGTGCATCCATGATGACAAAGAGGTAAATGTTCAATGCCACAGGAGCTTCCGCTTCCTTGGCGAGCTGAATTGTGATCCCCTCGCTAGGCGTTTTCGATCCGGCGGCCATTGCCATGCAAGCAGTCATTATCGCTGGACCATTAAGTCCAGCCAGAGAGCGAAACTCCTCTGTGAGGTACTTACCTAGGTTGCAGGCGTGGAGCCCGAGGTCCTTGGCCACCATGGCCACTTCGGGGTGCCGTTTTATTCCACACGCCATAAGTTTTCTGACCTCGTCCCATGCCTGGTAAGGAAGCATGCCTTGAGCATAGAGCTGGTTCGGGATGCCCTCGACAGTGACCTTCCACTTACGTGATCTTGGGGTTATAGAAACCTTTGCTCTGGCGTTCAAAGGGCTGAGTCGGTTCCTAGAAGAGCATTAAGACCCCCTTCATCGAACGAGCGGGGACATTCAGGTGTATGTTCCACAGCGTGTTAGACTTGTTGGCCACGATCTTGGGGTGCCTGATGATCCTGTCATAAAGGATCGCCATCTTCCCTGCGTACTGGTCGCGGATGTTTTCGGCCAACTCCCGGTTGGTCACCATCTTCGAACTCCAAGGCGATTCCCTCAACTGTGTATTTGGAGGCTCCGTCAGTCGCCCTGACGACCCGCCCATAATCGTTGAACATGAGCTCGTACTCCAGCCGGTCCCCTAAGGCCTGACTGCATGTGGCTCTTCAAGAGCTCGAAGTCGAGGGGGACGTGGAAACAGTCGCTGTAAGCATTGGCTATGGCGGCATCCTTTGCTCTATTTACCCGGTTTCCGGCGCCGATCCTTATCCGAGTTATGTTTCGATCATCGGAGCTGTCGATTCCCTGGTACTGAGTGTTGGCCTCTCATTTTCCAGAGATCTGTGTAGCATCCCAACACATCGCTGTCATCGATGCTCATTACCTCGTTCCCGGAAATATTAATCCTGGTCTTCTTAACGATCGCCCGTCCCAAATTGTTGACCACTGAGCGATCAACGTCAGTTGAGACAAGATTGATTTGGAAAGCCAGCCTGGCGATCCCAGGGACTGATTACATTGTTGGGCCCGAGATTTGGGAAATGCTGCTAACAGCTGCTGGTTCTGGTAGATTGTGGATGGGTTGTTCCTGATCACGACCGACTGGCAGATGCCCTTGGCACCTAGGGGCTCTCTCAGGCGTCGGTGCGGATTGAGCTTTTGACCTTAAGCGCTTTGAAACATTTTGTATTGAACCCATTCACCTGTGTCTTCAATACAATGTCTGACGAGGGCATTACGCTGCATGACTTCGATGACCGGCTAGCGCCAGGGACGATATTGCAACTACTTCGATCTCCACTGAATTACTTACTGGAACTGTTGATGACTTTTACAGCGGATTGGGTGAGGGTCAGCCTCCTGCGGGTCAGGACTATGACCCTGAGATGAAGAAGAGAATCATAGATGGGATCAGCGACCTCACGGATGAGCGGGCCACGTGGCTGTAGGCGGCTTCGGCCAACCGGGAATCTCTCAGATCACAGATCAGCCGGGTTCGGGAAACACTGCGGCGAATCATGCAAGAATACACCACTGCTGGCTGAGCGGATCGAGACTCTCTTCCGAGAGCAAGGGATCATTGTCGTATCCATCCTCACAGCAATCGGGAATGACCATCAGCACGCTCGTCCTAGCACTAACCGGTGGCTCTGCCCTCTCTTCCCCCGGCCCGACCAGGTAAGGGTGGCATTCGAGAGTGGGTTAAAAAACAGCTGCAAGCCCATGGCGCTTTACATGCAAAACTACCAGCGAAGGCTGCGGCTGCTATCCCCGGCATCTTTGGCAGTGTGGATTCATGGCTGTTGTCGACCACAGGCAAGGCAGTCGGATGGCTTGCCGAACACACTTGGGCTCTACTTCTCGCAATTGGGGGTCTGTTACTGATTGCAGCCCAAGAGTGGCTATAGAAGCGCAAGCCAAAGGGCAATTAGCCCTACGGCAACCCCACCCACAACCAGAGCCTTCTTTTCCTCGGAGTGTGCTCGCGCAGCTTCACCGCTGCCTGCTGGAACATCAGCTACTGCTTGACTGCCGGCGAGTCCCACCTGTGGTGGCCCTGTGATTTTGGCCGTCATGAAAGCTGCCATGTACCTGAGGCTGCACCTCAGGAAAGTTAACTCCGCTGACTACACCAATTGGGAGGTTGGCTGGAGCCATTATTATCCTGTTGTTGTAGCCAGCAATACCGGGATTGATGTTTAGGAGCATGTCACTCGGAGCCATATACAATCCTGTTCCGAAGACCACATTGAGCTTGTTCCCGGCGTAATGCAGAACGCTTTGGTAAAGGGTGATAGTGGCCTGGATGTAGACCGGAGAGTTGATCGCATCCTCCAATAGGGCTAGGAATTGCTTTTGCGCCTCGAAGCTGCCTGCCTCGAAGCTGCCTGCTATCCGGGACTTGGTTTGGGCCTGGGCCCCGAGCAGAGCCCACCTGTAGGTCTGGATCGAAGTCGTTGATTCGCTCCATGCCGGCCTGAGTGAAGCCTTTCGAGACATCTAGTACGAATGTGCTCCAAGAGCCGGCTGTGGGAGTACTCATTTTGGCGCCAGTCTGTCTGGGAGTCGACCCCAAATTTCTGGCAAAGCTGTTCATACGCTCTCCTGTCGTAAGTATTGTTGACGGGATCCCAGGACGAATCCTGGGGGAGGGCGCATTTCATTTCCAGTTAGAATGCGATGCGTGGTGTAGTAGACATGGAAGAGGTAGACAGACTGAATGAGGAGGGTGGCACGTCCCTCTGGTCCGTTCAGGTGGTCGTTGAATGAGACCCTGCAACCTGCCGTTGCGCACCACACGGCGAAGTTCAGCTGGTTCTGCCAGAACTTCATCGGGCTATTGGTCCAATCTTGAATCATGGCCTCTGTTGTGATCTTGGGCAGTCGGTATTGTTGCCAGATATCGGGCAGGCTGGCGGAGATGGACTGGTTGGGGCCTGCCGTGAACTTTAACTTGGACATGGTTCCGGCGTTAAGGTGCCGTGGGTACCCCCCGGCTTTATACTTGGCGCTGCTATTGAAGGTAAAGGCCTCCATGGAGATCGTGAAAGATGTTCCAAACTATCACCGATATCACAACAGGCCTGACATGTCTTCAACAGCCCCTAGACAACAGGGATGAAAGTTTGAAGATAGGCCTGCGGTCAGTCACCTACACTATTGGCTGGTTCACCATTACGGGCGACCAGTTTGTCACCTCCCCCAACAAAATAACCCATATCCCTCCCGGCCTATGGTCATTGCGCCAGCTCCAAGACCATCTCGCACAGGCTTTTCACTCAACGTCGATCCGAAGACAGGGATGGTTGTGCCAAAGGTTCTCGATCAAGCTGGCTTTGTCAGGGTATCCAAAGGGCTGCAGAATCTTCTAGGATTTGTTAAGTACCGTGAGACGTTTACTTTGAGGAAAGATGACCTAGGTGATCACCCTATGGACTTGTGCCTCATTAAGCAGCTATTTGTCCACCTGGACAAACTCAACACCACCAAGAACGCCTTGAATGGGGCTTCCAGTAGTCTGCTCGCTGTGGCCGCGGTCGGCAACCTGCCATACGGGGATATCATAACATCTGCATTTCCTAACCCCGAGTTTAAACTTCTGAGACATAGGACTATCTCGGAGTTAACACTCTCTGTTAGAGATGAACGTGGTTAACAGAATAGACAACAACGGCTACCAGTGAGCGTTGTTCTTGAGGTGAAATGAGTATCTTTGGTTCACATGGTGGCTAGGGGCGCCCAGTGTAGACTACGCTACCCGGGCTTACGTCGATGCACTTGCTTCGCGACAGAGTGCGCCTGATCTGTCCCACTACATAAAAAAGGATTAGGATGGCAATGTAGACCTAATGGGGGGTCGGATCATGAACCTCGGCAACATCAAATTACCTTCGGATGCGATTTCGGCGAGAGATAGAGAAAGGTTGGAAGTTCTTAAAGAGGGAAGTCCTCCTGAAAAATGGTGAAACGGCTTTGGAAGGACCCCTTAACCTTAATACCAACCGGATAGTGAATTTGGGTCTTCCAGTTCATTCCAACGATGCTGCAAACAAAACATATGTTGACAGGTTAAGTCACAAGCCCATAATTACCATTATAGCAGAGGAGCGCGGAGCATTGAAAGAAGGCGAATTTCAATGGTTGTTCGGGTCAAGGTCGGAAGGTAAAAGCCATAGTAAAGTGGGATACACCATGATGTCAAACAGAAATATACTGGCTATGTCTTTGTCTGTTTCTCAACATAGTTCTAAAAGTTGGATGAGATGGTGCTTGTTGGTATTATGATAGGTGGGAAGTATCAAGCTAGTTATGATATATCTAGTAGGTATGATTTAAACAAAAGATCAGACCATTTCTCCAGTTTAAAAACTTTCACCAGCCCGCTTCACGTTAATAGAGGTGAATTTATAAACTTTCAAACACTTGCAACAACTGAAAGTAATGCTTCAGGGGTTGTTGTGCTGCTAATTGAACTAGAGATGTGATGGGGTAAACATCGAACAAGACATGAAGGACGGAGTGGTTCCAATGGCCCAGCCAATTTATCCTAGCCTGCCCACTGAGGGCAATGGGCATGCCTACTGCCTACAACAGATAACCCGAATTCAGTCTGAGTTAGCACGAGAGGCCGAAAAAAGGGGTAGCCTCGGTAAGAAATACAAGAGGACCCTCAATACCGTTGAGGGCACCGAAGCCACTTTGGCTACAGTTGGCGCGGGAATGGGAATTGGTGGCGTATTTCTCATTTCATTGGTTGTAGCCATAGGGCACGAGATCGGTTCACTTTGCTGCAGCGGGCTATTTATCGTCAGGAAAGTGATCGAAAGACGCATTACACACAAACTCGTCAAACATCAGCGCATCGAGGCAATGGCCCAGGCAAAGCTGAATACGATCTCCGACATTGTGAGCAAAGCATTAGCCGACGGGGATATATCCGACATCGAGTACAAGCTCGTCCTAGACGAGGTCCAGAAGTTCGAGGACCTGAAACACAAGGCGCACTTCGAAAAAATGCCCAACGAGAATATGGAGGAACTAAGAAAAAAACTGCTGGAAGAGGGCCACAGGGAAGCGCTAGCAGAGCTTTCCAAAAGGTTGACTTTTCCCTCTCCCTAAGCTGGTGTGTGTGAAGTGCGAGCTGTGACGCCCCTCCTGCATACCAGGTATAAATTTTTGTATTAAAGGCTCGCCATCTCTTATATCAGCAAGAATGTGCCCCCCTACCGTTCTCAATCTGCTCCAGATCATTGCCCCTATCTCCGAAATTATTCTAGTGGTCTACATGATGTATCGGCTTGGTTGGCTTGAACGGTCTAACGAAACTGCAAAACAGCATAATCTCCGAGAGAAAAAGCAAGCCGAGGGCTGATTCCTGCAAGGCTTGGGGTTGTATAGGCCTACATAGGCCGTGACCTTTTTTGGGGTCCGTCTGGGGCCTCAACTGGCTAGGGCCCAGGAGCTTTACTTTTTAGGCTGCTAGGCTTACTGTCACTTCATATTCTTCTTCTGGGATTTCAACAACATATAGATGATCGAATTCCTCCTCAAGCTTTTCTTGAGAGAATTGATGAAACGATCAAACTCATTATTATCCATGTTTACTCTGGTTTGAGATTGCTTGTACTCGGTAGGTATTTGTTATGTATACCCAATCTCTAAATAGATGGTTGTCTTTAGCGTTCCCCTCCGGGCCGGCGAGGGTGGTGGGCTGTCCCTAAAGCAGCAGGGGGGAGTGACTATACTTTTATGTTGGTTGGTTTAGGGGGTTAAAAAATGCGGCAAAAAAGGATGGTCACACCCCCCACCCCCCACCCCTGCTGCTATTTTATAATGTTTGAACAATTGAATTTACCACCTGTATTCAGTCATAGAAATAAGGATTGAAATTTTCAAGCAAGTCGGGCTAGTAACTAAGCAATTTTCACTGGCCCGAAAGAAAATTTACTAGCCTAAATTAAATTATGTTTAAATGTACATGTTAGTCTAAAAAAACTTAGATAAATACAGATAACACTTCATTCTCTTGAACATGAAATTCATTTTGTCAATTTCCTCCTCAATATCACACTCATTGTCGTCATCCTCCTGCTCATCTAAACTGATCTTGTCATGAAATGCAGATATTGGATAATTAAATATCAATATAGTAACACTTGCATGGCCATGCTAAAACAAAGTTAACAAACGTTTAACAATAAACAGTAACTGGTTCAACAGTATACTATACGGATGTGAACCTTGTATGTCAGACTGATCTAAAGGCCAGTTTTTCAGGTCACTGATCTGAGTGGCATTCATAACATCAGACGGAGAATTTGTGCTCGACAACTGAAGCTGAGAGCTGAGGTACAGAACTCGAGGCCTTCGACCGTCTGAACTTAACACTCTCACCCTGATACTGCCCGTCCAAAAACATTTCTAATCTCTTCAGGAGGGCTTAAATTAAATATATGAAACAAGAATTTGTTATAAGTGTGTTAATATTTTATCATTTTTATAACATTTATTTATTGATAAAGAAATATTGTTTTCTGTTTTATGACTTACCTCACAACTGTCAACTGAGTCTTTGTAGCTTCAATGTGTCTGTTGCCATCTGCACTAGTAGTGACCAACTTTCTGCAGGTTTTTGCTCAGCCTGTCCAAGGGTGTGATGACCTCCTGAAGAAAATGATTTAATGCATTCTCCAAAATTTTAAATAACAATATTTTGAAAAATAGGAATAGGACAGTCGTTTACATATACAAACTATATAATGCGGATATACTGCATAATGATTTACTTAAATACGGAGTAGGTCACTGGTTTGTGTT
Organism: Sinonovacula constricta; assembly: GCA_007844125.1. Lineage (NCBI taxonomy): Eukaryota > Metazoa > Mollusca > Bivalvia > Cardiida > Solecurtidae > Sinonovacula > Sinonovacula constricta. The sequence continues at coordinate 23,801,306 of CM017555.1, read as the reverse complement.
CTTTACATACCTTTAGTGACAGCAGGAATACAAGGTGCTTCCCATCAGTAGCAATCTTGGCCAGACCTTCAGCCTTAGCATTTTCATGGGGTGCTGTCTCAAGAAGATGCCTTATTGGAATGTATCCCTTGATGAAGTTATCAATGGCGAGATCAATGTGCAGCAGCCATCTTGTTCCACCTTTAAACAGTAGCAGTTACTGAATTGATATAAAATAATATATAGAAAGTCAAAGATGTTGAAATTTAATATGTACATTAGTACTTACATACAAGCAGTCCAATTTATATAAAAGGTAAAATAGAAACATGTTTAAAATGTTCATTATATATGTAAAAATATTACTTACCTACACGTGTAGGTAAACAGGGGTGGCAAAATCTCAGAAATGTTTACTTGTCCACAGACAAGTGGTTATAAAAATGTACTTGTCCATACCAATGCGCTACTTGTCCATACATTCATTAATAAAAACACAAGTATTTTAACAACAATGATTTAATAATCGCTTAAATCTGTTAAACCATAAAACTATCATGTAATTACTTCATGTTTAGTCAAATTTATCATATCACAATTACGAACGTAAACAAATTTTTAATGCTTTTAGTCTTATGTTTCAGTTTGGGAAATAAAAGTTATTTTTGGGAATTTCAACACTTAGAAATTGGATTTTTTCACTTGTCCAAGGACAAGCCAATTGAAAAAAGTAACTTATCCAGGACAAGAAATGTACGACTCGGACAACTGATTTCGCCACCCCTGTAGGTAAAACAACCCTCTTGTCCAGTGCATGGAAAACTGCTTAAGACCTTGCTTAAGCTTAGGAGACCTTTTGTAAAGGTAGTATAACCCAAGCAACAGTGTTATCAACTTGTCATATGCAGGATTCTACTTAATGGTGTCTTTGAATGCAAGTTCTAGACGATGTGCCAGACATAGAACTGTTTCTATGTGGGGATGTGACTGTTTAAGAAGAGCTGCTAAGCCAGACTTCAATCCTGAAAAAAGAAGATATACATCTAGTAATAAGGTGCCATCTTAAATAATTAAAGCTCTAGACTATATTTAATAATCTTCCTTATAATACAAGAGACAAAACAATAATAGTAATAAAGTGGATTAAATATCATTGGTAACAACACGCAAACTTTCACTTATTGTGGGAATAAGAAAAATCGGTGAAATAATGTGATTAAATTTGAATTTGAGATATCCTTACCTTGGAGTCTTGGATTTGCCCCCATTGGTCTGCCTGAGCTATCAAAATATGTGCTTGTCAATAAATGTGCGAGAAATTACGTTAGAGGAAATACGTCACAGAGTTTAGTATATGTTGCTATGCTCATAGGACTTTGTCATATATTCTTATTTATGAAAATAAAAATGGCGTCGAAATAGGTAAGCATCAAATTAGGTTACTGGACGATAGTGTTTGGCAAGGTAGTGAGCATTTCTGAACTTAATAACCAACTGGTTTAACTCTATTTTTTTCAACTGTAGATACATTTCACTTCACCGACAGTTTTTTTTTTCTGAAACCGTGGAGCAGTCTTTTTGTGGCATTTGCTTTTCTCATGCGATTTAATTGCATCAAGACGCAAATTTTTGCATACTTTTCAACGAAAATGATGCGACGAAAACAATGTTTTTCCCCGTTTCCAAGCACCAGGCTCAAAACATGGTGTTCGTCTCCCTCTTAAATCGCAACCAAGGCCTGTTATAGTTTCCACATCAGTGAACATCCCTTATCTTGGCAGCCATCTTTGATGGCAACTTCAAGGGATTTTCAAATGAATTGTATAGAAGGGTAAATTTTTTTTTCTTGTAATTTCTTTATTTGTGGTATGAAAGTTAAAAGCTATACACCATTGGAAAGCTCTTGAAATTCATATTTTTAGAATACAATATTTTCACAATTGATAAATGCACACAGAATGAATTAATACACAGAAATAAATAAAACTATTGGCTCATACTTAAAACAAAATGAACAGCGTATCATTTTCGGTTATATTTCTTTAACCTTTTAAACTATCAAAATATAGTTTTGATATTTAAAATACTTTAAAAAAGCTGTTAAATTTGATATAAAATTCAGTTAAATACAGTTAAGATAGTAGTTCCGAAACAGCAGTTGTTCCGAAACAACCACTCGATATCTGAATGTTTGCTCGCAAAGTACACCAAATATTGGTTCCTTTTCATCGAATACGGTATTTTTCACATTTTTCCAAGTTTTTCCGAAGATTTTCAACGAGTTTTGAAGTGAGAAAAAAACAACAACAGTCGCTTGAAAATATCACCTGCGTAACAATTTAAGTCAACACCATTTAACAAAACTGGGGTAAAAAAACATTGTGATAAGAAAAAACACAGTCCTAAGGTAAGCAATCAAACTTATGCATCAAAATGTATTACCTATACCTATTCTTGGTTAACATAATGCAAACTTCTGTTTTATGATTGTGGAAAGCAAAATATACCATGTTATGTTTGTATGAGCAGGTATTGCAGAACAGCTGAGGGGGTTACATCCCAGATGGGGGAAATCACAAACATATTGAACAACTTTGTAAAAACTTCTTTTTTCCCCAATAAATTCTGTTTTATACCCCCCTCCCCCCATAAAAACAACAACAACAAAAGAAACCCACAAAAAACAACCAAACAAAAAACACACAAAAAAAACATAAAAAATAGAGCTTCTTCCTGTTTCTAGACAGAAAGGAAAAGTATAGGATTTTTAATCTCTTTACTTTTAATTTGTTTTTATTCCCACCTGTTCAGAATACTATTGTATGTACATGTGGCTCCTATAACCAAATTAAATATGTGCTATGCAAAATGAGTTTTGTTTCACTAAAACAACATTTGACAATATCCAGAGACAGTCCTGCATAGTAGGGAAAGAAAAACTTATAATAGACCCAGTGACATTTAGAATGTCTCAGTGTAATCATTGCTTTAAGAAAACTTCAGAAATGATTATGCATGATCAACACATCTTCTTAATCAAAATACATCTTTAAGTATGTATACCGGGACAACAAACTGAAGGCCTGTTATTATGATTGTCATCCTGAGCCATGCTGTATATCTACATTGGATTAATATACTGTTATTTACAATAAAATGGACCAATCCATATTTTGATATCAATGAAAATGTGTATCCCATATTTATACACATATATTAAAGTGATTTCTTTATCAAAATCTAGTGAAGTGATGTGCTTTGACATCATGTATGTCTGCATGTTTTCCAAGCATAACATTGCACTTTTATTTGTCCATTATCATAAAGACAATCATTACTTAATAAAATAGCATTTGTTTTATTTTTCTTCAGGTGCATCAAGGAACTGAGCCAGGTGAAGATACCAGTACATGTAGCCTGCCTGCTAGAGAGGTGTCGGTGACTTTGTCAGATATTTTCATTTTGGTACAAAACTGTGTTGTAAAAGTTTACCATCACTTCAAATTAAAACCTCCCAGAACTGATCTTCCAACTAGATTACCTGTAGATAGCGAATATAATAACATTCATGATGAAAAGGCATGTCTTGTCTGGATCCCAGAACTATCCCCATTTCACCCTCGTTTACACTCATTGTTAACAGATGAACATCATCATATTTTTCAGTCAGATATTGCAGGTCTCCCATTTGGCCATGTTCCAAGATAACTGGCATTTTGTTTCAGGAAGGTGTTAGATGAAGAGGGAATAGTATATGCTGAAGTCTGTGGTGACCCAGTACCAAGTTCATATCCCTGGCCAGACCAACATGATATTGGTGGTGGGGTTCATCTGCCTTGTAATTACTTCATCAAGCCAGTAGCAAAGTATTTTGATCAAACACTTGCACAAGTTAACAAGACAGTTTCAGAAATGGAACCTGGATCAACTATTTCAATTGAATGTTTGTAAGAGACTATACATATTGTTGGGATACCATTTGTCCTGTTGTACCTTCATTGCATATTACACATGTAATGAGTGTAGCAGTAAACTTGTTAATAACAACTGAAACATTTTTTCATTAATCTTTTTTATAGATTGCACTTGTAATAATGATGTTAAATTCGTAGGCTGCCATTTTTGGGGAAAAAAAGCACCTGTTGGCAGGGGATATACAGTCATTGGCAGGTTCTTGCTCTATTTGTAGGTACTCATTGCTTTGTTTTTGAAAATTTGTGTAGAAGTACCTCCTCAATTCTTCTATGTGTGTATTCATATCTTTCATTTTTGCACCATTTTTTTCTTGATTTACCTTGAAATCCACCAAAACTATGTGTTTTATTTTGTTTTTCAACCCAAGTTTCAAATTGTTTATAAGCATTAATTTTCGTAATCATATTTTGCATTGAATGACATACAAGAAAAAATGGTGTCTCTGTTTCAAATATTTCAAAAGTATCAGGTCAGTTAATTGATAAGGTAGCAGAAATTTATTTTGAAAATTAGGTTGTAAAACTTTAAAGGTGGTATCCAACAATTTGCATATATTAAATACAGCCATATTACTTCATAATATCATGCCCTCATAGATATCTATCGCCATAAAATCTGTATGGTGCATACTTCAGAGAAATAAGTTTATATTATGAGCTACAACTATGGGCAGATAGATCAGACCTTGACCAGACTGTTGTCCAATTTGATTCAGCACTGTCTGCTTGGTAAAAACCTCCAAGACCCAGAGGGAATGTGATAAGAAAGCAATTAAATCCATAGATGCACACAGGTTTGTAACTTGACCAAAGTTATAAAACTCATTTGTCTTTCACAATTACTAGCATGACCTCACTAGTCTTTCAAAATATTAAGCTTAACCTTATTGATTCTGCTTATTTCGCAAAATTATTTCATAAACTTATGATATTATTTGACATCAATCATTTTGTTGTGTGTTTTTTTTTTTTTTTTTGTTGCTTACGTTTTTTGGATTATTTATATACCTACATCTCAAGGTCAGTAAAGCTGTATGCAGAAATCTGTTTTGGTTGTTTTGTTATTCCACCTTTAAATTTTTTTTACTGTGGTTTGTCTTTCGTGCACGGCCCATTGCTGCGTGCTTACGTAGAATAGTGACAGATCATTTTACAATTAAACATAAGTTTGAGAAAGTCCCCAACTTCCGTTGTGTACTGCAGCGGGTGGAATATGCCGACATATAGACATGTTCCGGAACACATGCTCATGTTTCGGAACTACTGCTTTTACTACAGGTAGAAAACATAGGTTTAAACGGCGAAGATGGAAACCCCTCCCAAATGTTTAATATGTGTTATTAAGAAGATACATTAATGCTTTCTGCTACATAAAGTTTTAATCAATCACCGAAAACAACAATAAATAATCATCGATTGTTTCGTTAATGTTTCGGAACTACTGCCTTAACTGTAGACTGAAAAATAAAAACACAGTGGTGAGTTTAATACAGTACATATTTCCATATTTCGGCCTGCATTAGCTTCTGTCCACAAAGATGGCTGCCTTAAACTGTCTTATCAGTGTCGATGACATCACATGGAAACTATCTATTAGTCCGGGAAAGTAGAAAACTTCTGTCACGATTAACATCCTCATATCTACGTTTGGTTGCTCTCGTCTGGCAACTTCATGAAGATTTTTCCCGGGTTTTGTACCAGAAACATGTTTCAGTTTGCCAATTTGTTCAGTGCGCATAACACGTTAATCAATCGGAACACCTCAGACCTCGGATAATTCACGAGTCATCTCTCGGATGTCACTCACATCACGCTTCGGTGATTGTACGTAATGTGACATATCCGAAGCTTGCCGGAGATCGCCGAGTAGGTACGATTCCGTCGATTGCTCGGATGGTAGATAATCAGATTACCTCGGCCATTTATCTAAATGGGACTTCTTTTGAGACAGTCGTCAAAACAAAGATGGCAGCTCGGGGTGACAGCTCATTACAGAACGATGCCAGTAAAACTTCAATTTGTGGCAGCATCCAATTTAAATCATCCGATTTTAATTTACCCAGCGCAGCAGACATGCAGCTGTCAAACGATGGCAGTGTTAATGTTTTGTGCGAACTGCGGAGTTTGGATACATCCGAGAGATGATTGTCCCGAGGACAGAATTACCCGAGGAGTTCCGATTGCACGTAAATGAGAGAAACGACAGCTTTCTAAATGAACTAAGCGGCTCAAAAGTTGGTCTACAAAATCGAAAACGAAAGTACAGTGATTTTTCAATGATCTGAATCTTACAAGCCCATCGGGCTAGTAAATTGGGAATTTTTGCTAGTACGAGAGAAAATCTAATTTTATGCTGTCGGGCTAGCGCTAATTTCGACCGCTGTGTATTTCAGACCTTTGTCACCTATGATGGTTCACTTAAATTCTGGGCGAGGCCGAATGATCACAGTCGGAAACAGATCTGCACCTTCTAAACCTTCTGAGTCATTTGGAGAGGTTTGTCATTTACAGAATTATTGTTATTTGCTAATTTTTAATTTTCATAACCCAAGTTTATGAGGTTATGTTCATGCTTCTTTAAAAAAAAATTATATCCCAATTAAGCATATTTGTGTTATTTCTTGTGTTTAAGCCGATTTTTGTTGTATCGGAATAGGGGAGTGGCTAATCTATAGATAGTTTCCACATCAGTGAAAATCCCTCATCTTGGCAGCCATCTTTGATGGTAACTCCAAGGGATTTTCATATGAATTGTATAGAAGGGTAAATTTTATTTTCTTGTAATTTCTTCATTTGTGGTCCGAAAATTAAAATCTATACACCATTGGAAAGCTCTTGAAATTCATATTTTTAGAATACAATATTTTTACAATTGATAAATGCACACAGAATTAATACACAGAAATAAATAATACTTTTGGCTCATACTTAAAACAAAATGAACAGTGTATCATTTTCAGTTGTATTTCTTTAACCTTTTAAACTATCAAAGTATAGTTTTGATATTTAAAATACTTTATAAAAGCTGTTAAATTTGATATAAAATTCAGTAAAATAGACTGAAAATAAAAACAGTGGTGAGTTTAATACAGACTATATTTCCCGATTTCGGCCTGCATTAGCTTCTGCCCACAAAGATGGCTGCCATAAACTGTCTTATCAGTGTCAATGACATCACATGGAAACTATCTATTCTTTATATTACCTATAATTATCCTTTGCTTTTCACCTGAAATTCATTTAATGAGTAATGGTTCAAGTTTTTTTTCCATATCCTTTTTTCAAGCCTTCAGTAAACTAAATATCACTATTATGTGAAATATAATGAATAAAACAAATTAAAAAAAAATCTGCATCAAGTGACAAACAGAAAAACTTTCATTTTTGTGTCGCCTGACTAGGCGACATAAAGGGATTACTTTGTCGGCGGCGGCGGCGTTGGCGACTTCTGGATTTCCTTTTCCGGAGCCTAACTTTGTCACCGAAGGTCCAAATATCTCCAAACTTGGTGCGCATGTTTCTGGCAATGACTCGAAGTGCAGCGCACAAGAACTGTAACTCTTCCTTGTTCTGTTTTTGAATTATTCCCATTTGATTGATTTTTATAGAGCATTTCTTGTCTGGAATGTAACTTTGTCACCGAAGGTCTAAATGACTCCAAACTTGGTATGCATGTTTCTGGCAATGACTTGAAGTGCAGCACACAAGAACCATAACTCTTCCTTGTGCCATTTTTGAATTATTCCCATTTGATTGATTTTTATAGAACATTTCTTGTCTAGAGTGTAACTTTGTCACCGTACGTCCAAATGACTCCAAACTTGGTATGCATGTTTCTGGCAATGACTCAAAGTGCAGTGCACAAGAAAGGTAACTTAACCTTCGTCTGTTTTTTAGTTATTCCCCTTTGATTTTATAGAGCATTTCTTGTCCGGAGTCCTAACTTTGTCCCCGTAGGTCCAAATGACTCCAAACTTGGTATGCATATTTCTGGCAATGACTCGAAGAGCAGCGCACAAGAACCATAACTCTACCTTGTTCTGTTTTTGAATTATTCCCCTTTGATTGATTTTTTTAGAGCATTTCTTGTCCGGAGTGTAACTTTGTCACCGTAGGTCCAAATGATTCCAAACTTGGTATGCATGTTTCTGGCAATGACTCAAAGTGCAGTGCACAAGAACATAAACTCTACCTTCTTCTGTTTTTTAGTTATTCCCCTTTGATTGATTTTATAGAGCATTTCTTGTCTGGAGCCTAACTTTGTCACCGTAGGTCCAAATGACTTCAAACTTGGTATGCATGTATCTGGCAATGACTCGAAGTGCAGCGCTCAAGAACCGTAATTCTACCTTGTTCCGTTTTTGAATTATTCCCCTTTGATTATTTTAGAGCATTTCTTGTCCGGAGTGTAACTTTGTCACAGTAGGTCCAAATGACTCCAAACTTGGTATGCATGTTTCTGGCAATGACTCAAAGTGCAGTGCACAAGAATGGTAACTCTACCTTCTTCCGTTTTTTAGTTATTCCCCTTTGAGTGATTTTTAAGAGCATTTCTTGTCATTTGTTTAAATTATTTCTCTTTGATTGATTTTTAGTGCATTTCTTGCAAAGGGCATAACTTGTTGTGCATTTTTTTTGCAATGAGACAATTAAAAAGCTATTTTATATGTGAATTTTGTGCAAATACATTGCTAATATCTGTACAACAAAAAACTTATTAACATTTTTTATGTCGACTAACAAAATTTTCGTCAGGCGACACATCCGACACGCAGAGTTCTAGTTAATGATTTTTTTTTATCCCCAGAAGTCACAAAGCAAATTTGAGATGCCTCCAAGGTTTAGACACCAGAAACAGCCCTCAGGACCACAAACAAAGAAACCAGCCACAGACTTACAACATGGTATGTGATGGTTTTCCTTTAATTTGTCATCTGTGCACTTCTATTACAACTTGTCTGCCCCATCTGTCAATTTTTTAACAGTTCACATTTCACAAAATGACAGAATGCTACATGACTTTAATTCATAAATATTTAATGTTAACTTAAATCAGACTTTCTTCACCTTGATTGTCGAAAGAATTGTCCAAGAAGTGACTTTTCAACTCTGTTTTTATCGAAGTAGATCATGAAGAAGATAAAGAAACTATCTAGAAACCAATGTTTGAGACATTAAAAATGCACCAGGGATAAGGTTTTACCAATCTAAATGCAGAAATTATGGTGGTACAATGAAGAAATTTGGATATATGAACCAGCTGGCAGATAGGACATAACACAGCTCACCAGCAATCTTTTAGACTCCAAGACCAAGTGTTCACATGAAGTATATATGGTGCTGCCCACACACGAGATCTTGTATGCTGTTATATATACACTAAGTGTGAAAGAAGCGCATCCTTAAAATATATAACCTTGTTGTTTTTTTTCCTGAAAAAAATCGCCAAGGTTCTAAAAGTGAGTCCAAGATTACAGGGCCTTTTGTATGACTATGAAGATGTGTTGAATATTTTTATGACGTGTGAAAAGAATAAAATCTCTTTCCCTAAAAGATTAAAAACAATTAATAAAGAATATGACAGCTAAAGACTACATTGGTAACTTATTACTTCTTTTTATAAAAACATTATAATAAGAATTGCATTGATAAATTTAGCTTTTTGTATCATATATGTGTGGGTTTGTTGCATCCTGAAGTTGTCTCTAGGTTAGTCCCAAGTCCTTTATAGTTTCAGTACATTGTGACCTGAAATATTTCTGGTCTCTCATATGTACCAGAAAGACCTTTGTTATAGGAGTCTGTTGGTATCGTAATTAGGGTTTAACTGTTTTTATCTAATTTCAGCTTGACTAGACCTCACTGCTAAATATGAGACTTAACCTGTATTGGAAAATATACCTCTTTATTAAACAAATCCCTGCTCTAAGAGACCATTTTTCTGTAGATACTTTGCTCGTTTAAAAAAAAAAAGGATTTGCTTTGTTGTTGGCCTCTTAACACAGGTTTCTTGAGTTGAGTATGTGAAATAATTAGTGCTGTCATTGATACTCCAAAACGCGAATCGATGATATCGATATATCGAAAGAAAAATATTGTCGATATATAAATATATGTCGACATATCGAAGGGAATTTGGAGAAATTGTAATTCTTATTTTATTATTGCCTAGTATGCAAATTCTGGTTATACTTATGCATAGTGTTCTTCTTTGATATATTTTCCACTTACATTCTTGGACTTAAAGCTTGATATTAAACAGTTATTTTCAAATAAAATGTTGGAACTTCTTTTTAATTTGTTTATAATTTATCCAAAGATGAAAATGAAATGCTTTTGTTTTAACCATTTAATTAAATAAACAGAAAGTGTTCCCCAATTTACTAATATAGACCATTTTTAGCTCACCTGAGCACAATATGCTCAAGGGGAGCTTTTGTGGTACTGCTTCGTCTGTCATCCGTCGTTCGTCGTCAACATTTTACCTTGTGAACACACTAAAGGCCACGATTTTTATCCAATCTTCATCAAACTTAATCAGAATGTTTGTCTGCATAAAATCTTAGAAGTGTTTGTAACTGGGTCACAAGGTCAAAAAGTAGGTCACTAGGTCAAATTTTAGGAAAAACTTGTGAACACACTAGAGACCACATTTATAGCCCAATCTTCACCAAACTTGGTCAGAATGTTTGGCTACATAAAATCTTGGATGAGTTGGTAACTGGGTCACGTGTGGTCAAAAGTAGGTCACTAGGTCAAATCTTAGAAAAAGCTTGAGAACACACTAGAGACCACATTTATAGCCCAATCTTCACCAAACTTGGTCAGAATGTTTGTCTGCATGAAATCTTGGATGAGTACGTAACTGGGTCACGTGGGGTCAAAAAGTAGGTCACTAGGTCAAATCTCAAAAAAAGCTTGTGAACACACTAGAGGCCTCATTTGTTGTCCAATCTTTACCAAACTTGGTCAGAATGTTTGTCTGCATGACATCCTGGATGAGTTCGTAACTGGGTCACGTGGGGTCAAAAAGTAGGTCACTAGGTCAAATCTTAGAAAAAGCTTGTGAACACACTAGAGACAACATTTATAACCCAATCTTTACCAAACTTGGTCGGAATGTTTGTCTGCATGAAATCTTGGATGAGTTCGTAACTGGGTCACGTGGGGTCAAAAGTAGGTCACTAGGTCAAATTTTAGAAAAAGCTTGTTAACACTAGAGGCCACATTTATAGCCCAATCTTCACCAAACTTGGTCAGAACGTTTGTCTGCATGAAATCTTGGATGAGTTCCTAACTGGGTCACGTGGGGTCAAAAAGTAGGTCAGTGGTCAAATCTTAAAAAAGCCTGTGAACACACTAGAGACCCCATTTATAGCCCAATCCTTACCAAACTTGGTCAGAATGTTTGTCTGCATGAAATCTTGGATGAGTTCACAACTGGGTCACGTGGGGTCAAAAAGTAGGTCACTAGGTCAAATCTTAGAAAAAGCTTGCATACACACTAGAGACCACATTTATAGCCCAATCTTTACCAAACATATTCAGAATGTATGTCTGCATGAAATCTTGGATGAGTTTGCAACTGGGTCACGTGGGGTCACAAAGTAGGTCACTAGGTCAAATATTAGAAAAAGCTTGTGAGCACACTAGAGGCCCCATTTATTGACCAAACTTCATCAAACTTGGTCAGAATGTTTGTCTACATGAAATCCTGGATGAGTTCATTATTGGGTCATGTAGGGTCAAAAAGTAGGTCACTAGGTTTCATTTTAGAAAAACCTTGTAAAACTTTTAAGAGGCTACATTGATGGCCCAGTCTTCACCAAACTTAACCAGCATGTTTGCTAGTATGAAATCTTACAAATGTTTTGAATTGAGTCATGTGGATTCAGTAGGTTACTTGGTAAAATTCTAGAAAATGTTATTAACCCAGTGGCCACACTTATGGTCTAATCTTCACCAAAGATTTCTAAAGTAAATAACTCTAAATTTCTTGATGCCAGATTTGAGCCTACTTAAAACCTGTGTCATCAGGTGAGCGATTTAAGGCCATCATGGCCCTCTTGTTATAGTGATTATGGTCAGATTAACAAATGTACTGACATAAACAAACTACAGACAGTAATTAAAACATTTTCATAAACTTCAGAAGTGAAAAGTCCCCAGTCAGGTACATCAAGTCATAAACTTATATAATAGTGTTACAATGTAAAGGCATTCACATTGTCATGTGTAATTGAAGTATAGTATAATACTGTTTAGTAACATTTTCCCATTATGTACAACAGCACCCCTTAAGCACAAGTCATAAACAATCTTCACCCAGTTATAACTTTATGGCCTTGAGCTGACGGTGGTTGTGGTAAAGGAATACCAGCATGTCTGCGTTTTCTGTCATGAGCGATGATCGTTTTTTTTGGGGGAAATGATGTTTCCTGCTGTAGAGGACACACGTTCTGAAGGCATACTCGTTGCAGGTACTTGAAGATAGTGGTAGGCCATTTTGGAAAGTCTAGGGAACTCCTTTTGATGCCAGCCCCGCCACTCAATTGGATACAAAAAACTTCAAATTTTGACCGAAAAATATTGTATTTTGTTGATTTCTTTAACAAATTGACAAATTCATGATCTTGCAACTGTCTCCTAACTTTAATACAACATCGTCAAATTGTTAATGATATGTTAAGCACTTAGATGATTTTTTTTCACGAATTGTCGAATTTCTGATCGTTGTCAATGGTACTACCTTTTACAACCGTTCCCTCCTTTTCATTCAACATTCTGTAGACTTCCGGTTGACAAAAAATGTTGATTTAAACTATTTCCTTTCTTAATTTTTTCCCGCAGATATATCGATATTTGAGATGCGTATCGATATATCGATATTTTAAAATGTGTATTGATATATCAATATCGGCCGAATTGATAACGGCCCTAGAAAAAATTAAAGTCAGAATTTACCTACTGTTGGACTGTAAGTAGGTCTTTTTTAAATGGATTGTATTTATTCAATTGAAGATGCCAATATTCTCAGTAGCTACAGCATAACTAGTAGATGCTAATCTCATGAATATATTTAAGATATCTTATGTAAGCAACAACTCGCTGAAAGAGACCATTGTTCTACTGACCTCTTGCTGGTCTGTAAATACAGGTTAGAATATATGTGTTTTTTTAGTTGAAGATGTCGAACAATATCTCCAGCAGTTGCTATCATACCTGATAGATGCAAACCTCACAGCAAAATTTGAGACTACTCCTGCACAAGGTGGATTTGCCAGCAGTATGGTTTTAAACAAGCGAGTGTACGGGAGTGAAGGTTTGTAAAAATCAAGTTAATCCTTTGACTTCCAGAGAATTTGTTCTGCTATATAAAGTATTAAGGGAAAATGAATTAAATTGGAAAAAGAAAATGAAACAGTCCAAAAATTTTGCAAATGTGGGGCAAGAACTCCCTGGTCATTTAATGTGTTCTTTACATTGTTTGGGTTGCATGTGTTTATAGAATATTTCCAATTCTCTTTCAAGATAACCTGTGGTGCACCTATAGTTCTACCCAGAGATCAATCTGGGATCATCCTCCACAAGTGATAAGAAGGGCATTGCCGATATGACCATTAATTGTGCCATGTAACAAAATAAAAGAAATACTTTCATTTCTATTTGTTGTATATGTTCCAATGACACCAGGGGATCCTGCTTATCTGTGTCTCCCCAGGAATTTCCGGTTGACAAGCGAGGCAGCTACCAGCAACTTCCCACTGTTTCCAGATATTCCTTTGACATATCAGCTTCCGTTTTCAGTAGTTTATCAAACTATTTCACAATCCTTAAAGAAGTGGCAAATTTTTCAGGTTTCTCATTTTTCATTTTTTCCTAGGCATTTTTGAAACAGCCAAAGAGGCTGAGGCAGCTGTGGCTCGAAATATTCTCAACAGCCGAGAGATAAAGGATCAAGGTAAAGTTCTATCTAACCCCAATAACAAATAAATTTGTTTGCCTCTTAAAGTGCTGTCCTCTTCTTTAGCCAGATTTTGCTTTTTCATAAAAAAGTTGCACTTTAAAAAGAATTTAACTTACAAAAGCCTTGAAGACATTAATAAAATGTAACATTCAAAAGCCATCAGCAGCTTAAAGTGTGTATCTTTCAAAAGCCTTCAACATCTAAAAAATGTAACTTCAAAAGCATTTGACACCTGAAATATGTAACTTTCAAAAGCCTTCAAATCCTGAAATATGTAACTTTCAAAAGTGTTCAACACCTTAAATATGTACCTTTCAAAATGCCTTTTAAATCTTAAATATATACTTAGCATTGCTTTACCTGTAATCATTAAGAAAATGCCTTGGTTAAGGTAGCATACAACCTATCATTCACAATAAAGGCAGCACTGTTTCTGTCTCAGTTTCAAGAGGGCAACATCTTCTAAAAAAAAGCAGTACATCTGACATATAGTAGGGCACATTGCAGAGGAGCGGAATAGTCCAGTGGTAGGACACATGACTCCTGGTCGCCTCTAATTTCTTACAGCAAGAAATTTACCTCAAATTAGTTCCACTCCACCCAGGTGTACAAATAGGTACCTGCGAGGGTTATTTGGGTCAGTTATATGACTTCCCAGCGCCATGTGTTGGCTGCCATAGTACAGGAATAACGAATAACTAGTTACAATGCTTATTCGAGAGTGTTGATAATGTACTTTGGTTATGAAAGCATGAAAATATATATTAAATTGGAAATAAATTAGGTATTACATTTATTTTATGCATAGTGATACCCATGGGATATTTTTGCTGAAACTCATCAATTCAGTTGTGTAGTCTCTGTCTGCAAAAATTTCTTCCATGTACATGTAATTGTCTTCTCTTGATCAATTTAATCAAATTAAATAACAGTTTTTGTTTTACACATGATTTATAATTATATCTAAACAGATGAATACCTTTTTTTTTGCTTTACAGCTGCATTTGTAATATCAGTTCTTTAATCATTAATTTAAAATTAAACAAATCAAGTTTCATTTTTATATGCCAGTTGAACATGGGATGTATTATGGGATCACCCATGGTGCACGGGTGGGCGGGTGGGTGGTCAGCATCCAGATGTTTGTCTGGAGCATAACTCCAACACTGTCAACGCTATTGACTTGAAACTTTATTGGTAATTGGGAAAGATCTCATTTAAACGGAGTGCACTGCGCAAGAACCATTACTCTGCCCTTTATGATCTTGCAGTTATTGCCATTGTTTAATTTTTCTTGTCCAGAGCATAACTCCTACATTATAAAAGCTATTGACTTGAAACTTGATACATAGATAGGTCTTATTGAGACAGAATGGAGTCTACAGGAACCGTAACTCTGTACTTCATGATTTTAGAGTTATTCCCCTTAGTTCAATTTTCTTACTTGATGTTTATCTTAACTATACTCCTTCATTATCAAAGCTATTGACTTGAAAATTCATAGGTGGATAGATGTTATTGAAATTGAGTGCATTGCACAAGAACGTCACTTTGCTCTTCTTAATTTTGAGTAATTCCTCTTTTTACACAAATATCATTACTATCATGTAAATTTTTGTATATTCTTTGTTATATCCCTTTGATTTTTATTATTATTTTTTTACCCAGATGTCCACAATCATGCCAGAGTGCAGTGCATGGCAGTTGGGCAGATTAAATATTTTTTTATGTTTTTCTACTTTAATTTCAATTTTTTTCTTGCAATAACCCAGAGTGCAGTCTAAAACAAGAGTGCAAGCAGTTTGTTTTGAATTGCTAAATTGCTCTGCCTTGTGTTGCTGTTGTTGATTGCAGTGTGTTTCTTTTCATTTTTACTATTGCTACAATAGCGTTGTTAATTCTTTGTTATCAGCATGATTTAAAACATCAAAACTATGTTATGTAAAACATTATTATACAAACACAATCAAGTACCATAATTAAAATTGCCTCCATTCCTAAAGGTTGTTTTGATTTATCCTCAAATCAATGAGATTTTTTTGTAAATACTCATTGTCTGTATGTTTTTTATTGCGTTCCGTTAATTTATGACATGATTTGTCATATTTTTAGTACATTTGCCATGTTTTCCATACATTTGCCATGTTTTTATATATAACTGCCATGTTTTAATGTATATTGGCCATGCTTTCTATACATTTACCATGTTTCCTGAACATTTTCTATGTTAAATTACATTTGCCATGTTTTATATACATTTGCTATATTTTTAAATAATAATTGCCATGTTTTAATGTATTTTGGCCATGCATTCTGTACATTTACCATGCTTCCTGAACATTTTCCATGTTTAAGTACATTTGCCATGTTTTCTGTACATTTGCCATGTTTTCTGTACATTTGCCCTGTTTTCTGCCAGGTTACAGGATGCCAATTATTGACTGGGACAATCCAAGTAAGTTATTAGTTTAGGTGATGGTGTCTTTTTTTGATATTGTAATATATTCATTTATATAAACATAAACCAAGCCCCTGACAAGTGGTGTACATCTCCATTGTTATTTCTCCTCTAAACACTTAGCACATGGTATTCATTATTCATCTCTATATATCCATTAAGTACCAGCAAATATAGGGGTTTGTTGACAACTAGGGGATTTATGGTTACACAATATCTGATCTACTTTACTAATCTGAAGCTTTACATATATCATTTTTATATTTATAAATATTTTTGACAGTTCACATGGATGGAGAACTCCAGATAAGATGAGTTAACAATGTTACAACATCTCAGTAGCAATTTTGTATTATACATGAAATATCTCAGATAATTGTCTACAGTGTTTAATAAAGTATTACACATTCAAATTGGCACAGGATGTGCTTACAGTCTACTGGTCATTTTTTCTAAATAATACCTCTAGCTCTCACCACATGGGTTTGAGTACCAGTATATATATGTACTCAGACAAAAATATTATGTAATTTGCATGTCAAAACAAAAATAGCTTGCATAATCTCACATGTATAAATTTAGTCACATTAATATCATTTTAGGAAAATGTCTGCATCTCTCAGTAATTCAAACTTAACAGAAAACTGGAAACCAACATTACTTCTAGCACACAGAGAATTAAAAACAATTGCTTTTAGTCATTATTGTATAATATTTTTGTTATGAACATTGCTTAAGCATGCATCGTCAGAATGTCCATATAATTTGTTATGAATTATAAATCATAAAATGCAATGATTAATAGAAATGCAGTTTTAGAAATTATACCTCTGCATGAAATGTGCAGCAAAGTAAAAGACCTATTGTGGTTAGCTCCTTCATGCATCAACCATTGAGTAATTTATTTTGTAAGACACATGAACACACATATTTTTTAATAACTGACCATGTGTTTCTTTTGCACATATGCATTTTAGTGTTTAAATAGGTGTCTGCCACAATTTGTTTTGCATGGTTGATTTTGCATCATTTGAGACAATACTTAATTTTCATTTAGATTGGGCATTATTTTTGAAAATAGATTTTTCCTGCAAGTTTGAAATTGGAGTGAAGCTTTTATTGTTAAGTGAATATTCGTGAACTTTAATACATTTCTACTTGTAGGAAGTGGTGATAATAAAATGAATATCCATTATTGAGAACTGTATTTAAACAAAGTTAAGAGCATTAGTGCATTAACATCCATAGAAGTCATATAAATTATGTTACTGTTAGTTTAAAAATCACATGTTAATAATACCCATTGGAACATATTTTCAGTGTAGTTGAAAATAACCAAGAAAATGTAAAGTATTGTAATATCTCAATGTATATATCCATTTTATTTCATATATAATGCATATATCTATTTTATTTCATTAATTTAAATAATTCCCCACCTATTAGTAAAAAAAGTCCTTTTAATCATTGAACTATCTGTAACTATTAAATACAGTCTAATTGCGATACAATCAATATCATATGGGACGGCAAAATCAAAACCTATCTGTGATTGGCTATCATTGTTTCATAAATTAGTATTTGATAGAATGTCATAAATATATTATGAATGTTTTTATTAAAATTCGATTAATAGGCGAATTGTGGGATCCTGAATGTATTAAAAGTCATTATAATATACATAAATATTACTATAATAGCCTAAAATCAACATCGTGTGACAAGCTGGACCAATGCACAATGTACAGATAAGTAATAATTTTACACAAAGGGTTAAGATTCCACTCACTCGCATTGTTCATGATAGATTCCCAGAGTTTCATCAGTATACCCAGGACATGTAGTGCCTTGTCATAGAATTAGTCTTAACAAAATACAATGTACAGTTTTAGAAAATAAAAGCATGGATTACTAAAAATGTAGCTGGGCATAGAAAGATTATAATCTTCATTTTAAAACAGCTTTATTTATATCTTTACCTAATTTACTCAAAATCATGTCAACCCTAAGTGATGGACAAACCAAATTTGCTGTTTATGCAAACTTAATTAACATACTGATCAATTTAATGGGATAATGTTTGTATGCTAGAACTATGGTTACTTACCCTTCATTTGTAAAATTGTGACTATTTGGTAGGTGTCTGATTCAAGTGACTTTGATTGTCTTCAGATTGAGTGTAGTTATCTGATTTCACTATGATCCAAAGTATCGTACAATTTCTTGCTTAGAATATAGAAAGACAGGTTGATGCATTCATAGTAGCCCTAACATTTGTATCACAATTTGTCTGTATAAAATTAATTCATCTTTGTGATTGATCATTATAACTGTCATTAATCTTGGTGTAATTTATCAATATAACAGTAATAAATCTGTGTAATTGATTATTACAACAATTCATAAATCTTTGTGTATCTGATCAATATAACAGTCACGAATCTTAGTGTAATTTATCAATATAACAATAATAAATCTGTAATTTGATCATTATAACAATCATAAATCTTTTTGTATCTGATCTATATAAGTGTCATAAATCTTTGTCTACTTGATCAATATAAGTAATAAATCTTTGTGTAACTAATCAATATAACAATCATAAATCTTCGTTAATAATATTAATGTATGTTTAAATTGATAAATTCTAAAATCATTTACCTATGTGCAACTGATGATTGCTTAAATAATTGCAAAAAACCTATTTGATCTCTGTCAGCATCACCTATCTCAGATTGGGCCGAGGAAGTTTGTAAGTTCAAACTCAATGTTTTCTTTCTTTGCTCTGCTGTCACACTGTATGTTGTCATAACTTGTATTTTGTAACATAGATTCGTTGTCACTGAACTCTTCTTACATGTTTCTCACTTGTTATCACACACTTGTTCTCATTGGCCTTTTGTTTGCTCATTTGTTGTCACAAAGTTGTGTTGTCACTGACCACTTCCATATGCGCTTTCTCATTCAATGTCACACATTTGTTATCACTGGCCTTGTGTTTGTCTTATTTGTTGTCACATTCCTGTATTGTCACTGACCTTATCTTCCATGTGTGTTTTCTTATTTGTTCTTGTATATTTGTTGTCACTTACATTGTTTGTTTTATTTGTTGTAACAAAGATTTATTGTAAATGATCTAATCTTTTATGTGTGTTTTTCTCATTTGTTGTCACATTGCTGTGTTGTCACTGACCTTATCTTCTATGTGTGTTTTCTCATTTGTTGTCACCCATTATTTGTCACAAATATGTTGTCATAAGCCTAAGGTTTTCTTGTTTGCAGTCACAAATATTTATCATCGCTGACCATATCTTCCATTCATTTTCAATTTGTTATCACAAAGATTAATTCTCCTCACTTTTTCAAATGTGTTGGTCATTACTCAAATATCTGTCACTAACGGTTGTGTGATATAAGTGCTTTTGTGCTTATTTTCCTGTAAATTTATGATGGGCAATGGAGTTTAAAAATAACTTTCTAAACTGTTTGCCATATGACACAGTGTGGATGGTACACAATTCATGCTGTTTGTCCACAAAGTGGAAGTGAAGTACAGGTCATATTTAATAATAATGCTTTTGAGCATAATGCTTAATTGGTTTTAAAAAAAAGAAACTTAGCACAAATTTTCGCAACTTTTCACAAATTATTTTCTGCAATATTTATGTGCTGTTTAATTTCTTGAATTTCTTGTCAAATGCAGTTAAACCAGACCTGCTAGTGCAATTGGTAGAGAGAAGGCTCCTGGTGCGGTAGGCCCCGGGTTCGTTCTCAGACCGCGACAAACCAAAGTCATTAAAAATGGTAGTGGTATAGATCCCTTTCTAACGCTCAAGCAAATATAAGGGTAGTTTTACAACTGGATGGCCCAGTGTCAGGGTAATGTGACTGGGTGTGGTATCATGCCAAGTATTCATGGCATGCTATACACAGTGAAGGCAGCACTATACCTGCTTCAAGTGGACACTGTCTCCAGATAACTGAAATACTGTTGGTGGGGCAAAAAACCCAATAAACAAAACAAATGTGGTTAAATTGTGTAAAAAATAGGGATGTCAAAGAATACCATTTTTGGTATCTGGATAATCGTAAACACAATCCAGATAGTATCCAGTTAACCAGATGTTAAGGCTGCATAAAAAAATGTTTACAATGCTATATAATGATAAGTACCTATGTTTTACTACCTTGTATTTGTGTTACACTAAGATTAACATAGTAAAATTAGATGTACATCAACTTGTTTGGGAGGGGATGTGGTTGTGCGTGGTGAAATAATTTACAGGAGAATGATGTAGTTTGAAACCAAATTTAGTGAAGTCCAATATTTGATAATATTTATGTCAAAGTATTATGTATTTTATATGGTTAACTGGATAGCAAATTGTTATCTGGATACATAGTTGATATCTGGTTTTCTGGTTAACCTGCTATCCAGTTGACATCCCTATTCTTCTGTTTATTCTCTTCTACATTCTGACTTAGTCAGTTTCATTTTATAAGAATTGTCTTCAAATGTCACTATTCATTGTTCTATAACTGAACTGTTTTTTTCTCACTTTGCTTTGTATTCTGTTTGATGTCGGCACCTGTTTTCTTGCTTTTTTCTTGTGATTTCTAACTTCTGACAAGACTTTGACTATGGGCTGAATATCACAAACTTTTTCTTTTACAGTTAATTAAATTATAAATGAAGTTCAAACCTTCTTAAGTACATGACTAAAGTTCCTTGAATTGGATTTTTGCTATTATGTAAATTATAAAGTATGACATGGTAAGAGCATGTTTGTGGTATTTGTCTCTTTTGTAGGTAAACTGCATAACATGTTGACCAACACATTGCCTTGCAGTGCTTTCAACTTTGTATTATTAATAGTGCTTTAGTTAAAATGCATTATATAGTGTTTATATTGAAGCTTTTTATTTGTGTTAACTATTTACTTAGTACATATAGTAGCTCTAAATGGAGCTTTATTATAAAAGAAAAGGTGCTTTAAGCTTATAAATAGATCTAACATGTAACATAAACTTCTTCTATCAAGCATTTACTAGCTTGCTTAAGCATTTCATTCTCTTGCTTCAGTGTCTCATATTATAATCTTTTGATTTCTGCTCAGTGAAAAAATTATTCCACTAGCAACCTTTTTTTTATAGACGCAAACAAAAATATTCACCCTCTGGTTTGGTAGACCCTGTGTTCCATGCTGCAACACTTGAAATTCTTATCTTGTTTATGGGAATTAATTTATTTTTTAAAAGATAACTGTAATAAATGAAGTAAACAAATGTCTTTGAGAATTATTCACAGGAACTTTTAGCTCACCTGAGCACAATGTGCTCAAGGGATGCTTTTGTGATACCGCTCCATCCGTCGTCTTTGGTCCAAAAATTTTTTACCTTGTTAACCACTAGATTCCAAAATTTTTCATCCAATCTTCAATACCAATTGGTCAGAATGTTTGTCTCATGAAATCTTGGGTGAGTTCATTATTGGTTCCCCTGGTCAAAAAGTAGTCACTATGTCACTTTTAGGAATACTTGTAACATTACTAGAGACCACATTTTATCACAATCTTCAACCAAACTTGGTCAGAATGTTTGTCCTGCATGAAAATCCTGGACTGAAGTCGTAACTGGGTCACGTGGGGTCAAAAAGTAGGTCACTGGGTCAAATCTTAGAAAAAGCTTGTAAACACACTAGAGGACCTATTTATAGGCCAATCTTCATCGAAACTTGGTCAGAATGTTTGCCTACATGAAATCTTTGATGAGTTCGTTATTGGGTATGTTGGGGTCATAAAGTAGGTCACTAGGTCAAATCTTAGAAAAAGCTTGTTAACACACTAGAGACCACATTTATAGCTAATCTTCACCAAACTTGGTCAGAATGTTTGTCTACATGAAATCTTGGATGAGTTCGTAACTGGGTCACGTGGGGTCAAAAAGTAGGTCACTAGGTCAAATCTTTAAAAAAGCTTGTGAACACACTAGAGGCCTCATTTATAGCCCAATCTTCACCAAACTTGGTCAGAATGTTTGTCTGCATGAAATCTTGCATGAGTTCGTTACTGAGTTACGTGGGGTCAAAAAGTAGGTCACTAGGTTACTCGGTCAAATCTTAGAAAAAGCTTGTGAACACACTAGAGGCCCCTTTTATTGCCCAATATTCATCAAACTTGGTCAGAATGTTTGTCTACATTGAATCCTGTATGTTCATTATTGGGTCATGTGGGGTCAAAAAGTAGGTCACTAGGTTACATTTTAGAAAAACCCTGTGAAAACACTTAAGAGGCTACATTGATGGCCCAGTCTTCACCAAGCTTGGGATTGGGATTGGGATTAGCCGGCATTTTTGCCGATACTGCGCAGCGACATTTCTATCATTACAGCACAGGGGCACTTATGAGGTTGCCCAGGGACTGAACCCGGCCGGGTCCATTATATGACACCCGACGAGTCAGGCGTCAGGCTGTCCCCGTAGGCCCCGAGCGTTTAGGAGGGAAGGCCACTACTACCAACTTTAAAGGTCTTTGGTATGACCCGGCCCGGGGTTCGAACCCACGACCTCCCGATCCGCAAGCCGACGCTCTACCATCTGAGCTATTGCGGCCGGTCACCAAGCTTGACCAGCATGTTTGCCAGTATGTTTTGAAGTGAGTCATGTGGATTCAGTAGTTACTTTGGTAAATTCTAGAAAATGTTATCGACCCATGTGGCCACACTAGTGGTCCAATCTTCACCAAAGATTTCTAAAGTAAATAACTCTTAATTACTTGATGCCAGATATGAGCCTTCTTCAAGCCTGTGTCAACAGGTGAGCGATTAAGGGCCATCATGGCCCTCTTGTTAAGACTTGCCATGTGTCTTATTGTTAAAACAGTAACTTAGAATAAATGATAAAGTCACAATAAACATGTACTAGAAAAATCCTAACAAACCTTATAAATTTTGAATATGAAAGATACAAAAAATGGTGAAATTAAAAAGTGCTTCAAGTACAAAGTTTTACTTTACTCAATGCAGCAGTTTTGATGGAATAAGTTTTTTTTCATTGTTTAATTGACAGGAGCTTTAAAATAAGCATCCACTATTTACAAAGTCAAGACTTTTTTGGTGATAATAAACCATATTAAGATATTTTCTACTTATTTTCAGAATTTGAGATTATTTTCAAATAAAATATACCTGTAACCATAAAATAGTAAGACCAATTTAAGACATGCTTCACATTTTATGGTTAACTTAAAATACTTTTTATTGAATGGTTTTTCCTTCTGAATTGTGCAAAAGTTGAGTGTGTAACTGCTTTTACCTGTATACTCCAATGTTATGGTGTTGTTTTGTTTTTTTTCCACTAAGGACTGCTGGAACTTTTTGGCAATCAGCATTATTTATCTGTATAAAAGGAAACGCATTATTTTTATCAGGTAAAGGTGACAGCTCAACAGACCTGAGTCAAGGTGAAACAATCAAAGTAAAAACTAGAATGAAAGAGGTAAAATGTTTTGTTAATTTCTTTGTTTTAAGTAATTTATATTATGAAGACGTGAATATGTTATAGACAGCTGATAAAAACAGTTATTATAGTAATTATAATAATGATAAAAGAGATGATAGTAGTTTTGATATTGTTGATGATGATAATAATAATGATAATAGAGATGCCATGGTAGTTATATTGTTGATGATGATAATGTTGATGATGATTATGATGATGATATTGGTGGTGGTGGTGGCGATGGCATTAATGATGCTAAAAATTGGTGGGGGTAATGGTGTTAGTAATGATGATGATGATATGATGTTGATTATGATGATGATATGGGTGAACAGTGATGTTATTTATAATGATTACACCACCATCTTTATTATATATAACAGGCAGTTGGCGTAGATATGTTGTCCGATAGAAGTTAGAAATTTATAAAAATTTGCTGATAAGTAAAGTAGCCATGTTTACTTACATCCAGATGATGAGTAAGTTGTCTTTCTTCTTTTTTGTTGTAGATTCTGACTAATAAGAAAAATGGGTTGTGGGCCACACGTATAGCATTTGAATACAAAGAGAAATATAATGAGGAACCGCCTTCAGATCTTGTCAACCTCCTGAAAAAATGGACTGATATTTGCAAAGTAGAACTGTAAGTTGAATAGACAGTAAAGTGGGTTAACAATGTCTTTCATTGTAACAAGGGAAGGGCTACTACTTAAAGACTATTCTATGCATCCATTTTTGTTATTGTTGTTATGTTATATTGGCAATGTCCAGCAAATTATTGGTAATGGAAGACACCAGACATATCTGAATAGAACCTCTGACACACTGTAGGACCTACCTAAAAATATACCAAATTATGTTCACAGGAAATAAACACTTGCTCACAGGGATGTTATTGTTTGATGAAATCTACACAGGTAATGTAGTAGATTTACTAAGTGACATTAAGTGTGCCATAAAAAAAATGACAACTTAATCAGATGCATTTGTCCCATTTTTGTATGCAATTTTAGCTAAATTATCTAAAAATGTCACAAACATTGTATTTAGACATTGTCAAAGAAATGACAGTCTAGGTTTTGGAAGTAATGTTTAATGTCTGTTAACAAAATGCTCTGTGAAAAACAACAACAACAAAAGACTGATGTATCAATGTGGGCTTCATGATTATTGTATGAACATAATAGTTTGCAACAGTTAAAGTAATTAACTCAAATTGGTCATTGATTTTTTAAGGGCTTCATACTTAACATCTGAGCACGCAAACTGCTACACCATTCAGACAAATTATATTTCTTTGCCATTCATAAATGTTGAAGGTATAATTTTTCTTTCTTGGAATACCATTTTTGTTGAAAAAACCATCCAAGAAGTTATAATGTTACTTTGTTCCAGAATATGTTTTAATCATAAGAAAGAAAGCAAAAAAAAAGATACAATCGATAAACAATGGTGTTGGAAAATGTAAAAAAAAAAAAAAAAACATTTTTAAGATTTTTCAGAATTTCCATGCAAAATTATGATGATGCAAGTCTTGTTTTTTCAGTTATCTTAAGTTAAAGATTTGGGACCACCAGCTGGCAGACAAGACCATTAACATGTCTTAGTATAGTATACATTATATATAATATTATTTTTCTGTGTGTTTTTTTAACTTGTGCTATATTTGTATTTTCAGAGCACCAAACACCAATATGGAGATTGTTTATCCAGTAGATGAAAGTTCAGGATCAAAGGTAGGTTTTGTTTAGTTGTTTATGTAGAAAGCTTTTAAACCTTGCAGTTACTTAAAGTCCAAACTAATATATACCACAAAACAATATTAATATTATAACTTATAATCTTAACAGTACACTGCATCACTGACAAACTTGTAGGATGCCTGTAGCGTAGTGGTAGTCACCCACTTGTAACTCCTCTGCTTAGCCTCTCACCACACGGGTTCAAGTCCTGTTTGGGGCAAAGGACTAAATGAGGGAAGGTTTTCCAGCTAACCTTCGGTGTGTCGGTGGTTCCACGCAGGCATTTGTTTTGGGTCTATCTCCACCCAAATAGCTGGATGTTGCTATAATGATTATAATTAGTCACTGTTATGTATTTAAAATGGAAAACAAAACTGACAAAACTCTAAGAAATTATAGATATTGTAAAATTCCACAAATTTGACAGATTAGTCTTTGTTGTATTTGTGCCCTGACCTATTGGTGCATGGTTTTACTCACTCATTCAGTAAGTTAGCTTACTTACCTTTTGAATTTCTTACCTTTTTTAGGATGCAAAGATTCCTAAAGTAGACTTGCTGCAAAGGTAATTATCGATAAACGATGTACAAAATATTGCCTAGTAATTCTAATGAACAGTTCAAGTAAATAAACACATTGCCAAATTTTTATTTTGCACAACAAACTTTATATAGATATTTTCAGTAAATTACTATATTACACATTTATGAGTAACAAATAATGCAATGGAATCGTTAAACAAAGAAATTTCATGTAAAAATGTCTTTTGAATGTCAAGTAATTATTAGAAATGTTTAATAACTAATACTAATAAATATTTAGTGATTAAATACCTTTTAAAAAAACAAGTATTGCCTTGACATTTTTTTTACTAATTATTAATGTAAACAGTAGGTAACATTTTCATTCCCAGTGGTGTTGAGGCAGTGGTATATGTGACCTACATTAACAATCCTGGCTACTTCTGCATCCAAAAGGAAGACAGCATTATTGAGGAGATATCAGCTAAACTAGAGAAACATTGCAAAGTAAGTCATAGAATTGTGTTATGATACCATTGCAAACATAGAGGCTTTGAAATGGCCATCTTAAGAGTTCCGCTTAAAATATAAAAGAGAAATGCTTCCATGCTGTTAAATGACATTACAGATGGTCATAAATCAATTAGCGTGTATGCTGTACTGGGTTTCGCACTTGATGCACATGGGGTTACTGCACTGCCATTGGTTAGCTGAGACTCTTCCCCAGGATTTCAACACATCCTGGACCACTGGGGTCTCCAGCTGTTCCAGTCAATTTTACCATACCATTTATATAACTTAGTGTCATTTTCTTCAGTCTAAGGACCATCAGTTTATGACCTGTCATAGGAAAGGTAGACTCTACACCTTTAAGTTATAAGCTTGTTTGGCAAACTCCAGTTCAAGGATTTAATAAGATAATAAAGAAGTCTTTTGATCATAAACAGGACCTAGGGCATTTGATAAAACTGGACCTATGTGCCTCACATATAAAATTTCAATGCTTATTTTAAAATGACCAATAATAATTGTGTTAATAAATAATATATTTAGCAAGAACATTGAAAATCTGACCTGATTGTTTATTAGTTTAGTTTGTAGGACAAGTACAGAAAAAAAGCATTAAAAATGACACTTGTGCTTTTTTAATCACTAAATAAAAAGCTTTTCTATTTTAACTCTTCATTTACAAATACTGCATTTGGAGTATTACAAAAAAACAAACAAAACAGAACAAAATCATTCTCAAACAGCTATCAGTAAATGGGGTTTAAGTCATTATAACTTACATATTTCAGTCCCTGAATGTTTGTGTTTGTAGATATTGGCATAAAGATAAGGAAATATAAGACAGGGGTGCAAAATCTGCCTCAGCCCTCACTGAGACAGATCTTTGCATCCCACACACTGATTTTAAACAACTTATTTACCGACATATTTTAACCGAGCGGCAAACAAGTTGGGACAGTATTGTTTGTAACAAATTGCACGTAATTAAACCTAACGTCGGTGCCAATGTCTCTGCTTGCAGAGAAAGTTGACGAGAAGACGTGACCTGTTTTCAATTTTTTTTTTTTTTTTTACCTGATAATTTTTTATATTTTTCTATATTTTACATGCGTACTTTGGTTTTAACCTGATTACACTCTATTCACATTGAACTTTGTATTCCGTGCCGTATGACCTGTTAAGTGTCGGTGTGCCGTAAAACCAAAATAAATAAATAAAATATAAGATAAAATCATGTTATTTCCAAACCTTACAATGTCATCCCTTTATATTTTCTCACTTATAAGACTATTCGCTTATAAGACGGGCCCCCTACGTCACCTTGGAAATTGACAGTTTCTGTTTCGACCCTCTTATCAGTCGAAGCGTAAAAATGTATAGGAGCGTCGACCAGTCATGCTGTCTCAACAAAAGGTTAATTGGTGAACAGTGTCAGCAATTTTTATACCTTGCAGGGATGTGTCTAGCAGGTGTTAACCTCTCAGCGGAAAGAACATCCTGTAGCGCCTGGCAGCATGGTATTCATTTCTTTGATCTATGTCACCAAGTCTGGCATGACAGTACATGATATATCGGGGAACAGTGCACTGTCCTTGTGTACATGCTGCCAATCAATTATTTCATGGAGGAATGTAATTTGCAGCTGCTAATTTAAACAATGTTCACACCCTCACTGTCAAACTGCTCCGATTGATATTACCTTGATAACAGCTTATCTCAGAGTCAATAGCTTATCTCAGTGTCAGTCAACTTGACCAGCATAATGGGGCAAGTCTACACAGAAACACCAAGTAAATTACAGCTTGGTGAATTGGCAGACTGAAGTTGAAAGTTTTTTTCAGTGTTTACTAATGGATAATAATCCGTGTATCATGCAGAACAATTGGAAATGTATGTAAGACAGTTTGAGTTAATTGTTGACCGACAGACTTTAAAGACCAATTAAGGTAAAATATTGGCAGTCGATAATGACGGCATGTCGGGTCATTGATTACCCGCTTACAAGTTTCTGCAATATGTTTTTGCCCAATAACAATTGTACTAGACCCGTACAATAAGACGAGCCCCACACTTTGAACATTAAATTTTGAGAGAAAAAAAACTTATAATTGAGAAAATACAGTAATTCACTACATTTGTATATTGCACATATCAGTTACTTGCATGCAATGGGCAGTAAATTAAACCTATTTCTTTTGTCTTTGCAGCAAGATGTGCAGGATTTGATCAGACGACTTCCAGCCGAAGTTGACTGATCTGAATCTGCACAATTATTTGTTTATTTCTGCAGACAGCGAACCGCCCCAGCCAGCTTGAGAAGGGTCAGTTCTGTGCAGGGGTCTATAGTGGAGATGGTCACTGGTTTCGTGCTCAAGTCCTGGATGTGAACTCTCAGGTAGAGAGATAAAAATAATTGAAACAACTGGATTTAAATCAAGTAAAAGTGCTTTGATTTTCCATCCTGCCAAGAGCACAACCCAGTCTCTTTTGTTATATGTTTATCTCGATTATTTCATTTAATGTCCTATTTACAGATATTAGGTACAAGATATTATACAAAGGTGGTAAATATTAACAGATCATGCAAAAAGACAATACTGAAAACATCCTACAAATATATAGGCAGTATAAACATACACATGTTGATAATTAAATTACTTAAATGACAAGTTGAAATCAGAGCTTAATTAAATTTAAGATTAGAGTATGAAGGAAGGGGAAAATGTGTTTAAAGACAGTTAAAATTTAGTGAAAGTAACAGTGATATGTAGTCTTGTGCGAAAGACAACATCTGCATGTAGACTTGTCAGGAAATAAACTGTACAATTGTAAGATACGTTATTTACATATAAATGTCACGATTTGAGTCTATAGTGCACATGTAAGTGTGTTGAGGTACATCTCACATCCTTATAAACTTGTTGAAAAGAAACACAAGTAGGATATGATGTGATGTGATGTACATATTTTAATGAACTGATTATCATCTCATCAGATGTGGTGAAGTGTGATATAATACCATATTGAATAGAAATTTTTCGATTGTTATCTTTATATAATTTAAACAACTGTAAATTCAATTGAGTATAAATTCCTCAGGTTACAATTTGATAAATTCAACTCAGTCAAGGGCACTGCCTAGGAAACTAGATTTTTTTTGTATTTTTTTTTCCTACCAATTAAATAACTGAATCACAGGTACTGGTAAAAAATTTGAAACAACTGTAAATGAAATCTAGTACCATTGTTTTGTTTCCTAATGTTACAAGTTGATGTCTAGCCACTCAACCAAGGACACTGCTGACCCCTTATGTGCTCAGGCAACAACATTTCTTCGTTGCATTTCAAGTCCCAACTAAACAAGTCACTTATAGTAAAACAGAAAAGCAATTTCTTGAAGATGTTAAAATGCTTTCTTGACAATGATACTAGTCAGATACTTCTACTCACCAAGTGTTGTCCAGGAAAAATGTGATTGGTTTTTAGCTTGACTATTCTGTGAATATTATAAATAAAGAAAGCTATTTCAGTCACCCTCTGCTGCGACATACCAGAGTTGTTAAAAATGGTTGTGGTATTGCTCCCTTGCTAATGCTCAGGCAAAACTTAGGGTAGTTTCATGACTGGTAGGCCTGGTGTCAGGATAATGTGACTGGGTGTGGTGTCATACACAGTGGAGGCAGCACAATATCTGCTTTAAGTGGACACTGTATCAAAATAATTAAAATACTGGTGGTGGGATGATAAATCCAACAGACAAATAAATACCTGTCACTATCAAAAGCCAGCCTATAAGTTGAAACTTCACACAACTGATTGAAACATACAAGTTGTTTTAGTGATCATACCTATAAATAGACCGTAATCAAGTTTGATAGTTTCTGTCACAGCTTTTTATTACTTTCTGTTGTATTTCAGGGTAAAGCTCAGCTACTGTTTGTTGACTTTGGAAATGTTGAATGGGTGACGATTGATGCAGTACGATGGTTGTCCCCTCAGTTAGCAGAATACCCTGCTCAGAGTGTGAATTGTAGCTTGGCTGGTATCATACCACTGCAGGTACAGTTTTTTCATGGTTTGGTGCAGAAGGAACAAAAATGTAGGCTCTCGATGGCCTATTGGTTAAGTTGTCGACTAGTAACTTCTCAGGCCGCTTAGCCTCTCACCACATGATTTTGCGTGTCAGTCAAAAAACAAAACAAAAAAAGAAAAATACTTAAAAAATGCATCAAATATTAATGGTAATAGTACAATGTAATAATAAATATTAATATAGGATATAATAACCACCTAAGTTTAACATTGCACACTACCAAACACGCCAAAATAAAAACATTGTATATAAATACAATATGAAGTAAAAGTCAACTTCACTGGTTTCAGTTTCATCAAAGTCTTGGCACCATTGCACATTTCTTGCTGAAACACCATTAATCTCATTTAAATAAATTTTACCCCACCCTAGTGGTGTTTATCAGCAAATAAAAGGTTTTTATGACCAGTCCTGGAACATGGAGAATCTTCTCCTAAATGTCATTAGGTTGTGAAGCAAGTTCAGTCCTATGACTTTTATGGAAACAAACTTAAGACAGGATGTCTTATGGCCATAAACAGGTCCAAGGACATTTGATGAACTTAGATAGTGTTTGTTTTTTAAGTCAAAGTTACTAATAGAAAATATCAGCATGGATGGGTATCTTTCATAAGGTCTTAGTAAAGTATGTCAATTTTGAAGTGTGGCTAGAGTCACCCTTCTTAATGTTACCTAAACTGCATTATTATAACATTATTTTTTTCACAAAAAGACCAAAAAACAGCCAAATTGAAGAAAACAACAACATGAACAATTACCAGAACAGCAATAATAATAACACATGCTAAATCTTTAGTAGTTAGTTATACCCCCACCACAAAATGTGGGGGGGGGGGGCTATAATGGATTCGCTTTGTCCGTCCGTCGGTCCGTCAGTCCGTCTCCATTATTGTGTCCGCTCTATGAATCCTATACCAATTGAAGGATTTTCTTCAAACTTGGCTGAAATGTTCACCTCAACAAGGTGATGTGCAGAACCCATGTTGCCCATGTGTCAGATTAAGGTCAAGGTCACAATTGAAGGTCAAATTTCAAACAATCAAATATTAGTCATTATGTCGTGTCCGCTCTGTAAGTCCTACACTAATTGAAAGATTTTCTTTAATCTTGGCTCAAATGTTCACCTCAACAAGGGGATGTGCAGAACCCATGTTACTCTTTTGCCGGCTTAAGGTCAAGGTCACACTAGAAGGTCAAAAATTGACTTAGAAAATATTCTTAAATTTTAACATGTATTTGAATATTTCTGAAACTAGAAAAAGTATTTGCTTGAAACTTAAAATATATATGAAGTGTCACAATTAGGATATGCAGGTCAAGTTTCATAACTCTGTATTGCATTTTGACAAAGTTATGCCCCTTTAAAGTCTTCAAATTTACATACAATCAAGTATTAGACAATATGTCATGTCCGCTCTATAAATACTAATGGAAGAATTTTCTTCAAACTTTACTCAAATGTTCAACTCAACAAGGTATGTGCAGAACCCATATTACCTTTGTGCCGGCTTAAGGTCAAGGTCACACTTGAAAGTCAAAATTGACTTAGAAAATGTTCTTAAATTTTAACATTTACTTGAATATTTCTGAAATTAGCACAGGTATTTGCTTGAAACTTAAAAGATATATGACGTATCACAAGTAAGATATGCAGGTCAAGTTTCATAACTCTGTATTGCACTTTGACAAAGTTATGCCCCTTTTTAAGTCTTTTAATTTACTAACAATCAATACTAGACAATATGTCGCATCTGCCCTATAAATTCTATACTAATGTAAGGATTTTCTTCAAACTTGACTCAAATGTTCACCCCAACTGGGCAATGTGCAGAACCCATCTTACCCTTGTACCAGCTTTGTCAAGGACTTTGGTGGTGGTATGAATCGCATTCAGCGATAGTTCTAGTTTGGAGTTGTTTTATGTCACTTACAGTCATTTCTACCTGAATTGTACATATTCAATTTGCAAATTCTTCATTGCTAAACTTCACTTGAGAAAATGTCTTTTCTTAAGAAAAATGTTTATCAACGGAAATGATTAAAGTAAAGAAACCAGAAGCAGTTTTTAGGAAATTGTTACACTTTTTTTTTCTTTTTCTTTAAAAAATGTATTACTAATTTTGTTAGATATCTTTATAAACAGAATGAAACAGAGTGGAGTGTGGAGGCTACAAAACTGATGGCCAAAGCTGTAGAAGAGGAAGCTCTTGTAGCTATCCCCAAATGTTTCTATGGTAACTATGATTTCTTTTGCTATGGTAACACATGAATGATCACCAACTGTTACATCATGTTGTCAGCATATACTTATTAAATTTTACTAATAATGAAATTGCTCAACCATCCATAAAATATTTGTTATGTTATGCTGTGGTAGGTGGGGGAAATATGCTGGTTATGTGGAAGCAACTGCATATTGCCCATACACCAAAGGCAAAAATACAATTTTACCTCCACAGGGAATGGGTATTCTTGAACAAAGCATTTTAGTTATCGTAATTTGTAAAACAACATTCAGTTTACTTGCTGTCAATAAGGATTAGCAATTGAATCCAACCCTATTAACAAAAAGGGTTGATAATAATGGTATTTTTTATTCATTGTAAATCCAATCTTATTATTTTACCCCATACATGAAGCACATGGGTATTTTTATTTAATTCATATCTGTCAGTTATTCGGTGTCTGTTGGTAGACACTGTTATCTGCATGCTTATTCTGCTAATAATAGATGGATTTTTATTAACTTCACTGAACTTACCAAGTCTTGTTGTGCCTATGGTTGTCATGTCATGGCGTGATTGATTTTACGTGAGTTATGGTCCCTTGTTCAATTTATTATTAAAGTGACTGTGGCAAAGCAGTATCGGCTGGTGTTTATCATGTTTGATGATAGTTCTTGTTACTTGTGAGGTGCACTTCAGCCAAACACCATTATTAAGTTGCTATTTTCTTGTACAGATAACCTGGTGGATGTAGAATTGTTTCTCAAGAAGAATCGGACAACCAGTCTTAATGCTTTTCTAGTAAAGAAAGGTGTTGTGAGGACAATCCCTACAGATGTGGTAGACAAACCTCAACCAGGTACTGTTAATGTAATCACAATAATGGGCAGCTCATGCCTAAGCATTTATAAGTTGTTGACTTGTTACTCACTAACTCCACAACATGTTTGTTTAAATCCAGATCAGGAGTTAAAACTTTTATGTGGAGTGGTCTTGTTGCTGACCTGCAGCACACTGGTGCTTCTTCCCACATATTGTCTCCAGGTCTTCATCAATCCTAAATTTCTGTTGCCATTGCCATCATAACCACAATTGTGTCAATGGGAAGTCAGTGCAATAAAAAAACAAAATGTTTCTAACATCCGTATTGTAATGTTTCTCTTTTTAAAACAGCTTTAAGAACACCTTAATCCTATGGTGCTCAACATTTCATTAGATTAGAAATAATAAAGCATTAAGCCGTCATAGGGTGTATAAGGAACTTAGGGCTTTTAGCATCAGTAGTGAGAATAAAGAATATCCAATAAATATACCAAAAGTCCTGGAGAGATTGCAATAATGTAAATATACAAGTATCCATTATATAAATACTATATCTCTGAGAGGGTGATAACTTGCATTGTGAAACTACGATTGATAAAGTCAACTGCAGGCATAAACCGAGGTTGACATTGCCATATTGAGGGTTGGAAATATGTGCTAATTCCCTCGGTGGGGATGTGATTTTTTTTTTTTAGACCAAACAAATAACAAATAATTGCCACATAAAGGTAATTTGATGATGTCACAGGGTAATTTATTTATGTCAGAGGGCAATATTAAAAATTACTGCAATTTTTTTTAATTTAACGTTTTATGTGTCATGTGAGGTATAATAAAATTATACATCTAGGTGTTATATGCTTCAATGGGATTGTCAAATATCGGAATGGGGAAAAACATTTCCAGTAATACAAACAGGACAGCAATATCCTGTCTCTTTAGATTCACGGATATTGGAATCAATTGTTGAAAACACTTAGAATTAGAGGTTTATATGCAAGCAGCAATTGTTTAAGTTTTTCTTTTCTCTATTAGTTGTGTACTTTCAATTATTTGCATGATTTAATGAGCAAACTGCATTTACTAAGTCACAATCCATTTTTGTTTTGTTTCAGATATCCTGGTTCTGCCAGAAGATAATAACTGGGATGTCCATGTAACCTACATCAGTTCCTCTCTGGAGTCTGTGATGGTGAGAATTGTAGGCGAGGAGTACAGTGATCGGCTTGAAAAGTTTATGGGTACCCTGGAAACTGCGTTCGAAGAGTCGCACAGCAAAGCCCCCATCATAGAAGGAGTAACGTATGTGGCCTATGATGATGGCTTGTATCACAGAGTGAGGGTGATTTCACAGGATGAGGAAAAGGTATTGGTAATTATATGGTAGTCAACTAGGGATTCATGGTAATTTGTATATTTATATACATGTAATAAACATTGTGCAAGTGATTTATTTACACAGAATTTGATAATAATTTGCCTGTGTATTGGGAATTCTCACAAAAAATCTATTTAAAATATCTGTGTGAAACATTACAAAATATTTATATTTTCATAATATATCTATGCATATTAAAGTAATAGATTGTACAGAATCTGTTATAAAAAAAATCTTGTTTTTGTAGATTGTTTAAATGCCTCTTAAAGATGTAGACATTTCTGGCAGAGGCAAACATTTATGCACAAAACTGATCTGAAAGTAACATGAGTACGAGTAATCAGCAACAGTTTAGTGATGTCATGTTTTGTTATGTCACTAGAACAATAATGCACTTTAACAATATTACATCATGTGAAAGTAAAGCTTTGTTTTTAAGACAAACATACTTTATTAAAACTATCATAAACAAATAAATGGTCTTGACTGTTAACAAATATCTCACAACTCTCAAAAGAAACTTTCTGATGTGACATGGCATTTTCAAGACATGACATCATTTCTCGGAAATAGTATTGTGGTGAGCATGGAAATCACAACACCAGGTGCATAAGTAAAAGATAGGTTAACTCTCTTAGTTGTTTCTCGCACATAGGTAGAGTGTTACTTCCTGGATCATGGGGACACGGACAATTTGCAGCCCAAACAACTCCAGCCATTGGATCCTAAAATAGATTGTCAGCTTTCTTACCAAGCTATGGAGGTTTGCATGTTTGGCTTGGAATCTGTATACACTAACATCACTGCCCTGGAGAAAATGGTGGACCTGGCAATTGGGAAGACATGTGTGGCTGAAGTTATAGACAGGTAACTTACTGACATAGTTAGTTTAGTTTTTTAAGAAGTTTATGCCCTATCATCAAATTTTATAGTTGTCATACTCTGATAACCTTCGGGAAGAAAGTCAAAAGTTGTAGAAAGCAGTGTTTTTTAACATGTTTAAAAAAATAGTTTTCTTGTTTGTATGCTAGAATGCTAGAATTTTAATTTAAAAATATATTGGTAAATAAATTAAAATCTCAAAGTATATTTTGAATCTTTAATGACAAGTTGTTTATAAATTTTAATTAATTATCTAGAATGCAAAAATACAAAATAAGCCAGTCGAATTTTTCATCTCATCTGCAGGGAGGATATACCATCTGTGATACTGTACGACACCTCTGGGGACAGCGACATCAACATTAATGAGACAATTCTGAGAATTGTTAAGGAAGAGGGCGGTGGCATTGACTCTCCTAGGACCTCCTCCCCGGCTCCTAACTCCACCTCTAAATCTGCCTCCTCAACAAGCTCCACCCCAAGAGTCCTCTCCCCAGTTCCTGGTGGACTGGCCAGGGAAAATGACTTGAATAGTAACAATCACCAACAAACAGGTGTGGGGTTATCTTCTGTGGCCAGCATGGAAAATCTCAGTACAGTTCCACAACAAAACAATACTGACACTCAGTGTAATGGGAATAACAAACTGCTTAATTATAATAATCAAATGAAATCAGAAACCTTACCATCATCTTATATGCCTCCTCCCCCTCCCCCAAAAATTAACCAGACAATTTCTTCTGAAAAGATAACCAGCAACAACAACAAAGCTGAAACCAGTCTGACAGACTCTATACAGAGTCTCAGTCTAGCGGCTGGCTCCCCTCAGGCAGCTTGTGGTGCAGGATTCAGCATTGGTGAAGCACAAAGCCGGGAACCAACCTGCATATTAAAAACATACCCAGTGCCAAATGTCGGGGAATATCTTGATGTGCATGTATTATGTGTCAACGATCCACATAGCTTTATGGTACGTTAACTTGTTGAAACCTCAGTCTCATACTACGTTAAATGACACATTTTGCTGGGAAGTTACATTTATGACACAAAGATGTGTGATTTGTTTTGTGTATATTTTACTGTGTAGTATCAATTTTACATTTTAAATCCTGTTAGAAAAGATTTTTCAGTACAAAAAGTATTTATTTTAATTAATAATTAAGAATAACCTTAGCACATTAATTGCTGATATAGATCACTGTATTATGCTTTTTTATTGATAGTGTATACCATATGACGAGATGAACAAATTTGAAGGGTTGTTACGGAAGATGTTGCAATTCTACACTAAAAACGTCGAACTTGTATGTATTTTGTATGTTTAATTATACATTTTAATTTTAAAATTATTGTTTTAAAAAAAACCCAACAGATATTGATTTCAGACAGTTTAAAATGTAATGTCCCTTTATACTCATATATATGCAGTATTTCTTTTTAATGTTTGTGTAAAATTGATATGTTTTTGATAAAAAGGGAATGTCTTTTATATATGTTTGTACATATGTCACTTAGATTGTGTAGAAAAATATTTTACAGTTTTATGTAATGCTTGTTTGACATGTTAGACTATGTACAGCTAAAATTGAACTGGTTTGTCAAACAGATTGCTGATAAATAAAAAAGTGTTGCCAGTGAATATTGATAGATCAACAGAAGACTATATTATTATATCAGCAGAAGACTATATTGATACATCAACAGAAGACTATATTGATACATCAACAGAAGACTATGTTGATACATCAACAGAAGACTATATTGATACATCAACAGAAGACTATATTGATACGTCAACAGAAGACTATATTGATACATCAACAGAAGACTATATTGATAGATCAACAGAAGACTTTATTGATACATCAACAGAAGACTATATTGATAGGTCAACAGAAGTCTATATTGATAGGTCAACAGAAGTCTATATTGATACATCAACAGAAGACTATATTGATACATCAACAGAAGACTATATTGATACATCAACAGAAGACTATATTGATAGGTCAACAGAAGACTATATTGATACATCAACAGAAGACTATATTGATACATCAACAGAAGACTATATTGATACATCAACAGAAGACTATATTGATAGGTCAACAGAAGACTGATACATCAACAGAAGACTATATTGATACATCAACAGAAGACTATATTGATACATCAACAGAAGACTATATTGATAGGTCAACAGAAGACTATATTGATAGGTCAACAGAAGACTATATTGATACATCAACAGAAGACTATATTGATAGGTCAACAGAAGACTATATTGATATATCAACAGAAGACTATATTGATACATCAACAGAAGACTATATTGATAGGTCAACAGAAGACTATATTGATAGGTCAACAGAAGACTATATTGATAGGTCAACAGAAGACTATATTGATAGGTCAACAGAAGACTATATTGATAGGTCAACAGAAGACTATATTGATAGGTCAACAGAAGACTATATTGATACATCAGCAGAAGACTATATTGGTAGGTCAACAGAAGACTATATTGATACATCAACAGAAGACTATATTGATAGGTCAACAGGAGTCTATATTGATAGGTCAACAGAAGTCTATATTGATAGGTCAACAGAAGTCTATATTGATACATCAACCGAAGACTATATTGATACATCAACAGAAGACTATATTGATACATCAACAGAAGACTATATTGATACATCAACAGAAGACTATATTGATACATCAACAGAAGACTGTATTGATACATCAACAGAAGACTATATTGATAGGTCAACAGAAGACTGATACATCAACAGAAGACTATATTGATACATCAACAGAAGACTATATTGATACATCATCAGAAGACTATATTGATACATCAACAGAAGACTATATTGATACATCAACAGAAGACTATATTGATAGGTCAACAGAAGACTGATACATCAACAGAAGACTATATTGATACATCAACAGAAGACTATATTGATACATCAACAGAAGTCTATATTGATAGGTCAACAGAAGACTATATTGATACATCAACAGAAGACTATATTGATACATCAACAGAAGACTATATTGATACATCAACAGAAGACTATATTGATACATCAACAGAAGACTATATTGATACATCAACAGAAGACTATATTGATAGGTCAACAGAAGACTATATTGATACATCAACAGAAGACTATATTGATAGGTCAACAGAAGACTATATTGATTCATCAACAGAAGACTATATTGATAGGTCAACAAAAGACTATATTGATATATCAACAGAAGACTATATTGATACATCAACAGAAGACTATATTGATAGGTCAACAGAAGACTATATTGATAGGTCAACAGAAGACTATATTGATAGGTCAACAGAAGACTATATTGATAGGTCAACAGAAGACTATATTGATAGGTCAACAGAAGACTATATTGATAGGTCAACAGAAGACTATATTGATAGGTCAACAGAAGACTATATTGATACATCAGCAGAAGACTATATTGGTAGGTCAACAGAAGACTATATTGATACATCAACAGAAGACTATATTGATAGGTCAACAGGAGTCTATATTGATAGGTCAACAGAAGTCTATATTGATAGGTCAACAGAAGTCTATATTGATACATCAACAGAAGACTATATTGATACATCAACAGAAGACTATATTGATACATCAACAGAAGACTATATTGATACATCAACAGAAGACTATATTGATACATCAACAGAAGACTGTATTGATACATCAACAGAAGACTATATTGATAGGTCAACAGAAGACTGATACATCAACAGAAGACTATATTGATACATCAACAGAAGACTATATTGATACATCAACAGAAGACTATATTGATAGGTCAACAGAAGACTATATTGATAGGTCAACAGAAGACTATATTGATATATCAGCAGAAGACTATATTGATACATCAACAGAAGACTATATTGATACATCAACAGAAGACTATATTGATACATCAACAGAAGACTATATTGATACATCAACAGAAGACTATATTGATAGGTCAACAGAAGACTATATTGATACATCAACAGAAGACTATATTGATACATCAACAGAAGACTATATTGATAGGTCAACAGAAGACTATATTGATTCATCAACAGAAGACTATATTGATAGGTCAACAAAAGACTATTGATAGGTCAACAGAAGACTATATTGATAGGTCAACAGAAGACTATATCGATACATCAACAGAAGACTATATTGATAGGTCAACAGAAGACTATATTGATACATCTACAGAAGACTATATTGATAGGTCAACAGAATACTATATTGATAGGTCAACAGAAGACTATATTGATAGGTCAACAGAAGACTATATTGATAGGTCAACAGACGACTATATTGATAGGTCAACAGAAGTCTATATTGATACATCAACAAAAGACTATATTGATAAGTCAACAGAAGACTATATTGATACATCAACAGAAGACTATATTGATACATCAACAGAAGACTATATTGATACATCAACAGAAGACTATATTGATAGGTCAACAGAAGACTATATTGATAGGTCATCAGAAGTCTTTATTGATACATCAACAGAAGACTATATTGATACATCAACAGAAGACTATATTGATACATCAACAGAAGACTATATTGATACATCAACAGAAGACTATATTGATACATCAACAGAAAACTATATTGATACATCAACAGAAGACTATATTGATACATCAACAGAAGACTATATTGATAGGTCAACAGAAGACTATATTGATAGGTCAACAGAAGACTATTGATACATCAACAGAAGTCTATATTAATACATCAACAGAAGATTATATTGATACATCAACAGAAGACTATATTGATACATCAACAGAAGACTATTCTAATTAGAGGCTCAACTATTTTATCTACACATAATTACAACTATGGTACATATGTAAAAAAAACTTTAATTTATTATAATACAAGTTCATAAAACTAATATTTTGGTTCACTACTCTTTTTATTCTTCTGTAAAATATGAAAAACATAGTTTGAATAGTCTTCTGTTTACCCATCGTAATGCAGTTAATGCAAAATTTCTTTCCATTATCTGTTTTTTTACAAAATAGTGTCATTTCCCTGTATAAACTTTTTGCAGACATAGAAGCTGTTCATGATTGTTCCTGTCTACTTGTTGGCTGACACCTCTGACTTGAAACTCCTCTGACTCCTAGACCTAGTCGGGGCAAACACTTTGATATGAGGACATATACCAGCTGACCTGCTAAGCGCTGGTAGTTCTACGCAGAAAATGATCTTTGGTCTTCCTCTAAGTGTAATAGCTGTTGTTATAAAAGCCATAGTTGTGTTATTGCAATGTATTTCAAAAACATACAAAAAAACAATATGTTTATATGTGTTGTTCTATTATTGACAGTTGCATGAGCAAGACATTATTTTGGGGGAAACATATGCAGGATACAAGAACGGCATGTGGTTACGAGTCAAGGTCACTCAGCAGGTGTCTCCAGGATTGGTGAGTATTTTTAATATTTATATGGTCTTTATATTAAATTTGCATAATTAAGACTCATCTGCATATTATAAATGTAATTGGTATATTTTAAACATTTTTCATAAAAGTTATATATATCTACTTTGCATAATTTGGCTTATATCGGCTTGATTGTAATGTATAATTTTTAGACAACACTTGATAATGTGGCTGAATTTGTCTGAAGTAGTATGTAATTTGTATAATGTATGTGTAATTTGTATATTTAGTCTTGATTAGCAACAGTTGAAATAAATGTTCTTCTGTAAATGGCATGATAAGAAATAGAATTAGCTTCAAAAACTATATTTTGTAAATATTATTGGCCTACTTTATGTGTAAACTTGTGTATCTTTTCAGCAAAGAACATGAGAATCATATTTTTCTGTTCAGCCCACTTAGCACATATTTAAAT
Organism: Sinonovacula constricta; assembly: GCA_007844125.1. Taxonomy (NCBI): domain Eukaryota; kingdom Metazoa; phylum Mollusca; class Bivalvia; order Cardiida; family Solecurtidae; genus Sinonovacula; species Sinonovacula constricta. The sequence continues at coordinate 23,759,307 of CM017555.1, read as the reverse complement.
TATTTACTAAATGCACTTAATTTGTAAATATGAATGACACTATTTGTAAACATTCTGTTTCTTTTCCAGTACTGTGCATATCAGGTGGATATTGGAGAGTTTAGCGTCATGGAGCTATCAGAGTTAAGGCCCTTGGATTCAGCCTTCTGCCAGCTACCTATCATGGCATTCCAAGCCAAACTTGGCAGTAAGTTCTAGTACAAAAAGAATTCTTAAAGCAATATGGACTTCTGTGACAGGATGTATTAGGTTACACAACATTGCAAGTACAGTTGATACTGCTTATTTGCATACATAACTGCCCATAGAATATTTATGCAATTAACTGGAATATGCGTTAAACAGAAAACTAATGTAGGAGTACCATTTCAATGAGCGCATTTTATTTTCAGTTGCCACAAATTTCATATATTGATATTAACTCTCAGTCACTATGTTTCCTTAGAAAACCATCAGTCATATAATATTATCTATTTATAATTTTCATTATAAGATAATTACTGAGCTCATAATTACTCCAAACCCAGTTAAAAAGCTGATTCCTTTTCTATAGGCGACCATTTGTTTTTGTGACAGCAAAAAAAAAGCCATCTTTTTTGTTAGTAGTATTACAAAGTGCTCTTTTCAAATGTTATTTTTTAATGAATCAAAAGTGAAATATATATCTTCATTAAGTATGATGTAAACATCTTTCGGCCTTTTTGATTTCATTAACAGATGCACTTATGTTAAAAAATTATGCCTCAGTACTGCACTATTTTGCCAAGGGAGAGTAATCTGCTATTAAAAATACGAGAGTTATCGATGACATCATTCACTGTTGACACTTGTTAACCTTTGTGAAAACCTGTGAAATTTGTCAGGAAGATAGAAAGTGTGCCATTGGCAGTTGACCGTAAAAGTAAAAGCCGAACAGGCTGCTGATCATACAGATGGCACAGATAAGCGACTGTGTTTGCTAATAACATTGAAAAGGTTAAAGAATTGCTCAGAGATTAACTAATTAGCGAGCTTCAGCAGGTAGGTGGGCAGCCTTGGTTTATGCTTATATCTGAAATCGAGCTGACACATTATGCTATAACCATTAATTTTTTACAATGATTAAGAAGAAAAGGTTTGATGTTTGAATATTTAATTCAATAAAACGAAATATGCGTATGGCCATTATTAGTACAAGCTAACACAGATGAATAAAAATGGTTTAGGGGATTTTTCAGGTCAGGCTGGTAGAGCTGTATCACACACATGCCATCATACACTTATATATTGATGGTTTTGGTACATATCAGTGGTTAAGAGGCATCTAAATTCACACTAATACAGTTGTAATAACAATTGTTAAGTGCTATCTAAAAACATTCCTGTCAATACACATGTAACTACAATGTTTAAGAGGCATCTAAGATTAAGCTGATACAGTTGTCATAACAATGGTTAAGAACCATAAAAAAATACTGCTGATACACATATAATAACTTAGTTTAGAGGTGTCTAAGTTCCTGCTGATTCAATAGTTATAACAAGGATTTAGAAGCATTAATGTTTATGCTGACACAGTTATAATGATGATAGTTCAGAGGCATCAAAGGTTCCTGCTGATGCAGTTGTAATAACGACAGTTTGGAGGTATTCTAGTTCTTGCTGGTGCAGCTGTCATAATGACAGTTTGGAGGTATCCTAGTTCCTGCTGGTGCATTTGTAATAACGACAGTTTGGAGGTATCCTAGTTCTTGCTGATGCATTTGTAATAATGACAGTTTGGAAGTATCATAGTTCTTGCTGATGCATTTGTAATAACAATAGTTTGGAGGTATCTTAGTTCTTGCTGGTGCATTTGTAATAACAATAGTTTGGAGGTATCTTAGTTCTTGCTGGTGCATTTGTAATAACAATAGTTTGGAGGTATCTTAGTTCTTGCTGGTGCATTTGTAATAACAATAGTTTGGAGGCACCTTGGTTCTTGCTGGTGCATTTGTAATAAGAATCGTTTGGAGGCATCTTAGTTCTTGCTGGTGCATTTGTAATAACAATAGTTTGAAGGTAAATTAGTTTTTGCGGGTCCAGTTGTAATGACAGTAGTTTGGAGGCATCTTAGTTCTTGCTGGTGCAGTTGTTATAACAATAATTTGAAGGCTGGTTGAGTTGTGATAACAGTTCTTCCTGTTGATACAATTGTTATAGCAGTGGTTTAGAGGCTTTTAAATTGGCTGCTGATACAGATGTAAATCAATAATACATGTTCATAAACATATAATAATAAATTAAAAAATGTCAGTTATTATTGTATATAATTTTCTTTTAAAATAATAAATTATGTTTCACTTGTTCCTTACAGGTCTTCTTCCAGTAGAGCAACGATGGTCTGAAGCATCCAAGTACAAGCTGATACAGTTGGCCTTGAACAAAGACCTTGTTGGTCTGGTGCGAGGTCACAACGCTGAGACAGGTGTCACCGATCTGAAACTCATTGACACGTCAAACGAAAACTACGACATCTGCATCGATGAAGTGTTGATAAGGTTAGAATATGCTAAAAAGGCTTCTGACTAGTGGAGCAAGGCAAACATACTGGACATGATGCTAAATTTAGCATGATGCAAAAATGATGCAAAAAAAAATATGTATAGACAATGTGATTAAATGTGTGCTTAGTTAGCTGAACAGAAAAATATGATTCTCATGTTCTTTGATGAAAATTGAAAAAGCATTTAATAAATGTGATTTCAGGTATTTTTCAGAGACAAAGTGCTATTTACTCTAGAATGCACTATATTGGTTAGTCATAGAGAAATAATAATTAATGTCTGAAGTGTTCATACATGTAGGAGAATTTGAAAAAGTAAAAATAAACTAATAAAAGTAATTAACAGTATTACTTCTATTATTTAATTCTACTTTGCTTGACCTGGAAATTATTGGCCATTATTGATAAATTATACAGACTTCAGAATATTATGATGTATGTTGGCTGAGTTAAAGGAAAACAAGTATTACGGCAATATAAATGATAATAATTGACACAACAACTGATTGACTACTGATGTAGGATTTAATATGTTTTCTTTGCATTGCTGAATCTTTTAAGCTTAGCTAAATTTGCTTATTCATATTAGAGAGAGAATTATTGCTACTTAGTTGGTTGTTTTAAGGAAATTAAAGATGATGTTTATACCATTTTAAGTTTCTTTATACACTTAATTTTATGGTTAATATGGACATGAGCATTGTGCTATTGGCATTAACACAGTGATGATATATTTAGAAAATACATGATTGAATTCTTGTCTGATCGTACTTTTAAATATTGGAAAAACATAATGGCAGACTAGTCAGTTGTAGTTTAAAATCATTTAAATACTTTTGTTCATGCATGTGCCATTTTTCGCAGAATCATAAAAAAATCTCTCTTATTTCAGATAGGATCTGTACAACTGTTTATTTGTAGACTGGTTTTGCCCTGGATCTGTAATTATATTTTGAACATTTATGTATTCAAAAATACTTTAAAAATGTACTAAGATTGACTGGATTAATGATCAGATTTTGTTTTTTGCTATTAATGTGAATGTATGATTCGCCCAAAAACAATTTTATCGTCAATTAGTCCTTAACTAAGTGTAGAAGAGAGCAGACGCTTTTTAACGCTCTCCAATATTTAAAAGTTTAGGCCAATATCGAAAAAAAGAGTTAATTTCATCTCTTACTCTACAGCCTGTTAAAAACGTTGTCTGCTCTTAGTTGTGTACCATCAAGATTAAACGGCCAGGTAACAACTCTCTACTGTAATTTGATTGGCTGTTAGTGAAAAGCCTGAAGGGTAAGTGTCCATGCATGGACTCTTCCAAAGAATACTATTTATTGTAATCCATCTGCTGAGGCATTTTTATCTGTACATAAAGAGACTAAACGTTTGAAAATTTGAACTAATTGAACGATAATAAAGCCCAAAAGACTGCTGTAATTCAGAATTTAAAATAAAATAACCAGTTCATTATATAGATAGATCATCTGCTGTACTTTAAATTCACAACTGGGTTAAAAAATGGTCAAAATAGATAAAAATATATAGAGTTGAATACGTCCTAAACAAGTTCGAACGTGCTCGCTAAGATGGTGGCACCCTGTAGTGGTTGGATGTCGCTTTACTATAAATCGCAAAAAATGGCGGAACTGTCGTCTGCTAGCGAAATTCTACCGGGCTTGTTCAGACCCGGTCACGCCCCAGTGCGCTCAAAACACGACTCATTTTTTATCTCATCTAAAATGGCGACGTTATATAGAATATGGAATGAAAACGTATGGGGTCACCTAGTGCATGTGGTCTAGATGAGCACATCTGTTATTTGCTATTTTTATGAATGTATGTTAGGACGTGGTTGGGGTGGGGAGGGTTGCAACAGTATACTCCGCTAATAATGAATAATAAATAATGTAAAGAAATATATTGGTATTCAGTTGAAATAAAAACAGGTGTTGTTGGCTTTTTTCTATGGTTTTGGTCAAATGTGCTTCTGCATTGTGACATTAAGATGAATGTTTTGTATAGAATGTTGTAAATGATTATTTTTACTGTAATGTATATTATGTAAATATGTTCATTGTACAATTAAGGGAGGCACAGTTTGTTATGTCAATAATCCATTTATGTTGGAATTTTCTGTTTGGTTCTCATGATTTTTATTTGCTGTAAAAATAAAATAAATATGTATCATCTGATTATATCCTGTACTGTTATATTGTTATAATCATCATGTACAAGTGCTTACCTGTAACAATACAGCAATATTAACACAATATGTCCATGTTAATATTACATTGTTGTCATGGATACCATTACATTTTTGTATATTAGCTAGATTAAACAACCCATTATTTACATTAAAGAAACAGACAGACATTGTTAACTTAAATAAGGTGCATAATAAAGAGCTACCTATTAAAATAAATGCTATGAAAAGATGTACAACATTAAAGGCGTTTTTTTACTCATTACATCATATTAATCATTAAATATGATAAATAGTTTAATATGTAAGCTTTAACTGACAATTTTATGTATATGGGTACACATAGGGTCCGTATTTTTATTTTACCAGATATATAAAAATCTGAAATAAATACATTTTTGTGTCCATGAAATAATTGCTGAAATTTATTTAATAAAAAACACATGACATGAGCTGACCATCTTTGTAAAGATATACATATTTTTCTAATATAACTTTGTTAAACATAACAGTCTTAATATTTTCATGCTTACAAACTAATGAATGCTTTAGAAATTTACAGTGACTGTATGTTTCTTTAAAAAATATATGTAAATAATTCATTTATATTTAAAAGTATTATTTTTTTTGTATTTCACAAGTTTGGCATGTACCCATCTGTGCCTTTGAGCACTCATAGCTTCTAACAGGAGTGGTAAATATTAAGTGCAGCAGACTATTTGAGCCTGGCTCTGTGTTTTCCTTGCTTATCACACTTCAGAACTTAGTGAGGGATATGACATTAAGCCAAAAGTACAAAAATATACTGCCACATTAAAAACTTTATATTGAATGTGGAGGCGAGTTTTACACTTTCCACACCTTTTGACCTGACCCAATTTGTTGTGCCATCTTTTATTTTCTTTCACATTCCTCTTTATTTGCCTAACTCCTTTGCTAGTCCAAGACTATGTGGTGTGTTTTTAACCGGGTTTTCAACGAAAATCCTGGTTATTAGGTTGGAGTAGGGCAGGCAGGCGGCGTCAAACAGAGGGTTTGCTAAAACTTTGGATAAAGCAAGCTAGCTTGAAGACCTAGCTTGGGATTGGATTTGGGGCCAGTCGGGTCAAGGTCACTGTTACTAAAAATAGAAAAGACATCCCCCTTAATAATTTGTGTTAAAATTGAGATATTTTGTAGGCATTTTTGTAGGTAGTTTATGTGAAAACAGCTTGATCTACAACACAATCCTGCCTTTTATAAACACCCTGGTAATAAACGGCCCCTGCTTTTGTTACTTAACATGGCATGTGGTGCATGTTGCATGTGTTCCTTCCCTCTGCTACATGCATACTTCTGTTTTTCTTCAATTACTAATATCATTACCATAAAACTGCTGCCTCTTTAGTCTACTACTAAAATTAATTGTTAAATCGTTGAAAACCTGGTTTTGTGGCATGGCCACGTTTCTTGACTTTACATCTTCTAGTTGTTGCAGACCTCATGCATGGCGTCTGCTTGTTTTTTACTTCACCACCGTGTGGCTGTACCAGTTTACAGTCTCTTATTTTCTTGATAAGAAGTTACCATGATTATTTTCGGCCACAGTCCTGTTTTTTCTGGGCTCCAACAATTGCAGCTCTCTGTGTCTGGCATCATCAAGGCCACAACCTTCAGTATCCTACTTGAAATTGACTGCACACCTGATTTGTGCTAAAATAGTCGCTTTTATTATCCAATTATTATAAAGTTGCCCGTTTCCTTTATGACTTATAAGCATCTGAGAGACATTTCTTAAACAATTGGAGAAATCTCAGAGTTCATAAATACATATGAGACACTAATGTTAAGTGGATTTTAAACTTTCTCCTTTTACCAATTACATTTTGGGGCTTGTAAAGTAAGGAAAGTTGGCAGTTCGAAATGGCATAAAACTTGACCAATTTCATAAAAACTTGCTAATCTTTCAAAGTCCAGCACATCAGCATGGTAACAGAACCAGGCCGCAAATTGGTTTCTTTGTCCTTTCAAATCATGGTGCTGACCATCTCTGTCGGTGTTAGATACTGAAAGCTATCGAGAGCAACTCTCCATTTTATCCTGTAGAACATATAAACATTTACCTAACACTACTACATGAAGACATTTGAAGTAAGGACAGTGACAGTTCAAAGTTGTCTGAAATTTAGCTTATCCAAAAATTATGGATTCTTGTGCAAGCAGTCAAAATTTTAATCAGCCAAATTTTAACCAGCCCAAGTTAAACCATCCAAAGTTGCACCAATTTTGCTTTCAAGTATATTGCTAAGGTAGCAAAACCTGCCCACCAGTTCATACTTTTCTTCTTTCACTTCCAGGTGCCAATTTTGTTGACTATGCTATGGTGTTTGAAAGGGAAGCAGTCTGGGGATTACTGTGCACTTAACATTAAGGGCCTGATCAGGTGTTGTTTTGGTGTGGGGTGAGGGGTATATATAAATTGACACATTTTTAATATGATCTGCTTAGTTTTGTCTGTCATCTGTGCTATTCTTATTATTTCTTCCAATAGACCTATGTATTACAATTCTGGAATATGCTCTTAATTTGAATAGCTGTATTATGTTGACACACTCAGGCTATTCCACTGAGTGCCAACAATATAGGGTGTGAGTGGATATTGTATATAAATTAAGATTAAACATTAAACCAAGAGAAATCTTTCTGCAATTGTGGTCGAATTCACACACCCTGGTTAGACTCTTGGTTGTTTACAAATCTACTTACACTTCTGTAATGATTTCTTATTTATGCACTTACCAAAAGTGTGTGCCTTAGTTTTTGCTTGAAGCACCGTGCGTTGACTTCAGAATAATTTTAACTGTATTTCTGTTTGTTGCTAATTGTTATGATTTTAAGTATGAATAAATAGGATTTAAAATAACAGATTCTTCTTGTTTTTCATTTCACTTATTAGTTACATGTTAACCAGATTATAGATAAAATGAGGGAAAGTGATCGTACAGACCATGTAACATATTTTACTTTTAAATTCCTTTTAAAAAAGACATGACAAATACAATATTTTATTTGTAAATTTCAATATAAAGAGCATTTCAAATTGTTCTAAAATTGATAAAAGTACAACCAAAAAGTTATTTTGTTGAATATTTTTTTCCTTTGCAAGTAGAGCGTCTATGTTTAACTTCTATACATTAATGTATTACATAACTTGCAAATAGGTTTTTAAAACTACTTTCCTGCACAAAGCGTGTTTTAAAACTAATGTATAAACAACAATGTATATAAACAATGTATAATCATTTACAAAAACAACAACACAGTACATATTCGCAGTTTATTTGACTTCAAATACGCAATGCCCAAGTGACATTTACCTTGCGGTGACCCTATAGCCTATATAGGCTATAGATGCCATAGGCCTCACACATCGCCCGCCACATGCGAAAAAAGAAAACGAGTGATAACTGCGGGCATCATAGAAATGTTACGGCGGCAGCACGGTAACGGTATGATAAAACTGACAAAAAGCGGCGGTGAAAACAGCTGCATAGCAAAGCTTTAGCGCACTTTGATGGGTTCATTTAACGCAGTTACAAATACGCTATTTAAGATGCAACTGATAGAATGTGTAACAATTATGTTTCCTTTAGTTGAAACAAACTTATAATGTACCTCGGCAAAAGAAATGCATAATGTTGTAATACATACAAGTCCGCTGCCTTCATCCTTCTTTCTTGAATGCCGACTACATATATAATTTCCGTAGGTTTTCATTTCATTCAAACGTCCATTCAAAACTGGTATTTCCGTATCCATTTAATATTGAGACAGAAATTGTTTCGACATTTTTGTCAACTGCTTTGCGAGAATTTGGTATAATATTGATCGTTAATGCGGAAAAGCTCATTTTGTTTTATTAAATTTAATTCAGTTCACGGACCAAATATCTTTATGAAATAACCAAATAAGTCACCTAATTTACATAAGTTACCTAATAACGTCCTGCAAAATGATGTTTATTAATAACCTTGATTTGTGTGAACAGTGAAGCATTAATCCGCACTCGTCATTGCAAACAGGTATTTTCTATCTGAGCCACGCTGCAGATAGGTATTTATAAACTACAAAAACCGCTTGACAGCTTGCTTTTGAGATCACATTGTATCGTCATCTTAGTAGTCCGCTCTGACATCGAGATCTATCTTCAACAGAAATCACTGTCGTGCTTATTTGTGGAAAGAATGAACTTTAAGAGTAGTTCACCCTACACACCCATACCCACCACCTCGCAATTTGTACTGTCTAAAGTACATTGAGCGTTTAGAATCGTCATTACTAAGACTAAAGTGGTTCATAGACTTGATGGAAAACACCGGAAAACCGGAAAACACTTGAATTATTGCGTATAGGAATGGAGTTTTTATGATTTCAACGTTAAATTTTACATGTTTATAATTAAAAAAAATCGTAGAACAAATAAGTATAACTTTAAGTAAATCTGTTTAGTTAGTTTTATTGTAAAAAAAAAGATTCTAATAGATTTTATTTACACATACAGAGACAAAAAAACCGACATAGCAAGTGCGATACCACCTTGAAACTACGCCGAACTTAAACTGACGGATCACTCTTTTTACGGTCGCTTTGCTACTTTGCATCATGGGTAAAGTTCGGTGAACAGAATATTTTTTCAAGCTTAAGAGGTCGACGTAGAAATTAAGAAAGGAGGTAAGATGTTTTATATCTACTTTGGCCGCTCAAAGACACGCCATTCTTTACCAAGCCGTAGCCAGAACTAGTTGAAGCTGAAGCGCGACTCCCTTTATGAGTGTTACAAATTTGGCAATGGGCTGTTGTTGTCGTTAAGTTAATCATGTCATTCGTAATTCATCGGCGGTATCCATACAAGTCTACTTCATAGAAATTGCCGAGGTGTTGCGTGTGGTTATTAGACATCACAGACTTGTACCTCTTCTTATAAGGTACAGATTTTGGCAACATGCGTCCAAATGTTAGAGATTTGAATGTTTAAAGATATTTTGTTTGTTACACGTGTACATTTGTTTAAATTCCCCGACTACGATCTAGAAATAAATGATTAATATATTCGTTTAGAAAGAACACTAAGCCTATGTGATTATGTGAAAGCAATTATATGCAACGGATGAAGAAATATACATGTATAAAATTTTAAGGAACAACGGATTTTGTTAGGAATGTTGTTGTTTTTTTTTGTTTTGTCGGAAAAAATTCCATTGCGTGTTAACATAATCGACGAAAAAGACAAAACAACAACAAAAAGACAATCAACAACACAAAAACCCCACTAGTTTTCAATATTTATTTAAACATTTAATAAAGAGACAAACTATGAAGCAATGAGATGAGATCATAGAGAAAGAAGGCACCCGATACCTCTAACGTAAAACATTATACTAGTTTGTTTAAAGATGGACCAAGGAATTTTTTTTCAATACCAAAATAAGTCACTGTTTCCTGGAAAGGTCCGGCAAAATGTTGCTCATTCATCTGTGTGAAGCATAAATCCATTATCGTTAATGCAAGCAAGTATTTTCTATCAGAGCCACGCTCAATAGAGAGCTGTGTTTAAACTAAGAAAACCACGAGACAACTTACTTTTTAGATCGCCTTATATCGTCATCCGAGCAGAGAGATCCCAATCGTGCTTTTTTATAGATTTAGAAAGAATGGACATTTATAGTATTTTTTGTGTACAATTTCTACTGTCTAACAATATAGATAACGTTCAAAATCGTAAATATGAGTTAGAGCAGAAATAATGCCTAAACCCCACCAACTATTGGGGAAAATATTGTTACATGCATACATGATGTAGGGAAATTGTCGCTTATTACCTCTAATTGAGATACATCACAGCCACACAATTATGGTCGATATAGTGACGCCCAGGTATTATGGTAAAATTGGTAGCAAATCAGCTGAACGACCTCCCCATGTGCACGGTTTTGCCCCGACCTTGTTTTAAACCCATGCGGTGAGGAGCCAATCAACTCTTCCAACAAGACCACGGTCGCCTAACATAATTTAAACATCATTTAGAAATAATTCTCATTCATATAATTATCAAAGAGTTATAATAACATAAAAATGCTGAGATTAAATTTTCTATACAAGTACACGTAATCCAAGGACGCGTTTAATTCGAAAATGAGAAAACTTAATGCCAGCTTCTGTTGCTGTTGCAGTTCAAAGAAGTTGAACAGAAAATCAAAGAACTGATTTTAATGCATTTTGTGTGTGAATCTTAATGTTGTATAATTTATTTGCCAAATTAAACACACTTAACATAAGAGTTTTATTTAAACTATTGCTCACTGATGTTTCGTCCCAGAGCTTGAGAATGAAACGTAACATCAACAAGCTATAGCTTTAATAAACTATGAATACGTTCATTAACGAAGTATTTATCTGTTGGTGAAACCAATTTCGAGCATAGCTTGTCGGTCCATAGTGAATTGGGAACAAGAAATCAAGAGACAAATACTAGTGATGTTAATGGTGATATTTACAAACATACGATTAACACTAAGGTAGATATTGGTTCTGGCACTGTTTCTACAAAAAGAGACTATGGAATGGAAAAAAGCAAACAAACCATATTCGATATTAGCAGATATCTTTATATCATAGAAACATGCTATGTCCATCCTGATTATAGCCCACACCGCTTTTAAATTTTATGACTGCTAGCTTTGGAGTTGTAGGCTCCTCTTCTCTCAAACTAAGATTTTTGTCAATAATGGGAAACCTTTTACCCTAATTAGCCGCCATAAATATCAAGCTTAAATGTACAGTTATATTAACGCGGTTGCGCAGGCTACCTGATCTGAACCAATATCACAAACCGCACAACATGCATAAAATGCAGCCAACGATAGTTTGTCGTAGAATAAAAGTTTATCCCGACGGAGGTCATTACTTCCTTCCATGACGCCAAAGCCTTTCATTCCATTCGTCGGAACGCGCACTTATACATTTTATGTACCGTCTCCGTTTCCTTTATCATGAAAAGTTTTGACATACATTCATAAGCCAATTACTGTTCTTTTATATATTTTATTCTAGAAAAGTGGTTCGAAGAAACAGTGCCAGAATACTTACATGAAACTAATTCCTCATATGACGTCACATGACGTCATTTAAACCCCACAATTTGTACAACCACTGAACCGCCTTTCAATGATATGACGCCAGGTGAGGCGTATTTATATAAAGTTGCATATTTCACAGAAAGTCATTAGCAACTTTATTTTCGTAAGAACAACACTCACGATATGACACTCTCACGAGGTTTGCCGAGTGCTTTCTGTTTTTCGGACCGAGCATGATCTATATCAACACTAACCTGGTATTCTTTTTATCCCACCATCAACAGCTTTTCAAAGGGAAACATTTAAATTTACCGCTTCTGTTCCTCGCTTACATGATCTGACATTCCAAGGCAATACACGAAATTCATGCGCGAGCAATAGAGTAATTCGGCTATAAGAAACAGTTCTATTTTACAATAAAAAATAAGACATTAAACATATTTTTTCTTTTCTTTTATTTGCGCTATACATAAGGTTGTAATTTTATTGATTACGATAACTAAAAATAATGGTTAGAAAAAAGAACAACAAAAATCACACCCTCGTGTAAAGTTATACATGTATTTTGTAATGTCAAGGCCGTGTAACATTAAAGTTGCTACGCACTTGGCATTAAGAAACACGAATTGCATTCGAGGTTTGTGTGTGTTTGTGGATGTAACAAACAGTAGCTCATGGATTTTAATTGTTGATGACATTGAAATTATAAAGATTGAATATAGCTCTTTAAAATTTCGAAGATAGTTGTGTTTTTGATAGGGTGACTTGCGAAATTTGGAGCAATGTTGGGATTGGAGGTGGTGGGTTGGTGTTCATGTTTACGTCTAGAAACTGTGATTTTTTTAGCACATTTGTCCAGATCTGTGCAGTCAGCTGTATTTGGTTCGACTAAATATTGAGCTCTATCTAAACCATTTGAATGTTCATCATGTAACGACATTTGATCATCAGGGTCTGTCCTAAGATTAGGCAGATGATTGCAATCTGAGACAGTCACCACAGATTCAAGATCAATTTCCTTCTAAAAATGTTCGGATTAAAGCCAGATTTGCCTCGAAATCCTCGTAGCTCGTCTCTGCAACACGGCTTAGGTTTTTACACGATTCTTCATCACATTCTTTCAGTTCACAATAAATAACATCAAAACAACGGGGACTCGCATGATCTGACATTTCGACAGTTGTTTTTATTTATGCAGACTACAAATTCGTACTTTTAATGATTTTATTACTATTACTAAGCAATTTAAATCATGTTTCTGTAATATATGTTTCATTTTTCTGGATAGAAATTTTATTTTAGTTTTCAAAACTTCTATATCATTGTTAAATAAAACTTCGGAAGATTGCGAGGAACTGTCCGGTTAGCTCATTCGGTTAAGACGTTGCTACTTAAGTTTTCAATCCTGCAGGACAGAGATCGAAACCGCTCTCATCCTTTTTTAATAGCCTCTTTTGCTTTATTTAACCAATAGTTATATTATGGACATTTTTGGGGTGACCACAAGCATAATTACGGGATAAATGAGTTTCGTTCTTGTAAACACTCCTGATCGTTTCGTCAAAAAGTAGTCCAGCTTAGAGCAGGTGCGCGAATATCGGTTGATAAAGCTCATCTTTATCACAGGGGTTATATCAACCGATATTTACAGAGATAGTGGGATAAATTACACTACTTATGTGGCTATGACGTAATTAACACTCGTATCTACGTCAGAACGTAAATGATATTCCTCTTCTTTAGACCATGGCGTAAATGAACTTCCGAAAACGTTATGAAGTAAATGGCACTTTTATTACGCCTAACGACATGACTTTAATAACACTTCTCAAAACGTCGCAACGGTTATGACACTTCTCAAAACGCCATGGCGTAAATGGTATTCCATTTTTTTTTTAGGAAAATCACACTTCCTTTTACGCATTGACATAATTTACACCTCTCAAAACGACATAAAACAAAATGCATCCTCAAAATTTCATGACGTAATAGAAACTCTTCAAAACATCGTGACGTAAATGAGACTCTTAAAAATGCAACGAGGACAAACAATGTAATTGCCAAAATGTTATAATTGCTTTATGCTTTACCGCTTACTACTGCCTGATTGAAAGACATGCTTACATGTAGACACAGCAAAACTGGTAGCAATTAACAAAAATGACGCTAAGGATCTCCTTAGAACCCACGAAAACCTCATGTCAGCTGCCACATGTCGGAGAAAGGCTTTAATACTCTTGATAATGATGGAAACTTTCCTTCACATGGTGACGTCGTATATACAACTTACACCATAAAGCACCACATCAGTGAAACTTGCAAGAATGTTTTTTATGACGTCATATAAAATAATCCGCTAACTTCAATTCTTCAATTACACACGAAGGTTCGTAGAACGGCATTAAGCCTCGTTTTCCCGACATATAACTTAACACCATGTCGCATTGTAACAAAATTAGGCTACGTCATAACCATGAAACTGAGTTAAATACGTCTTAAAACTTTCCTATATATGCTGAACCCTCAAGACCTGCGCTGAAGTAATTTGCAAATATCACGGCTTTATTAACAAAAGTCACGTCACAAACGATAAAAGACGTCCAAATAATAACACTGCAATGACGCCGTCTCACATTCATCATCGCCACTTAATGATGTCACTTACAAAGTTACATCGTCTGATGATGTGACGTCACTGATCAATCCGATGGACTAAAAGAATTTGATTCTGTATCGTTTAGGGGATTGTATTCCACAGGTCTGTACATTACTGAAAAATAGAAAAGGAATAAATGTTTGTTATTTGCATTTTTTTTTCTGAACTGATTTATTTTTAAACACGTCGAAGTGACATTTTGGCGATGGTCATCACCTGTTGGCGGAGCGAGTCCAGGCAAATGCATGTGTAGGACCACACTGCTTACCGGATTGCGCAAAATCCAATTGTCGTACGACTAATATATACTCGAACTCTGTATTATCGACGCATCTCTATTACCGACGTATTCTGAATATTTCAACATGCAAATCAACACAGAATGGCTTTGACCTAGATTTCTAAAAATTAGTTGATTTTATGGTAAATTTTGGTTTAGAGGTTAGTTGTCCTTTACAAATTCGAAGTTTATAAGTTGATATTGTAATGCATACACATCATAGATAAGTCAAACAAGTACGACGATAATACAGTGGTCCATGCTACACTGATATAATATTTGCACTGTTTTCATCTACATTTTTATTGTCTGCAAGACTTGTATTGTTAAAATGTACAACATAATTGTTAAAATCAGGTATTTGCTCCTGCGCATGTTCTATATAGCGCATTGGAAGTCGCACGTCCATTTTTTCTCTTATAATTTTAAACGATCTTTACAACTATATCCGACAGTTTGCCTGTATCTGCGACACGTAACACGTCTTAACCCTTTTCTGGGAAAATTTGCGCATCATCACTGCATAAACCTATACTTTAGTTTAATTAAGGGCTAATTATAAAAACACACCAATTGTTAGTCAGTAGGCTACAAATCTCTCTCTCTCTCTTTCCCTCTCTCTCTCTCTCTCTCTCTCTCTCTCTCTCTCCTCTCTCTCTCTCTCTCTCCAGTTTTGTAATGACATGTGTGGTGTTATGCTTTTCTTTTCACATGTATGTAGGGCAGGCATAAACATAGTTTCGTTAGATCTTTTCAGGTAACAATTATTTCTTTTCGTGTCATAAGGGAAAAATTGTCAAAACTTTCGGACCACCTTTAATGTACATGTAATTTCATGAGACCCATTAGGATTTGGCCTTGAAAGTTTTTTTGTTTTTGTTGCAATAAAACGTAAGCTCAAATGGGAATTGTTTTAAATGGTAAGTTGAATACCTGATTGATTTTATCCCCCCGTGCCACCCATGTAACGCTGGCCGGCCTTCTCCAATCTCCAACGGTCACCCATCCGTACACCAACCACAGTAACAAGTAATTAACCGTACAACTTTGGACGTCGCCTAAACCGCGCCAGAGATAATCCAGCAGCGAGGCTGCTTTGATGCGCTTATATTTCTACCTCTGCGGACGTTACAAGACTTCAATAAACAGTAAGCACTAAAAATCGGAAGGGCCCAAGAGAAAGTTGCCTGTTTAGTGATTGAAACAGAAATCTAAGGCAAATTAAAATAGATTATAAACGCAAAATCAAGTGTCTGCTATATAAACCCTTATCTTATAAAACATACGCATTTAAGTTTTTAGACTGCCATTAAAGAAATATTAAAACCACAAAACGTACGTGACATGACGATTACTGAGCCAGCCAGTCCTAAAACAAGCAAGACCGCCAGCAACCACATGAACAGCTTGCCATCTTCTTGGTTAGGTTTACGTCTCTCGGTGTCATATAGAGACTTATAGATGTTACCTCGACCGAACGGATGGATGTCTTCCTGAAATGGACCAAAATACCAACGTGTGATATCACACATTGAAGCATGGGTGTAAATCTCAATTAAAACGAAACTTTTATTAGAGAAGATCTTCAACTAGGACTTCGGTGTGTTGGTTTTCTCCACACACCCAAACTAGACCATTAAATAAGGGTAAAATATTGTACCTTAAAAGTTCACATTTGATTTTTATCACATTGCTTACTTTGTTCAGTACACTATGTCATATCGCTGCCCGCTACGTAACACGTAGCGAAGTGCGCTGTTTAAGCAGCAATATTTCAGTTTTCTGTTAATGCTACGTACACAGACGGTTTGTACGGTTATATCATAAACATTTATTAGCAAAAACATTAACATAAAATGCCAATCACTTGTGATTGGGTAAAGTGGTTGGATATCCAAATAAATTCATTTACTCGACCGATTGAAATCACATACCTATGACCATTGCAACACCATTAAAACCCTTCGTAAGTTGCCTAGGTGTTCCCAATAACGAAAATGAGCAAGCCAAAGAATTAAGAAATTCCGTTTATATTTTGTTCGCATTCCTTGCACTGTAACAACCGCTCCAAAATGGCCGACAACAGTCTCGCCATTCTGATACAACAAATAAAAATACTGATATCTATTTTATCTGGCTAAAATAGGTAAGTGAAGACAACGAACTCTTTGTCTTTTATATTTCTAGATAATATAAAATAGGGTTTGGGTCAGCTGTATTATTTGTACATGTATGACTAACTCCAAACGAACCTAGGGTGGTAGTTTATCAACTAATGGCTTAGCCTGGACCTACCTAGAAAGTATTTCCCAGGACCAGACAAATAAAGAAAAACAACACGTTGCTTGTGCACGTAGGCTATGGTTAACATTCAACAGCTCTGACAAATAGCGGAATACAGCGTTCCACATTTTTTGTAACTGTTGCTATCTGCTCACAAGCCACCTTTATGAAAATGTTTAATTGCCAACTATACCTATAGTCCTTTTCTACCGACATGAAAATGTAATGAACTCACTATCAACTTAATGCAACTTTATTAATATATATGATTTTGTACTTATATATAAGGGTACTTGAGAGTGTGTCTTTAGTTTCGACCTGTTTAAAGCAGTGTATGTTTTACATACTGGATGTCGAATTTTAGATTACCCTCAGTAGCCTGTGATGACTTTTTACGCTTTAGGGGTAAATAATTCGCCACTGTATAATTAGTTAAAATCAATTTAGAACGGTCCGTGAAATAGTGGATTTTGCTCGTCGTCTTACGTGCCTAAACGTTGTTTTGCTTAGGAATTTGTAACAGTTTAAAAATCCTTTGACGAATAGGACAGTGTTCTGATACTAAATTTGGTAGATGTACGTACCGTAAATACGGTTCAACAAAACATCCATTAAGGTGAAAGAGTCGCCGAGTTTGTTTCATAATGACTAAACACACTATATGTCGCTTTGTAAATGCCCTTAACCCATTACCCATAATTAACAGCTCCTCATAAAATATTTGTTTCCAGTATGAGTGTAGTTTTGCCAACAGTAGACAATGGGAATCAATAATGCGTAGTCCAGGATTGGTTTGGGCATATCAGCTTTAAGGTGTACTATTGTATTATTTGAGCATATTCTTTTAGGATGAGACTTTTATAAACTGACTTCCAAATTAGAAATTCTTTGATAAAGAATGCTTAAAATTATTTTAAATTACGAAGCAAACACACAGTCTGGCCATA
This sequence comes from Sinonovacula constricta, assembly GCA_007844125.1. Classification (NCBI taxonomy): domain Eukaryota; kingdom Metazoa; phylum Mollusca; class Bivalvia; order Cardiida; family Solecurtidae; genus Sinonovacula; species Sinonovacula constricta. The sequence goes on along the minus strand of CM017555.1, from coordinate 23,741,299 downwards.
TCACAGGAAACGAAAAATTTAAGGTAAACAACGCTCCCTAGATTGGTTATGTACAAATGATCGGCTCGCTTAATTTATTGACGTTAGACGTGTATACGGAAGTCACATGTCGGTCAGGTTTAACAGACAACACAACAGACAAAACAGCAGACAAAACAGCAGAACATAAAACAAAAGACAAAACAAAAGACAACACCAAAACAGTCAGGCAAGACATCGACTAACCGGAAAAATAATACAACCAGTACAAACAACCAATCCATCTAACCAACCTACCAATCCACCCAACAACAAATCCAACCAACCGACACAACCGATCCAAACAATCAATCTGTCAATGAACCAACCAAGCAACCACCATCTTGCCACCAACATGTCTAACCGATCGTTCCTATCAAACCCAAAATAGCTTGATAGTAGTCTATTACTTAGAATTACCTATCTACTAACCTACCTACCGGATCTGGTAGCGCAATCGGCAGAGTGTCGGCTCCATGTACGGGTGGTCCTGGGTTCGATCTCGGGTCGCCACATACATAGGTCGTTAAAATGGTAGTGGTATAGCTCCCTTGATAACGCTCTGGCAAATGTAAGGGTAGTTCCGCCACTGGTTGTCCCGGTGTCAGGATAATGTTACTGGATGTGGTATCATGCAAGTTGTCCACGGCGTGCTATACAAAGTGAAGGTGGCTCTATTTCTGCTTTAAGTGTTTCCAGATATCTGAAATACTGTTGGTGGGACAATAAACCCCGTAAACAAACAAACATACCTACCTACCTTTTTACAAACATACCATTATACAACATTTCGAACTTACCTTGATGGGTTCATGCAATAATGATTGGACCACATCTGACAATGATGTCAAACGCCTTCCTGGAAAGGGTCCGTCTTTCTCAAAAGCGGGGTTGTCGAATTGTGCGATCGTCGACTGCAATGATGACATTTTTACTATATTGTAACAAGAAGCCCGTTTTAGAAAGCGAGTCTCATGTGAGAAATTAACGTAGCCAACAATAACAGGAATTAGCAATTTGTGTGGCAATGTCTTGATGAAATATTTTCTATATCAGCTATGTATTGCGATGGTTTTAGCACAGTTTGCAGGGACAAAGATTTCAACGTAGCAGACAAATGTTATTAATGTTTTAATCATAAAATACAATGCATAACAAACCATGCATCGACATTTGTCTTTTTTCCGTTTTTCTAAGCATGAGTTATCGGTGGCGCCGAGCATGTCACTATTCCGTGATACATTTTGTGTAATTAGGGTCATCCAACTTTCAGTTGGATAACGCTCTATTGAATGATAATTAACTCCAAATTTTCATTGGTGTGAACGGAAACACAACGATGCACAACTCCCTTTTTTGAACCTATTTTGAAAGTAACTGCGACATATCGTAGTGCAATGATGACAGTTGTAATTATATCATATACTTACATGACTAAAATCAATACTTGTACCCCGTGTACTATGAAGATTTTGTTTCAAATTGTTATTGTGTTGATTCTCGTTCTAAACTGACTAAGTCAATGTACGCTGTATTTGCTCTTATAGAAAATATAAAAACTACTGTGTAAGGTGTATTATTTTTATTTAAAGAATTAAACAGCCACACAAAAAAAGGATACCTACTTCCGGTTTGGGTTGTTTAGTCAGCTGTAGACAAGACTGGCTTTTCTTAAAGTTTTCCGTCTCTGGAGAATATGTCTTTTTTCGTTTAAGTTGTGTAAGCTGTAAACAAAGTAAATTGTATGTATGTATATATATATATATATATATATATATATATATATATATATATATATATATATATATATATATATATATATATATATACAGATATACAGAGAGAGAGAGAGAGAGACAGAGACAGAGAAAGGGGAGACAGAGAAAGAGAGAGAGAGAGAGAGAGACAGAGAGAGAGAGAGAGAGACAGAGAGACAGAGAGAGACAGAGAGAGAGAAACAGAGAGAGAGTATTTGTTGTTTATGTACATAACACAGACAACTTAAGACATTTATAAGTGAGATTATATAACACTCAAAAATATAATCCAATGTGCTATGTTCTGCTGTCGGTGCGTATAATGGCACCACAAGTTTAGAATGCTAAGCGTTTTATGTACAACAACCATTAGGGGAACTTTTAGAAATGACTCACATGCTGGATATCCTTACGCAACTTTTGAATTCTTGGCGGGAAAAGCTCATCCTCAACCGAACTCTTCTGGCTTGGCAGAAAGAATTTAGTAGTCTGTTCCACAACCTCCCTCGAATTTGTAACAGGGACGATGATTGGCTGATCTTTAATATCGCAAAGGCTGACATCGTCTGAATCGCCCAATGACAAGCTTCGATGCAAATGTATTTTGGTGGCTTTTTTCTTGTCGTCTATGTCCAAGCTGCGGGAAACTATTAAACTGACTGAAGGAACTACTTCCATTGGAGACTGTCATTTCTTCTAGTGATGGAAACATTTTCTTCCCAGCTTATCCATGAGGATGTCTGAGGAATAGAGCATATTCCATACAACAAAGTATATATACATTTATTGAATCAACTTAACATAAATAAATGAACATAAGTATTATAAATAGTATCAAAAGTTTAATGTCTTTAAGCATTAAAAGGTATATATTCTCCTTATAAGTTAAAGTCTTTTCTCAATATGTTATCACAACGTTATCAAATATCGTCTACTGTCAAGTGACAATGGATTCGGACTCCTGATTAGAGGGTCCAGGGTTCAAGCCGATTTTTTTTACATGAGGCTTTTATTATTTCTTGTGCTAGATTATTTAGCACTCACAGCCCAGAAAGATAATGCCTGCTTTCTGACTGTACAAACGGGAATAATTGAACATGCTGAATTGACTTACTATAATTTTATTTAATGTTTAGTATAGATTATTTAGCACTAAGATTCTACTACATTAGGATCCTTGAATTTCGTTTCGGTCAAGCTATCCTATCATGGCCACACATCTGTACAATGTGCATATAAGTTTATTTTTTGCAAATTTGCAAAAAGTATAATTATATATAGGCATTTGTTCATTGTATATTCACGTGTTGATACTTTTCTGAAAAGGAAGAAAACAATAATACATGAACCTTACAGGTCATGTTTACTCCTTAAGGAACCCCTACATAAAACATAAAACTGCACAAACACACTAGGCAAGAGTGAAAACCCGATCTAACTATGGTATATTGAATCCGCCTTCGAACCCCTACATAAAACATAAAACTGCACAAACACACTAGGCAAGAGTGAAAACCCGATCTAACTATGGTATATTGAATCCGCCTTCGTCGTCTTTCATTAGATGTGATAGCATCAAATGAAAGTAGATATGCAGCTTAGACATACTATCTCTGACGTTAGTGCCATCCTTGCCATGCTATTAGACATTAATTAAGGGATTCAGATTATAAAGTTCATGCCAAGCTGCTTATAAACATATTAAGTATCAGAACGGCATTCAATGATACACACACACAGGCTATCTCATGTATAAATTTCTTAAAATAGATCTAACAACGTATGCATGGTTGTGCTTTATTTTGTTATCTTTTCCAATCGCAAGAATAACATACATTTATTAGTTTCCAAAGAGTGTGTATATTTAATATTCCATTAAAGTTCCCCTTGCATATTGTTTGTGCGTTAGAAAAAACCTTATCATTAAAGAACTGTCAATTTTTAAAACTTTATTTGATTTTATCTTTGTTAAATGCATTCAAACCTGGAATGAAAAACATTTTGCAACTCTGCTGAATACGTACTGGGAGTATTCAACTAAGAACAGCAATATGCTCATGGAATCACAACAGTGAAGTAGGGTAAACGTGATTAGAATTTTTTAAACCTACTGAAAAATGGCAGTAATCCAGTTTGCATAGTGTGATACCGACAATGTTCAGTACACACTAATAAGTTTATGACTATCCAACTGGATTCATTGTCAATGCCTTACAAGACATATTATTTATAATAGTCTCTGTATACATTGTACATATATCAGTACATATTACTGTTTTGTTGATATTTTACAAACATCGAATGGCGTATTAAATAGTTGCTTTACAGAAAAGGTGTTTTCTTCTATAATCGGTGCAAACAATTCTATTTACCATGACTGTGCAAATGACTGTTATTTCTATAAGAGTGTCAACTAAAAGACCGACTTATATATTAAGCTTGTCAATGGCATGAATTATAAGTGATTTAATCGATCATAAAGAGTCACAACCTCCGGTCAAAAGTTTCTTCATTAACATTTACAATCTTAAAGTGCAGATACTTTAGTCAACTTACAAGACCGTTATCAACAAGATAGGAAAAAAGTGCTACGTTCACTTTTAATATCACCGCAGCTACATCCATAAATGTAACCAGATGTTGTAATTAACCTCGCCGAAATGAATCAGATATATCAACCATTTGTGAAATGCCAAACTGGTTGTTAAGTAAGTTGAAATACGAATATATGCCATTAAATTTGCAATTTTGAAACGACAAAACTAGATAAGACAAAAGCAAACAAACAACCTTTTTTTGTAATAAGGCTTGTTTGCTCAAAATAATTGAGACGTATCTAGCAAGGTAAGCGCAAACTATATGATGTTCATTTATAGGTCTATGTATATATACATTTATATTAGTATGCTTGCAATAACTTGGCGCTCTCTTAAAAGTAGAGATTTGATTTGGGACAATTAGATAGATAAAAAAAAATAAAAAAAGAAGTAAATATTCGTATGACTTATAAGCGGTCGTAAAATTGATGTTTTAAGCAAGTCAACAAATAGATTACAAACTACATGAGCTCATAAAAAGTATCCATCGTCTAATGATGCTCTCTTATATTGAAACTTTGATGCTGTTCTTGCTCGATTTAAATTGCTTGGGAAATCAGACAAGCTATTGTTTACAGGCGATCAATGCATGGATAAGTTACAATATCCGCCTATTCCCTCGGAATATGCAAACTATACTAGGTCGTTGGCCGAGAGGTCCTGAGTTGGCTTTAACATCCGCTCGTGTGTCGAATGTTATGCAGTAATGAAACGTCCTCAAATGGTTTAAATGCTTAATTCTTAAATTTACATGAATTGGTCAGACCATGGCAACAGTTCACGACCCAGATCAGCCAGAACCTTCCAGTCCAAGGCGTAAATAGTCTTACACTGTTGTTTCTTTATCTTATAATCAATTAATCAGATTTGTGACAAATACTAAACATGTGTTGGGATTTTGATTGTTATTATAGCGTAGTTTAGCTACTTTGGTGTAGGAAAACTTTAGAAATATGCAAGGTCAACAGGGAGACTTTTGACAATAGATCCTGCCAGGACTCAATTACACGGTAAGTTTACGTATACGCCTTACATGTTAACTAAAAGACGTAAATCATAACACGACCATGCAACCTTACCTGGTATTGACCCTTATTTACTCCATTACATGTCCATGTAAGTTGACTCAAGGCTCCACTTATGACGTGGCCCACCAAGTCACTTCAAAGACCAACATGCTAAATGCTTTGATTTTTCCATTATCAACACACGAACGCTAACACGTTTTCTGAAACACTTTTACAGTAAATGGCACAAAATGCATATAGTGTACATGTATTTCAATGAGTTAACGATATATTTACATCTTCTTGACACAATGACAATCTCACACACACATTCTTTTGTTGCCTTTATGACAGCCAACAATTTCCAAGCGCTTTAAATCTCCATTACTTATATAATAATGGCAAGCTAAATAGTCGACACTAAAATCATTACAATACAATTAAACAACCATATCGAAACAATATCTAAGCACTAGATCTATTCCGTACCATTTAGCCATTGTCAATGACGCCCAAGGTATGTTATGAAAGTAACTCATTCAGTTTATTGAATCAAACTCACCTGCAATCTGTCTTCTATTTATTGATTACGTTAATGATGGAGGGGAATGGGGAATTCACCTCACCAGTGGCAGAAATAATCAACAAACACAGCGAGAGTTACCAGTTACTTTTTCTAGTTATCCTGAACAGTAAGTGT